>AP028915.1:7350000-8002601 GCA_036186465.1 Nesidiocoris tenuis | reverse complement strand
GCCATTGAATCTGTCCACAGCCTGGAAACAGTTTAAGCTACCTGGTCAGATTGGACGAGCTGAGCTCGCCGTCCCTCTATCCCGACGGTGGCGAGGAGATTGACGAAGCGGGCGGTCCGCACTGTCAGCTGGTCGAGCCGGAAGGCGGCCCGCAGGGCTTTGCCAGGCTCCGGATATCCGGCCCCGGCTCGCACCGATGGGCCGAATTCGTCGGCAGCCAAGGCTACCTCAGGAGGTGAGTTCGATTTACAGTATCGATTGTAATCGGTGGTAATTGAAAGACATCGATCGGGGCCGAAATTTAATAATAGATGGTAAAAATTCCAGAAATGCTATGCATTTTGAACGCTATGTGGATCAAAAATGTCAAAAAACTCACTGCACCAATTTTAAAACCTGCCTAGAATAAAAATTATATTTACCGATTCTGCAAGGCTAAACAAAGATTTTAAGAACAAGAACGTATTGGAGGTACGGATGATCGGGACCATGTTGAGAACATTAATGGAACAATTTAGGACATAAATTTGGAGTGAAAAAAAATTACGCGAACATATTCAACATACATTATTTTGCATATCCGCATTATTCCGCATAACAGCATTATTCCGCATATTATGCGGATTTCTTACTAGTGTTTCAAACATTCTCAACAACGCTTCGCGAGCAACACTATTGCGAGATAAATGAATGACTCGAATGAGCTGGAAATACCATTTAAGGGTGCCTAACATTTAAATGTAATTATAATAAATGAATAATGAGTTTAAACACGATTCTGTTGCGTAAAAAAATTATGATGCAAAAAAATATGATGCCACAAAATTATGAAAAATTAGGTATGATGCAAAAAATTATGAAAATTTTTATTCAAAAAAATTATAAAAAATTAAAAAAAAATGAACAATTATGAAAAATTATGAAAAATCAAGAAAAAATTGTGATTGATAATGAAAAATTGTAAGAAATAATAAAAAATTAGGAAGAATTATGGAAATCTATGAATAATTATGAAAAATTATTATGCAATACAATCACAAAAATTATGATGCAAAAAAGGGGTACATTTCAAAAATTTGGTTTTTCATTTGAAATTTGATTATACTTGATGTATCTCCAGAACCATAGCTGATCAAGGGTTTCTGATTTAAAATTCGAGTTCCTCATATCAAAATTAGTTACAGAAAACAGTTTTTTGCTGAGTAATGTAATTGAGGTTGAGGGAAGGCACCTTAAATAACAAAGTAACTTAACCCCGTACATGTAATTCGTCCTTAGGGTCCCCAGAGGGCCGAGTAATGAGAAGACAGATGAAACTTTCGGGGACCCGGACTCGAACCGCCCACAGCTGTCAACTCGTGGGCGAAGGCAGCAAAATAATTGCTTTTACTTAGCAACGGCCATTGCCGACGTCCCCTAAACAACGGGCGCTCCTTTTATTTGCGCCGATTTAAAGTCAATAAAGAACAGCTGCGCATAGGAGTTCAGTTAGTTTAAATAGCGATTCAACTGGAAGTGATTTCCATGGTCGAAATTTGGGCGCAATTATGGTCGTTTAGCGTATGTTTTTGTCATTAATCAGAGATAGCAAATCAATGGGTCGCTGAAAAACACAATATTTTCATATTTCAGTATAGGTAGGTATGTAAAATTTTGTGCGTAGATAACACAGATTACTTCCATATTTCGAAACGTAAAAGTGCGATACAATTTGATCATATTTTGACTGCTTTTAAGGGCGTTCAGGTCTGAAATATCAAATTTTAAAACTTGCCTAAAACAAAAATAGAATGAGAGAACGAATTTTCGCCCTGGAATCAACTGAAAAATGAAAAATCTCCGTCTTTTGAATTTTTGGGTTTATAGGTATATTTTTTCAGGAAACATTGCCAATAATCGACGTTTTTTATTTTTGGCGTTTTTCGGTGTTAGTTAACGGGCTTTTTGTTAGTTAACCTCCCTAAATGTTGATGGATCGTAAGATATTTTGGCCAATTACTTGCTGGGATAGGTAGGTATATACTAGGTACCTATATAGTATATATACTATTCTCTTTGACAATGTTCGAATCGCTCTATTTCATGGTAAATGACGCTAAAAAAAACGGGGAAAACATCCAAAATGCGTCCTTCGACTACTATTTACGAATCAAGAGACTGACTCCACGGCTCCACGCCCATTTTTGATGAACCTCATGTTGGTAAAATGGTGGAAATCGGCCGTATCAGCTTCAACAAGGATGAACACTGACCTGGAAAATTGCCTTCGTGTATACGCCTTGTTGTGGTCGTCGGCGAAAACGCCCATTGTGTGTAGAGGTGTATTTTTCGGCAGCCGATCAGTTCATTGCATAGGGATGAGGAATGAAAACCTAGTACGGGCGAAGGATCGATCGACTTCGAAATGAGGGAGTTTTGAAAGTCATTACCATCCCTTCCCTGGGAGAACACGTGACTTTGTGTAAATAACTTTTCTACTCTAGTTTCTTCCTATGTATGCATAGTGTATTATCTTGTAGCAGCCGAGTTTTTCTTCCGTCAAATCCACGCATCCGAACCCGAGGCTCTCAAATCCGTGTTTATGGTAATGCTAGAGAGCAGAATATCGTCTGCTTTTTTCTTTCTCCTAGCAAAGTGGTTCGTTGCAGGCAACAAATTCGGTCTTTCACAAAGAGGTTTACCGAAAATTTCGATTACTCGTAGCAGTTCCATAATATTGGCATTTCGAGCGTTTTCGATTTTATCCGTCCTGAGCGTTCTTGGTGTTAAAAGTTGGGTTTCCCTGATACGTTGATATAATAAAGCATGATAATACTCATGAAAAGCTGGAAAAAGCGTATTCATCCATTTAGCATTTTATTTAATGTATATTGTGGGTTTCTTTGATTTGATATATTCCAATTAATTTAAAAATAGTCAAAGTATTTAAAGAAGGATTTTTTGGAAAAACGGTTCCTGATTCTTTTAGGAAATTTGTAAAATAAGAGTATTTGAAGGTCTTTGAACCGGTGGTCAAAAAATGGTGGGGTGAGTAGCCAAAATTTTTGACTTTGGGCTATAGAGTGTCTACAAATTAGTCAAATTGCATTACAAATTGCGTCTTTAGTCTTCCTTGACGTCTGTCCAGTCAATCATAGCGCCTTACTCTTGTCCAGTACTTCGGGTATTAGGCGTTTCCCAGTAAACGAAGAAATTCTCCCGGAAACAACAGCGTCAGTGTTCGTTCTACAAAATTACATGAGTGACTCCGAGCTGCAAGCGCGATGAGCTTATCTGCGATGTGTGTATTTAAGTAATTACCAGCTTAACCGCTAATTAGCTATTCCCCAGCGTGTTAGTTCAATTCCGCACAACATTTGCAGCAGCTGATCGCAAATTGCTTCGGGCCGATAAGCGGATCAATCTCATGCAACAAAGGTTCATCCAATGTCTAACCGATGCAACAAAAGGTGGGAATTAATGTGCTTATTGGAACACAACATGGAGCTTGGGATACGCGTAATTTAAGTAATTTGTTTTCCCCAAAAAAAAAAAAAATTGATCGCAAGAGGTTATTAATTCGATAAAGAAAATTTCTCCATAAGCGTTCGCTGGGTGAAAAAAAAAAGTTTTTACACATTCACTCTGTTATTTTGCATCCCAAAATTTGTGGTCTCATACACACAGTTTGTAGGCCGCATTCTCGTATTGACTGAAAATTCATGCTCATTATTGAGGCTGCTTTTGATTTTCATAATTTGAGATCGCAATAAATTATTGTTGGTACCTGTGTAATAATTATTAAGAAGTCAAATAATCAATTTCGGGCGCATGGGCCTGAGATGACAATTTTGGCCAAACTTTTTTAAATCAAATTCCCTGAATTCGATCAAAATTGCGATTATGGGCACTGGGGCGATTATTGTGTCGATTTCCAAGTCGAATTGAGCATTTTCCAAGCCAAATTGAGAATCTTCCAAATCAAGATGAAAATTTTCCAAATCAATTTGATTTGAAAAATTCTCAATTTGACCGGAAATCGTCCAAAATCAAGTGAGGTTTCACAACCGGAGAGAAAACATTCATTATTGCAGAGACAAAATACAAGAGAGATTCGTCGAACTGCTGGCAGCATCAGCTGGAAGATCGTCTTTGGTTGGCCGACCGTCGGAAGTCGACGAGAGCATTTCTTGCGGAAGTCCTGGAAAAGTCATCGACGCCACGCACCTTTATCGAATCCTGGAGACTAAACATCGGATTTTTTATGGCGCGGGTGAGTGATTGTTATCATAAGTGGGTCACAATTGGGAAACTATAGTACCTAACTGAGTCCTATGGTAATTTAACTCTTCGGCTAGACTCGAACCTGGCACACCCTGCGGGTTCAGTCCTGCCGGAGAGTGAACTTTTTTTATTTCCCTCTAGATCTCACAATATGAGGATAATATGCTTTATCGTTAGTCTTTTAATATAGTATATTGTATGCTTAACTGCATCAGGGGCTGATAACGATAAATTCCTTCAAAGTCTGATAAATAATAGACATTCTATTTTTTGCGCTTAGGCAAATATTTTTTAAAAATAGAAAAAAATTTAGAAAAATGTTTTCAAGCATTTTTTATTGTTAAGTGCGTTATATATCAGTCTTCAGTTTCAGGCGACAGCTACAACAAAAAGTTCCCAGATCCGAGAGACTTCAGGATCGCTATTGTCGAAGGATGTTCCTGCGTTCGTCTGCGCGTTGGAATGATTTATTCGACCGACGTCGGCGTCGAAACCGATGTCGAGGTAAGCAACTGACTCATTTGTCTACCCCAGTTATTTTTGACTAAAGCTCTCCTGCTGACGCCTTAATTTGTCCAATTTACCTATTTCCATTTCCCACGTCGTGAATTCTTTTTCGCCTGAAAACCATCCGGAAAACGCTAATTTCACATTACCCTCCCATTTTGGCATGGGTAAAGTAATTGGTTGAGGATGCCATAAAAATGCGGGACGTTCGCGGTTTAAATTCCAGCGTTCTTATCAAAAAGTATCATTTTACGACGGGCATCAAAGCGAAGAGCTTTTTCTCCTATAAAGCTTTTAATCCTGTCGAAACTTTTACACGTTATAAACTTGGCAAGTGGTCCGGGGGCTGGTCGGAAAAGCTGTTTTCCATAATTTACCCGTTTTGATTGGTAGGGTCGAAAACTTCTGAAAGAGGATCGTGTTTACCCTTCTATGGTTAATCGAAAAGTCCTTCAAGTCGATCAGTCAAGCAAGTTCTCGTTAGAATTTTAGGAAGCTGATAAAAGGTCTGAAGGGTCAACAAGAAATACCGATTACCGGGTTTAACCGACTTCTTAAATAAAATAGTCGAATTTTTGTGTTTGCATTTCAATGGGACGGAGACAAATTCTTGAAATCGCTATTAATATTCATTGCATCAAATACATTTTTCAGCTGTGTTGAAATCTTCGTTTGTTTACTAACATTATGTAGTTTATGACAACTGTTGTTTCTCGGATGTTGTAAATACGTGGTGGAACACATTTTAACAATAATCTTGTATGGCTCCAGGTGACTCTAGTCCTGGGAATCGGTTTCACGTCTTGGCCGAGCACTGCGCAGTTCCCCTCGAGGATTGACATCACCCATCCTGACTGTCTGCTGTACCACCAAGCCTCGACAACGGTTGGTTGGATAAGCGGATTGAGCTTGATACGTGTTATGTTAAAAACACCGACCGAGCATCAAAAAATGTCTTGGCATAGTAAACGTAATATGGAATGTATATGGCAGGTGTATGCGGTATTGTATGTGGTATGCCTATTAGACATTGCCTAATGGTAAATGTATGCCATGATATTTGGCATAGTGTGTGGTAAGGTACGTGGTTTGGTAGGTATGTGGTATGGTATTTGGTATGGTATGTGGTATGGTATGTGGTATAGTATGTGGTATGGTATGTGGTATGTTGTTTGGTACGGTATGTGGCATGGTATGTGGTATGGTATGGTATGTGGTATGGTATGGTATGTGGTATGGTATGGTATGTGGTATGGTATGGTATGTGGTATGGTATGGTATGTGGTATGGTATGGTATGTGGTATGGTATGGTATGTGGTATGGTATGGTATGTGGTATGGTATGGTATGTGGTATGGTGTTGGCATATTGGATCGAATACAGTAACGTAGCCAGGAGACAACTTGCTAATGGTACCCAGAAGATGATAAATAAATTCAGTTCGAATCTTGCATTTGAATGTTATAATATGGTGCCAGGTGTAAACCAAAGAAAATGAAGAAATTGGAAAAACAGCTCCAGTTGCTCGAGAAGAGACCGGAACAGAGCATAAAAGAACAGAACAGAACAGATTGGCACAGAACATTACAGAACAGATAGGAACAGAAATGAATGGAACAGAACAGAACAGATCGGAACAGAAATGAATGGAACAGAACAGTTGGGAACAGAGAGGAATGGAACAGAACACAACAGATCGGAACAGAGAAGAAAGGAACAGAACACAGCAGAACAGAACCGAACAGAACAGAGCAGGTCAGAACAGAATAGAACAGTAAAGATGGAAACAAAATCGAATAGAACAGAAAAGAATGATCAGAGCATACTGGATTTGAACACATCAGAACAGATCAAATCGGAAAGGAACAGCTAACAAAGTGAACAGCATTGTCCAGAAGACAGGATACAGCCCAGCGCAACGGCAGTATAAAAAAAAAAAAAAAAATCGGCATGTTGGCATATTGGATTGAATACAGTAACGTAGCCAGGAGACAACTTGCTAATGGTACCCAGAAGATGATAAATAAATTCAGTTCGAATCTAGCATTTGGATGTTTTAATATATGGTATTGTTTGTTGTTTTGTATGGTATGGTATGTGGTATGGTATGTGGTATGGTATGTGGTATGGTATGTGGTATGGTATGTGGTATGGTATGTGGTATGGTATGTGGTATGGTATGTGGTATGGTATGTGGTATGGTATGTGGTATGGTATGTGGTATGGTATGTGGTATGGTATGTGGTATGGTTTGTGGTATGGTATGCGGTATGGTATGAGGTATGGTATGCGGTATGGTATGCGGTATGGTATGAGGTATGTTATGTGGTATGGTATGTTGTATGGTATGCGGTATGGTTTGTGGTATGGTATGTGGTATGGTATGGTATGTGGTATGGTATGTGGTATGGTATGTGGTATGGTATGTGGTATGGTATGGTATGTGGTATGGTATGTGGTATGGTATGTGGTATGGTATGTGGTATGGTATGTGGTATGGTATGTGGTATGGTATGTGGTATGGTATGTGGTATGGTATGGTATGTGGCAGAGTTGTTAAGTAATCATTGCTATGAGTAATGATTACTAATCGAATTACAATCTCGCTATGAGAAAATGTAATGACCATTACCCATTACAATTTCTCAAAAGTAATGGTAATGGCCATTACTTTTCCGATTACATGTAATGAGTAATCGAACGTGGCCATTACCCATTACAAATGATTGAAAAATGTAATGACCAAATTTCGATTACCGATTACAAAAAGTAATGGAGTAATTGTAATCGGATTACTTCGATTACTTGAAAGTAATTGGAGTAATCCGATTACTCAAAATTAATCAGATTACTCAAAATTAATCAAATTACTCGAAATTAATCAGATTACTCGAAATTAATCAGATTACAGAAAAGAAATTGGAGTAATCAGATTACGTAAAACTAATCGGATTATAGAAAAGAAATTGATTTTAGAAACTCGTTCAGCCATTCTAAGGAACTTCTTGCAGCAGTGTAGAAATGGGAACCCTCACAATCAGCAGCGGGGCCCACTTCGCCAAAACCCGTACAGTCTATAGGACTCCAATACAGCTGGAATTGCTTGAGGGCCTCATGAGCAAGATTGACGACGTTCCCCGACTAGCTGATCAGCCGAGGAGCCCATGGCGCTAATTCCAACACCGTTGGTAGTACGATTATGAAATCTGGTACACAGCCTCAGAGGAGTCCCTCAGCATGATTGGCCGGGCCAAAACATGTTCTGATCAGCTGAGGAGCCCATGGGGGTAATTTCAATACCGTTGGTCGTGCGATGCTGAAATTTGGTACACGGCCTCAGAGGAGCCCCTCAGCATGGCTGGCGAGACCAAAATACCTTCCAATCAGCTGAGGAGCCCATGGCGGTAATTTCAAAACTGTTGGTCGTATAACGCTGAAATTTGGTACACAGCCTCAGAGGAGTCCCCCAGCAAGATTGGCAGGGCCAAAACACGTTCTGATCAGCTGAGGAGCCCATAGCGCTAATTTCAAAACTGTTGGTCGTATAACGCTGAAATTTGGTACACAGCCTCAGAGGAGTCCCCCAGCAAGATTGGGTGGGCCAAAACACGTTCTGATCAGCTGAGGAGCCCATGGGGGTAATTTCAATACCGTTGGTCGTGTGATGCTGAAATTTGGTACACAGCCTCGGAGGAGTCCCTGAGCAAGATTGGGTGGGCCAAAACATGTTCTGATCAGCTGAGGAGCCCATGGGGGTAATTTCATTACCGTTGGTCGTGTGATGCTGAAATTTGGTACACAGCCTCGGAGGAGTCCCTGAGCAAGATTGGGTGGGCCAAAATAAGTTCTGATCAGCTGAGGAGCCCATGGCGTCGAATCCAATACCGTTGGTCGTACGATGCTGAAATTTGGTATGCTGCCTCAAAGATGATTAGCAAGACCAAAACTTTTCCTGATCAGCTGAGGATTCTGATTCTAACAGTCTTGCTGGCGAGCTATTCCGAGGCTCCATATCAAATTTCAGCATCATACGACCAACGGTATTGAAATTAGCGCCATGGGCTCCTCAGCTGATCAGAAAGTATTTTGGCCCAGCCAATCTTGCTGAGGGGCTCGTCTGAGGCCGTGTACCAAATTTCAGCTTCGTGCGACCAGCGGTATGGGAAATGGCGAAATGGGCTCCTCAGCTGATTAAGAAGAATTTTGGCCCTGCCAATCTTGCTGAGGGGCTCCTGTGAGGCTGCGTGCCAAATTTCAGCATCATACGACCAACAGTTTTGAAATTAGCGCAATGGGCTCCTCAGCTGATCAGAAAGTATTTTGGCCCAGCCAATCTTGCTGAGGGGCTCGTCTGAGGTTGTGTACCAAATTTCAGCATCATACGACCAACGGTATTGGATTTAGCGCCATGGGCTCCTCAGCTGATCAGAAAGTATTTTGGCCCTGCCAATCTTGCTGAGGGGCTCGTCTGAGGCCGTGTACCAAATTTCAGCTTCGTGCGACCAGCGGTATGGGAAATGGCGAAATGGGCTCCTCAGCTGATTAAGAAGAATTTTGGCCCTGCCAATCTTGCTGAGGGGCTCCTGTGAGGCTGCGTGCCAAATTTCAGCATCATACGACCAACAGTTTTGAAATTAGCGCAATGGGCTCCTCAGCTGATCAGAACGTGTTTTGGCCCAGCCAATCTTGCTGAGGGGCTCGTCTGAGGCCGTGTACCAAATTTCAGCTTCGTGCGACCAGCGGTATGGGAAATGGCGAAATGGGCCCCTCTGCTGATCTCCTTGAGTCAATTCCTCTCCTATAATCCGATTAATTTGAAGTAATCTGATTACTCCAATTTCTTTTAAGTAATCGAAGTAATCCGATTACAATTACTCCATTACTTTTTGTAATTGGTAATCGAAATTTGGTCATTACATTTTCAAACACTTGTAATGGGTAATGGCCAGGTTCGATTACTCATTACAAGTAATCGGAAAAGTAATGGCCATTACCATTACATTGGAGAATTGTAATGGGTAATGGTCATTACATTTCTCCAAAGTAATGTGTAATTTGTAATGGGTAATGAGATTACTTTTTTCGCAACTCTGGTATGTGGTACCTATGGTATGTGGTACCTATGGTATGTGGTATGGTATGGTATGTGGTATGGTATGTGGTATGGTATGTGGTATGGTATGTGGTATGGTATGTGGTATGGTATGTGGTATGGTATGTGGTATGGTATGTGGTATGGTATGTGGTATGGTATGTGGTATGGTATGTGGTATGTTGTTTGGTATGGTATGTGGTATGGTATGTAGTATTTTGTTCGTGGTGTTGCAGTATTGTATGTTACGTATTGTACGTAGTATGTATTCTGTATGTTACCGTATTGAGATGTAGCATTGTAAATGGCATGATAATATCATATCATTTGGTATTTCTTATGTGGTATTTGGTCACATATTATGTGGTATATCATGTGGTATGTTGTGCGGTATGGTGCGTGTTCATTAAATTATCATATTAATATGTTAATACAAATGGAATATACCGAATTCATCGTCTGTGGGATGACCGATGTAACCTATTGTCCAATAATGAGCCCATTTCGTCGTTATTTCGAGGGTGTGGTATACGAAACCGCTATCAGTGCAAGCCTATCTCACGACTCTAGGGTCATATTCGAACACCAAGGGATGAAAGGGAATGGAAATGTCTAGTCATATGTTAGAAGGGTCGCACCTTGCGAATAGCAGTTGAGAGTCTCATATATACTGCAGTATGCTTTGTCGAGCTTTCCTGTGGGAACCTTCATACAGCAACATAGTAACCGTCTTTCTATGCCCTTGGGCTCGTTGCGATGTTGCATTAGACCGTCGTGAGAGTTCCCATTGCGAGATAAGATGTACCCAGGCTCTTCCTGTTAAGGGCGACAATTTGTCTTGTGAAATTTTACCTCAACATGATACCGTATCATTAGGGATGGGTCACCAAAGTAGAAATTGCACGAACATGATTTTCGGATATTTTCCCTTCATCAACAATTTTTCTTATCGAATAAATCACCCTCTAAACTTGTTATTTTGTTTAAAAATGTTTCGTTCTATATAGTTTGACATTAGGTTTCATATGGATAAGCGTAATAAGGCCCTAACTACCTACTATTGAAATTCGTGTTCAACAATCTAAAAATGCCACTTTGATTTTTCATGTTCCAAGGGATTTTACGTCGTCCCTGCACCCCCACATCCCACTCTTCGTTGCGACGATCGAGCTTCCGCCTGGCAGATCAGGTTTCCAGCAGCTGAGCAAACCCTGCTGAAGCACTACTCTGCCAATAGTATGCCTTCGAGAGTATTAGCAGTACTCAGGGCACTTCTGTATGAGATAAGAGCTACCAACAATGGTAAATGCAGTTTTCTCATAGAACCATGATTTACCAATACGTTATACAAAATTATGAGTTACTACAGTTACGGTTAAAATTATGTAAAATAGCTATAAATACACATATTAATACACCATGCGTGTTAAAAAATAAAAATAGTGAATGTGGGTACATTCTTGTGAATCTTAATTTTGTGCCATTTCATTGTCAAAGCGGTCGAATGTCGATAGGAGGCCAAGTGATAAGCGACTACATGCTCAAAACATTGCTGTGGTTCAGACTCGAAGAAATACCTAACCTCAGAGACTGGACGCATGATCGTCTGTCGTGGCACGTTCTGAATTTAACCGACCGGCTAGTCTCTGCACTCAGGACTCAGAGGCATAGTTCGTATTTCTTCCCATGGTTCAATGTGAGTATAGTCACTTTCAACAACCAACATTAGGTTATTAACATTGGGGAACAACCTATTTATAGGCAGCTACCGTGTTGATAATGACAGATATATCACGTTCGTAGTACTTATGTGAAGGAAAACCTAAACATTGTGAGGCCTTACACACTTGTCCCCTAACCCTGAACACGGGCATGCGAAGACAAACTCACTACAAAACAGAAACCCAAACTCGAAGTCAAACTCACAATGAAACAGAAACTCAAACTCATAATCGAACTACAAGTCAAACTCACAATGAAACCGAAACTCAAACTCATGATCGAATACGAAGTCAAACTCACAATGAAACCAAAGCTCAAACTCATAATCAAACTATAAGTCAGACCCACGATGAAAATGAAACTCAATCTCATAATCGAAATCGAAGTCAAACTCATAATGAAACCGAAACTCAAACTCATAATCGAACTCGAAGTCAAACTCACAATGAAACAGAAACTCAAACTCATAATCGAACTAGAAGTCAAACTCACAATGAAACAAAATCTCAAAGTCATAATCGAATTCGAAGTCAAACTTACAATGAAACTGAATCTCAAACTCATAGTCGAAATCGAAGTCAAACTCACAATGAAACCGAATCTCAAACTCATAATCGAACTCGAAGTCAAACTCACAATGAAACAGAAACTCAAACTCATAGTCGAAATCGAAGTCAAACTTACAATGAAACAGAATCTCAAACTCATAGTCGAAATCGAAGTCAAACTCACAATGAAACCGAATCTCAAACTCATAATCGAACTCGAAGTCAAACTCACACTGAAACCGAAACTCAAACTCATAATCGAACTCGAAGTCAAACTCACAATGAAACAGAAACTTAAACTCATTAGCGAAATCGAACGACTTCGATTTCAATTATGAGTTTGAGTTTCGGTTTCATTGTGAGTTTGACTTCGATTTCGATTATGAGTTTGAGTTTCGGTTTCATTGTAAGTTTGACTTCGATTTCGATTATGAGTTTGAGTTTCGGTTTCATTGTGAGTTTGACTTCGATTTCGATTATGAGTTTGAGTTTCGGTTTCATTGTAAGTTTGACTTCGATTTCGATTATGAGTTTCGGTTTCAATGTAAGTTTGACTTCGATTTCGATTATGAGTTTGAGATTCAGTTTCATTGAAAGTTTGACTTCGATTTCAATTATGAGTTTGAGTTTCGGTTTCATTGTGAGTTTGACTTCGATTTCGATAATGAGTTTGAGATTCAGTTTCATTGTAAGTTTGACTTCGATTTCGATTATGAGTTTGAGTTTCGGTTTCATTATGAGTTTGACTTCGATTTCGATTATGAGTTTGAGTTTCGGTTTCATTGTAAGTTTGACTTCGATTTCGATTATGAGTTTGAGTTTCGGTTTCATTGTGAGTTTGACTTCGATTTCGATTATGAGTTTGAGTTTCGGTTTCATTGTAAGTTTGACTTTGATTTCGATTATGAGTTTGAGTTTCGGTTTCATTGTGAGTTTGACTTCGATTTCGATTATGAGTTTGAGATTCAGTTTCATTGAAAGTTTGACTTCGATTTCAATTATGAGTTTGAGTTTCGGTTTCATTGTGAGTTTGACTTCGATTTCGATAATGAGTTTGAGATTCAGTTTCATTGTAAGTTTGACTTCGATTTCGATTATGAGTTTGAGTTTCGGTTTCAATGTAAGTTTGACTTCGATTTCGATAATGAGTTTGAGATTCAGTTTCATTGTAAGTTTGACTTCGAATTCGATTATGACATTGAGATTTTGTTTCATTGTGAGTTTGACTTCTAGTTCGATTATGAGTTTGAGAATCTGTTTCATTGTGAGTTTGACTTCCAGTTCGATTATGACTTTGAGAATCTGTTTCATTGTGAGTTTGACTTCGATTTCGATAATGAGTTTGAGATTCAGTTTCATTGTAAGTTTGACTTCGAATTCGATTATGACATTGAGATTTTGTTTCATTGTGAGTTTGACTTCTAGTTCGATTATGAGTTTGAGTTTCGGTTTCATTGTGAGTTTGACTTCGAGTTCGATTATGAGTTTGAGATTCGGTTTCATTGTGAGTTTGACTTCCAGTTCGATTATGAGTTTGAGTTTCAATTTCATCGTGAGTTTGACTTCGATTTCGATTATGAGTTTGAGTTTCGGTTTCATTGTGAGTTTGACTTCGAATTCGATCAAGAGTTTGAGTTTCGGTTTCATTGTGAGTTTGACTTCGAGTTCGATTATGACTTTGAGATTCTGTTTCATTGTGAGTTTGACTTCCAGTTCGATTATGAGTTTGAGTTTCAATTTCATCGTGAGTTTGACTTCTATTTCGATTATGAGTTTGAGTTTCGGTTTCATTGTGAGTTTGACTTCGAATTCGATTATGAGTTTCAGTTTCTGTTTCATTGTGAGTTTGACTTCGATTTCGATTATGAGTTTGAGTTTCGGTTTTATTGTGAGTTTGACTTCGATTTCGATTATGAGTTTGAGTTTCGGTTTCGTTGTAAGTTTGACTTCGATTTCGATTATGAGTTTGAGATTCAGTTTCATTGAAAGTTTGACTTCGATTTCGATTATGAGTTTGAGTTTCGGTTTCATTGTGAGTTTGACTTCGAGTTTAATTATGACTTTGAGTTTCTGTTTCATTGTGAGTTTCACTTCGAGATTGACTATGACTTTTTGTTTCTGTTTAATAATGAGTTTGACTTCGATTTCGATTATGAGTTTGAGTTTCTTTTTCATCTTGAGTTTGACTTCGGACTCAGTTTAGACACTTGACCTTGATTTGTGCAGCGGGGGGGGGAGTCATTTTTTAAATTCCTTTGTTCCGTTCTTTGGTATATTATTAACCAAAGTTCAAATCTAAAATCACACACAGAATTCTAGTGAATTTTTTGTGGTTGGATCGTGTAAAATGCAATTTTTCTCCTCCTACTCGTGACCGGGAATTTAAAACACCATTTTTACGCTCGAGCGTTCACCATATTGACATGGTAGGGATGGAGAGGAGAATAAGGCGGTTAAGGATCTAGTCCATTTAATCTGGAACGCTAATAAATCCAGCCAGGATTCATTTCGCTCGATTGGATGTTGCTATGCTGAGCTTGTTCGGCTCGCTCTTGATTAAAGTCTCGACATTGAAATTTCAATCTCGAATAAAAGCAACTGAATCAATACCGAAGTATTTGTAAGGTATACCAATATCGACAATATTTTGCTCAGCTTTTTAGCAATCGGCAAAGAACTGACCGTACGTTTTTAAAAATGTTTTCTTCGTTTTATTATTGCGATTTGTATAGAATGAATTCAAGTTACGGTGGTACATAAGGCATAGATGAGAACTAGGTACACTAATTGGTCCCCAAATATAACAATGCTAAGGGATTGTTTATCAATTCTTTCAAGTTAGGTAGAATTATTCAAGGACGCTTATACTACGTTCCACTAGTTGTTCAAGCAGTACATGTGGGAGCATTTCGGAGGTTTTTTCAACCTTAAAATCAGCATTGGGCTGCAATTCAACTTTCAGATTTTTAGATTATCAAAACGAAAGTTCTCAAAATATATTGGTATTTGTTAGGTGATGCTGAATTCGCCCGGTGGAGGGACGCTACACTACACCGAAGAGGATTACAACCATGACGCAGACCTGTTGTGCTACCATTTAAGGAGGTTGGGCGATATCGCCCCTTGTGGGCCTCACGGTGGCGATTCAGACCCTTGGAGACGAGTCGAGACGTCCCTCATTCTGAAGTGGACGGCGGTCCTGGCCGATCTGATGCCTCCTCAATCTACGAGAGGGACAAGGATGGCGTTTTATCCATTGAGCTCTTCTGGTAATTATTTTAGATGCGAGAAAACAGTTAACAGAATACCTTGGGGACAGAGGCTAATCAGAAATAAACCGTACGCTTTCTTGGATTTTAAGAGAAATAAATTAAGTGACACATTAGGCTAAACCATCACGACATTCACGTGTTGGGGTATATTGCATACTTTCTCGCTTCCGTTCGAATGACCTAAGATAATGGCATAATGCTCAAACTCTTTTCTTTCCATCGGCCCCATAATGCTGTTGAGCAAGAATAAGATCGAAGAGGACTGACGGAAATTTCCCTCTCCGGCAGGATTCGAACCTGGCACTTCTTGGGAGGCTTTAATACGCGTACAAAATGCTTAAAATACTTATACTATTCAAGATCGAGGTGTAGGCTTGACATTTTGATCCACTATCCGCCCCATACGGCTTCTATGCTAGGTAAAAATCACAAAATAAGTTCATAAAAAATCGAAAAGTGTTAAATCGAGTTCGGTGTAGTACGGGACTACGGGAACCTTTAGGACAGTGTGGGAGTGACGTTGAGAGATCGTCAGAAATTTGACCAAGGGTTATAAGGAGTTACGTCCGTTTGCGGTGGTGGGAAAGATGGAAATACGGTAAACCTCTTCAAAAAAAAAAAATCAATTTTTTAATATGGAACATGCTTTAGCCTTGACCTTTGACTAGGGATGCCTAAACTCCGCATAGATAACTGTTATCTTGTGAAAAGTAATTACAGATTTCCGAGAAACTCTTTCCCAGGTTACTCGACCGTAGCTGCTTCGCAGTATTCGATACGGCAGCTGGCCTACATCGGCCAACTTCTCAGATCGATGTTGACAGTTAAACAACTCACGTTGGCCAAAGTAAGTTCGCAACTTATTTATGTTCGAGGATGTTGTACCGAAGTGCCTTTAAAATCCGGCCCCTTCAATGTCGGAGGGAATTATATTTTTCTTTCACATTCATCGTTCAATAGTTGGCCTCGGCAGTTCTAGTTTTAGAGACGATCGTCGATCTTCTTTCAACTTCAAATTGCCGCGGTGGACCGGTTCGAAAAGGATGCCTTAGAAAGCCGAGGCTGGAGAAATCGTGAAGGGAGAAATATTGCGGTTTGATGCTATTTCTAGATCGAACAGTTCTATAAACGCTTGAAAAGGGATTCGTGGAAAGCAGGATGGTTTCTTGGTGGCAAGAATTTTCTTCAGTTTACGTAAAGGGAAGGTTTTTGCTATAGAAATATTTTTGGGCCTTACAATCTTTACATAATCAAATCAAAAATAGTTTTATTCCAATTTTTTTAAAATGATTTATTTTGTCAACTGTCCCAACATAGATGGTTATTTACAGGAGCTCGAAATTCCCCAAATGACACTCTGTCTTGCCGAATTTCCACATCATCGGCGGGGCGTATAGAAATTTATTTGTTTTCAGGCCCAAACTCTGCCGTGGATGTGTGGCGCCACCGAACAGGCACCATCGACCACCTCGAGCCGAGAAGACCTGATTTATTTGATTTCATCGATACTGGAACAGGCCAAATTGGCCTTTGTCGGCCCCCCTAGGCCAACCACCAATGTCATGGGTGTTTACCGTACTGACAAAACTAAGGTCAAAACAAAATCCACCGCCACCGACTCGTACAACTTGGCAGCTTGCCAACTTTTGGAAGATGTCAAGACGGACCGTTCGGAAATCGACATCGAAGACGACAATGTTGTTGTAAGGTGAGCCTTCAGAATTGATGTTTTGCCAGATCTACGATTTGAGTGTAGGTGTCGTCCAAACAACGCGTAGAAAGGCATAAGAGCATAATAATATTATATGCCTTTCTTCTACCTTATATTACAAGGATTTTCTGCACATTAATGTTGACGATTTTCTGGTAAGCATTGGAATGAAAAGCTTTCTAAAGTTTCATAAAGCCCTTCCATTTGTACACACAATTAAATAGAGACAAATAATCATATAAATAAGCATAAATAAATATACGGCATTTCCAAGTTAAATTGAGAATTTTCTAAACCAAAATTCCAACTTTTGACTAGGAAAATTTTCAATTTGGTTTGGAAAATTCTCAAATTAATTCCAATTGTCAATCCGTTTAGGTTCTGATTTGAAAGTTTTATATGCCATTAATCACTGTGAAAAGTAAATCAAGGGAGACCGTTTAAATACAATTCTATTTATTACATTTCTTTATTTTCTTAGGGAGGTCTTGAAATGGTTGTACTACGGGATGGACAAGGATCGCAGAAATTTAGCTCCCATCCTACGGCCATACCTGACAAGGCTGTTCACAGTTTCGCATGAAAACTGCTGGTATTTGGCCGAATGGCAGAAGCGCCAAGAATCTGACGAGCTGGACGCGTTGACGAAATTTTCGAAATTGGTCACCGCCGGATTGATAACTGCTCACGATGGCGTTGTAGACGCATATCAGAAAGGTGAGCAGAATTCGATTGTTTTTCCAAGACACGAATCCACTTCGCCGGGTTAATTACAACAGAGAACAAATAAAATATTTTTCGATAATTGTTTATGCACTTTGGGCTGTGGCCCACTCTCAACCCTAAATGATGAAACTTGTGGAACCAATCCGCAGATTTTTCCAATATACCGGTGAAAGAATTCTTGAAATCGGATCAAAATGGGATGCCTAAAAGCAAAACAAATATAGGAAAACGCTACTTACTCACGACAAGTCGATTTGAGTAATCTCCTCCTTCTTCGGTTTATTAAGCCTTGAATATCAGTCCAGTGTGCCAAGATTTGATTAGAAAAACGACAAGTTTTTTATTTTCTTAAACTTTCTAAGAACTGAGCAGACTCTTGTGAGCATAAAGGCCACAAAAATGGATTTTTCACACACGAAAAATAATAATTCCCGAGGGAAAGTTTTCAGGGTGGACCTGGGCGGAGTCCATGATGAAAACGAGTTCCGAACTGGCCGACGGTCTGGAGCTCATCTTCACTCCCTCACCCGGCAAAGTGCACAGATACCGAATCACGGACGACATGCTTCGTCTTGACAATGCGCTGCCCGTTGTCATGACAGCATCCAGAAGTCTGGGCAGGAGACGAGCCATCAGCGAACAAAAGGGCTTCGGATCTGCTACGCTGCCGCGCCACATTAAGCCATTCAGAGGTAAAATGAATCAGGTAAAATTAATTAGGTAAAATGAAAGAGGTAAAATTAAACTCTCGATCAGTTCAACTTCAGCTTAACTTCTGCCAGGATAAGCTTGAAGTCCGTAAAAGGTACGTCGGGTCATTAGAATCTGCAAGGACAAAAATAATCCCTACTTCCAAATAAAATTTTCTTCAGTTATTTTTATTTTATACAAAATGTTCTCTGCATACTCGAAGATTTATTGTTGTTGTTCGACAATTAATTATTGTTAACGAAAAAACCGCCGAACGCAATTAAATTCTCCAACATTCGCGGCGAAGAGGTAAAAATTGCTAGAATATTTGAGAAATCGAGCTAGAAATTAAAAATGAAAGACGCGACGCCACTTTCGGGCCAACTTTTTCCTCCTTAATCCTCGACTGGACGGGAAGCATTAATAATAATTAGTGCCACCCCGTTAGAAGTAAAAACTTTTGCTTTTATCGACCTCGGGCTGAGTTTTAGCTTAAGGAGTTGCGGTTTCGGGATGGAGAGAAATGGCCAACTTCAAGATTTTAGTGAGAAAGGTTCTGATGCTGCCGTCGGCCCTTTGCTTTTGGTTTGCGAAGGCAACTAACTTAAGTGGCGAACAGAAAGTTGGACGTAAATATCAAGAGCCGCGGATGGAGGGACTTTTCAATATATTGACCGGGCGAGAAAGCCAGGTTCACATGGGAGCAAGAAAACTCGAGGAGTACGGTCAGAGTGAGATATCATATAGCTTATTGGTACATTATTTCAAAAATAATATACCTAGGTTATTGGTTGGAAAAAATTTAATTGGTTTGACCCCTTAAAGATAATTGGCAATTGTCCACAACTCCACAGGACTAAAAAAATGCAAAAAATTTATTTCAAGTGAAAAATAAATGGATTTGACTTCGGGATTTTTTGTCATGAATCTTTAGGTATTGACTGAAAAAACATGAAATTTGACGGTTTTTCAAAATTTTGGTCATCGCGGCCCATTCGACGGGTAGCGACCCGGTCAAAATTGAGTTATTCCACAGTTTTCTTTTCGACTCTTATATAATATGCCTTTTAGTATATTATAGGACTCCTATAAGTATATTATACTCCTATTATGACATGCCTACTTCTATTATTTGAGCTTTATTTTCTGTGATATTTAGAATAATAATGTACCCACGTCACTAATCTATTTAGCAGCGCTTTTTCTTAGACTTAAGGCAGACAAAATCTTGAGGTTGCAATCTCTTATTACTTTTTTCTTTTCAACTATCTGGCTAACCTAGCCTCGTAACAATTGTGTTGTAGAGCATCTGAAATCGAGGATTCACAGGTGTAGAACGGACGACGAGATGCTGACAACGTCGCACAGCATTTTGAGAGCAGCGAGCCCCATGACACAAGCGTCGGAGACGGTGCACAGATTCGGGAATCACCGTGGACTTGGGAGCATCGTCCATGCGCTTATTTCATTGCGCAAATTTTCCGTAAGTGAATAGTAACAATATAGTTAGCACTGAGCTGATTCTACCAGCCAATCAGTTGATTTTATGAACTCAAATAAGCTAAAAATAATTTTCTTTATGTGGGTTATCTAACGCCATACGAAAATAAACACAAAGGAGACCTTCAGACCGAACAATACCTATTTGCGAAGTGCAAGCCATTGAACGAGCACTTGTCGAAATGTCAAAATGAAGATGGGGGTGTCAAGATTATCGAGCCGATCTTAACGGGAGGTAGAAGTCACCCTCTTGAAATGAGCTGGGTTTGACCCAGAGGGCATTGTTGCATTTTGACTTCCATTTAAGCGACACCCCTTCGTCAAGTTGGGGAACGGAAGCCCTCTAAACTGATGCAATTTTTCAATAAGGCCTGGTTGGTTGAACAAATTTATCCATTCGATATCCAAAGAAGCCATACCCATTACCAATGAGATTTTCACAAGGAAATTTGATGTAAATAGCTTCGCGCTGAAGTGTATCTAAAGCTTCCTCGGATATTGGATGGATAAATTTTGCCAATAAACCGGCCCAGAATCGCAAAAAGACTTCAGATTGCAAACCTCTCAAGTTCTCGCACAAAAAGCGCCACAAACCTTCGCACCGTGACTGCGGGATCAAGCACTCACGTTAATGACTGTAGGGCGGCGGGTTCATTTTTATGGCCTACCCAGCTCACAAACGGTGGGTGTTACAACTGCGAAGGAACTTGGAGGTAATGAAGTGTCCTCCTAACATGATTATTCGCATTCAAACTTGCACTGAGGCAATCATCTTAACCGATCCTTTACTGCCTAAAACTCCTCCTTGCAAGAATCAACAAACGAACACTAATGTTCGAGCAAACACTTCCAGTCCTACGTTTGAAGCACTTTCTGGCTGCAGCAGTGGAGTTCACTGAGATTTGAGCTTTTCGTACGCTTTTTCATTACGAAGTGCTTCCTCTTTTGCAAATGGCGTGGCCACGTGATCTCCAACGAAACCATAATATAGAGGATCCTTCATCGCAAGCAGTAACCATTCAAACGACAGATCGAATCAGTTATTTTGATGGAAATTCCCTCAATAGGACCGTATTACAGGTACAGCAGGGTGGTTAAACAGCTACAACAACAGCAATAATAAAAGCGATAGCAGTAATCAACATTACTACAGTACTACGAGCAACATCCCATCAGTGCCTTACATGACCAATGTCGAAGGCAACGAACATCAAGAATCAACAACAACAGTACACCAAGTTCATGGTAGTTTAGGTCTATCAAAAAAATATCACATAGTTTGATGAACCAACTTTTGGTACATGTTTTTGCCACTGTGCTGACATTTCAACTCAAAGGACTGCCCTTCCAAAGGACTCTACTACATCCATCCTAAATATTTCCTTTAGTTAGACTCCAGTCCCATACCCCTTCGACATCAGAATAATATTCACATATTATGTGCACACTTGCAACAACTTACCATGATTCCAATGGCTGCTTGGCTAGTAAAGTAAACCAGATATTTTAGGGGCTGCACTATTCCTCTTCAAGGAATTAAATAATCAGTCCAGTAGCCAATCTTTCGTTTGGGTTTTGTTCCTTGGTCAGGCTTCAACCCAAAGCTTTAGTCAATTCGTCTACGTGTGACCGAGGTGGCAGTTTAGTTTCTTCTTCTTTTAGTTTCTTCTGCAATCTGCTGCTAATCGCCACAAAATCAAATTGTCGCCTCAAATGACTTGCAGAATAGTCTGAAGGCCTGTGATGTGAATCGATTTGCTGAATCAAAAACTGCTCATCTCCAATGCAGCACAAAAAAAACAAAAAAAAAAAAAGGAGTTTTTAGGCTGGAACATTGGAAACCATGCACTTCCAGGTTCTGCACTTGACAACAGTTCCAGATCATGAGTTCCTTGGATACCATGCTGAATGAGGGCACTCGTCGAATTGACAAAACCTTGCGAGGTAATAGCATAGATGAAACTTCCCGCCCGAAAACCCTATACGAACTGTAAATTGCTTGCTCACAGCGGCACGACGGAGCAAAGAAAATCGCTGATGTGCTCACCTTTGTGCGAATGATTATGGATCAGTTCCTAGCGCCTAGTCTACAAAGAAAGTTCCTCTTTCCGTGTGATTTATGCTACCTTTGTCCCTCTTTTCATTACGAAATGCACTGCTCTTTCCCCGCCTGACGGATACGGGACCATCAGTTCCACAAAAGGTTCGCCTCCGTCGCACTATTTCCTTCCTTCCGACTCAACTGTTGAGGGTGATGCGACAGGAAGAAAACAATTTTCCAGAGGGAGAATTTCCCCGTTGACGGGGAAAAATAAACGGAGAGCAGAAGGCATTCTGCCGGTGACAGCTGTCATTTGTCACGCCGGCCTTGAAAACGGAACCGAACTCTCGTTGAAGACAATGGGGTCTAGGACCTTATAAATACGAAATAATATCCTCAAATTTGTCAACCGTCGGAATAGCGTCGAAGTTCTGTCAGGAGTCGTCTTCTGGCGGCAGCTCATCCATTGAGTAGTCAGGTGGCCTTTCTCGGCAAACAGATGGTGAACTTCAAAGGATTGATAAAACTTACCCCCTCCCGGTGAAACACGAAAATTTGAAAAAAAAAAGGTTTGGAATTGAGGGTCATTTTTGTTAATGCTCACAGACGGACAGTCGGCCAAGGAGTGATGCCGAGTAAAAGTGTAAAATTAAAAGTTTCATCTGATGCTCTGTTCTCATTATCATTTTAAGGCCAATTACAATACTTCTTTGTAAATATGGAAGTAAAAATGCCTATATTGTGAAACTGTTGCGTCTTCAATTTGTAATGTCAAGTGAATACCTATACTACCTATAATGACAGAGTTTATCTGAAGACCCTACCCCTGATATTTGACTTCAAAAATATACCTATAATAGTAGGTCCCAAACTTCTAAAAATGCATTTAGCTCATTAATCAAATTCCGCACTATCCATGTGAATGGCTGAGGCTATGAATTTATCAATAAATTATTCATGATCAACCAGTGGATACTCACAGACGTGATAGGCTCCCTTGGAAGGTTAAGCTTGAAAATTCAATGCTAATTACCCGCGTTTAACCGAAGCGTTGACAAGCTGGGTGAAATGAATTATTGATAAACTGGCCCTTGATTGGCGACATTCAATGCTTCAGTTAACATAGTCAAACAACAATCTTAGCGTTCAATTAATTACCACCGAGTTTCCAGCGTTAAGGTCAAACGTCAAACCTCGGACGTCCCATTCGAGCGGATCTTACAACTCCGTCTGGTTGTAAAATATTTGAACGAATAAAAATGCTCGAGAAAGCTGGAAAGGCATTGCGAGAAAGAAAAATAATCTGCCAAAGAGAACATTCTCATCCCATGGATTTCCATAGCTTTTCTCCGTATGAAAATGTAACGTAAAAACCTCCACCATTCGCGAGTCCAACTCTGATTTAAAATCCGTTCGCTGCTTTTTGAAAGAGGGCGTTTTCAGCTCAAAGGTGAAGTTGAAATTTTGCCCGAGATTTTAATTTTTGCTTGAACGCTGTCCAAAGTGGATAATAGAACGCCCACGAAGTCGACCCCCCCCCACCCCACCATCTCCAAGACGTCGCACTTGGACGTTGTTGAATTTTTCACTCGACTGCCTTTCCCTCGCGAAGTTGTTCATACCGTCTTAACTGCGGCCAGCCTTTCATCATCACCAGTCTTCCTTGACTTTGAATGTTAAATTTAATTAAATCAACCTCGCGGAAAGGGAGTGAGAAAATTAAAATGGAGTGAAAATTAGCCGTGATGAAGACGGAGGTGTCTTGAAGTAGATAGGCAGAAGATTGCAAAAATTACAACGTCCTATGCAGCATGATGTATCAATGTTGATAAATTAATAAAATGTATTAATGAAGTAATTTAATGTAGATATTGGTACCTATCCAGAAGAAGAGTCAGCTTATCAAATCACAATGGGAAAAAATATTTTTAGCCCGAACTTTCAAAATTCAACTTTCAATTTGATAAGCAAGTGCCCTGAAAAATCGTCCGGTTCAGTTTCGAATTCTGTACCACCTATTTTATTTTAAAAATTTCCGACCTTATTTTATTTATTTTTCTCTATTGAAGACTTACCAGGTAGGGTCTGATTTGATGCTTTTGGCTCAAACCTTGCGAAAACACCTGCAAAGTAAATTAATAACATTTAAATAAAAAAAAACATTTAAATAATTGAAAATTGTTGAGTTTAATTTTGAAAAACGTAAAAGATTTTTCGTTTCAGACGTCAGTTGTAGTCCTGAAAAATGCTTGTATTTTTTACTGAAAAATTTAAATCTTCCAATTTAGGAAGCTAGAAACCTGTTTTGAGTGTTTCAATAACAGGGAAAGGCGGGTTACAGAAAATAAGATAGCTCATGATTTAGAAAATTATAGTAAACTGCCATTCCCGGCGTTGGATTTTCGCCCGATAAGCACAGTAGTCCCGGGCGTGCCCTGTCGCCCTCAAGCATGGGAAACTTTTTCATGGCTTGCAAATCGTGTGTATATTTTTGCACATTCTTGGTGTAAACGAGTCTCGAAATATTTTAAACTGCCTGATGAGCCACTCACGTCGGTGTTTCATTTCGGATGTTGGAGCCATAAATAGAACCTGTATCAGTTAACAAGGGCTCTCGCACCAGCGAACGTTTACTATTGTGTTCGGCAGGTGTAGTAATATTAGTAGTATTGTGCTCGATATGTATGGGGGCGGGAGCGAGAAAGAATGAGAGGAACCGAGAGAGAAGGAATGGGCTGCTCTCCTGGAGAGAATAAGTAGATCAATATTCTGTTCAGGGAGATGAAAGCAGAGTGGGTGGGAGAGGTAGCAATGCTGGTGCAGCAAAGCTTCAAACTCTGTTTGCTATGGGAATCGTGTTAACAGGGTTCACATGGAACCGGCGTTGTCTTCGAATTTATTTTTACGTTTTTATCGTTTTATACTTAGGAATCTATCCAGCGATTGCCTGTTCAATAGAATTTGCCTAAGGAGAATTTTCATATGATTTCCGTGAGTTTTTCAGATGAAAGTTAGCTCAGAAATCAGGGAAAACTTTAGAGGAACCTTCATCTACATTTTGGGAACGACTAAGCCTCCACGTCAAGAGAAATTCATGAGAGAGTGGCATTAGGTTTTTGAAATTTGCCAACAATGTCAAAAGTTCGTATCTGGAAATGTTGTTTTACAGCAGTGATGGTGTTTACCGCAGTAGTTTTCATGTTAAATAAACGCTTAATATCAAATTATTATTGTGGATTTTCTCAAGTACTTCCAGTATAACTGGCAGTAGAAAGAAAAAACTGAGGATTTCTAATCGAATTTCCTTCACAGCACCATCAAGTGGTTTCATTAATAACTCTTCCGATGAATGTTCTCTGAATAGAATGCTGCAATCAACAAAAATCCAGATGTAATATATAAGTATCCATGTATTTGCCGACAGATTCTTCAAGAAGTCGTAGGAATTCTCCCAGAGAGCGATCGCGTTCAGATCCTCGACGAGATACAAAGGGTCAGCAAAGAAGTGAAAAAACCCCGTCGGCTGGCGCGGACTTTGTCAAACCGTTCGCAGAAACCATCGCAGATTTACAGGTAACGCTCATTTTCTTACCGTGAAGAGTGCATTTTTAACTTTCGCAGGTTTCATTATGTAACTTTAAAGGGTTTCTCAGGGAAAGAATCTCATAGGAAATTTAACGCCCGGCATTTTCATCTCTGTCAAGTTGTTACCTAAACCCCATATTTCGGCCGTAAAACCAAAACAAATGTTGTTGAATTGGAATTGACCATATTGATGACGTCTGAAAAACGTGGAATTTCTTGTTTTTGAGTCAATAAAAGGTTCATAAAAAACCGGGGAACCGAAAAATCATAATTTTTTGAAATTTTTCCTGGGGGATTCCCTTGGATATTTCTTGAAAGGCGATTTTCGCATTTATCAAGATCCAGGAGAGTATTGAAAATCGTCAATTTTTCAGTATTGTATCTACTAAGAAACTACCCAAAATTGATTTTGTTGAAGTTCTAGAATTTTATTAGGAAGGTCAAAGAATGGTTTTTGCAAAAGCCAAAAATTAGTCATCAAACCAGTTTTGACAGCTAAAATTTTTATTGATTTTTAAATCCAGGGAGTGAAAAATATGTGAAATCATGCGAGGAAGTTTGAGAATCATCAATTTACAAATTTGTAATGCTGAGGTTCAATGGCTGACGAACTTATCGATTCACTGTAGGTATTCAGATATTTAGACTTATCGTTTCCTCACGCTTAAATATCTCTATACAAATATGGCCGAATGAATTTCACGGTCTGCAAATGCGTTAGACACAGAAGGGGTGTTCAAACTCCAATAATATTCGAGGGCTCGGCCACTGATGAGAATGAAACTGGTCGTTAGACCCTCCAGTGCTTCGGTGCGCCCTTGCGAGATGGTGCCAGATATGTAAACCTTATTAGACTTCACGGAGTTGGTTCCCATTAGCTGAATAGGGGCCTGCAAATGGGTGTTCAACTTCGTTTCAACGTTCGCTCATGCAAAAGTACCTACTTTATACGGAAGCGATAGCACTTTACACGGCACGTAGCCGGAACAACTATTTTAATTCGAAATTTTCCCCTTTCCATAAAGTATCCATGGAGTGTAAGGTGGTTAGGCAAACACAAAACACGTACCGCACGATTGTCGACTGCTCCGTTCGACCCAGTGTCAGTCGTTCGACAACAACTTCTGGTAATAGCCAATCAGCTAAAAGGTAATTAGGCGGGAACTAGAGAGTTTTTGAATCTCGCGTCGCTCCTTCCGTTTGCTTGAATTGACAGTTTCCAGTTGGTTGACGACAGGAAAAATTTCACTAACGAGTCGGAATTTCGGCATTTCGAACCGATTTGTTAATTTTCCAAGTAAATTTCGTTTAATGGTCCTTGCCGTCCTAACTTTGACCGTAGCATTTTAGCTGTAGTGGTCATCGGACGGTCCGATTCGACCTCCCGGGGAGACTATTATGTTGTGCTGGTGTATTGGCGCACCTGGGCAGATGGGGTGAACTGAAGAACGAGCAGGTCTACCGCGGTCAAGTTTCTGGTCGCGGTTTGTGACCTTTTTCCGTATTTTTTAAACAAGGGGCCCTCGGGTGGTCAATTGGCTATCGCCGAACTGCAGGCTTTACCCGGGAATTATTGGTTCGATTCCCATATAGGGGGCCCGTTTCCACCCTGGGTGTATCAACGTGATTAGATTGTCCAAGAGCTCGTAGGTCCGTGATTTACTCCGTTTGAGTCCAAACATCTGAAGCCAGTTTGGATTGAAATCTGAGGCCAATCTAGTATCCCATTTTTTTTTGATGATGCTCTATTCAGAGTTCTGTTTGGGTACTGATCGATTTTGGACGAAATACATTTCAAAAAACTTTAATTCCATGTAGGTAAGTGATTACAAGAAACCCCCCGAATAGTCTGAAAACCAGGTGTCAGGATTCAATTTGAAAATCCTGCTCTTACAAAAGAGGTACCTACCTATCAGTGATCTTCTGATTCAGGTCAACCAATGAATTATCACTGGCGAAAGACGAAGAAGAGGAAGAACTCGACTTTGGCGGAACTTTGATGGGGACGTTGAGGCAATTACGCAGCCGGACGCCTCAGCCATCGGTTTTCAATCCTGCATTTTTTACGTAAGCTCCACAGGCGTCCTCAACGTAGAAATCAAATATCTGCATTGAAATTTTGCTGCCTGCTTTTTATTTTGCACCCATATTAGGCGAATAAAATCATGGCTCACCCCTAACCATGCCGTGTTAAACTTTCAATTTTTTCTTTAGGGCTCCTGCATCGGAGGCAATATCTCCTTTATACATTGACCCGCCAACAATGGTTTCTAATGTGACCTCGGGCAATGAAATGGTCCACCTCATGAGAAGCACGAGGAGGAAACAGTCGAAAAAGAACGAGATCACGACCAATTTATGACGTCAAAGATGCATTATAGTCTTGTAAAGGAAAAATAATAATTATCTTGAATATCAGTCAATCTTTGGGAGGTAACAGTGCAAATCATACGTAATGTAATCAATGCAATGTAAATACAATATTTTAACGTACCAACTACGAGCTTTCCAAATGGAAATAAACAATCCCTAGCTTTCTCACCACGATTTATTCCACGCTGGCCAGTTCATTAATCTCATCTCGGATTCCGGCTGGTGGTGACCTCGCTCCGAAAGACCATTTGGTCGCCCAAGGAAACGGACTGTAATGTGTCACTGACTGAAAACCGGGGATCTTATCAAGCTTCCCGGACGCCGTTCGAGTAACATTCCTGGACTCTGACAAAGGTCGGTCGCCGCAAGGTCAGCCGTCCAACACAGGTTGAATTAGGATTCAGGAGGCTGACACCGCGTCAAGGAGCGGAAAGTGCAGGACAGTAAGCTCCAGTCGCATGGCCAGGTTCTCAAGCGGAATCCACACCGGTACGGCATTCCGCAGTCCACAGGCTTCCTGAACCCGTATTCCTCTACATGCAAAATGAATAATAAACCATAGTAATCGCCAGAGAAAAACATTTTCTAACTGACCCTGATATTTTCATGGGTTACGTTTAAAGGGTGTATCTACTATTTAAAAAAATCCGCCCATCCGCCGTCACCCTTTCGCCACCTCCCGTCCGCCGAAAACACTTCTTCTCCCGAACGGCTGGAGATCATATTAAATATAACAAATTTTGTTAAAATTTTCGTAGAAAATCATCCTGGTTCTGCCCCAATTCTATGGCTTAGCCAATCAACCAATCGTAAGCCCTCTGGAAAAATGATTGAAATCTTGAACATTTAGTGATCTCTTTGCTAAAACCGCCTCCGTAGGGTGGATGGCTGTGCCGCAAGAACCATACAGAAGTCAGCCATCTTCTACAGCCATCCTAAACAGATTATTCACTCCTTCGCTGAACAGGATTTCAATCCGAGTCCGTGTGAACTAGCGTTGCAGGTTTCTGAGGTTAGGGTTGGAACTGCGGAGGTTGCCTTGGAAAATGAAAAATGACAGAAACGTGGGCCGGTGATACGAGGTTTCTGACCCTTTAGGAGATTTGGGCAACTTGCCTCACCTAAACCGTTTTCAAGCCAGCCAGCCTTGTAATGGAGAAAGTGCTCTGTACATTGGCTTATCCCCTTCATTTTCTGTTTGCATACAGAGATTTTTGAAAACAGAAATAACGTTCCGATAGCCATGAAGGTTTTTCGGACCGCGTTATACCTATACGACGTAAAAATTTATTCTAATAGTTGAAGCCAAGGATGAGCTCGAGTACTTTTTCTAATCTTTCGACGAGCTTGATTTTTAATCTGAAATTTATTGGTATTGCTTAATATCACGGCCATGGTATAGCAGTTTCCTAGCTAATTCAGCCTTCCGAGGTTTTACAAATCAGTAGAATAGCGATATTTCATTCGTTTGCTCAATAAATTGCCCCATTCACTAAAAGCCTCCTATATGTGTGGAAATTGTATACGTAATAGTTCAACTCAAGAAAACCATAGTTTAGGAATTTTACTCGTTTGTGCAGTACCAACGCTCTAAAAAACCCAGATCGACCCCAAAATTGCGAATTGGCCTGTTCACCTGCAGCGTCGAGGAATTTCACCTCAATCCTCTCCGAGCCGTTTTTCTGTCCTATGGGGAAATTGAGGAAAAGCGAGTACGTGTCATAAATCACCCAACGCCGGGAGAAACGAATGTGTACCAGTCTACCAGTTGATACCAGCAACCGCGTCCGAATCGATGTGCAGAAAGGACCGTTCCACAATGCGATTCGAGTTGTGCGAGGGGGTGAGTACGAGATGGAGAGTGATAAGAGAGATAGAGCGATTCGGGGGGTGGGGGTGTTGTGAGAGAGCGACCTTGGCCCACTGGGGGTTGGGTTGGGGCAGTTGCCCCTGCCGGCTCCAGTTGGGCCACGGGGCTGCATGTACCTGGGTCTGTTCGTCGCCAATATTGTGTGCGATAGCATGACCGAATTATTTTCTCTAGGAAGTTGAAAATGGTTGGTATATTTTATTTTGGCTGCAGAATTGTTCATCCCACCAATGGGAATCGATCCCATAACTCCCGTCTATCGCCTTTAGTCAGTCACGGCAGCCACTAGGCTACCCATCGAGCAGAGTTGGCTATACGAAGAGGCCCGGGGATAACTTTTAAGAAGCCTAGAGATAACCAAGGGTCCCAGAGGTCACATAAACTGACTCAAGCTGACGTAGTCCTGTTGAAATTAAAATTTCAATATTTCAGTGGGATTTCCGCGGTTGCGTGAGGTACGGCGAAGTAAATTGTCAATGGGTATTTCCCCATTCATTTTCTATGGGATTGCCCATAAATTTTAGCATTCACCTTATAAATTCTCTACGTCCAACCCACATTTACTGTCTATAAAATTCTCTCCCGGCTCGGAGGTTAATCTGAAAATCTGAATTTTTTTGCCAAACCCACTAGGTTCCTAGTTTAGGAAAGGCTTTAGCTATCAGAGTGCAGTCGAGTTAATCCCTGCCGAAAGTAAGCAATTTTGAAGATAAATATCAAGTTGTTTATGGTTTTTATATAATATATTTGATATATTTGAGTTCAGGATGAATGCGACATACGGAAAAGTTTCTAATGTTCGGATGTTCTCGTCGCTATTAATCTCTCACTTTTTTACATTTTTGAGGGGGTTGATTTCAAAACCGAATGATAGGACCACTTCATCATTTAGAGCCTAGGCCACGTACTCGACATAATTTATATATAAAAAAAAATAATAGTAATAATTTTTATAAAATTCTCAAAGTAAACTTCAATTTTGATGGAAGTCAGAAATCCGGATAGGGGTCACAACAGAACAGGCGGTTTTTCCAAATAACACGACGGTGATAGCCCGTGCCTTGTGAGTCTCCAAGAATGTTTTTTCACCTGCCTAGCTGTTTTTCAAAGAGATTTTTAATTTTCTTTGGTTTCAGTTTTTAGTTAATTTAAGCGTGTTGCCAGCTGCTACTGACGCATAATTGTTGTTTCTAGGCCCTGAGGAAGATATAATAAACTATCGAAAGCTCGGCAAAGGAGGCGAATGTTCTGTTGTGACACCTATCTCGATTACTGACTTCCATAAAGTTCGAGGGTCGATCTTCCATTCCTAAAATTAATTTTAACGTAAAATTATTGTTCTCCCATGACTCCCTGTGATTTCCCTCACCGTTGATCATGTAGGTATGGATACCCGCTAAAATCCGGAGTATCGCAAAAATCCAACAACAAACCGTGAAGCGGTAGCGTTCAATCTAAATTTAGAGGCCTCCTCGTCGGAAGAGTCAAGATTACGGTTGATACGCGACGGACAGAAATAGAAAGGTGAGACACCCTCAGTGCTGCGGCTACCCCGGGGGCGGCGATCCGGGGAGGGGGCCGGGATGTGGGCTCGAGGGGGGCGCAGTCGCCCGGGGGCAGAGGCCTGCAGGAGCTGCTTCAGCCTGGAGAGCGGCGGGTCGATAGCGTTTCCGCCGTCTACTTATCGCGAGACATTGCTTAAAGAGAAAATATCGAGTTAATATTAAATTCGAAAATTTTCGAAGCGATTATTCTCCGAGTAATGGTTGCTTCAGACTTCCAAATTGCTATACATTAAGGAATAAGGAAGGCTTTCATTAATTATCTGGCCTTTTTCACACTTGAGAGAAATTCGAGAAGATTTAAATCTTACTCAAGTAGTTACCTATTCTTCCTCTAGCCAGTTCTTGATTAGGAAAACTTTTCGGCCAAAATATGTGGACGTTTTTTGGAAAACAATGAATACTGAGAAGCGAGTTAGCAAAACGTTCTTCAGAACCTGAGACATTTTCATCACAACCCTGATAGCGCTGCATCTTTTAAAAATGAAATCCGTTTTGAAAGAAAAATAATAACCTTTGAAAATATGGACATAAAAATCTCCGCAGAATAAGAGAAATTAACGAGTATTTATCGAGATTGATGCTCTGTCGGGCATTTGAAAAGAGATATTTTCTTCGCATTTCCACTTTTTATGAGCGTGCAATAAAAGAGCGACAGATAAAGGCCCATTCTTGAATGTCTTCAACTGGAAACGAGTCGACAACGTAATAGAAGCTGAGTTTTAATGAAATGCTCGACTCTCGAGTATTTGCATAAGAAACGTCGTCTTTTGAAAGGGTAGGCTCCATGAATGGAGGTATATCGTCTTTGCCCATGTCGAGGCCGCGTGTACCAATTAAATTGGAATTATACTTCACCGCCCTGTAGGTATTAAAGTCAGATTTACATACCTATTAGGTACCGTCATTTCCACAAGGGAATCGAGAATTCTTGATTATGAGGTAACTCCTGATTTCCATTCAAGCTTGTTTTTCAATGAGACTCAGAGTGATGCTGATTCAATAAATGCGTAAGTATCCGACTAGATCCTCGTATACGACTGTTTTGGAGCAAATTTATCGTATTGGAATTGATTTTGCGTCTGCAAGGCCCAACGACGCCGAAAAACATATGTTGCACCTACTCAATTGGCATTACCTAAATGCAGGAGAAAATTCGAATTTGGAAATTTGTGATTAAGAAAATTTCGATCGGCAATCGTTCAGGCGAGAAAGCCCAACATGACCTGTTGACGACATTTTCTGATAAAGCCCTCCAACGGGGCAAAGCTTATCGAAGCCTTTTCTACTTCAATAAGCTTCAAATCGCATTTTCTCTTTCGAGGGGAATATTGAAGAGAAAAACGTGAGGATGGCCCTGTTTATTCATGAAATCGGCTACGCCGAGAGGAGGCGCCAGCGAATCGAAGGGAGAGCGCAATTTTTAGAGTAAAGGCGAAACTTCCGAAGTGCGGGAAATGGAAGGAGAGAGGATTGGCTTTTATTGTCTGCTTTCCTCTCCATTAGCTTCCTTAGAAGCGATTTCCAGCATTCGGTGGAAAAGGGACCTCTTGCTTTGGAAGGCCTCTCGCACTCGAAGGTCCCCTTGTAAAAGGTCGCCTTGACAAGGGAACGGCCTGCGCTTCAGAATCGGACCGGTATAAAGGGAAAAGGTGAGAATCGTAACTTTAGCCTCTATTCATTTTTCGAATTAGAAGCCCGTCGATTTTCGAGGACCGACTCGAAACCCGAAGAAAAGCAAAGAGTCGAGTACAAAGGAACTAAGGTGATCTGAAAAAGCTGAAGGGGGATCTCGAGCGATCCTTTTGGAAATCTATTCGTAGGAGAGACTCCGAGGAATTCGGAAATCGGAGCATTGTGTGCTGTCAATCGACACAAGTTTCTGTCGGAACTTTTAAATTTACGATGTTTACTACCGTGTATTTTCCTGAGATTCCTAGCATCCAGAATGTTTCGATTCTATTTTGGATCATGCCAATTGAGTCAAGGTAACGTAGAAATACTGTCAAAAACAAGTTCTTTTTCTCAGAATATTTTAAAGGTCGGTTTATCAATAGCCATAAATCTAGTTTCGTAGTACCTTTGATACGTAAAAGTCGATCAAATCGACGTAAAAGTGATCAAATTTTGATCACATCGATACCTTAAAGCACAAAGGGCATATGTTCCAAGATATCAATTTTGAGATTTCGGTACTGAAAGAATCTACTCATCAGGACCTATCGATCGCTCTTAGAATCATGATCCTTCTATCTATTTTTGGGGTCAAAAAACGATAAAATAGAAAAACGATAAATATTTAAAGAGCGTTTATCTTGGAAGTGTTAAGTCTACCGAAGTTCTGGTTAAACGAGGTTGTAGATCTTGGCCAGAAAAACATTTTTTATTTAGCAAATTTTTTTACAGAATTGAAAACTATGGGAGAAATCTTTAATTTTGTAAATTAATCGAAAACGTATTTTGCATTTTTCTCATCATGCCATTTTCGGACATATGCCCTTTGTGCTTCAAGGTATCGATATTTTGACTGCTCGTGAGGGTGTTTAGTTCAAAAATATCAAAAATCTATCAAAGTATGCAAATTTTAGAACTTGCCTGAAACAGATACGCCAAGTTATCGGATTATAAAAAATATCCACATATTCGACAAAGTAAAACATAGATTTTAGGGCCAAAAACGCACAAATCTGTCCGATTTTGTGACCGAGAAAAAAAAAAATAGAAAACACTAAAAATATCGGTTGGTGTTCGGGAAGTGATTCTGAGTAAATGTGTATAAGTAAAAGTTTTTTCTGTAGCTCCGTTAAGATTCTCGATTTCAGGACGATTACAATACTTCCATTTACTCTGTAAATATGGAAGTAATTATAATGCTGACGAGAAGTTGGTCTCAAAATTCCACCTGCGCATTCCCGTATTGGCCTTTTTCCGCAAGAGCGTACATACGAAATGGAACGGCCTCAACGCAGAATAGGAATTGCACGTGTGAGAAAAGCTTTCAAATCCTACTGTCGCTCCAGCCTTTTCAGGATGATTTATATTCCCTGAATTGTTATTGCCGCATTATTCCGCCGTAAAACAATCTCGCGCTTCGCCCTGGAGAAAAAAAACGGTTGTAAACCCAGATCTTTTTCGCTCGGTAGCAAACACAAGTGAGAAGTTAGGCTGTGAAAAAGACAATAAAATCATTGCATTTTATACGCCTCGGGGGCGTATTTTCTCAAGATTTATTTAATTACCTGTTTTTATCCGACTTGAAAAACGGAGGTTACTCAAGTTGACTCGTAGGGTTTTTTTTCATAATTGCTACGAATAGCGGCATAAAAGAGGGAAATGCGAAGATCATTTGCAGATGAAGGCGTGAGGCGTTTGTTGATGGATAGAAAATCGAATTATAAATGCTACAAATATGCAAGAAATGTGTTCTTTTATATCGCCTAAACCATAGGTGCGTCGGTAATGAAGAATTTTCCACAAGAATTCTCTCGTTTAGATTTTAGATGAATTTTGATTCGAAAAATGTAAAATAATTGGAATAATATCTAACTATTATTCAAATTTTTTCAATTTTTATGGCTTTACCGGACCCTTAGATTCATCCTATCCTCGATTCGGACAATAGACTCAAACTTCTTACGATTGAACGTGCTTACAGCCTTTGCAAGCAGACGTGGCTCAGGGTGGCAGTTTTTACGGCGAACGCTCCTTTCGGCCGCGGAAGGAACGTATGCTGGAAGGCCACCTGAAAATGCGGGGGATACGAAAAACACGTGTAATATATTGGGCGGAAAGCGAGTGTGCTGGCGTGTTTTTCCCAGGTGTTTCCTACGGGTCGTAATTCAAAGCAGCGTCACTTGCTTTAGTTTCCCGCCTCAGCAACGTTAGCCTCTCAGGAGCGAAGGGTTGCGAATAAAACTGAATTTTGCCGCCGAACATTTCTTCTTGTCTCGGGTTTATCCCTTCAGAAACCGCAGCGGTGCGTAGATAATACGGGGGAAGTAGGAGAATAAAATTTGGATGGAGCCTATAATGTTCGATTTTGATTACCTATGAAATTAAAAACCGCAGGCATTTTCCGAGAAAAATGTGTTCTTTTCTTGTTGTTTTCTTTATTTTTTGTGTCTTCTATTTTTTTTGCTTCTTACTAAAAACTTCTTAGGTAGCTCATGCCCGAAAGATGATTTTCTTAACTGATTTTCTAATGTCTATAGCACATCTGAATGCAAAATTTTATGTCAGCACTCGTATTTATAAAAAAAATCTTCTTCCTCGTGAAAATGCTGGAAGATGCTGGAGATTTGGCAAGTTTGGTGGGTCATGCCCGAAAGATGATTTTTTTTACTGATTTCCTAATGTCTGTAGCACATCTGAGTGCAAAATTTGATTTAAGAACTCGTATTGAAAAAATCTTTCTTCACCTAAAAATGTTCAATGATTAATGAACACTTCACGTTTCCAAGAATTTTCTCAATCCAGCGATCCTAGATGCATGATAGATTAGATAGTAAATACTGAAATGCAAAGGACGTTTCTCCAAATAATGGAATGGGAAACCTAAATATTGCAACAGTTAACAATTTGAACCGTATTTCAGCATTAGCTTCTGCGTTCTGCCCCACTTGAAGACACAGGGCGAGTTCAACCTTCCGAAAAGGAGTTCTCGGGTCCGTGAAATTTCAAAACGGCTGGACAAACGTTTCTCATCTCCGCACACTGGAAGGGTAACCCCCCCCCCTCGGTGGCTAACGACCTTTGTTTTCAAAGGGAGGCCTCACTCGAGTTGCGATTGTACCCGAATTGCTGAGAAACGTCGATACTCTCTGGAAATTTGATTCGCCTTTGATCTTTTCGCAATGGTGGCATCTAGGTAGTTCGAAAATATCGGGTGTGCGGTCATCACAATTCTTTTACGCTCAGTAAAATTTGGGAAAAAATGCTAGACAATGATCAAAAAGCTGTCAGACGCAAAATGTCGAATTTTCAAAAAAAAAATTTTCATGATTTCAAATATTGAGCTCTAGAGCCACCAATATCAATCCTAAAAAATGGAGAAATTAGTGGTACGAAATTGCAGACTTCAATGACTGGTGCTTTTACCCTAACTGGTTTTTTTTGGAGTTTTGAAAAAAATTTTTGTTGGTGTTTCTACCACGAAACTTCCGTCGTATAGTCGTGGTCGATTGGCTTAACGTCCGAGGAGCCTGATTAAACAGTCAAGTATCGACTCAAGCTATTCAAGAGCTGCCAGAAATTCGAATGGAAATTCATGTTCAGCGAACAAGGCCTTGGAAACGCTGTGAAGGATGATACTGGCGATCCGTACCTCTCAGGCATCGCTTTTACCGTTTAATTGAATGTTAATGAGGAAGAGGCGTCGGTTGTACGAGACGACGTTAAGGCGCACGCGCGGTGCTGGAGGATCGGACAAACTAGACGAGCCGTGGCATAAAGGGGATATCCATCAAGAAAAGCCTCGCCATCGTCGTGGTATGATTGATTACTGTCGAATACGGCTTGCTGGGGCTTCGTAGCTATTTGCATAAATAACGAGCCTGGAAAGGCTCCCACGTTGTCGGGCGAACCTTCCAATTCCAAAATTCGAGGGCCGCCTCTCAGCGAGGGGGTGGAATAGCTCATAAAGTAGCCTAAAGCCTCTGACCCTTCCCCAGCCGTTGAAATTGATAGGAGCCTCTTGAGGAATCTGATTACGACGGACGAGGATAAAATCATTACTGGCCTGTAGTACCTACTTTAACAGACAATGCTCTTTTGAACGGGTTCCCAAAGATCAAACTATTTGGACAATTTTGAAGGCGAAAGAGGCAGTCCGACGTTCTCTCGTGGTTTGTATTTTGCACTCAAAATTGTCCAAATGATACCGGAACGACAAAGCCGAAGATCATCCGGGCATTCAGCCGAAAATGTACGAATTACCCCGCCTATCCCCACTTTTTTAATGTTTTTACACCATAATCATGTTTTATACATGACTTGGTACATGTTTAGCCTAATCCCGTCGTGGCAGGATACCGTTGCTGGACCGTTGCTAACTTTACTCCGGTCATAAAATTTTAACCATTTTTAGACACAGGTGTTAAACCTGAAAGTTATGTTGGATTATTAGCTGGTATGAAGTTTTGCTTGAATCTTGAATTTCAACTCAACATTTTGGGGTTTGGTCATAAATCGTCCATTGTACGCTCATGTACCCTGTAACTAGTGATGGCAAAATTTTTCAATATATCGATATATCGGTTTTCCGATACCTATCACTTTTTTCATTATCGACGATAATATCGTCTTTTCTTCATCTCCATAGTAATTGAATGTAGATGTACCGATATATCGAAACAGAAATACTGATTGGTCTGTTATATCGGAGCTCAAGTATCGATGACGATATATCGATATATCGGATGCAAAATATCGATGACGATATATCGGATGCAAAATATCGATATATTGCAAATATCGATATTTTGTTGCCATCCCTACCTGTAACGCCTCGCGAATTTACAAATTGTTGATGCCGTGTTGCATGGCCATCGTACGTCGGACCAATACAGTTCCGTACGTAGCCCGACGATACATGGCACTGAATACATTCGGTACAATGGGATCTCAATTTGACCTCAATGCGAAGTGCCCTTGATGAAACGATTGATTACCGCACTAATGGACGGCGGTTAATTGGAGGATTCACTTGATAGGCGAGAACCTCGACATCGGACCTGTCCCGGACAATATGGAATAGAAACTGAGCTATCACTGCCATAAGATCCGAAATTGATGGGTTATCATTCAATACTCACAAAATTTGACCTGTCCTCGTGTTTATCTCCTAAATTGAATTAAATTAATACAACAGTTGTTTCTTCATTGCATTGTGTTAAGTGTTTGTAGGTGTAAATGCAATTTTAAGGTACGGGTAGTCAATTTATTTAAAATTTGTTTGAGGAGTTACAAAAACAAGTACTTGTTGGGCGTCTGATTGGCCTACTTGTCCCTTAAATTGGGGTTTATGGGAACGGTTTTTTTAAATTTACAAATAAAATGTTCAAAATTAATTATTGCCATGGCCATAAAGAAATTATAGCCTCAAAGCACAAAGGGCATATGCCCAAAAATGGCATGATGAGGAAAATGCAAAATAAGTTTTTGATCAATTTGCAAAAATAAAGATTTCGTCCATAGTTTTCATTCCATTAAAAAAATCGCTAAATAAAAAATGTTTGCCTAGCCAAGATCTACAACCTCGTTTAACCAGAACTTTGGTAGCACTTAACACTTCAAAGATAAACGCTCTTTAAATATTTGTCGTTTTCCTGTTCTATCGTTTTTTGACCCCAAAAATAGATAGAGGGATCATAATTCTTGGAGCGATCGATAGGTCCTGATGAGTAGATTCTTTCGGTACCAAAATCTCAAAATTGATATTTTGGAACATATGCCCTTTGTGCTTTAAGGTATCGATATACTTGTACTTGCAAGTACACAAGCACAAAAATACAACAAAAAAGCTTGTATTTGCTGCTAATCAAGACTTGTAATTAGTACAAGCAAAGGGAATTGCACTTGTACAACGAGTTGACATGTACTAAGTACTTCGTTCTTAAACTTGCTGTTACAAGTAGGTACCTACTTATATTCGAACATTTTGTACAAGTACTTGCACTTGTAAATTGCAAGCACTTTGAAAGGAATAGCTAAAAGGATTTGAAAAACGCATTTGAATGAAAAAGTACTCAAATATCGACAACACTGGGCCCATCTAAAGGACGAAACAAGATCATAGTGAAGAGGTTTCCCTTTCCTCATCGAATTACACTCTTTCCTGCATATGAAGGGGAAAACCGGCAAAATTCGCATTCTTCAGCTCTATTCCTATCTCCTTCCGACCCTGACTGTTGTCTCTGTCGTATCTATTTCAAGAAACGGCCAACGGTAGTGAAACGGCCTACCATTCAGCAGGCGACCTACCCAGCTGTGTGTGAAATTGAATCGATTCCCCGTCGGACATTCGGCCTTGTTCCTTGGCCTAGAGAGGCCGTCCGACACACGAGATATATCGACTTTAAGTCCAGTGTTGCCAGAACGTCAAAAACCCCCGAGGCAACGTCAAAAAAACCCTAAATCCCCCCCAAATGAGGAAAAATCTCCAAAAGGAACCACAAATGAAGAGTTTTCCTCCAAAATGCATTCATCCACTTTCGAGTTTTTTCGATTTCGATTTTTGATTTCGTTTCATAGCAGCTTTGGTACACATAGAATGATAAGCAATCGAAAAATCGAAATCGAAAAAACTCGAAAGTGGATGAATGCAGTTTTGGAGGAAAACTCTTCAAATGATAAGACTAATTGAAGATAAACGATTTTACAAAAGACAAACATTTCAGTCCAAGAAATTTGAAAAAAGGTTGAAAATTGAAGGAGCTATGGTCATTTTTGTAAATGACAACAGACGGATAGACGTACTCACAGACATACGGACACACAGACACTTGTTCGGGAAGTGATCCTGAGTAAATGCGTATAGGTACGGTGACAAGACGTACTACCTACTTTTGTAAGGACAGTGCTACTTTTTAGTTCAATGTCCTGTGTACTATTTTTTTCTCGGTAGGACGCTGAAATGTACTACTTTTCAAAAAGTGTACTACCTAAGGACGTAAAAAGCAAAAAACTGGAACTTTAATGAAACATGTACGGAGGTGCCTGATACCCTCGCATCGAGAGAGGATTAAATTTAGAGGTAGATTAGATTAAAAACTAATGAAGATCCATTCTTCGGAAAAATATGCCGAAAATTTATAAACTAATGAAACCAGTGCCGAATTTTTGTGATTTTTTCTGTGTGCAATTATAGTAATTTAGAGTGAATTTAGCGGATTTTCTCACCCGAGGTGCACATCAAGGATGGATTTGCTAACTTTTCGATTTTTTTTTAATTGGACCACTTCTTCTATGCGTTTTGCGCCTGACCGGTGTACGGGAAAAAGTTTTTATTGCAGATTCGTGTTCTAGAACCTTTGAAACGTGAAAGAAAAAATTGGTGTTGTGAAAAAATTTTGCTTGACCGATTACGTAGGTACCTACATTATTTCTGGAAATAATGCACCAAAAAAATATATACTTACTGGGTATATAAAAATGAAAAAATGTAGGTACTACTTTAAAAAAAAAAATATTTTCACCTACAAATAGGTAGGTACATCTCGATTCCCAAATGGCCTTCTGGTGCACTTGACTGTTTTCCGCAAAAACCCCCGAGAAAAACCCCGAAATCCCCCTCCGGCGAAAAACCCCCGAATTCGGGGAGAAAACCCCTCAACATGGCAACACTGTCTCCATTCAATGTCGGCGATATTACCACCAATAAAAGCCAGCCTTCACCTCCGAGCAGCCGTTCAATCATTCAGGCGTAACCTGCTTTTAAAGTCGACTTGACTTGACAGATTCGCTCAATACCCGTCGCCCGCAACTTTGCTGCTAATGAGTCCGTCCCCTGCGCCAATTGGAGATTGCAGGCCAACTCAATGTTTGAACTCAGGCTATTATGCCAATGGGCGAGTCCAATACGAAGTTCGGTTTTGGACAATTGGGTTTTGTCCGGAACGAAACGGCCCGAAACGCGAGGTTGACCGATTTTCAAACGATTTCATCGAGCAAGTCGGTTACCTACTCAAGTTGACCCAATAGTAAACAATTGTAATCGCCCAAGAAAACGTTTTTTCTAACCAACCCTGACATTTTCATATTTTACGTTTCGAGGGGCGTAGAATCCGAATCTGCAATAGAAAAATATCCGCCCGTCCGCCGTGAACTCTTTTTCCCATTTTGACTTTTTGAACTCTTTTTGACATTTTTTGTTGTTGAGATTTTCAGGGAAAATCAACCTTGATTGGGGATTTACTATCCAAGCCAATTGGTCGGATGAAATCTTGAGAAAATTGCGTTGTGTGTCCGTCTGTGGTCATTTGAAGAGTTTTCCTTCAAAACTGCACATATCCACTTTCGAGTTTTGTTGGTATCGATTTCGTTTTTCGATTTTCGTTCTCGATTCATTGCAGTTTTGGTACCTAAAAGCAATCGAAAATCGAAAAAACGAAATCGATATCGACAAAACTCGAAAGTGGATGTATGCAGTTTTGGAGGAAAACTCTTAATTTACAAAAATGGCCATAGCTCCCTCAATCCTCAACCTTTTTTCGAATTTCTTGAACTAAAATGTTTGTCTCGGCAAGACCTAACACCCTGTTTAATCAGAATTTTTATAACGCACGATACTTCCGATATATTTGCATTTTTAGAATTCTCTATTTTTATTTTTTCCGGCCACAAAAATTGACCGATTTGAGCGTTCTTGGTCTTAAAATCTTTGTTTTACCTTGCAGAATATGTGGATATTTTTTACATTCCGAAAATGTAGCGTTTTTTCATTTTGGGCGAATTTTAAAATTTTATTAGTGAGTTTTTTGAGATTTTTGACCTAAACACCCTTAAAAGCAGTCAAAATATGATCAAATTGTGTCACAATTTTACGTTTCAAAATTTTTGCCCTAATCCCGACGAGGAATTTGAGTTTTTTTCTTTTTTTCCGGAAATTTTTTTAGCCCGGAATTTTGCATTTTTATATCTCGGAAGTTCAATTTTCAAGGATTTTGGGAATGGCTAATATATTTCGGTCGGATTCTTCCTTATCGGGGAAAACCGCCTTAAAAATCGATCCGTTTTTCCTCATCATTTGTAGCATTTAGTGGAGAAGCGCTTGAAACTTTCCGAAGAAAACAAGGCCAAGATACGTCAGATTTAATATGCCCAAAAATCTACAATCCTTGGAAAACCCTTGATGCTCCGGATATGTCTCGTTTGTAATGTTCGAACTCAAAATAGCGTAAAAAATGTTTCTATTTCATCTTCGAAAGGAAAAACTCGACATTTCCTCTCATTTTTATCGTGTCTCGCGAGGAAAACCGAGTTTTTCCAACTTGCCGCTTGCGCTTTTCCGAAGAAACCCGACTTTTCTTGGCCCTGCGGGGACGTAACTTTTCCTCGGAGTGGGTGGGGTCTTAATTGAATAAAAAAACTCGAAATACCGCGAGATAAATCCGAATTAGCCGGAGAACGTTGAGCTACGACTTGATAGCAGTCCTGGGAACTCGACGTTTGCTCTGGGATTAGTTTCGGTCAATCACTTTAATTGGTTGCGGCTTCGGTGAAGAATCCCTGCCGGTAATTTGAGATTCCCCGAGTTCCTGCGAGTCGAGGATGTTCGTCGTGACGATTCCCGGAAGGCGTTGTAGGTTCTAGGTTGAGTATATTAGGAAAAAATAGCGGCGCGCAGAAAACTCGAAAATTTCGAGTTTTTACTTCTATATTTGTGGCACGGATTTCCAAAACTTGCTCCTTGCAAGGTAAACCGTTTAACGAAAAACCTCTAAAACGTTATTATACAGACGATTCGCATGTTTTTTTGCACCACATGATTTAGATTACATCAATGGAGCTCTGTATGCAAGGAAAGATAAATCTATTGAAAAAAATTGCGTAGGAACGAATTTAAATTCACAAGGAGCGAGTTTTGCTACCAAAATCTCATCGAGCTAGTTTTGGAACTGCAAGAAACGAGTTTTGGATCTCATCCAGGTATTTCAAGGTCAATTAAACGGAGAAGGAGCGCGTTTTTCTCAATTCTGACTTCGGATTCTGAAAGAGCGGACACAAACCTTTCAGAAACAGCTGTCAGCCCAATTTTCGTTAAAATTGCAAGGAGCGAGTTTTGGAAATCACAGCCTCATTTCGATTACTCAGCGTATTTCTATTTTAGGCGAGTTTTAAAATTTGCATCGTGGGATTTTTTTATATTTTTGACCTAAACAACCTCAAAAGCAGTCGAGAAATATTAAATATTTCAATATTTAAATCAAATTTTGATAATAATTTTTATGATTTTATGATTTTGATAATGATTTTAATAATAATTTTTACTTCCATATTTACAGAGTAAATGGAAGTATTGTGATCGTCCTAAAATCGAGAATCGGAACGGAGCTTCAGAAAAAACTTTTTCTTATACACATTTACTCAGAATCACTTCCTGAACAAGTGTCTGTGTTTCCGTGTGTCCGTCTGTCCGTCTGTCCGTCAGTGGTCTTTTACAAAAATGGCCATAACTCCCTCATTTCTCAACCTTTCTTCAAATTTCTTGAACTGAAATGTTTGTCTCGGCAAGACCTAACACCCTGTTTAATCGGAATTTGGATAACGCACAGTACTTCCGATATATTTGCATTTTTAGTGTTTTCTATTTTATTTTTTTCCGGCCACAAAAATGAACCGATTTGAGCGTTCTTGGTCTTAAAATCTTTGTTTTACCTTGCAGAATATGTGGATATTTTTTACATTCCAAAAATGTGGCATTTTTTCATTTTGGGCGAATTTTAAAATTTTAATAGTGAATTTTTCGATATTTTTGGCCTAAACACCCTTAAAAGCAGTCAAAATATGATCAAATTGTGTCACAATTTTACGTTTCAAAATATGGAAGTATTGTGTGTTATCTACGCACCACTGGTTTGATAATAATTTTGATATTATATTATGATCAAATCGTGTCACACTTTTACGTATCAAAATATGGAAGCGTTATCTACGCACCACTGGTTGTGAATGACCACATGCGGACACAAAATATTTGTGTACCTATTTAATTTGTGCATATTGTGCATTTAATGCAATTGATCAGGAAGTGATTCCGAGTGGATTGTCGGAGCAAAATCTTTTTCTGATGCTCCGATCCGATTTTTGGGCAGTTACCGACAATTACCTAAAATTGTCGAAATTACTAGCCGAAATGGGTGAAAATCCGCACGGTGCGGATGAAGGAAGAGAATCCGCCGGGCGGATAATGCGTCCGGGGGCGGCAAAGACGATCCGCCCCCGGCCAGCGGCGGCGGAGCGGGCGGCTGCGGAGGCGCGGCGGCTGTGGAAGCCAGTGCGGAGGTATCGCTGGTCGGGGTAGCATGCTCGGCCCGAAACATGCTCAGCGCGATGGCTGACCGAACAACCCCGCCGCCGGCCGCCGCCCTCCCCTTCGCGAACAACGGCGATCTGTTTCTGTCGAACGCGTCCTCAGCCGAAGCCGCCGAGGTCGACGTCGGCGTCGGCCCGCTCGTCGTAAAGGCGCTCGTCATGGGGACGATCATCATAGCCGCCGTCCTGGGCAACGCTCTCGTCATAATCAGCGTCGTCCGGCACCGCAAGCTGCGCATCATCACCAACTATTACGTCGTCTCGCTCGCCATGGCGGACCTGCTCGTCGCCCTGTGCGCCATGACGTTCAACGCCTCGGTCGAACTGTCGGGCGGCGTCTGGATGTTCGGCCCGTTCATGTGCGACGTCTGGAATTCGCTCGACGTCTACTTCTCGACGGCGTCGATCCTGCACCTCTGCTGTATAAGCGTCGACCGCTATTACGCCATCGTCCGCCCGCTCCAGTATCCGATCACCATGACGCACCGGACGGTCTCGCTCATGCTCGCCAACGTCTGGACGCTCCCGGCGCTCATCAGCTTCACGCCCATTTTCCTCGGATGGTACACGACGCCCGAACACGCCCGCTACAAACGCGACCATCCGGACGAGTGCGCCTTCGTCGTCAACAACTATTACGCCATCGTGTCTTCCTGCATTTCCTTCTGGATACCCGGCATCGTCATGATCACCATGTACTACAGGTCAGTCAGTGCACCCGAAAATTATAATAATAATAAGAGATAATAATAAGAGATAATAATAGGTAATTTCCATTTTATTTCCCATTTTTACTTCCATATTTACAGAGTAAATGGAAGTATTGGAATTGTCCTAAAATCGAGAATCGGAACGGAGCTTCAGAAAAAACTTTTTCTTATACACATTTACTCAGAATCACTTCCTGAACAAGTGTCTGTGTGTCCGTCTGTCCGTGTGTCCGTCTGTGGTCATTTACAAAAATGCCCATAACTCCCTCATTTCTCAACCTTTTTTCAAATTTCTTGAACTGAAATGTTTGTCTCGGCAAGACCTAACACCCTGTAAAATCGAAATTTGCATAACTCGCAGTATTATTTGAATTTTTAGTTTTTTCTATTTTATTTTTTTCCGGCCACAAAAACGAACAGAATTGAGCGTTCTTGGTCTTAAAATCTTTGTTTTACCTTGCAGAATATGTGAATATTTTTTATATTCCGATACTGTATCGTATTTTTATTTTAGGCGAATTTTAAAATTTGAATAGTGAATTATTTGATATTTTTGAGCTAAACGCAGACGAAATATGATCAAATTGTTGCACAATTTTACGTTTCAAAATATGGAAGTATTGTGTGTTATCTATGCACCACTGATTATTATAGTTATTATAGGGAAGTTTTAAAATTTGCATAGTGAGTTTTTTGATATTGTATATATTTGAGGGTAATATGGCATTGCTTGTTATGCTTTGGGTAAACGCAAGGGCACTTCTTTAAAAATTCATATTGAGTAAAAGTCCATAAGGGTTTTTCATCATGGATCTCCGAACCTATATTTGATTTTTGTCCGATTACAATAACTAGTTGAATTTACTCCGTAGTTATGGAAGCAAAAACGAATTTCGCTGCCAAAATGTGGGAATTTCGTGAAATTTATCGCTGAATTTTGTCCAGTTCGTTTGGATAATTCACAAACGAAAATCTCCAGTCTTATAAGATATTGCGATAGATATATATTGCGATAAATGAAATATCCGACCAAACACGGATATCTTCGCAGAAATTTACCGACCTCAAGGTTACAGCTTATCACGAATCCGCTTTATTTTTAGATAAATATATTCGTGCATGACAGTCGCATCACCGACGGACTGTCGACTTTTCTCCGCCGTCGATTCGCTCCAATTATCGTGACGAAAGATGGCCGAACAATCCGTAACTTTTGAATCGATTTGACGTTCTTGGAAAGCGATTCGATACTCGTCACGCGACAATTCGCGAGGCGAAAGTTGGCCGTTATTCATTCAATTTTGTGTCTGATAAGTTCAGTTATCAATCGGGCGATTTGAGGAAAACGGTTGCCATTAATCTACAGTTTTTAACTTTTTTTACTGTATCTGATTATCGAATATCTGGTTATTTGTATATAGGATTACATTAAAAAAAAAAAAAAAAAAAAATCCGAAGAACTGCAAATTCTGCTCAGGGGTTCATTTTTCGATTGCAAATACAACCTTATGACAAATAGGTACTTCTGAAACACGGAATTTAGTTGTTATTATTATACTTGTTGTAGGCTAGTGGTCGTAAGTAGATCAATCAACAACTGAGAACCAAGGCCGAAATTTCAACTTTTTCCAATTTCAGTTCTCCTGATTTGTATAATCGGCCAAATTCTTCAAATTGAAGATATTGGGTAGACAGAAATTTTAGCAGAGATTCCAACTAATGGAAAACGAATTTTGTGGCCCTAGTCGTTTTCGACTTATCAAGAATTGAGAAAATTTTGGAAAACTCAAAAATGTCTCACTCAAACTGCAATAAATCGTGAACGGTTGGAGCTACCGCCGTGGCGATGGTCTCATTCGATTCAGCATCGAAAAATCTATAGAAAATGATACCTCACATGCCTATGTTGCAAATTTCTTGAAAAACAAGAATCTTTTTCCAATTTAACAGCTGTTTTACTAGCCTTAAAATTATGTAGGGTTCTGTCGAAATTTTAGGACCAACTAGGTACGGAACCTGATTTTTGGTGAAAATGTCAATAATTTACGACAACTCCTTCCGCCTGAAAAACCCACTTGAAACGTAAACCAACAAATTATCAAGGGGTGTTAAAAATGCTTTTTTCTCTCTCCCATTACTAAGGTTCATTTCTTAAGAAAAATGAACCAAAAATTCAAACCTTCCATTTTCGGATTGATTAACCATCTCTGAAATCCAAAATCTGTCCCAAGTATAATCGTACCTGCTTTAGTCTTGGTGTAAGGGAAGCAATTTTCGTCCTCCATATTTAAAATTTGCTTTTGATCATCCAAGTGCACAGTGTGCAACGAATTGCACCTACGATGCACCTGGGCGTCATAATGCTCAGCTGAGAGACAAATTTTCGAGCTATTTTCAGAATGGTAATGCCGAGCTGCGAAATACAGAAATTTACAAATAGTTCTATCGAGTTGCAAAGGGGATTTTATGGTTCGAAAAACAATTCGATTTAGTCGCTTGGCCAAATAATTGGAAAATTTAAATATTTTTTTGTCGGTAGTGAAAACTTTTCTGACATATGGCAACGACTACTTCCACTGTACCATACACATACCGTACCATTGTAGCATACCATACCGTTATTATTCCAGACGAAACCAGTGGTGCGTAGATAACAGATAATTTTGAGACGTAAAAGTGTGACACCATTTGATCATAATACGATAGTACAATATTATTTTGTCTGTTTTTGAGGGTGCTTAGGTCAAAAATTTCAAAAACTCACTATGCCAATTTTAAAAGCTCGTCTTGAATAAAAATACGCCATGTTTTCGGAATTTAAAAAATTTCAACATATTTTGCAAGGTAAAACAAAAGATTTCGAGACCAAGAGCGCCCAAATCGCTTCAATTTTGTGACCAGAAAAAATATAAAAGAACACTAAAAATGTATAGACGTACTGCGAGTTATTGAAATTCCGATTAAACAGGTTGTTAGGTCTTGACAAGACAAGCATTTCAGGCCAAAACATACGAAAAAAGGTTGAGAATTGAGGGAGCTATGGCCATTTTTGTAGTACTAAATATGTAAGTAAAAACCGAGTAAAATTAACTGAAATTCCCCAAAATTACTTCGCTCGAACTTAATAAGGGGAATCGGGCTATTAATTTTCACAAGAGGACTCATAACACTGAAGAGGTAACACTGAAGACAAGAACAAAAAACCTATTAACCCAGTCCTCATCTTGTGGAACGAGGTTAGGAAGAATCTCCAGCCTTTTTTTTTAATGACGAGCCCTGGAATTTTATCAACTTGTATTCATAATATTCTGTTCCCTTGAGGACCGACAACGTGCCGCTTTTCCGGAAAATTAAAAATATCCGCCGGAGCGGCGGAGGAAAACCGCTTTAAAAGCCTCCTTAAAGCGGGAGTGAAATGGCGATGTTTTCCCCGCACGATTGCCCCCGGCAAAAAATCCGATATTGAAACCTGAAAATTTCCGATAGGTAACTGCTCAATTCTATAGAAAATTCAGATATCGATGCTAGTACGTCAAAGATTCAGAAACAACAAACCAGTTCACTTTAGAAAAGGTTAGCGTATGGCTAAAATTCAAAAAGCACAGGCGATACTTGAAATAAACATTCAACCAAACCCTAACTAAAACTGAGGCTCAAACTGAAGCTTAACATCAAACTGAAACTCGAACGGAAACTAAAACCGAAGCCAAAACTCGAATTGATACTGATACAGACACTCAAACGTATGCTGATACGAAATTCAACCTACGAACTCAAACTACCACACAAACCCAAACTGAAACTGATATTAACCTGAAACTCAAACTGAGACTCAAACGGATGCTCAAACTCATAGATCAAAAGAAAGGTAAACTCAAACTCAAACTGAAAGTCAAACTCAAAGTTCGAATGGAGGGTAAACTCAAATTGAAACTAACACTTTAACTCTAAATGATCTCAAACTGATACTGGTACACAAACTAAAACTGATACTCTAACTTAAACTGAAACCAAAACTCAAACTCGAACTGAAATTGAGACACAAACTCGATCTGATACTGAGGATAAACTGAAACTCAAATTTAGAGTGGAAGTAAAACTGGAAGTGATTCAGTATCACTAAACTGAAGACCAAACTTGAACAGAAAGCATCACTCAAACTAATATGGAACCCAAACTAAAACTCAATCTAATGCTCAAACTCAATTCAAGTTTGAGTTTCAGTTTGTGATCGAGTTTGAGTACGAGTTCGAGTTTTATTTTCAGTTTCAGTTTGAAATTACAGTAAGAGTTTGAGATTCCCTTTCAGTTTGAGTTTCAGATTCAGTTTTAGTTCAAATTACATTTCGAGTTTTAGTTTGACTTCGAGTTTGAGCATTAGTTTGAGTTTCAGTTCGAGATCGATTTCGAATTTCATTTCGAGTTTCAGTTTGAGCATTAGTTTGAGTTTCAGTTCGAGTTTCAGATTCAGTTTCAGTTCGAATTTCACTTCGAGTTGCAGTTTGACATCGAGTCATTAGATTGAATTTCAGTTCGAGTTCAAGTTCGAGATCGATTTCGAATTTCATTTCGAGTTTCAGTTAGCTTTGAGTTTGAGTTTGAATTTCAGTTCGAGTTTCAGATTCAGTTTCAGTTCGAATTTCACTTCGAGTTTCAGTTTGACTTCGAGTGTGAGCATTAGTTTGAGTTTCAGTTTGAATTCCAGTTCGAGTTTCAGATTCAGTTTCAGTTCGAATTTCACTTCGAGTTTCAGTTTGACTTCGAGTGTGAGCATTAGTTTGAGTTTCAGTTTGAATTCCAGTTCGAGTTTCAGATTCAGTTTCAGTTCGAATTTCACTTCGAGTTTCAGTTTGACTTCGAATTTGAGCATTAGATTGAATTTCAGTTCGAGTTCAAGTTCGAGATCGATTTCGAATTTCATTTCGAGTTTCAGTTTGAGCATTAGTTTGAGTTTGAATTTCAGTTCGAGTTTCAGATTCAGTTTCAGTTCGAATTTCACTTCGAGGTTCAGTTTGACTTCGAGTTTGAGCATTAGATTGACTTTCAGTTCGAGTTCAAGTTCGAGATCGATTTCGAATTTCATTTCGAGTTTCAGTTTGAGCATTAGTTTGAGTTTGAATTTCAGTTCGAGTTTCAGATTCAGTTTCAGTTCGAATTTCCTTTCGAGTTTCAGTTTGACTTCGAGTTTGAGCATTAGATTGAGTTTCAGTTCGAGTTTCACATTCAGTTTCAGTTCAAGTTTCATTTCGAGTTTCAGTTTGAACATTAGTTTGAGTTTGAATTTCAGTTCAAGTTTCAGGTTCAGTTTCATTTCGTATTTCACTTCGAGTTGCAGTTTGACATCGAGTTTAAGCATTAGATTGAATTTCAGTTCGAGTTCAAGTTCGAGATCGATTTCGAATTTCATTTCGAGTTTCAGTTTGAGTTTGAATTTCAGTTCGAGTTTCAGATTCAGTTTCAGTTCGAATTTCACTTCGAGGTTCAGTTTGACATCGAGTTTGAGCATTAGATTGACTTTCAGTTCGAGTTCAAGTTCGAGATCGATTTCGAATTTCATTTCGAGTTTCAGTTTGAGCATTCGTTTGAGTTTGAATTTAAGTTCGAGTATCAGATTCAGTTTCAGTTCAAATTTCAGTTCGAGTTTCAGTTCGAATTTCATTTCGAGTTTCAGTCCCACTTTGAGTTTGACTTTCAGTTTGAGTTTGAATTTCAGCAAGTTTCAGATTCAATTTCAGCTCGAATTTCATTTCGAGTTTCAGTTTGACTTTGAGCTTGAGGATTAGTTTGAGTTTCAGTTCGCTTTGAGTTTGAGCTTGAATTTCGCTTTGAATGTGAATTTGATTTTCAGTTTTGGTTTGAGTCTCAGTTCGAGTATGAGTGTTTTTTCAAGTCTCTGATCGTAACCGCCTGTCAGATTTTCTCCCGAAATCTTCGAATTTCTTTTGAGCCGTGACGCCTTTAATACGCGTATTTCCCTCGCGAAAAAAACCGGCGCGGGTTTTTTCAGAAAAAGTGCCTGTCGCTGAAGCGCAAAACCGTTAACGACTTTTTACTAGCTTCACGTGTTCGACCTTTAACGTTTCCACACGTAGCCGACTGAAAACGTTTTGTCCTCACATGCGTCAAACTCAAGTTGAGACTGCACCTCGTACATCGCCAGGCTGACTGAACGACGGTTTACCTTTGTGAGTCAAACGACGGAGAGAACGGTTAAAGGATAAAATGCCGATAAAATCAACCGGTTCCTGCTTTTTACCTTTTCGGCACCGAACCGAACACGAGCGTGGGTAGTACACTTTTTGCGACGGGCCGAAGAAGTTAGCTGAAGATTTTGTTTTTATTTCCATGTTTACAGAGTGAATGAAAGTGTTGTAATCGTTCTAAAACCGAGAATCGGAACGGAGGTTCAGAAAAAGCTTTTACTCATGCACATTTACCTACTCAGAATCATCTCCCGATTCTGCGTCCGTTAGTCCGTTTGTGGAAATTTACAAAAATGGCCGTAGCTCTCTCGATTCTCAACATTTTTTCAAATTTCTTGAACTGGAATGTTTGTCTCGGCAAGACCTGTCATCCTGTTTAACCGGAACTCGAATCAATCACACTACTTCCATTACATTAGCACTTTTGGAGTTACCTATTTTATATTTCCTGGTCACAAAAATGAAGCGATTTGGGCGTTCTTGGTCTTAGAATCTTTGTTATACCTTGCACAATACGTGGATATTTTTTTATATTCCAATAACTTTGCGTATTTTGATTTAAGGCCAGTTTTAAAATTTGCATAGTAGATAAGTTCGTTTATATGTTTTACCCAAACAGCTTAAAAAGTAGTCAAATTATGATCAACTTGCGTGGAAAATTGGAAAAATGGATCAAAATATGAAAGTTGGAATTGAGTGCATCCACGCACCCTTGGTCCATAATAAGTACGCGTTGGAGAAAATCAATTTGTGACGATTATGTAGGCTCTGCGCTGACCCCGAGAGCAAGATTGCAGAATCGAGACTTTATTCTCATAAAAAACGTACACGTTGACTACCCACCACTTATTTCAAGATCAACTTCGGTTCGCTGTATGGAAACAGTATAACCAAATGTATGCAAACCGAAAAACGCAGACTGTACGCGATGTGAACCGACCAATGAGAATGATACGCCCAGCTCCGCACGTTCAATTCAACTTCACTTAGGTAAAGAGGGGCTTTTTACAGAAAATGTAAATGGCGATGGAGTCTTCACTCTTCAAACATGTTCTTTGCTCTCCCTCTACACGTGAACGCGTTGCGAATGGTTTTCCATCGGCACTCAAGCATTTCCCAATAGAGACGTCTGCCAGTCCTACCGTGAGCTCCTTTTGTTGCCACTTGTACGTAGTTGTTTCCCCGCGTTTTGTTATCGCTGCAATCCAACACTTGAGCCGAAAAGTTCGCGAAACCATTTCCAAGAACTTCCTATTCGAATAGAAATGCGGCGAAACAAAAAATTAACGTGACAAAAGAAGGAAAGCTGAGAATTTAGACTGTTCATCCAGATCGTTTGACCTTCCAAAGGTTAATGAAGATGACAAGCCCGATCGGCGATGATGCGTATGTCGAATTAGAGATGCGGAAATGATAACGTATGAATATTTTGACAACCCAATGTTTTGTTGTGGACCAATCGTTCAAGCGGTCTCCCCCTGTCCCAGACATTTTCCCTCACAGGTACCATACCTAACTGTTGGTTGTCAACCAAAGGTTGGATGGTTAATATCGTTGTCATTAGTAGTTGGTGGAGGTTAAGGGTGGAGGTAAGGGAGAGAGTGGTAGCCCATCATACTCTCACTTTCTTCATTCATGCAAGCGCTTTCGCCCCGCTGGGCCTCTTTAGAGATTTGTTTAAATTATTTATTGTGATCATTGTTCTTGAGTACCTATCAGAAAATCGCATTTTATATATTTCTTCACAAAAACGCGAAAGAAAAACTGACAGATTTCTCTCAGGGTGAACCTTACAGACGAATTGATGGTGAAATGAAGCGACATGGCGAAGGAGACTGCGTTTCACTGCGTGACCCTACCCCTGATTTGCTGATTACAGACGAATTGTCCCATGTCTGAAAAAATCCTAAGGAAAATGTCCCTGAAGAGGCCCAGCTGGGCGAAAACGATTGGGTGAACATGTTCATGTTTCATGTTCATGTTCGTGTTCATGTTCATGTTTCATGTTCATGTTTCATGTTCATGTTTCATGTTCATGTTTCATGTTCATGTTTCATGTTTCATGTTCATGTTTCATGTTTCATGTTCATGTTTCATGTTCATGTTTCATGTTTTATGTTCATGTTTCATGTTTATGTTCATGTTTATGTCATGTTCCATGTTCATGTTCATGTTTCATGTTTCATGTTTCATGTTCATGTTCCATGTTTATGTTCATGTTCATGTTTCATGTTCATGTTTCATGTTCATGTTTTATATTCATGTTTCATGTTCATGTTTCATGTTCATGTTTCATGTTCATGTTTTATGGTCATGTTTTATGTTCATGTTTCATGTTTATGTTTCATGTTAATGTTTTATGTTCATGTTTCATGTTCATGTTTCATGTTTATGTTTCATGTTCATGTTTCATGTTCATGTTTCATGTTTATGTTTTACGTTCATGTTTCGTGTTCATGTTCATGTTCATGTTTATGTTTAATGTTCATGTTCATGTTTCATGTTCATTTTAATGTTTCATGTTCATGTTTCATGTCCATGTCCATGTTTCATGTTCATGTTTCATGTTCATGTTTCATGTTCATGTTTCATGTTCATGTTTCATGTTTATGTTTTACGTTCATGTTTCATGTTCATGTTCATGTTTATGTTTAATGTTCATGTTCATGTTTCATGTTCATTTTAATGTTTCATGTTCATGTTTCATGTCCATGTCCATGTTTCATGTTCATGTTTCATGTTCATGTTTTATGTTTCATGTTCATGTTTCATGTTTTATGTTTCATGTTCATGTTTCATGTTCATGTTTCATGTTCATGTTTTATGTTTTATGTTCATGTTTTATGTTCATGTTTTATGTTTATGTTTCATGTTTATGTTTCATGTTCATGTTTCATGTTTATGTTTCATTTTTATGTTTTATGTTCATGTTTTATGTTTTATGTTTCATGTTTCATGTTTATGTTCATGTTCATGTTTCATGTTCATGTTTCCTTGTGACCTTATGAAAACTAAGGTGTTCCACTCTCTCCCTCACCTCCACACTCAATTAATACCGTCTAATGGCGGTACATGCAACATGGTGGTCCCTTCTTAACCCTCGAAAGTGGGAGTATTTTGAGCAACCCCCACATTCCCTCAGAAATTGGAAAATGCGGGATCGGTTGACGAACGTCACCCCCGTGAGGCTATTTTGGCAGCGATTGTTTCATGCATTATCGACGCCGTGGACAATATTTGGTATTATTGCTCCTGCAATTCGACAAAGGCACGCTTGTGTATATAGGTACTCAATAGCTGTATATTCAGCAAAGCATGTGGTTAGTATGGTACAACACGCTTCGACTCTCCTATGACAACTTTGTTGTATCCCTTTACCCATTTCAACACGGGTCGACTTCCCGCTTTCAATAGATACGGGTTCCATGTTTGCTATCTGACTCGAACACAACCGTTGAATTCGTTTTCGAAACGATCGAAGCCTCGAACAAACAAGCGGCCAGGTATTGACCTCAACGTTCATCTCGTTTCACCATTTCGGTGTAAACATAATCCATCGATTTACGAATGAAGGACGGTTTGGAGATCAAATACCAAAAATCGGGACTAAAAAGAATCAAATTTTAGATACCTGTTTTTGCCCATAACTGAAATTCAATGCTGTTTTCAAGTACCTACCTCTATAGTGCATTATCAAATCAATAATTGACGGTATTGACTCGATCGGTACGCTAGGTTCGAGGAAGTGAATTCGTTCAGTTGTTGGTTTGCTATCCATCCCCGCTCGTGTTGTTTTGTGAATAGGGACAAATCAACCGCTAATGATGATGCGCTGCCATTTCCACCCAAAGCGTGAAGTGCACGCGGACGCTTTCAATCCCCAGCCATTTGCTGCATAATGATGCATATATTTCTATTCCGGTGTCGGTTCGATTCCTTGATCGATAGGCATTTTCCGAGTTTGATTAGATTGCCTTGGAAAACTTGCGCTCTCCTAGGCATAACGATAGGGAAATTACGCCGACTTTTCATTTATCATTTTGCATTTTACCATCAATCGGAACCTGTCATCTGACATGCGCAACAAGCCAAGGCAATAAACTCGAAGTGGTCATCTTTTGTATTTTGGGTTATTAATAATAACTTATTATCAATAATAAACCATTTAAATTTTCCACCCTCTCTCCGAAATTTTCACGTTGTAGGTACGTTCCAAAGAGTGTAGTTTCAGAATTTGCAATAAAAAAATATTCCGTCTGTCCGCAGTACGAGATTTTTTTGGACATTTCCAGGAAAAATCAACCTTGACCCTGGACAGCTCCAATCCTTTTTTCAAGCCTCGCTTTTAAGGTTTCAAAAAGATACAAAGCCTTGCAAAGAAATTTTTGCTTCTCGAAAAATTACCCACTTTACCCAATAAGTAGCATACTTCATCAGATCGATTTTTTATGCTGAATCGACTGAGACCATTGCCGTGTTGATAGCTTTCTTCGTTCAAAAGTTATAGGCTTTTCAGTGAGCGCCTGTATGGAGCAGGCTGCAAGAATTTCTTGATTTCGTCAGATTCATTGAACAGTTGCATTGAGTTTTTGAGTTAGGTTCAACTTTTTATTGCTAAAACCTCAAAAGATGGGCTGTTAAAATTAATATAAACACTACCTAACGCATATCGTTGTGGCGATTGGTTCACGAGTCCACCTACCACCGGCTATCGTCCCTATTGCATGATTTGTTTTTATTTTTTGAACATGCTGGAATTTGCGATTATTTTGCATGGACACAAATATTTTTTTTTATAACGCCCGATTTCAAAAAATATTCTTAACATGCTGATTGTGACTTCAAGCGAGGTTCAAGAAAAATGAAAAATTATTGTATGAAGGGTTGAACTAATCAAACTAGGCTTTCCGACTCGACATTGCTGTTCCACTCTCGGATGATTCATTCTGAAGGTCTTACAGTGGTCAAAGACCTCTGCAGCCGGTTCTAGCTCCATTTTCCGAAGCTTTTGTTCCGGTCGGCCGCTGGTAATAGTGGTTTGTGAAGTACCTTCTTCAGCATCCTTCCTCTAGGGTCAGAAGGAAACCAATTACGGGATAAATTACCCGGGTCCATTTTCTAAAGGTCGTGTATCTCGATTCTGCGCCCAAAATGCGAACGACGAACAGGAGAACTTTCATTAAATCATAGTGAAAGAGTTCCTTTCTAAGTGGAGCTTACAAAGCTAGATTTAATTTTCATTCAAGGCCGGTCCTAACTATGCCCGCCATTTTGATGCCTTATCTGTATAAGAGTAGATGTATATCTGTGTAAGAGTAGAAAAAGTATTTTTCAGTACAGCTCTTTGCACGATACAGCAGGAGAACAGTTTTCTTCATTTTTGACCTCCGAAAATGTAGACATCCTGTGATGTCTACATTTTCGGAGGTCAAAAATGAAGAAAACTGTTCTCCTGCTGTATCGTGCAAAGAGCTGGACTGAAAAATACTTTTTCTACTCTTATTATAAGTGGACAATCAACCCTTGAATATAATCTGTTTGTCTGAAGATCAGGTTTTGATTTTTGGATTTTTTCGGGTGTTTGGAGAGAATTCTAATGATTCTCCTGAATCATGATGTTGTTATTCTTCCAGCAGTTTTACTATTCGTGAGGCCTTGGGCGGGAAAAAAGCTACGCTGTCAAAACTGACCAGCCGTTTGCAGGAAAGTTCAGAGTCTGAACAGAGGCACGAGGCAGCGGAATAAGCCGAAACAAATGATGACGTTGCGCCGATGTAATAGGCAGGGGTTAGGTCTGCAGCTGACGTGACTTGTGGCAAAACCAACAAAGCCAAGAGAGGCGTCGGCTTTCTGGGGTCCACACGCCGAGCACATAAAACACGCAGGAAGGATTTCTAGTGGGCGACGGATTCAATTTCACTTTTTTACTCGCGTTTTATGGGGGATGGCGATACTACCTGTTTTTGCTTTCTACTCTCAGCGCAGTTCAAGTGTTTATTACCAAGCGAATTTGCCTGCGAAAGAAAAACAATCAAAAATGCCTAGTTAAATTGGACCCAATCGGCAGTAAATGTGATTATTCTGAATAACGGATGATCCTTTCTCAATTATCACGGGCTACAAAAGGTAAACATCTTCGGGCGGTCATATTGGCCTCGTACTGGAGCCTCCAATTCATAAATTAAATTCAATAATCTTTAAATTTTGAGCTGATGTTTTTTTTTGTTTTTAAATATTCATTGAAGAACAGAAAGCTTCCTTGGACCGCCTCGGAAAAGTTTCGCTGACTTTAAGGAAACAAGCAACTTCTAGAAGGCTTTCGAAGTAGCAGGGCGAATAAAGTGACTTCACAAGTCTCAAGTTATAAGTTCTACTACTTGTAAGTTAGGTAAACAGAAAACGTCAGCGCAGGGGTGCCTTCCGTAGAATGATAAGAGAAATGAGCGAGGTAACTGAAAAAATGCCACCACTCGGAGCATACCTACGTGGGGAGTGTTTTTTTCAAAAGGAAATATGTCCAACTTCTTGGAAAACCAGTTTTTTGCATTCTATTTTTTCAAAAGGGGACTTATCCACTCCACCACGCCTTGTTTTTATTCAGGCTCAAAATTCAGGCTTTCGGTCAAAAGGGCACATCATAACATTTTTCGTTCAAAAGGGCCATATCGTCGCGGCAACTCATGCTATAACTCAGTTTTCCCTACTTCACAGGAGACCTAAAAAACTGTTTCGATTGCTGGCGTTAGAGAAGAATGGACATGGGAACATGGGTTAGAAACGCCAATAATAGTTATTGGGTTAACCCCGAAGCCACCTCGACCAATCACAGCTATGCATTCCCTTAACCCCATGTTTGTAGCCACAGCATTTTTTGCTCCTGCTTTTTTTGCAATTCTGACCACGGACACTACACAGCACCCTATAAGGCCAAAAATTGAGTTACAGCATGTTCTCGCTTAAGCGACGATATAAAAAGTTGAAATGACGATTTCTCCTCCATTTTTGAATATAAGCAGTCAATATTTTGGGTCAATATACGCAATGCTTGTTTGTACAATGCTACACCCAGAAACCCTGAAAATAATATGAAACTGGTTACCTATACAATTCGGATTTAACTCCTCCTCAACGTTTTCCGAAATTGGATAATATCCAACATATTAGGTATGTTCTCTTATGAAAAAACGCTCCACATATATATTTAGGCTTTTCTCATCGGAAAACAGCCGACTGTTTGCCGCACTTGAATATGCCGGGAATTATTCATGCCTCTTCGTTCGGCGAACATGTCGGCTCCACAGAGCAATAGCCTCCGAGATAAGTCAACTTTCCCTGGAGAACGTTTTCTTTCTGGAATTATTTCCAGAATGCTTGGGGAGCCGAATTGTCAGGTGTAGCGTCTGGCCTTGTGCGGTCGGGTTCGTGTTCCAAATATTTCCCACGGGCTTTACACGCCGCGGAGGCTGGGGAGATCCAATTTCGATCGATTGACTACGCTGGTGCGACTGTAGTAGATATGGGTATCGATGAACGAAACATCGATGTTTCTACGTCGATGTTTTCCTATCCGGGACGCATCGATGCGCTAAAAACATCGGATAAAATACATCGATGGGACAATATTAAATATCAAATTTTGATGATTTTATAAGAAGGGAACAATATCAGCAGAATTGCTTTGTTAATTTTCTAAAATAAATTACATACTTCTGAAATATTTTAATAAGTTTTATTGCAGAGCATAGAACATTGGGTCTCCGTAGAACCTACGATTCGACTGAGCACATCAATGTTTCTTGATTCTGAGTACAAAGTATTTTATTTTTATATAATAATCAACCGAGTCAGCGAAAAACATTCATTTATTAAACTAGAATAAAAACTTAAATTGTTTAGTAATAAACTCATGTAGGTGCAGACATTGTACAGAGTACCTTTTTTCCGACCACCACACTAAAAACATCGATGTCAAAGAAACATCGCGGAGCAAACATCGATGCGAAAAACATCGATATTTCGGAGACATCGATACCCATCCCCAGACTGTAGTGGAACGTATGACTTCCTCGTGTGCCGATCTTGCGGTCTGAGGGTTGGGTAAACTAGGTTACTTCGGGTCGGTCTGCCGCTCTGAGCGTTTGTACGGGCAAAGCGCTATTTGGCGAATTCGGGCCAGCACTCCAGTTATCAACATAACTTGTCGAAACATTAGAGGGCCTTTCGAGCGATGTTGTTCGGTAGATTAATAACTTCCAACCTGTCACCGGCCCTGCTGGCCTGGTGTTGAAATGTTAGACGAGTTTAATGACTCGATTTTGACCACTGCGAAATTCAACTGAAACATCTGTACAATTATAAATTGACCTCGTATTTTTTGGTTCAAAGATCAAAACGTTCGTTTTCAAGAAATAATATTTCGGCATTAAGAATATTCCATATTTGATGGCGTCATGTAATAACCTCGTATCTCGAATTTTGGCAATTTTTTTAAAATTGCGTTTTCTGAACGAAATCCTCGTTTATCATCGGCCAGTATTCGAAATTTGGCGGAAAATACATTTTTCTGCTCTCTTGCGTCCTTTTTAGGAAGCATGCATAAGGCCTGCCCATAAAAATGCGTATAGGTGCCTACGTAGGTATGATTTTCCTCGTCATCCATCCTATGTACTACCGTATCAAAGAAGAACAAAATAAATTTTTACATTTGTATCCAACTTGCGCGATTAGGTAGACATTACTGAAATTAAGATGCTATGCATACCTTCTCACGCTCAGCACATTTGATAATTATCGCTTCAACTAGTTGGGTTCTTGAGAAATGTGAAGGAAGCGATAATACCGATGAAGGGAGTTCGAAGTGAATTGATGGAAGTTTCGTCAGCATTGCTATGAAATCAACGCATTCAAAACTCCTGCCTGGCTTGCTCAATTGATTATTATTGTTCCCACTGAAGAGAATGGAAAGTACTCGAAACTCAGGCCTCCAGTCGTTGAATGGAATAACAAATGGCTGAACTTGGAACAATACGAAGAGGATTATTCAAATAGAATGGAAATATAGGATATTGATCGAGAAGCTCTTTTTTCAATCGATCTCGATTACCTACTGTGCTTTCAAATCTTCAAAGAGGTAATCTGATTTATACGAATATTCTTCTCACCTTCTTCGAGATTTCATGCAAAGGAATAGGTATTCCTCCTGTAGCGTTATTTCCTCAGAAGAAGGATATTTCTATGTATGTGGGCACATACCGTTGGAAATGGAGTTTTTTGGTGAGAAAATAATATGCATGCAGACTACGCGCTTAATTTTAATAACAAATACCTAATAAATATTGGGGGTTCTATAAAAATAGAAGGGCTGTGAGAAATCTAAAACAAATCTTTCCAGGGATTCAATTTCCATCACGTTTTTTGCATCAGGTGGTTGGCTGCCACGTTTGGCTACGATCGACAAGTTAATCTGAATGAAAAATTGTTGGTCACTCTGTCTATATAACACAGTCACTCAAATGATATGATCGAGTGGTTCAAATGTGTATAAACACACCAAAACGAAAAACGTCTCGGTTTGATGATATTGAAGACAACAGTTCCAACGGACAGAGCGTATTTTAGCAAGTGAGAAAACCCTTTTCTCTTGGAAGAACAGCATTAGAAAAGTACTGAGAGGGAATGAGATAGAGAAATGATTCGGAAAGAGAAAGATAGCCAACGATTCGGTAAGAAAAAGGATACCAGAAGGCCCGGATAGAGGAAGGATAGCCAGAGGATCCAAAAGTGATGCAAAGTGAAAAAGAGTTTTTTCTACGAGCCCGCACTGCACCGGAGGATAATCAAATCTCAATCCGTCTCTCCTTTTTTGTCACAGACCTCGGGTCTCTGGTAATCTTTTCGGGTTTCGATGGTCCTGAGAAAGGATTTTTTGAGAAGTTTCCCGGCAAAAGAGAACCCTATGTTTGAGGTTTAATATTTATGACTCTCAGGCTTGATATTTTTTGCCTTATATACTGATTTTAAAGAGAAAAATTTGCGTGGAATATAGAGAACTCGAGTAAAACTATTGTCATAAAAGTTTCCATTCAATTTGGTTACATTGAATTCCATGACAGGATTTTTATTTTTTATTCCAAACGCCAGTTCAAATTCAGTTGTGACTGAATGAGGACAAATGGTGATCAAATATTTATTTTACTTTTGACTTTATTTACTTTATAAATGTGGAAGTGAATAGATACTAAATTTTCGAATTCCGCTTTACATTAGCAGGGAGTGGAAGAGTACTTAGTGGGGTGAATTTGCGTTTATAAATAAAAGTTTTTACTAAAGCTCCGTTAAGATTTTCAATTTTAGGAAGAAAACAATACTTTCAGTTAAGATAAAATGAAAAATAATAAATAGCATCAAAAATTCATTTGAACTTATCCCACTACTTTTCTTCTCCGAGCAAGAAATGTGTGGCTAGAAAATTTATTTTATAAAATGTTCTACATTTTACACTTTCCGAAGAATAACAAAAATGAATGAAGGATTCCCATGTAATTTCAAGCCGGTGTCCGACCGGCAGAAATGAAAAAGCCGAACCTTTAGCTATCACGTTATGAGAATTTTCCAAGAGGGAGCGAAAATATTTACTTTGCTCTTCTTCAGGGCGTCAACCTTTGGAGAGACAAAAGAGTGGGAAGCAGCGGCGTTTTACCTCCTTTAGCGACTTTTTTCACTCTACCCCCGGGTCATGACATTATGGCATACGCGAGAACGAGATGCGAAAATTCTCTCAACTATTCCACCTGTACCGGAACTTTTCATTTTTCTCTCTTTATGCGCGAAAAATGAACATTTCTCGTTCAGTGCCATTGTTCGCCAGCGATGGTACCTGCCTACCATTAACACAATTTTCACTGCCGAACGAAGAAAAAGCGTGGGAGAGGTTAAAACTTGGAATTCGGCTGCTGGAAAAAGTTATTTCTACTCTGTACAATTTAGGTGCGGAGGAGGAACGCTCCAAATGTTTTGGCGGTTGAAAAAGGGGAAATGCGTAGGCAGGTATACCTAGTAGGTTATATTCGTCATATGGTTTCAATGGGCGCTGTTCAATTCGCCGTCGGAGTTTTGGCATTTTGACCTCATATCCGCCATTGGGCTTCGATATGAGTATCCTGTAGCTAGCTTTGCACATTTTTTCAGGGAGAAATCATAGTTGATGAGTATGTTGGGCGCGATTTGGCTAGATGATGTTTTAGACGGGAATCCAATCTGCCGTCTTGATGGTGACCGAAACTCGGGATGAGCTCCGCTCAAGTCAGAAGATGCACCTCCACATTGTAAGGGGAAGGAGTTTCCTGCAACCTACTACCATCAATAATCAGATCACCTCCATGTTAAAGATCATGTCTTCCGACCCAATCAATTCTTCAGGATGAAATCCTCGACTTCATTTAATTCCCTGGCGTTAAACCGACGGAAATCGAGTTCGTTTAGTCGAGCAATTCATTCTCTTATTCGCCCATTAAATTTAAATGCGTGCTGCATTTATGAGTACCTCCGTTTACAGCTCGTCAGAGGGTTTAAATGAGAGGGAAGAAATGAATTAAAAAGATGTCGGGGGTCGGATTTAATTTCACGGCATGGCGTTTCGCTAAGTTGTGGGGGAAGCAGGTTTAATTTTGCGACCCGGGCCCTTTGATTAATACCGCTTCAGTGTTTTAGCACAAAGGGTTAAGAAGTACCCTGAGGCCGAGGTATTGCGGTCCGGACTGCTTCCCTTGGTTCACCACTGGAGATCACTCGAGATTCCGCATTAATGCTCTATGTTCTGGACCGCCGTTTTTTATGAACCTCGTCGTCGTCGACGGCGGCCCATTTTGCATTCACGAAGACAAAAAAGACCTATTCAGCATTCCAACTTTGAAGGCGCACCTTAATCCTCGCAGCCCGGGGAGGCTATGAAAAGGTTTGGTGTTTTTACTTTCCTTACCGGACACCTTCAAGCTCCGACGGGAAAAGGCGAATATTCTAATCGGTGTCAATCCTGTTCTTTCACAAAAGAACCTTCTGGATTCTGGGTTTTTTCTCAAAGCCGTTGTACTCGAAAATGAACTTCGTAAGATAGGACCAAGATGATCTTCTACCCCTCGATGTGAAGTTCTGACTCACTAATCTCACCCTCAAGAAAGCTATTAGCCTCATTCTAGAGACCTGCAAAATCCAATGGACAAAAGTTCATTGTTGAGACCAGAAAACCTTCGGGTTGACGGGTTTTGTTCCCAGGATCCAAGAATATTTATCCACTGTCTGTTTCAAGACCAGCTAATTGAAGATCGCTTATGGACCACATTGGGAACATCCCAATGAAGGAATGATAATTATATTGAATGGCTTCCAAAGAGGTCAAAAAAATATCCAATGATATTTTTCCGTACTTTACTGGAGAATCCGCACCTTCGCAATCGGTCGACAGATGTGTTTTCTCAGCCAAGCAATCGCGAAAAGCCCGAGGAATCGGATAACTCGAAATTGTAAGCTTTAACTTCGGTTTTAGGAAATCTTCGGCGCTGGCTTGAGCTCAATTAAGGTAATGGACTTGAACTTGAAACTCTTCCCCCAATTGCAAATCTCCGTGAAATTAGCTTCCTCGCAATCCGGATAAGATTTCGCGATTCCCAGCTAGTAATTAATTCTAGAAAGACTTTAAAATCTCAGCCACCCAGCGATCTCGTCTGCAGAGACCAAATGCCCTGGGTGTCATTAGTCGTGAAAAATTAGCTTCCGCCCAGCCAGCCATGATTAATCGTTGCATTCATTATCGGGGCAGAGTTGTACCGGAGCATCTGATATTTTCAAAGGTTACCGAAAAAGCTGCCGGTGGGAGTGCATGAGAAAAACGCCAACGCAGGAAATTGGATCGGTTTTCGTCAGATGACGTAAATCATGGAGTATTTTACCTGAATTTATGTTAGCCTAACCTGGTTAGGTATAATGATGTTTTCGGCCCAGTTATTATGCAAGGGCATTATTTATTGAGCCCGAAATGACAATTATAAGTTGTTCATAATTGAATAATTTCCATTTTAGCATACAAGTAGGTCAGTACTAATCATTTGGCAATAATTCCTCTAAACAATGTACCTACGCTCCAGATAAATTTGGCAGATCAATCCTCATTCACTTTCTTCCAAAATTCCTCAAATATTTGAGATTCTTTAAAAATCCACCTATACATAGCTGATAACAGTTTTCAAATGCCACTCGGAGAAAATTTCGATAGCCTTTATCGGTTTTTGAACGCTTCGCTTGCCCTCCGGCTTCGTCAACTCCAAATTGGAAGTTATGGCTCTGCGTGTGCCACTGACCCGAATCACCCTACGAGTGACGCCGGTTTCAACCCATTAAACAAGCGATTGAAAGATTATGGTGTACGTAACTCAATTCGCTTCCCACTTTGATGGCCCTAAAACTAGTCATTTGGAAAGGCCATAACTTGCGCGTAGCGGATCGTTAGCTAATAATACCAACTAGCAGATTGAGTTAGTTGATGGATTTGGAAACATTGTTCATAGTGGGCGAATAAACTGAAAACTTGCCAAAATTAAGTTCTGATTTTTTTCTTCAACTTTGGAGCGTACGTACGTAATGAATTTGTAGAAACTTTCATGCCTACAAAAGTTGTAGTTGTCGTCATCATGACCGTGATTGAAGGATGTAGTAGGTACCTACTTCGGCAAAACAAGTAGTTACTTCCAAAGCCTTGGAGATGCTATCGAAATAGATCAAGCTTAGACTTTCCCAATTCCAAATTCGGCCACACGCTGTCCAACTGCTGTTCGAGGGGGTAAGAAAATGCATTTCTGCGATTAGTCGAGGTGGCGTCGGTGTTGAAACCAATAAATTTGATTGGGGATTTTGATCATGTCTCATTCAGTCCTTAACGTTTCATGAAGACCGGCCAATGACCAAGACTTATTAACTGCTCCCTCGGCCAGCACTCCAACGGCTCTTCCAAAGATAAGGAACATGGATGTGTGCTTGTAGTGGGAGGGCGGTGGCGTGATCCAAGCATTGGTCAAGAACGATCTTGAAGGCTCTTGAACGTTCTTGAATAATCCTGGTACATGTCCGGGACATGGGTAATACGGTATTACCCATGTCCCGGACACGTACCGATATTACTAATATATTAGTTACTATATTATATACTGGGTATACCCAGTACATGCAGATATATGTTTTGAAAATCTGTCTAATATGAAATTGACCTTGCTGAATTCCCAATTTTCCCCTGTTACAGAATATACAAAGAAGCCGTGCGACAGCGCGAGGCGCTTTCGCGGACATCCAGTAACATCATTCTCAACTCGATTCACCAACACCGGCGGGGTCATCCGCACTACACGCCTCGCCTTCTTCCTCCGTCAAGTGAGGGTTTCGATCGAGGCAGCGTCAGCACTGGTGATCGTGGTAGCGTCGATCGCGGTGGTGGTGACCGAAGTGGTGATCCGCCATCCCCAGCCACACTATCCTCAGACCCAGACAGCCGGCATTCGTCCGGGACGAGTACGACGCCACTGCCTGTCAAACCTGCTCAGCTAAACAGCAATGGTGAGTTGCTTGAAATTCCTCGATTATGAAGTACAGTCGGTGCACCACTCCAAGCCGCAATTGGTTTCAAAATACGGTACTCATGATGACGATGGACTACGACTTTTCTCATAGGCCGCAGGCAGCTCAGCTAAGATGGCCAGAGCACAGCTTACCATACGATGTTTTTTCTATTATCGTATATGATTGGAACGTCATCAGGGACGCTAGTAGCGTGAACAACGACCACTGCCTCTATGTTTTTTCAATATGAAAAACTGGCAATTCTTCATCTGTATTTTTGGATACCGGGTTGAATACCGTTTACATTCGAATACGGACTGAGAAAGCAAACATTCATTCTGGCCCCACGTGATCCTTGAAATGCTCACTTCGATTCAGTAATGAATTGGAGTCTGGCCCTCATTAGACTGTAGGTGTTTAACGGTAATAAATTGCAGGAATATCCTAAGGGTCGGGTCTCATCGAAAATAATTCGGGAGCTTTAGAGATCGGGCAGGCGATCTGACACATTTAAGGGTATTAGCATCTAGGTGGCTTCACAAGTACGACGATCCTGGCTGTTCTGTGCCGAACGAGAGACCAAAAAGATTTTTAACCAGATAATATTGCGGAGCTAGCATAGTTTTTAAGCGCAAAACCACCTCATGGTCCAAAATTTTGATTCAACCGGTTTTTGAAATATTTCATGGTTTCCCAAAAATTAGGCCTGGCTCCTCGGTTTGGAGGACTCGAGTTCAACCACAAATCTGATTCCTTAGACCTAATGCGATTTTCGGCATTCCAAGGATTTCTAACCAACACGAACTTATCGCTTATTCCGGCCCTCACTTTAGGGTATTCAGCTATCCGTCAGCTGGCCAGCATCATGGCTACGGGTTAGCTAACTTTGCTAACTCCTCGGATGTGATGGAGAGCTGCTATGGAGCAGCCTGGATGGGAGTAGTGCTTCTGGGATCGGACTCGCACGGAGTTTCAGTGGCTTATGCGAGACCGCAGGACTTGACTTCTCAGCATGGGAAGGCGGAATTCCACATACCCGCATTTCTCCCTTTTAATTAACCCCAACTTTAACCTGACCTCTTGCTAATGAACCAACTTCGCTCCTTCGTTGGCTCAGTTCTATTATCCTATTACTCCCGTTTACTCAGCCTTTTCCTTCTATTTTTCATTCGTGCAAACGTATTTATCTTTCCACTCGAGCGCCGGCCGAACTACGATAGCGAGCTTTTGAGAAAAGAGAATTGAAATCCGCGAACTCCGAGGTACGTACAGTTGAGTAGGCACGACTCATAACCGGCTGAGGGCCGATGGGTTTGTTCAAGGAGCGTGAGACTCTCACGGTGAGAGTAGGCATAATGGTAAACAGGTTTGGTAGGAAGCGCCCCAGTGACGACACCAACGTAAAAGTCGGCCATACACTATCCAATTGGTGGTAGAGTGGGTAAGAGAATGCATTGCTGTGATTGGTCGAGGTGGCGTCGGCGTTGAACCAAATTAATTTTATTGGCGTTTCCATTCCACGTTCCCATGTTCATGGGCATGCTTGCAGCCAGCAATCGGATAGTGTGTGGCCTAACAAGCGCGTTCACCTCATGCCTGCACTCACGCCCCTGGAACTAACCCAAAAATTGTTACCGACACACGAGTGTGTAACTTTAACTAGTGAAAGAATGTTGGTGAAAGTTGGCCCGATTCTGTCAACAAGCAATAATAAAGGCGGATATACTAGGCGAATTATTCGCCTAGTATATCCGCCTTTTTTATCAAAAGCATTTTGGAACTTTTTGAATATTGATCTTTTTTATCAAGGTACATGCGTTTTTCTTCAAGCGTCTCGTTGTTGATCTTTGGCAACAAATAATTTCTTTCTTTCTTTGGCTTTTGTCACGATGGTGTTCAAATGGTTTCGAAAAAAGGAAGTGCCGATTATTTGAGGAGTCCCTATTGAGGTTCCAACAACATTTCAAATTGGCGAATAGGGGTTTTCTTTTTTGCCTTCGCTCATATTTTTCACCACAGTCGCAGTCGAGTGTCGTGAAACGCCGCAGTTTTCCGTTCAAAACAAGCCAATTCAACCCCTAACTTTTCCAAACAAGTCTTCTTCCTTCGATATTTCTATGGGGAGTGCTGTTGATCGGGGAAGCTGAAAGAAAATGGCGCAAAAGCCGTAAACTATGGTATTTTCACGTCACTTCGCCGACCATCGTTTGCTCTTCGGACGCCGCAGCTTTCTGCTCGAAAGAGCTGACTGTGTTCTTTCTGAGACTCGTATGTCTGGAATTTGAAATCACCCGTTGTTGGACCACTATCGATTCATTTTTGCAGGCCATCCATTGCAGGTTGATCCGTGTTTACTTCCATATTTACAGAGTGAATGGAAGTATTGGAATCCTTTTCGTCCCTTATGGCACCTGAAACGTGAACGACGAGTCTAACAAATCTCGAAATTTCGAACTTCCCTCGACGGTTCGGAATTGTAATCACAAGTGATTCGCATGTCGAACAAACGGATCGAAACGTAAGCTATTTTGAGGCAAGACCTTCATTCCCAGGCAGAGCAAACGGCTTTCCTAAGTCACGATCGACTTTCAAGTTAACAGTCACGGCAGTCATCTTCGGTGGACGAGTTGGGGAAACGAGGTCGCAATCCGCGAGAAGAAACGAAAGCTATCGAGACACGAACCTCATGTAAAAACTACCTACTGAATAGTTTACCCACCTTCTAATCCGGGCTGTTTTTTTTTTCTCGTGAATGACCGAAACAGAAGTTATCATGGTCCCTGAATTCAAGCATTATGGCAAAACCCAAAAAATTCCGACCTACGCTTGCTGTGTATTGGCTTGCCTTGAGGCTGTGTCGGGTCAAGGTTGATTCGCAGAAAATTTCAAATTTTTATCTTCACCCGTTGGGGAGAAGTTTTGACTAAGGATGTACGGATTTTTTTGAAGATTCGCATTTTACACCCTTCTCAAAACGCAAACTATAAAAATTTTGAGGCATGGGATTTTTTTTGCGCGATTAAAATGTTTTATTATATACCTTTTGAATAATAAACCAAAACTAGTTAAATAAACAAACCAAAAACGTTTGGGGGACCCAGGTGAAAATTGCAGGACTTTCCACGATTTCCTTCGTTAAGCATCGGAATTGCAGACCTAAGTACGCCATTCTGACTTCCTCTTACTTTTTCGGTTATGTTGGCATCTGCAGCCACCCTTACCTCGATTGTAGCCTGTATTAGTTTGCCATTTTTCACCTGCGGCCTTCAAATGTCGCATTACACCCACACCGTTTCAATTAGCGCTAAACGCCTGATTTGGCTCGTACGTGCGTCTGTTGCCTGTGCCGTGGAAACAGAAGCAACAATCGGTGACTCCTTTTCATTCTCATCAGAGGAGTTGTTCTTGGCAGCACAATGGCACCCTTCCAGCACGTATACAGCCATCCAGCCCCCATTTCGCCCCTCAAAAGAGACACAATGTCAACCCTCTTCGTTCTACACTGGTCCATCGTCTCATTCACCCGCTCAGCATCGCCGTTTCATTCTGTTTTAGAAGCCCTTGTCTCTTTTATACAGCCGAGCTTCCAGCAGCGAAGCTGCTGATGAAATTCTTCACTACTCGACCCATTTTATTTGAAATTTTTCGCGGCGAAGAAATCCCTAGCTATTGATTAGGTAGTAAATACCTCGTGCAAACATGAAAATGAGGGATTCACATAAGTAGTTCATTTAGTGCGCCTTCGCAATGACATTACACGGTACATGTTATGGTATCTTTTCCAATAGAGCACTAGAAGTTCAATGAAAGGATTATTTATATATTGACTGTGCAAAGAATAATATGATTATAATCATATATGTTAACATAAATCATTGAATTGCGTGAACTTCGAATAAAAACAGAAAGTTCGGAATAAAGATAGTCAACCTTTGTGTACACGCACTTAAAATTATTTACTACGTACGTAACAACGCTTATCCCGTGGCACCATTTTTACACGTACCTTTTGTCGAAGGAACAATAACTTTCGGTTTAGTTTTACTCGCTGTACAAGGTTGGAGATACGGTCCCATGTATATATTCTCTTTCTCCTTACTTCTCATCTTGGGAAATGAAAAATGAGAGCCCCTGCTGGGAAAAATAACGTGTGAGGGCTACGACGGAAAAGAGGCATCGTAATACTGGCAAGGAATTATGAGCCGGAGTTATACATCCGACCGGGGCGAACCCTTTTTGAAATACGCAACGTCTTTTGTTTTTCTACCTGCCGTTAGAAAATACTACGAGGGCTCAGCATTCATTAAAGCCAGACCCAGGGTCTTACCTGAGGCGTAAAAGTTGAAACTGCCGCGTTGTTGAATTTTTTTTTTCAGTTATGGGATACAAAAATGGCTCGACTCAACGGCGTTTATTTGTCCGAGTTTGAAATGCTGCGTTTACGTTGTTTCAACAATAATAAATTAACGTTTTATTGCCGCCGACACGGGCACAATGCCAAAAAGAGAAGACGTTTTATTTATATTTTATATTCCGACACAGGAGATGATGAAATGGTTGGTGCACACTTATGCGGGAAGGTTTCAGTGATGCTTAAAGATTTGGGGGGGTATTCGGAAAAGCCTCTTTGCACAGGAGCCGTCCGAAATTGACCAATAAAATGAGCAAAATTAATTTCTCTTGTGCCATGGAACTTTCTGAATAAGGCCCTTGATCCATAAAGTCAGATTTATTTTTGTTGTAGGCGCTTAGAATTTTTTTTTGAATAATCGGCGTATTTTCAACATTATTATGTACAGTTACCTGAAGAGTATTTCGAGCTGACTCGTATTTCGGTGTCCGTGTATGTCCGCACTTTACAGTTGGGTCGCCCTCACCGGAGATACGTGGGCTGACGTCCTAGCCCTACGCTACAATCGCATTCTATTCCCAACTGCGTGGGACGGGTGATTCAACCTGAACGCGATCGAATACACAAACCTGTGTATAAACACAGTGTCACGATTACACGCGTATGCAATGCTCAACAGTACTATACACAGCTGAAGTATTATTTCCTCGAGTTACACGAGATATCATCGACATTGATGTGGGTTCGTCGGCTATCCTATGCAGAAATGGAGAGGGCTCACCTATATTAACCAAGCAATAATATAGAACATCATTGACATGGATTGACATTCCGCCATTTCAATCTAGAACTATCGTATACATTCAAAATCCCGAGTAGTTGAATAATCATATCGATTCGGGCTCTCGTGTGCATTACGTTAACCCGATAAATTACATCCGAAGGAGATGTACTACTTACGGGTCCAATATAGTACCAAGCGTACAAAAGTTGTACTTGTTACTAGCCTTTCTTGCAATAAAAATATGGTTCCTAAAATCCGGAGAAAATCGTCCTAATCTATGGTAAATCAAGAAAGAAATCCGGGAAAATGCTTAAAAATGTCTAATCCTATCAAATTTAAAATTGTATCACCTTTAAAATTGAACATTTTTGGAAAAATATTTCTAAAAAAGTTGAAAAAACATTGAACAATAAAAAAAGGCGACGCCAAACTTCAAATTTCTCACTTTCAAAAGTTTTTTTTTCTAGAGTGTTTTCATCACATGTCAGGTAGGTATGGAGGTGGAGGTATTATTTCAGAGAAAGAATTTTTGTACCTAATCGGATCGAAACTGGCTCTCTGACATAGTTACTTTCTCTTAAATTTTTGGTAAGTGAAAATGTTCTAATTTTTAGGGGGGGAAACTTGTCACTTCACGTATACTGCCTTCGGAAAATTGACGTTCGTGTCCTTTACCATGATGATTGGATCCGGCATACTGATTTTAGATATCATTATGGCAAGTATGAAATTATGTTCGATAACCTACGAGAAAAGGAAAGTTTGCCGGTCGGGTCGAATTCCTGTTCCAGTGTATCTATAATGCGAAATGTTGAAGAAAGAAGCAAAATGAAAGTTTGGTTGCGTTATAAACGAGTTTGGTCATTACACATGATCCTGTCACGCGATGTTGAATGATTCCTTGTTGTTGGTAATTACGTATTTTTAATTCGTTCGACTAACGGAATTTCTCTCGGAGAGGTACGTTTTATACGGTTATTGCGAGGTAATGAACCATGGTCCAATTCATTCGACGTGGGGTGTTTTTCTAATCAGACGGTCCACTGCATATGGTTGATCGGGTCTGACCTTTTTGATGCTGTTGGTTCTATCGACAGCATTAACTAAATTGAAGAGTGAATGCATATCTAGTCGGAAACACATTATTTTATAGGAAGATAGATTTTTATTAAAGAAACACATTACGGTATCTAGTTGTGCCGTAAGTCTTTCGTGCCATCTGATGTCGGAATCGATCTGCGAGTAATAATATGTTGGCTTGGTAAAATTTGGAAATAATCGAGCTTGCCGCCCGGGTCCAAAGTTCAGAATTTCGGATCGGCATATCTGGGCCGCCCAGCATTGGATGATGAAATTTCGACCTCGTACTAGACCATTGTGGTATATATACCCGGATGCTGCCAAGGTATAATTTTGGCTTGCGGGACCCAATACCCGTATACCCTTTGTCGACTTCTCACTCCTTTCAATCTTGTTATCTACGGCTATACCTTCACGAGTGGCTGAATTTTTGAAGAATGTGGGGACAAATCGCTCGTATCCCTTCGGGCATGAGGGTCCAACCTTCAGAAACTTCTGGTTGAGGAAGGGTTGAGAATCTCCTCTTTTCTTGCAGATAGGCCCATCTTGAACTTTCCTCTCCTTCCCGATCCCCGAGAGTGTAATCTTGTCTTGGTCAGAATTCTCCCTTCATCGAGTATTCTCAAGGGCAGTCCCGTCGGCCCTCTGCGATAAAGGGCCCCTTCCCGGTGCCAGCCCTATTATAAGGACGAGGTCTGCTTGAAATATAGCTATCCCAGGAACACACTCCAACCATTACGAGTCCGACTGCGACTGAACAGTAAGAATTACGAGAGGAAACGCCTTGCTAAGCGGTCCGCTACTACATAGATTCGAATAACGAACGACACTGTCTTCCGTTCGAAAGCACGCCCTGCAAAATAGGCATGTCGAATACATTTGCGGAAATTCAATCTGAACATGTAGGCGATTTATATCTACCAAATTACGCTAAGCAGTATATTATTCCTGGTTTCCATTGGCTCTAAACTCACAGAAATACCTTGGACTATTAGTTTATGAAGAACTTTCATTCATAGGGGCCCAGAACTAAGCATGCGCGAATGTTTTGGCGATTCAGATTAACACGATGCGCTCTCGAGCGGCTGAGAGGGGGAACTAGGAATAGCTTGACTATTCCGGTTCCAGTAACTTGGACAACATAGGCCAGTTTTTTGATGAATTTTCTTTGATAACTCTTGAACTTGCTAGAACGATTTTCTATTTTTTCCCCGAATAGATACCTACATGCTTAGAAAAATGAAATAGGAACACTGGCCAACAATAAACCGTCAAACCTTGGTGTGCACGACCTACCCACTTGTGCACGCTCCTGGAACAAGCCCATTGATACTGACATCCTCTCTTTCAAGAATCACAGTCTTTCTCAGCAGCGGTGGAAGAGAAACGAACCCAATGGAAAGGATTTTTCGACGAAACGCCGCGTAGACGCTATGCTGCGCTACCATAGGGTAATCGCTGATTTTTGTGATGTCGTGTAAGACGATGTGCCAGAGGATACGAACTCCCAATGGTCGAGCGGACGTAGTGAGATATTCACACCATCATACGAAGGAGGTTTTAGGATTGGGTAGTCGACATTGGGTAGCCGAAAGATTTGGCTGAGTCGATTGCCCTACCGATTCGCAGATATTAACGCCATGATGTAGTAGATTTTCGTATATTAACGTTTATTCAGAAATATTTTAAGCCTATCGTGCGATTTCACTAATCGGCATCTGCCTCGCTAACGGACTGCTGTACCCTAAACTATGAAAACTTAATGGAAAACAGAGTGCTCTTCCATGCTGTAAAGTGTACCTTCTTAATAGACCATTTTATAATCCGAACGTTGTACGGGTTTTAGTGGGGGAATATTCCAACTTAAGTGCGGTTCGGCCTTTTAAGGGGCTTGCTTTCAAAGCAGTTGCGAGCCATTCAGAAGCGCTTCTTGCTGTGCCCCCTACGCTATTCCCAATAAAGTACTGATATTTTTTTCATTACCCATAACATTCATTGCTCGTTTATCATTACAATTAAAGCTAGATTTATCCAAGGACGCTTGCATTAACTAATTTTCATGAAGTTTTTATTATGACAGTCGATGAAGTTATATCCTCTTATAGATTTAGCTTTAAATGACTTTTATAAAGGGTCAACAAATCCAGCTAATTTCCGCAAGTTTCACAAGATTTCACTCATCGGAGACTACTCATGTTTTCACCGCGTTATCTTCCATGGATGTACACTTATTTTTGACCTATTTTTCTCGACCAACCACAAAATTTAATATTTCTAGGCTATTTCTATAAAATAAAAATTGAATAAAATAAATATTTAACAAGTATATAAAATACTTCCAGACTTATTTTTTTAATTTTTTTTTATGTTTCCTTTTGATGAATTTGGAATGCACGAAAAATCAGGAACCGATATGGACCGAATGTCTGGGGGTAAATTCAAATGCAGAGGCTGCTATTTGAAATTATTGCAGTGAGGCTAGGATTTATCGTATTTCTCAAATTGCGAGACTTCCAAGCCGAAAAGATTCCACTCTTCTCTCAGTGAAAATAGTCCTCAAAAGGCCAGACGAATGGACCACGAATCGGGCCGGTCGAAGCTGTAAAAAAATCTCGTGAGACCCCAGCCAGCTGTCGGTATAGGTTTTTAGGGGAGCAAAAAAGAGCACTCAGTTTTCCATAAAATATTCAAGGCCCACCTACAATAAATTTTTAACTGCGGGAAATCATCCCCGGGTGTATAAAACATTTGAAACCATGCTGAAACCATAAAAATAGAGCTGTTACAAAGAACGGTTTGATGGTTTTCAAGGCAGTAGCTGATAGGTGAATCCTTGACAGGGGGAAATTATTTTTCATTATGAAAAAAATCATTTCATATGATGTCATATTTTTGGTACCTACCATGGGAAATTGTGGTTAGCTCTTTCACATTGGCTGCTGACACAGTAGGCAAAAAACGGTTGCATTATTAACTTATTAACATTTTTTTTTATTTTGAGAAATGATTAAGTTTGAGAGATAACGAAAAACTGTTCTAAATAGTACTAAATGATAAAACAAGAAAAAAAATCCCCGCGAATAGTCAACTTGAGTAACCTCCTCTCTTTTTTAAAGTCGTTTAAGTAGTGGAACAAGTTCATAGGCACCTACGCTAATATACTGGTTTTATTTGTAGAATAAATTGTATGAACGAAAAAGGCGAACCTGACTGTTATTGATGGCTCGATAAGTCTTGTTTGCCGGCTGGTAAACCGCAATATTCCAACAGCAAAGGGAGGAACTGATGAGAATGCGAAATGAGACTCAGGCGACCGCGAGACTTCGACTAATAACGATGGAAGGCGATGCCAAATTTTGCCGCTAAAATAAAGGGCAGAAACTGCAGCCGGTTCAACTTGAGCATAAATTAAATCCCCCAAGCCTCTAAACTTCCTTTCCCGCAAGTCTTTCCATCTACTTCCCAACTATATAGCTGTGGAACGAGATAAAGTTACATCGGTGGGACGGGTTGATATTTATGATTATGTATCTTGACTGAAGAAAACTTGACGCTTGCAACTTCTAGATCGTATCGTAATTTCGGGTCTTCCCACCTAAAACTGTAGCATCGTAGGTGGATTTATTTTGCGAGCTTCGCTTCATTTTGAATAATTCGGAAGAAGTGCCTTTCGGGATGCAAGCAGCATCTGCCGATTGGATGGAAATTCGGGGCATAAAAATTCATGTAGGTCTTCCTCTGGTGTTGGCTGCTGGAGTGACTGTCAACAGGTTTTGGAGGGGTGGGGTCGAAAACTGAAAATTGCATTGAAGAGTAATACCGCTCTATGAGGTCTTAGGGGCTCTACAATTCAGATCACAGGCCGATGGTTTCTGATTCTCAGCCGTTCAAGTATCTTCATAATGTCTATTCAGGAGTTAAGGCCCAAATTCAAGAACAATTCCCAAATCGTTCTTGACAAAGGGTAATTTCTTGGCCGTTCTTGATGAAGGCCTTTCTTGACGAAGCCTGAGTCATTGGTTACCCCAAAAGCCTTGGTTTTCTGCAAGCTAACCGCAATATTAAAATTTTGGATCTGAGTTCATGCAGATAATAGAAAACAACAGTTGCAATAGTTTTGATATGTCCTCCATTCACCATTCTTTCAAATTGAAGTAATCACTTTTGATGTACATTAATGCCACCAACAATCCTAATTAATACCTGTTATAATTTTAGTAGTCACATAAAAACACCTCCTTTGATAATTATTCCAAAAAATATATTTTCTCCATCAGGGCTTAGACCACTTTCTAAACCATAACAAAGAAAATAAATTTCTTAGAGGTTGATAACGAGACGACGTTCACTTGCTAACGATAACTTGTCTATATAAACAATATCGTCCAATAGTTGGACTGGAACAGCTTCTGAGGCTTCCAAGCAAGCGATCTGAGCAAAGATGAATTGAGTTCCTCTTGTCAACATGGCTGAACACTCGAGTTACCCTCTGGCAAATTGGGTGAATGTTGTTCAGCAAGAAACAGTAACGGCTGCCTGAAGTAACAGGTTTGTTGAAAACTGGGTAGTAATTTCGAGCCGTCAGAAGCAGAGCTGAACTTCGCGAGTCTTTCCCTGGGATTATGTGCTCGGATTACTTCTTTCACAGTTAGTTGCGCTTCTATTGTCGGAATTAAAGTTTACTGACTCAATCGGGCTGCTTCGCTTGATTTTGACGATCAAGGGCCAAAGATAACAGTACATCCGAACTTCGCTAACTCTAAGAGCCCGGACAAAAAAAAGTGCTTTTTGAAACTGTTGAAAAAAGTCGCCATTTCCTGAGAGTAGGTATGGGGAAACTGAAATTCGATATGGAATTCGGGTAAAATTACCTGCGGGTTTCGTGTTACCGTAAGGAATAGCGAACATTAACAGCTGAACCGATATTGGTGATTTGGGCTTGTAGGAAACAATCCCGTATTTTATCCCGACCATGAAAATGTGGACTGCGTTGCTAGAAATATGAAACGAAACGAATGCAAGCTTGGGGCTCGTATGCCCCCGGTGCTATGTGAACTTTCCTTTGTTTTTCGACCCAAAACGTATCCAATTGTTCGAGTGCTTGTTGGAAATTTACAGTACGTCCCGCCCCGCCTTTATGAGACACAATGGTATCAACTTTTTCACTATCTCGTCTGCCGCGGTTCGTATAATTTATAACAGCCGGCGAGACCTTTATCAGGAATTTAATTCAAAGTTGAATAAAAACCGAGTGCCGAGGTGGGAATATTTTCAAGGGCGGAAGGGGTCGGTAATTAAAGCGAGCTTTTATCTGCTGGTCGGGTCGAGGGATGACCAGGTGAACGATGGCCGATGCGAAGGCTCCGAGATTAACCCAGTCCGAGGGTGAGCGCCAGATTGGCCCTAGATGGGTTCACTCGGATTCGGCCGGTCGGGTCAGGTCGGCCTATGGCCACATCGGCGTTCCGGGGTGAGGAAATGAGCCCTATCAGCCGGGCCAATCTCGCGTGTTCATCGGGCCAATCAGAGCTACCGCTGGCTGAACAGGCCCTGCTAAATAAAGACTATCAAAGGTGAAACCTTGGCGTTGATCATGTTCGAACAAGGAAATTTGCAAGACACGGTTTGCACGATAGAGCTGGCAATTTTACAATAACGGAACTTGACTGCAATTTCTTCAATGCCTACTGGGTCTACGACAGTAGGTACCTACCCGGCTGCTAAATGATTCTATGCTGTTAGTTATGCTCTTTTCCTCGTTAGATTCATTAAGGGATGAATTATTTTTTCGGTAATTGGTATGGTTCGTATTTTTGAAAGAAAAGGAGTATTCTGTGAAAAACATCAAATACACCACTCAAACTTTTACGTCCCTATGATTTACCCCATTTTTATTGGTTCGTCGTAGGTACGAGCATAATATGCTCGATAATATTATTATATACGATCTATAGATTGTGGCATATGAATGGGTAACATATACCGAGATAAAACAATTAATACTATGCTGGATGGTGCAGCATAAGGCGTATAATACAATGGAGGTGGTATTCCTAATATAATTACAGTCATTAGCAAATTTGACAATTATCCTGCCACATGAAACGTCATCGAGCTGTGCCTTTGACATCCCGGAACTCAAATCCTCTATAGGTTGTGTTCTTGGTTAGCAAAGTTTGCCTTTATAAAAAAGGGGGTGCCTAAAGGTAGCCGTCCCTGAGCAGAAGGAAAGGAAACTCATCACATTAGTCTGCGACCTCTGTACATTTTTTTTTTTTTTTTGAATGATGAATATGAAACGTTCTTTTTCATCAATGAGCAATGGAAATGTTGAACTGACTGGGCCAATAGTTCAAATTCAAAGAAACCAAGTTTTTCCCTCGCTCATCAGGGCCTGTGATGTTTGTACAAGTAATAGGATCAGTTGGGGCGGGCCTGTGATTAGGTAAAGATGGAGTCTTTGAGGCCGTAGCAGGCGTGGGGAAGTCTGTCTGCTCTAATTGAGTCTTCAATTCTCTCGAAACTCAGAAGATAAAGGCGAGCGGCAAATGCCGGACAAAGCGCCTTCAGACGGCCGTCAATGTCGGCGGTTTCATCGGCTCAGTTCACATTTGATGGTTTCAAGAAAAAACCGTGAAGATTCACTTTTCCCGGAAATTGAGCCAAGGGAGCTCGGACATTTTATTTTTTACCAAAATCGAAGTTTACAGCAAGTTTTGATGAAAAACAAATAGAAAATTCCGATTTTTTTCTGCACATCATTTGAGTGTTTTCTGCATTGAGTTAGCATTGTCAAGTGTGATAGGGTTCATTAATATAGAGCTCACCATTCTACCTCAACACGGCTATCCAACGTGTTTCTGGGGCATTCAAGATCTGACATTATTCAATTGGATTAAGGGTGATGTGAGTGTGATCAGGTGTAGATGGAGACTTTGACCTTATAACCGTGGATGGAGAAACTGTCTGCCCTAATCGAGTCTTCCGCTGACTCGAGTCTGTGAAAATGAGGGGAAATCTTCATCGACAACCAGTGTGAGCCGTTCAGATGGTCCTTTAAGAGAAAAACGGTTCACACTAGTACGGATCTTATGGCGGAGTTTAGGATCGAGTTTCCTCCTTGAGATTTTCTGGATTGCGGCCTTGGCACGATGGGAACAGGAAGACGAAAAAGGAGGAGGATGTGAAAAAGTGGGAATGTATGATAAGACGACCCGACAAAAAAAAGTAGGAGAAGATGGATAAGAAGAGTGGGCTAAGAAGGTACGAGAAATCGGATGACGGAGAGGGAAAGAAGATTTTGGGTGCTGCTTATGGCCTTGCGCTGTGGTAGATGGAAGTTATCCAAGTTCCTCGCTTATCACGCTTCAAGCGATTGATTATTCTTTGCCACAATGAACATCATCACCGTCATGTTCATGCCTATGGTGAAAACTTGGATTAGGTTTTGTGGTGATCGTTTCTAGTTGAAATAACCTATGGCAAGGCCTAGTTTACATTGCCCTCAAATTCCAATCCCATTCGTAACCCAGGTTTCTGATCGAATAAAGCTTTTATTTCCGTAAAGGTTTGACAGAATAGGTATCGATTTGTCAGAACTCCGAACCTACCTTATTATTTGTTCTGTTGGTTTTTGGAGCTGTTATTGAACCTCAGAAACAGACCTACTTTTTCCAGACCACCTGTCCCGGTTAAAAAATTTTCTACTTACGATTTTTAGATTATAAAGTCGTCAGATCTGAAAAAATTGCCTTATTCGATAATTCGCAATGCCCATATACAAGGTTGATGTCGAAACCGAATGTCGAATTAGTAGGTAGGTAATCAGTACACATGCGAACCTGATGGAAGAAGCAATCACACGATCTTTTTTAGTATCTTGATAAATGAAGAAAAGTTTCAACTCCCACGTTGGACGGTCGAAAACCGGATCCATGAGAACGGAATTACAAGGCTCATCAGAGCTTTCATTTCACTACGGTGATTCAATTACATCTGCCCGTGCTCACCCTTGGAGGCAGGCCGGAATAAAGAAACATCCCTCCCCCATTCCATATTGGTTGACGTTTCATGAAAATTTATATGCGAGTCGCGTCGCCGTGGAATCTCGGTTGAAGAAAGCTTCACTTTTCGTTGGCTAGATGAGGATTTGCAAATGGTTGGAAATACGACGAGGTTATAATTCCATCCTTATAGAGACATTTTTATTTTCCAAACCTTCCATCGAACCATTTGTTTGTTTTCCTGGATGTCGGCACGCAACCATTCCAATAGTTATTTGATCATGCTCATAAACACCATATCAATGAACTCTTCTGAATGATTCTCAAGGGGTACCTTGCATACTTGCGTACTAAAAGGCAAGGTACGGGTTTCAAAAACCAATTTATTTCATTAGCTATAGAAAACAACCAATGGCCGTAAATCACTTCGGTTTCTGCATCATTATATTTCCGACAATAATTTCAGAATTCCTTTTTTCATAAATAGATAACCGATTGGTAAATGCATTCGGCCCAAATTGATTTTATTTTAACTGATTCGGAGGCTATGTGGATCAAAAATGTCAAAACTGACCATGAGAATTTCAAAACTGGCCCAATGTAATAAATGAAGAAGGTCGAATTTATTTTATATCGCATTTACAAAAAGGTATCATTATATTTTGTCGAAAATATAATGATGCAGAAACCGAAGTGATTTACTGTCATTTGTTGTTCAAAATATCCCTTCCATTCACTTTTTATCAAGAATAAAAAATTGATTTTTCATTTTTGGCTTTGAAAGACGTTCCTCCTCGAGAAAACGTCAAACTTGAGCGGTTGATTTTCTTGACATGCGTTCCTTGATGTTGACATTTGGACTGAAGAACTTACCGACGAATGTGGGTAACAGGATATGAACGAGAGAACAGTCGAATAGAAAACAAGGCTGAGGGCCTCTTCGGCCGCAGAGGAGCCTCTTGAAAGTGGAAGTTGAATGAGGCGGTCAGGTCAGGGACTTGAACACTCTGTTTAAGTAGTCTTAAGCCCTTCAGCTCTTCCTAGGTATAACATCATCTTCCCGCTGTTCGAAGATGTAAACACTTCATAAACAGCTTGGAACGCTTTACGCAAGACTCATTAGCGTACTACATGGGCCCGTTTATAAGATATGAGTATGCAGAGCCTACCTAACTGAAAACAATTGGTGCTCAGGTAACACACTATACTACCTTATTATGATAAGTAAATCGTTGATTATATTTTACCTATTTCGGAGGCTATGTGGATCAAAAATGTCGAAAGATTCACCATGAGAATTTCAAAACTGGCCTAAAATCAAAATACGTGAGCAGAATATAAATAACCCTACGTATTCACGTATTCTCTGCAAGGTAAAACCGAGATTCTACGACCTAGAACGCTCAAATCGGTTTATTTTGAGGCCAGAGAAAAATAAAATATAAAACCAATGCAAATATATCGGAAGCAATGTAAGTAATTTACATTCTGGTTCAACAGGGTGATAGGTCTTACTGATACCAGTTCAAGAAATTTGAAAAAAGGAATTGAGCGAGCTACGGCCGTTTTCGTAAGTAACCACAGCCGGAAAGAAGGGCGCACAAACATTTGTTTAGGAAGCGGGGGTTTCAAGTTCAGCTGAAAATTGAGTTTTAGTTTGAGTTTTAGTTTGAGTTTCAGTTTGAATTTCTGCTCGAGTTTCAGTTTGATTTTCAGGTCAAACTCGAACTCGAACTGAAACTCGAACTGTAACTCAATATCAAACTCGAACCAAAAGTCGAGCTCATAATCAAACTGAAATTCATTCTGAAATTCGAAATGAAACTCGAACTGTGAGTCTCGACCTCAATCTCAAACTCAAACTGAAATTCAAACTCAAACTGCAAGTCACACTCATAGTGAAACTGAAACTCGAAATGATCATGAAAATCAAACTCGAACTCAATATCAAACTTGAACCGAATGTCACGCTCAAACTCAAACTGAAGTTCATTATGAAACTCGAACTGTAAGCGAGTCTCGAACTCAATCTCAAACTCAAACTGAAATTCATTCTGGAACTCGAAATGAAAGTCGAACTGTAAGCGAGTCTCGAACTCAATCTCAAACTCAAACTGAAATTCAAACTCAAACTGAAAGTGAACACTTCAAAACTCATAGTGAAACTGAAACTCGAAATGATCATAAAAATCAAACTCGAACTCAATATCAAACTTGAACCAAAAGTCAAGCTCAAACTCGAACTGAATGTCACACTCATAGTGAAACTCTAACTCAAACTCTTGACGTTCAGTGACTTTCAGTTTGAGTTTGAGCTTGACTTTTGGTTCAAGTTTGATATTGAGTAACAGTTCGAGTTTGATTTTCATGATCAGTTTGAGTTTCAGCTTCATTTCGAGTATCAGTTTCCATATGAGTTTCAGTTTGAGTTTGAGATTGAGTTTGAGATTGAGTTCGAGACTAAGTTACAGTTCGAGTTTCAGAATGAAGTCTGATATTGAACTCGGGTTCGAGTTTGATTTTCATGATCATTTCGAGTTTCAGTTTCACTATGAGTTTTTAAGTGTTCACTTTCAGTTTGAGTTTGAAGTTTACTTTCAGTTTGAGTTTGAATTTCAGTTCGACTTTCATTTCATTTGAGTTTCAGTTTTGTTTGAGTTTTGATTTTTCAGTATTGGTCATTTTGCCCATTTTTGGCAAGTTGGCCATTTAGAGATTGAGGGCACCTCAGTTGTCTGTCACTGCACACACCCTCTGTGAGATGATCAAGGATCCTAGGGGTGGGGGAATCGGGTTCGGGGGTTAGATGAATGACGTTGAGGACGATGGATGGAGAATACGTGCGCACACCTGGTGTCGGTTTGCGGCTGAAACTGACCGGGTTCGTTTGGCAGCAAGACAACCGCTGAAGCCAGCAGTCTCTGATGTGACAAGGGTTGGTATCTAGGTTATAGAGACTAATCCACAGTTGGATCGAATATAACCAATAGGTCTACTTCATCATTATCATCATTGTCATTTATATTTATTTCTGCGTGTAAGTAGAAGAAAGGATTCTGAAGTTTTTGCTGAAACCAAATGCGAGAAATAATATCATAATACGTCTACTTAATTGCCAATAACCAATATCATATTGCACACGCCAAACTGGCTCACGTACAGAATATAATAAATCGACGACCGATTCACGGGACATGTCAATTCACCCTGCCCATTTACTAAAACCCAAACAAGGAATAGCTCGTCATTTATTAACAAGCTTAGCTCCAAAATGGAAGTTTGAGTGTTCTGAGTTTTATTCTTTTCAAACAATTATTTTCTATTACTTCGTCAACGTACGTTCATTATTGGTATTCCAACTAGCTATTCCGATGGCGCAATCTCTCGAGCGTTTGGAAGCAAATGTTATTAGAGGGAGAATAAGGTTTTCGTAGCGGTTGCCAGCATTCGAACTATCCAAACTTCAGTAAGCCGGATCGAATGCCAGTCGACAAGTATCTCACAGACAGGCCCGTCGACACGCAGACCCAACTGGTAAATAGTCCTATAGTTCTACCGCTGAACCCTTCATCCGGACTGAAGGTCGGGGAGATCTGACAAACTTGAAAACGGATCTTCCTTTTCGGATAACCGAGTTTCGTCTTGCGCGGTTGGCGTAATCATGAACCCCATCTAGAAACTGAGCCAGGCGAATTCCTTTTTACGAAGGGTCGGGTGAACCTCTCCAACGCTTCCCGTTATAACTCCCTAATCGTGTTACAGTTACAAGCCATTTCGCAACAATCTCGGATTCCACTGGTTACCCAAATCTGGGAGTATTGTGGATTGACTGAAAGGCCTATATATAACATATTATGTTTGATGTGAAAGTCCTTCACCATAAGCTTGGAGTGCGATAATTAGGTCATCAGCGCTAAGGTGTTGGGATTGCTGGTGAAATCCACCCTATGCAGGCTGTTAACCTGAACCTGAGCCTGTTAACGATTCCAGACAAGGAATCGCTTCTAAAATAATTTCCAACGAAACTTACTTTTTAAAAATTTTTGAGTGTATATCATTTCGTTATCAGCTATTTTTTAGACGCACTGAAGTGTAGACGAAAAGACGCACCCCCAAATTTTTTTACTCGCTTTTAATTGCGACCTTTTTCGCATTCAAGATTGTTTCGTGATTTCGATCTTAACTCACTAGCATAACTTCCTAAATTTCTTGAGAAAATTTCAAGTTGACTATGCCGTTGGAAAGAGCTTGAAATTTTCAATCACCCTAAAGTATCCAAAAAATGTTGTAGGGTAGTCGAAAATCCATCGTGAAAGTGAACGTCGTCAACTGTTGAGAATCTCCGATATTTTGAACCATCTCTCTAATATAATTTTATTCGTTGATGTGCCAAAAAATAATGTACCCATCATTTCATGCCCAAAAATGTGTTTATTACTGTTACATCGATGGCCAATAATTTTATACTGTCATGAGGGGAAGAGTAAAGTATCTACAGAATGTTTCGACAAGGATGGCAAGAAGCAGCAAGTCTCGTTAGTTGCTGGAAAGCCAGACGAGCGTGTCGACGCGATGTTCTTAACGAGGTCTCGTGCTTTGCTTCGACACGTGGAATCCGACATGATTCCCAACCGGTTCTACCATCGCTAAAATACGGATTTTATACCGATGGTTATATACGGTTGGCTTATTCGCAACTTTGTGGAAGAAAACCTTCACATTTACTGGAAACTATCAGAAATCGTGGAATTATAGAATATGGGTCATTCTCACAGAAAGGGGCAGTTTCGGGTTGGAGTTTTCAAAATAAAAATTTTCCTCCAATTCTGCGCAAAAAATTTGGAAACCCTCTCTTGAATGTTCTAAGTGAAATTCAAAAACTATCCAAACAGTGGCTGCCTTATTTAGGCCGGAAAAAAATAAATTTTAAGACCAAGAACGCTCAAATCGGTTCATTTTTGAGGCCGGAAAAAAAAATAAAATTGAAAACTCTAAAAATGCAAATATGTCGGAAGTACTTTGAGTTATTCAAATTCCGATTAAAAATGGCGAAATTCTAGCTAAAAGAGGGAAGAATGGAACTATTTTGTCCTGCAGAGTGCTGGAACTGTCACGGTCCTGTCCTCCTCATGCCTTCCCTGTCCTCGAATTCAGAGATGTGGACAGGGCCGTGACGGACAGGGCCGTGACAAAACATAGGTTTTTTGACGCTCCTGTCCACACAGTAATTTTTTTTCCAAAAATTATTATCGTAATCGAAACTGCTCCACGCTGCGTACGAGGTACTGAGAAGTATATATACGTTACTCACGAATATCACTACTCTACCCTACTGCTTACAACGCACAGACAATGTAACAGTCCAGGAATGTTTTTTTCTCCTTTTTTATACAGCCCAGCTTCAAGATGAGTTTCCCCTATAAGATCATAGCAATGGCAAAGAGGCTTTTCTGATTTCTTTGAAAATGAAAACCGTTTGTATCTACGAGGTTACTTAACTCCAAAAGAAGAGTAGCCTCGCCCGACCGTTGGGGCTGTTTTTCTAATTGACGCGTGAATTTGAAAATTTTCTGTTTTTAGTACATGGGTCATTCTAAAATTATGGGACTATTTCAGGTGTCGGAAAAACGAAAAAAAAGTTCGATTTCCCCACTTTTTTTTGGTGTTACGGTCTTTGTAGGGTTCCCTCAGTACAATTCTGAAGCGGGACCACACTTTACCTCGTAGTTTCTGAAATATCGAATTTTGAAAATTTGTACTAGGTATATACAATTTTTTAAATAATAATTAGGAAAAAAAATTGGGTTGTGAGAAAAAAATTTTTATTGCAGATTTGTGTTCTAGAACCTTTGAAACGTGAAAGAAAATGCGTAGATAACATACTTTTATATTTCAATACGTCCGAATTTCGGTTAAACAGGGGGGTTTTACTGAGACAAAACTTAAGAATATAATATTTTTTGTAGATATTTTCGTATGAAATTTTTTGTTTGCCCACTGATTGGAAGATGGACTAATTTCAATTATTTTCACAAAAGTTTGAATAAAATATAACAGTCTGTACAGCAGAAAGAAACTATCCCTCATCAGATTTAATCACTCATCTGATCGGCACTCGATAGAAATCACGAGGCGCAACGTCGAACAATCGATGAAATCACGAGAAACCGTCGAGCTCTCAAGCGTTAAAACGAAGAGCCTGATGTTCTCTGAAACCGGACCGCAAGGAGGAGACCCTCGGCGAGGGAGAAGGACGGACGATCGAGCCTTTCACTTCTGCCCGCGCAGCCTACTTGTTTGGGGACTGGATTTCCACGAATCTTCGCTCAGATCTACCGACTGCCTTCCTCTAGTGATCTCCCATTATTTATTTCATCACATTTCACATTGTCATTGTCATTTAATCGCAACATTTGTATCACATATTAATTAGATACCTACCTAAGATGTTGAGATGAAAACAGAGGAAAAATAAGTAGAATTTACTACTGAAAAAAAGAGTCATCTGAGTTTTTTAAATTTTTAATGCTGGGTTCAAGGGTATAAATAATATGAAAAGTTGGCACATACACCTTGTGATACTTGTAGGTTGTGAGAATTTAGGTATTCAGCCTATTCTAATTAGGTCATGTAATCACCAATTAGGCCAAATCTTTATGAAATCATGTAGGACCAGTATAGCTCTACCTTGTAGAAAAAAAAGAAGAAAATTCTACCTAGCCGTTGACGTGTGAAGGCTTTGTGACATGAATAGTCCCATAATTTTAGAATGACCCCCATATTAAAATATAAAAATAAGATAATCTTGTTGCGAAATTGGGTAGGTATCTGGTATGAATGAGGGGATCTCTGTTGTGGACTGCGATAGCTGTGATATTTTGTAGTATTTTTTGGTATTTTTTCGCAGCAGTTCCAAGAGAAGATAAAAAATAATTATTTGTGAGTGGTTTATTCAAGTCGCAGAAAAGGCTCGAAGCGAATTAACAAGTAGGTCGTAATATCATCATTCGGCCTGACCCTCGGCTTCTCTCTTCTAATCCTTCCGACCTCTGAAATGGCTCAATATTTACTGAGGAAACAGTAGCTTATATCCACAAAGAACTAGCCACATTCCAACAAATTGTCATTTCAATGCTGTTGTCACAAGGTAATCAGTGGAAGGGAAAACATTAAACCTCGCTGCTGTGCTGGGGCAGCCAAAGGCCATAGTTATACGTAAGACATGTTGTCCTATAAGAATACAAAATATGGGTAAAAAATTTTTATATTTAATATAATAGGTAGGATAAAATATTATATGATAGGAATGGACGGGATTATCGGCTCACGGAATACGGCATAGTGAAGTGGTTCCTTAGAACCAGTGGTACACAGGTAACAGACAATACTTGAATATTTTGATAAGTACCTACATTTTTGACACAATTGGATTACGTTTTGACTGCTTTTGAGAGTGTTTAGGTCAAAAATATCAAAAAACCTACTATGCAAAATTTAAAACTTGCCGGAAAAAATATACGCCAAGATATCAGAATGTAAAAAATATCCACGTATTTTGCAAGATAAAACAAAGATTTTAGGACCAAAAACGCTCAAATCGGTTCATTTTTGTGGCCGGAAAAAAATAAAATAGAAAAAACTTAAAATCCAAATTGAAGATGGAAGTATCGACCCGCAAAATGATGTAGTAGTCAACTGATCGGGATTAGGGTCAAACAAACCAGACGTCTCTTTTGCCAAAAGGGCCAATTGGGCAAAAGAGGCGTCTGGTTTGTTTGCCCTAATCCCGGTCAGTTGACTACTAAAACCCAAATGTATCGGAAGTACTGTGAGTTATTCAACTTCCAATTAAACAGGGTGTCAGGCCTTGCCGAAACAAACATTTCAGTTCAAGAAATTTGAAAACAGGTTGAGAATTGAGGGGGCTATAGCCATATATGGCCCAGAGTTCGTTGGACAAGCCTATTGAAGGATGGAGTAGTAGGATGGATTAGGGGGAGGAGGAGGATGAGGAGGAAGGGGAGGGTCGGATTTGGCATTCTTTCGGCAAATATAACGTGGAATGAAACCCGAGGGAAAACACGTTTGGACATGATTAGAGACGAGAAATTCACAAAACTCGCTAAATCGATAAAAACAATTTTGGAAGACGGACTACCCCGTACTTCGTACTTGTAACCCTGGCTTCAGGACGAGGAAGGCGCGAACCCGCGATCGATGGCCCCTGGCAGCTCAGTTGGCGCGTGAGAAAAGCAGAAGTGGTGGGGGGTGGGGGGAGGTGGGCCCGTTGAGGATCAACAGGTGTCAGTGAGCGATTCAAGGGCGTACACGTCCCTCAAGCCCTCAGGACCTATCACACCGCTCCACTGCAGTATCGTCTTGCTGTCCCATCAGTCTTCTGCAAAGCGTAAGCAAATTATATGGTAAAAGTTATGGCGTGTGCGATACACATAATGGCGTCCACTCCATCCAGGCAGCCCGATGTTTCTATTGACCGAGCAATTACCTACATACTTTCCAGGGGATAGGGAAAAATTGCTCTTGGTTGACTCTTGGCTCCCTGTGTCGATTATACACCACTTATTGTGGGGAACGTCTGTGTATTCCCCAAATCTGTTGTTGGAACCCTGGAAAACTGTGGATTTTATGTTTTTCAAGCAATTCATAATAATTATGTTTTTCAACACAAGATTCAAGCTAAAAAAACTGAGTAGGATTTTTTAGAAAATGTTCATCATTTTTCTTCTTACAGGAGAGTGGTGAAAAAATTGCCGATTTTTTCCTGCAATGAATTTTGTGAAATGATGAACACATATTTTCTAATTCTAGAATTTTATTTGAAGAGGAATATCAAAAATCGCCGTTTTACCACCAAAAGTCGGCTACAAACTCTCCGATTGTTGGCTGTGGGAGAGGAGATGAACATGGGAGTTGGAGACCCTAATAAAAGTTATTGAGTCCTACACCAAAGGCAACTTGACCAATACGAATGTTGTCAAAAGTAGTTGCAGGCCGAATAGAATTATGGCAATTGATAAACCGACCATAAAAATGTTCCAACGCTTCGTCGCTATGAAATTTTTAATGCGCCTATCCGTTGGGTAGGCAACTACTTTTACTGAAAAAAAAATCAAATTGGAAAAACAGGAGAAATTCAACCCCGACCGTGAATTGAACCCGGCATCTCTTACATTACTGAGGATGAAAATTGCGCAGGGCTCGTATTTCGAAAAGAAACCCGCTGTTTGGGCTATTCAATATTCCATTCATTTTCTCATATCCGGTTGTTCACCTCTCTCATTTTTCTTTTTCGCTATCTAACAATGGCAAAGCGGAAATAAATAATAGAACTCACAGAAGCGGGTAAGGTAGTAAGAAGAAAAGAAGGAGTTAGCGGTGCCGGTTTTGGAGCATTGTTTGGGCGACTGGCGCAGGAATGGGACGAGGGATATTGAAAGCTTTCCACAGCTAACACGGACGGGCTTTGTATTAAGGTCTTCCATTCGCATTCAATCCGTCCACGCAATTATTTGAGGTTTCTCGGCGTTAAACGTCAAAAATCCTGTACATGATTTTCTAACTCCCGACGTGACAATCGTTTTTGAGCCTTTCCATTTTCAACAGATCTAACTAAGTACAGTTTCGATAGTTACGTAGTTGGCAAATATTTACCTACCGAAATAAATAATAGTTGTGGGTCTGTTTGTGCAAATTTACTGGAATCGCCTTCATATCTCCTCATGTGATTGCTGAAAAAAATCTGATACTCACAGTACCTAATTCCGAAATAGGTATTATGACTTGTGTAAGTATCTATTTTATTTGTACTGTCTGATGACTGATTTAGGCGTTCATGGTCTCACAATGCTCGTGTTACCTTCCAGAATACGTTGATTTTTTTTTTTTCATTCCGGTAACTTATGAAGTCAATTTATTCCAAAATTTCACACAAATATGGAAGTATCTTTATCTGCGCATCACTTTGCTTTGGGTATATAAACTGATAGGAATTTGTCAAACATTTCCATCCATCTCGATATCGATTTTTGAAAGTGAGCCGTAATTCAACGATAATGTAAAATTATTAATCAAAAAGCTGCAAGAGCTTTACTCAATAACAATAAGCATTTCATAAATACGTCAAGATCTGCCGACTGGTGCCTCCAGCATACAAAATTGATGCGGTGTACAATGTATGCTCAATACCTTTGTCCCATCCGTGTAACGACTGCGGCAACGTGGAAAGTACGTATTGATTAGAAAGGCCCAGAAATAGGACCATGAATAATTCAAGTGCTGCCAAATCGTCCCTTCCATTCTTCTTCCGATGCCTTGCGGGTTCAACCGCTTTCAGATCTTTCTGGGAAAAGGTTTAATGTAAATAGGTACGTATCTTTGGTTGGCACTCGGCTTGGCACAGTTCATGAATATCGTATCGGATTTTCCGTCAGTCGATGCCAACAATAGCAGCACAGGCGAGCGAGAATTCATTAAAAAAATGTATGTGATGGAAAGTGATCTACTTAAACTTGAAGTTTAACTATAATCTCCACGGGTTCAAGGTTCTATGAGTTATTTTATAGTTCTAAATTTGTTTGGCTCTGTATTGAGAGCGATTCGAGTAATTCCCGTAGGTATATTTTAAAATACGCAGCACCGGTGTTAAAAAACATTTTAAAAAAATCTGTATCTTCTTTAGGCCTTGGTGTTTTTCTAATTTTTTGTCGGTTTCTTGTACAGAATAGTTGACTTTATCTGCCCGTAAAACAGCCAATCCCTGCCAAAAGAAACAGCTGAATTTCGGATCATTGAGATGAAGCAGAAAATCCCAGGTCCTCAAAAGCTTTCGCTTGGCAAACAATCGAAAGAGAGTCTCCCTTATTACCGCAGCCCGTTAATTAACGACATCTTCAACGGCGAAAAGTTCCCTCGCCCTCTCCGGTTCGTAGAAATACTCTCTGTTTTTCTCAATTTCTCGTCGGGTATTTCGCCACTTCCCTCTTTTCCTCCCTTATTGCGAGCTCCCAGGCTTCGCAAAACAGGATGAAAGATAATGATAAAACGTGGAAACCTCGGGAAACGAAAGGATGATAAAATAATGGGAGACGAAAGACTAAACTGCGGCGCTGGTGCGGCGAAAAGGGGAACCCGAGAAGAGTGGAAGGGAGTGTTGACGAGTTTTCGCCATTAAAACCAGGTCACATCACACGCCTCTCCGCGCCAGATTTCCATCGCATAGCAGGCAGAGTAAAATTTAACTGAGGACCTTTAAAACGAGGTTAACCGAATTGAGATCCGTGAATCGTAATAGATTGATAGGAATGGATAAACGGTTAAAAACGTAGAAGGATTTTGGGAATTGATATAATAGTAGGAACCAAAGCAATCCCAAATCGATCCACTCGTTTAACCGATCAAATGAGTTGCTTCTATTGGTACATTATTTCCAGAGAATTTTTTCTTCCACGTTTCAGACGTTCTGGAACAAATCTGCAATAAACATTTTTACCCTTGATTTACCATAAGATAGGCGTTTCTTCCGGAAAATTATGAAAATTTAGTTTTTTAATAGGTTTGGCTGAATTTTTGAGCTTGTTAGATTCCTCGAAGGTTTCTACACCGTTTTCACCCCCTGTAAGTCAAAATTAGTTGGGATTTAGTGATCAAAAACTGGTTTAAAGACTAATTTTTGACCTAAAAAAATATTTTTTTTGACCCTTTAAAAAATGTAAAATTCCAAAAAAATATTCTTGAGTAGGTTTAGGGTAGGTACATGAAAAAATGAAAAAATTTTCAATCTTCTACGACTCTCCCAGAATGAGAAAAATGCAAAAAACCTATTCCAGCTGGAAAATCCAAGGTAGGAAATTTTTCCAAGGTAGAATTTTTCCGAGATTTCGGTCAACGTGGTCCATTTTGGGGGAGTGATAAGGCCATAATAGCGTTTTTCGCAGTTTTTTTGGTTTTACGGCCAGTGTACCTATGTGTTTAAGGCAAAAACGTGATGAGAAGAGTATCACAGGTGTTAAATTCCCTATCAGATGCATTCCCACCCATGATACCGACATTTTACACAAGGGCGCCCGTTTGTTGGTTCGGAACTGCAAAACTGTGTTTGCCTATTAGAAAGTGAACTTTTTTCGGATCAGCCAGCTTTTATCAAGTAATTTGGTGAACAGTTTAATTAAGAGAATGTGAAGAGATGAGAGGCAGATGAGGGTTTGCGTCTGGGCCCTTCCGAGAAAGCAGGTCCTGCTTCTTGGAACTCCCAGGTATAACCATATATCTGAGATACCCAGACAAATAATGTACCCATGTCACTAATCTACTTATCACCGTTTTTTTTTGTCTCGTGAACAAAGCGACGCGTCGTTTGTAAAGTGGACTTTATGAATATGGGCCCGTATCTATTGTTAATTTGCCGCTTTGTTTTCATCGAATATTTCTTCAGCCATTACTTTTCGAGCAAAGGAGCATCCTCTATAAAACATGGAGGAGTTCCATTATAAAAAGATAGCCAACAATATCAAAATGCTACTATCAAATCAGCCTTCTAGGAACGTTCATGATTGCCCTTTCAGGCACGGTTTCATCACATTACTGGCAACGACGTCCTTTTCAGCATCCATAAAAGCTGACGTTAAAGCGCTTTTCTTAACGTTCCCCATCATCACAGGGACTTTTCCGCGGACGGAGACAAAGTGACTAAAATACTTTGATGTGGCCTCCCTGAATCAATATAACGAAATATGCCTCTACTCCTTCATGACTGTACGCCCTATAACGCGGGACTTTTTTACACGAGGTCGAATTGAAAACCTTTTTGATGTGGTTTAGACCGTTCGTCTGAGTTGAGAGCTCTTGATCAAAGCCTTTGAACCGATCGTATGAATATGCATAAGTGACCTTTTCAACATTAAAGTGCATTCTTGGGATACCCATGGTAGAGAGTCAGGAAAGTGCCTGGTGCCATGTCCGACAATATTTAAAAATCATTTCCTCCTGCTGAAATTGACTCTGCTTTTAAAGAGAGAATTCAGAAAAGTACATGTATATACCTAAGTATTTCTTGAGAATGCAAAACATGGCGTAAACTCATATATCGTTACGCCATGTTTAGAGGCTCGAGAAAAACAGGCTTGTAACGTGATGGGGAATTTCTCATGCGTTAAAGACTGTTGCCAACAGCCTGTCGAGATGCCTTGAATTTTGGCGATCAATGTGAAATTTTCGATTCGAATTTCATAGCTTCCATTGCCATCCGTATAAGCGAATCGCCAGTTTAGGAATTCCCCGAAAATAATTCAATTGATTTTCGCCTTGAACACTTTCCCACCAAATTTTTAAAAGTAGATACGTATTAGGTGATCTGCCCAGTTTCACGACAGTACAGACTACCCTTTCTTTTCTCTATAATGATATTTTGAAGCTTTTTTGCAGAAAGTGTATTTCACTTCATTTGCGAATAATTTTCCTTCGTAACTACCGAGAGCCGATTTTCCTGCTACTTTTTAGCAATCAATTTCGTTCATCCCCTTTACAGAAAGCCTCCTTTTGATCGAAAGGAATTCACCCTTTAGAGGAGACGCTCTCTACTGGCATATTGAGCGGGTCGATCGTCTTTGCATTCGAGTGGAGCTGAGCCTGAATGCCGATGCAAAGGTAACCTTTGATGATCAAATGACGTATCGCCAGACGATTCTCATACACCTGGGGATTGAGTGCACTTTCAGGCAGACACTAGTTACAGGATACAGTTCCGAACTCAGGTTGAATTGCTCTCACACTTGGAATATATTGGGACGAATGTCTGATCAGAATCTCAGCTTCACCCTTGGAATGATTGGAATCAAACACAGGACTGAACCAATTTTGAAAATCTCCCGAAAAGCTCCAAAAAAGGAATCTATCCAACTCAATGAAGGAATGGCTCTGGTCTAAGTGGTCAATGAAGAGCCAGTGAAAACGCAGCTCCAAAATTGAATACCCAGCACGAGTTGTGAAGTGTCCTGTTCTGCATGGGCTGGTCCAGCAGAAATGGGTTCGAATCATGGACAATTCGGCTCTTGCCATAATATGGCATATTATGTTATGATTAACTATGTCATCCCTGATATTCGAGGTTTCTGGAATTCATCTGAATTGGAGAACTAACCTCACTCCTAGTGATATTCTATGGGTTAACTGACGTAAACCATAAATGTATATTTTTAATCATAATCCACCGTTTATAATATTCCGATTTGGATCAGAAATTCAGGGAAACATAGTCCGCAGCAATTCCATCAATTGCGCAGTTTCAGATATAGGCAGCAACGAATTAATCTTGTGCCTTTGTACAGACAATTAGCAGATGACAATCAATGCATTGCCGCTTCGCATGTTATGCTGAAGAGCGCTAATCGCGAAGCGTCCTGATTACATTTTCACCCTAACTGAAACAAGGGTTCGCCATTGAGGGGCAGTCACATTTCCCACCCATGAGAAGGAAATTGCTCAAGGAACCCCGTTCCTTCAACGTCCCTTTGATCTCAATGGCATAGGGTTTAACTGATTAACTAACCCTTCTGTTTATCTCAAGGCTTGGCTATTCCCCGAGATGAATTGTACTAATAGAAATTCTCGGGCAAGAATTTTGAGAAGTTTCTGATTGTGTATCTTGCTATCTTTTTTGAAGTGGGTTTCACCAGCCTCGGATTACAGTTAATCTGGACATGGCTACTTCCCCCTGGCAATAGTCCCATTCTATTCAGCATCAAAATATCTATCAAATAAAGTAAATACACTAAGCAATAGAAAAAGTTTTTTCTTGAGCGATTATTGAATAATATACTAAAAGCGTGGAGAACTCAATGGACATCAAATGGCTGAGTTTACTGTCAATATCAGTCAACAAAAGCTCCTACTGTCGAGTGAAATTCGTTGATAGGACGAGCGATATGGGAGAGTCGGGCAAAAAAGTATACTCGGAATTCACCGCCAAAGCGAATCAGCTCAGTATCACTCGCCCTTCCTCGAAAAACGGCTGAACATCGAGAGCCATTGTGCTCCTGCGCCACGGTGTAATCCGACTGCTAATTCGCTGAGCTTTTGAGCGAATAGACACCCGACGCCGATTCACTCCGCGAATACATGAGGCGCTGATTTGTTTAACAGGGCTCAACATTCGCCAACTTTTTCGAACCTAACACGTTGAAAACGACCGCGTTTAATTAACGTAGACAATGAGTCTCTTCACTGCGACATAAACCGATCTATATTATCAAAGGGCTTGGTGAGTAATGTAATTAAGGTAGGAGCACCTAACAAAGGATGACTGTAGGGTGTGCGGCATGATAAAGCCGATTATGCGTCGCAGGCGGATTCGCGAAAAGCGTTCGCTCGACGCGCGAGTTGGAGCATCAGCCCGGATCCGCCCCGGTTGCTTCAATTTACCTGACAAGTTGGGGTCCAGGCTCCATCAGCATGTGGCAAAATTCGTTTCGCAGCTTGTATTTGTTTTGCTGTCAACCGAGGGCAGCCGATGGTTATTATATAAAATGGTTTTTAATTTTATAAAAAACCAGAACGTACAAGTTAAAATAAGGCTCTACCTAGGTCTAGAGGCCAGCGCGTTAGCTGCTGGCTGTACCCCGGAGTAATGGGTTCGATTTCTAGTGCCATGAAAAATTTGACCTTAGATCCATGCTATGTTCAGGGGTTCTGAGATAATCGAAATTGTAAAAAAACGCACTCCTTTTCATACCCTATGGGTTAGCACAATCAAACCATCATTTTATCACAATGTACTGAGTCACGAAGTCACCACTGAGTCGTTTTTTCACTCACTTGAGCCCACGACTTGAATATTTTCAAGGGGTGCGGGACGTTTTACGCTCGGCAAAACCATAAACCATTTTTTTCAAAAATTATAGTTAACTCTCACTAAAAATTATTATAAATGCATGAATCTGCATTTATTAATAGCTTGTACCCACTTGAGCAACATTGCTCTGGCATGTATTGGTAAGCACTGAAGGATATTCCTCACTTCGACTCTATCATCCTTCCTAGGTCGGCTCTCCACAATGTTTCTTGAACTTCAGGACCTTCCGAATGGCCTTTTGGACAGTTGGAAATTTATCAAGTTGTCTGGGAACGACCAAAAGAAAGAAAAAACCGGTCGGTTCCCCGTTCCGATTGTCCGGAATGGCCCCCCTGGGGCTTCGTATCCTATAAGATGTGCCTAGCAATTTCTTCAACGATCCGTCTCGTACCGAGACGTTTACCGACCCAATGTTTTCCTGTCCACTGACAGCATCAACAGAGGGACCCCTCAAGCCATTTTGGGAGTGTCCTATCACGCACCGACTCCCAACAAATGTCCTCCCGCTGAGGTTCATACTCAATCAACAATCTTGTGACAACATGGCCCACCCTCGAGTATTGACTTAAGTGCTTCTTAAGAGTCTTCGGTTCTGCCAGATTCTGCTTCGCCAGTCACGGTCAGTCGTTATTTACAACCGTTTGGTGGTGGAGTAGCCACAAATTATAGAATACAAAGTGGCCATTTATTTCAGGTGAGTAGGATCCATTTCGTACCTATTCGATCGAATCGAATGAGATCATTGCCAGATCGAATGCTTTTTTGGTTCAAAAGTTTTTGGCATGTTCGTCAAAATTCCGGTTATCTGCCCAGTTGGTCCATCTACATTGGAAAAACTCCTTAATTCTAATGCCTGTAGAACAGCTGTTGCAATTTTAAAAATAAGTTACAGCATACTCCATCAATTTTTTATGCTGACCCTGCATAACTCTTCAAGAATAAAGTTGGGTGGGTTCATCAAACAATTTACAGTATATTATTTGAATACTATTAAAGTTATAGGTATAATACACGTATAGCTTTTCAAAAATTGAGAAACCTGGTCGAAAATCTGAATTTTATCCGGAAGACTTATTGATCGATTGTTTTGTCGAATGGTTCATTGACTTACACGCCCGACGAAGTGGGCCACTATTGATTTGAACTTTGCTTCTCTCGAACGGCGTTGGATCTGCCAAAAATAGAATTTCTCCTCTCAGGCGAGCGGAAAGGAACGAATAATTTATGTAGATGTTATGCCCTGGTTGTCAAGCCAAATAATGGAGAGAGTCTGTTATCGACGAACAAGCCGGAAATTGAAATAATTAACTTCCACCGGTTGAGCCGGATCACATATGAGTTCCATGAACTTCCTGCCTTCCTTTACCTATCATGTGCGCCATTTCGGAGAAATTATAATGGAATCCGAACTTTTTTCAGTAGGTATCTACACTATGCCTATTTAACTTGATGGGCTTTCCGATATTGAGATGCAGTGTCATATCAAGTGCAACTGCATCTGATTTCAGAGGATCAGAGTTATTTATAATTCTGGCTCAGAAATTCAGCTCCTATAGATTTCTTCTTAACGAACGAGCATCGTTTTCAATTTGCGCAAAACTCGTCAATTCTTTGTCCTACCGGCTTTAAGATTTTATTTTTTTGTCCGGCAACTCTCAAGTGGTTTGAGACATCAAAGCACAATTCGTACGATGCAAACCCATGTGAACCTGACACTAGACGGCTTGGCAAAGTCGTCGGGAGATTGAAGTTCGCAGATGAATTATCGATCCGCTCTCAATCTTTTTGGCTCCTCGCGCCTCACGGTATTACATTCAGTTCACGGTTTACCCCCTGTATCTCCCGGAGATTCTTGAAGGCTATGATGAAAATGAAGGAGACCATCACCTTTGGCTGATAACCTGCATGCAACCTTCTGCCTGCGAAAAGCTTTTTGAGGTAGTGGGGATTTCTGCTGGTTCTACTGTTACCTACATTTATATTTGCTGATTTTTTTCAATTGTTTGATGCATTGTTTTAGGGTTTCAGAACCCAGAACTTGGCAACGCAATTTCAGGCGTACAGGGTACCCTAGCTTAAATTACCCCTCCCCCCTTCATTTCGGCTAATTCTCACATCTCTATAACAAGATGCATGAGTAGTCTGTCCGTCTATTTGTTCAAGGCAATCGAATTTTCCTAAAACAAAAGCGTATTTCTAGCTGAAGCGGGAAAACGCTCGACTATTTGAGTCAAGTAGTACCAGCCGAACACAGGCATTTTCAAAAAACTTTTAGCTGACCCCCAAACGTTAGCCAAAACGCCCATTTTCATAGTTATTCCAAAAATATTGACTAGGCCAATCTTTGAGGCGGATTTTCGGCATGTAAGAGTCATCTGCGGAAAATTCTAGACGGCACCAAAATGTAGGAAATTCAACTGGCTAAAAAAAGTCCTGGCCCTATTTTTGGGAAAATGTCAACCCTTATGGACGAAAATTGTGAAAAACCAAAACTACCCCTCGAATTTCGCCAATTTTCCTAAAACAAAAGCTTATTTTCAGCTAAAACGGCACTCTATGCTTGTACAATGTAGGTTGCCTCACATTCTACCACTCAAAATATAAAAACATAGCTAAATTTCCAAAGTTCCCAAATAGACAATTTCATTCCAAATTATATTAAATGCTCCCAATTATCATAGCAAATGCTGATTCAAAATCCCATGTTAGTATTCCAACTGTTTCCTAATGAGCATGGATTTAGTAATAATTCTCCAAAAAAATCCAAGAGAGCTTTTGTTCCTAGCGCATTAAAAACCGTATCCATCATAGGGAAATGGATTTTTCCGATTCTTTTCCCCGATAGAATGAAGGAGTACCATTTCCTCTGTTGATCCTCTCGCCCATGAGGCTGGAGCATCAATCTCACTCAATCAGCAGGCCTCTGGCTGTCAGTCAATGCTTTTTCGAATGAATCGGTGGCTTCTTCATCTGTTCGAGAAATGATTTCATTCTCAACAGGAATATTGAAGTACCCAAAAAATCGAAGAACGATATATTTGGCATAACCGGTATACATCCCTGCTTCTTATGTGGCTCATATTTTACAAATCATATAAATGACGAGAACCTGAATTTGACTCTGACAAAGATTGCCTACCCATGCCGAGGAGGATTGTCGAGTAGGTACCAATAACAACGTTTTCTACTTGATGATTATCGCGTTAGCAATTTTACTACCTCTGCATACCATTTCCCCCGTATAACGTCTACTAATCTCCATCTATTAATCGAATCTATAAACGAATACAAGCGACCATAAACTTCGCGTCGTTCCCGGCAAATTAACCTGTCAGACACCTGTTGATAGTACGCGCTTGATAAGCCTGTCATATCCATGGTAATCGAACAGATTAACCCCACATAGCCCCCTTAAAGCCCCCAAGATTACGAATTATTAGGATCCTGAATGCCCCCAGCATTTTTCCATCTCACCTCGCTTCCGAAATACGATTTTTTATGGCTTTTTCAGAAAACCCACATTTGCCGGTTCTAAACACCTTTTTTCAACTTTCGAGTATGATTCTGGATTAGCATTAAATTTTTTATTGGCCAAGTGTAAATTTTTCACAAAAACTTGAAAATCTTGAACTCCTAGTACCGCAAATGCGGTTCAAGAACCGAGAAAAAAAATTTTGAAACCACGAAAAACTTACTACCTACTAGGTGGGTTAATACTTTGAAAAATCATGTAATAAAATGCAGTAAAAAGTAGTCTTAAAATGGTATTTAACCGTCTTGGGACATGGCTATTTTACGGATTGGAGGTTCTAATGTATATTATCTAAAATCCTAAACTGCTCTTCCTATAATCCTCCTTATTATTATCCTATTATTTTTTGCAGCGTCCTCTTCGTCCTTACTCTTTTAGATAATCGATTTTAGAATTTCAAACAGAACTTATGCATTTACATCGATCGTATCCTATACAATGGCCCTCTGCCGGCTTTGGGGAATCTCCCGTTTCGGAAAGGTCGCAAAGACGTACCCTAACCTTATTGGTCGAATAAAAGAGTTCTTCAGTGAGTCGTGAAATCGAATAAAATGGAATCATTTTATTTCAAATCAATCTCCTTTGAGCCGTTAGCCAAGTTGCTTTCAGACGGGAATCTTTCGAGCGAAATTCTGCGGGCTCAGAACTAAATTAGATGCTTACCTATTTTTATTGTTTATATCCAAGCGGAGGGGCACATTTTCGTATTATTTTAACATAGCAGCTGGGAAAATTAGATTACTCGTCCATACCTACAGGTAAGGCATAATTTCTCGAAAAATGCAAAACGCATCGAAGGTTCAGACGAACGTTTCTTCCGTGAAACGTATTCCTTATTTAATAAGAAATTCATCAACGATTCTTCGGATTCAAGTTCAAAATGGAATTAAATATGCCTACGTGATTTTCAAATCCGGGAAAGGAAATTTTCAAACAGGGAAGTGGCGGACTTCATCCGCACCATTGGCTTCCGTTATTCTGGAGCCAGCCATGCTTTCATCCGAATCGTTGATGAGTTCCAAAATATCCCTCGGGAAGTTCCGCTCCCTGGGTTGCAAAGTGGGCGAACCGGGTGAGAGATTTTTCAGTTCATTAGCTGCGAAAATTGGAGGGGCCTCGAGATGATTTATCTCATTTTTATATAAAGAACGTCCCTCGTTTCCACGAAACTTTCGACTAGCCTTGGAAGGACAATTTTTCCATCATGGCTTGCCAATTCTCTTTGTAAAAAGGTTAGCATTTTTTCGAATGAGTCGTTTAGAGTTGTTGTCAAAATCGGCAATGTTATAGGGGGTTATAGGTAAGGTGACCAGACGTCCCGCGTTGGGCGGGACAATCCCGGTTTGGTGGGTTGTGTCCCGGTGTCCCCACGATCTCGTAGGGGACGGCGAAATATCCAGCTTAAAGGGAAAAGCATGCTTTGGGGAGGCATCCTCTAAAAAATTAGGTACTTACGTATGTAAGAACGAGGTACCTACTCGATGAACGCTACCTTCGAATTCAAACTCAACTTCGAGATCAAAGTCAACTTCGAGATCAATGCCAACTTCGAGATCAAAGTCAACTTCAAGATCAAACTCAACTTCGGGATCAACGTCAACTTCGAGATCGAACACAACTTCGAGATCAAACACAACTTCGAGATCAAAGTCGACTTCGAGATCAATGTCAACTTCGAGATCAAACACAACTTCGAGATCAATGCCAACTTCGAGAACAAACTCAACTTCGAGATCAATGCCATCTTCGAGATCAAAGTCAACTTCGAGTTCGAACTCAACTTCGAGATCAATGTCAGCTTCGAGATCGAACACAACTTCGAGATCAATGTCAACTTCGAGTTCAAACTCAACTTCGAGATCAAAGTCAACTTCGAGATCAAAGTCAACTTCGAGATCAATGTCAACTTCGAGATCAATGTCAACTTCGAGATCAATGTCAACTTCGAGATCAAACACAACTTCGAGATCAATGTCAACTTCGAGTTCAAACTCAACTTCGAGATCAATGCCAACTTCGAGATCAAAGTCAACTTCGAGATCAAACTCAACTTGGAAATCAATGTCAACTTCGAGATCGAACACAACTTCGAGATCAAACTCAACTTCGAGATCAATGTCAACTTCAAGAACAAACTCAACTTCGAGATCAAAGTCAACTTCGAGATCGAACACAACTTCGAGATCAAAGTCAACTTCGAGTTCAAACTCAACTTCGAGTTCAAACTCAACTTCGAGATCAATGTCAACTTCGAGATCAATGTCAACTTCGAATTCAAACTCAACTTCGAGATCAATGTCAACTTCGAGATCAATGTCAACTTCGAGATCAATGTCAACTTCGAGATCAATGTCAACTTCGAGATCAATGTCAACTTCGAGATCAAACTCAACTTCGAGATCAAACTCAACTTCGAGATCAAACTCAACTTCGAGATCAAACTCAACTTCGAGATCAAAGTCAACTTCGAGATCAAAGTCAACTTCGAAATCAAAGTCAACTTCGAAATCAATGTCAACTTCGACATCAAAGTCAACTTCGAAATCAATGTCAACTTCGAGTTCAAACTCAACTTCGAGGCCAAAGTCAACTTCGAATTCGAACTCAACTTCGAGATCAAAGTCAACTTCGACTTCAAACTCAACGTCGACATCAATGTCAACTTCGAGATCAAACACAACTTCGAGTTCAAACTCAACTTCGAGATCAAAGTCAACTTCGAGTTCAAACTCAACGTCGACATCAATGTCAACTTCGAGATCAAACACAACTTCGAGATCAAAGTCAACTTCGATATCAATGTCAACTTCGAGTTCAAACTCAACTTCGAGATCAAACACAACTTCGAGATCAATGTCAACTTCGAGTTCAAACTCAACTTCGAGATCAATGTCAACTTCGAGATCAAAGTCAACTTCGAGATCAATGTCAACTTCGAGTTCAAACTCGACTTCGAGATCAATGCCAACTTCGAGATCAAAGTCAACTTCGAGTTCAAACTCAACTTCGAGATCAAAGTCAACTTCGAGATCGAACACAACTTCGAGATCAAAGTCAACTTCGAGTTCAAACTCAACTTCGAGTTCAAACTCAACTTCGAGATCAATGTCAACTTCGAGATCAATGTCAACTTCGAATTCAAACTCAACTTCGAGATCAATGTCAACTTCGAGATCAATGTCAACTTCGAGATCAATGTCAACTTCGAGATCAATGTCAACTTCGAGATCAATGTCAACTTCGAGATCAAACTCAACTTCGAGATCAAACACAACTTCGAGATCAAACTCAACTTCGAGATCAAAGTCAACTTCGAGATCAAAGTCAACTTCGAGATCAAAGTCAACTTCGAGATCAATGTGAACTTCGAGTTCAAACTCGACTTCGAGATCAATGTCAACTTCGTGTTCAAACTCAACTTCGAGATCAAACACAACTTCGAGATCAAAGTCAACTTCGAGTTCAAACTCAACTTCGAGATCAATGCCAACTTCGAGATCAAAGTCGACTTCGAGATCAAAGTCAACTTCGAGATCAATGTCAACTTCGTGTTCAAACTCAACTTCGAGATCAAACTCAACTTCGAGATCAATGTCAACTTCAAGATCAATGCCAACTTCGAGATCAAAGTCAACTTCGAGATCGAACACAACTTCGAGATCAAAGTCAACTTCGAGTTCAAACTCAACTTCGAGTTCAAACTCAACTTCGAGATCAATGTCAACTTCGAGATCAATGTCAACTTCGAGTTCAAACTCAACTTCGAGATCAATGTCAACTTCGAGATCAATGTCAACTTCGAGATCAATGTCAACTTCGAGATCAAAGTCAACTTCGAGATCAAACTCAACTTCGAGTTCAAACTCAACTTCGAGATCAATGTCAACTTCGAGATCAATGTCAACTTCGAGATCAAAGTCAACTTCGAGTTCAAACTCAACTTCGAGATCAATGTCAACTTCGAGTTCAAAGTCGACTTCGAGATCAATGTCAACTTCGAGATCAATGTCAACTTCGAGATCAAAGTCAACTTCGAGTTCAAACTCAACTTCGAGATCAATGTCAACTTCGAGATCAAAGTCAACTTCGAGATCAAACTCAACTTCGAGATCAATGTCAACTTCGAGATCAAACTCAACTTCGAGATCAAACTCAACTTCGAGATCAATGTCAACTTCGAGATCAAACTCAACTTCGAGATCAAAGTCAACTTCGAGATCGAACACAACTTCGAGATCAATGTCAACTTCGAGTTCAAACTCAACTTCGAGATCAAAGTCAACTTCGAGATCGAACACAACTTCGAGATCAATGTCAACTTCGAGTTCAAACTCAACTTCGAGATCAATGTCAACTTCGAGATCGAACTCAACTTCGAGATCAATGTCAACTTCGAGATCAAAGTCAACTTCGAGATCAAACTCAACTTCGAGATCAATGTCAACTTCGAGATCGAACACAACTTCGAGATCAAACTCAACTTCGACATCAATGTCAACTTCAAGAACAAACTCAACTTCGAGATCAAAGTCAACTTCGAGATCGAACACAACTTCGAGATCAAAGTCAACTTCGAGTTCAAACTCAACTTCGAGTTCAAACTCAACTTCGAGATCAATGTCAACTTCGAGATCAATGTCAACTTCGAATTCAAACTCAACTTCGAGATCAATGTCAACTTCGAGATCAATGTCAACTTCGAGATCAATGTCAACTTCGAGATCAATGTCAACTTCGAGATCAATGTCAACTTCGAGATCAAACTCAACTTCGAGATCAAACACAACTTCGAGATCAAACTCAACTTCGAGATCAAAGTCAACTTCGAGATCAAAGTCAACTTCGATATCAAAGTCAACTTCGATATCAAAGTCAACTTCGAAATCAATGTCAACTTCGAGATCAAAGTCAACTTCGAAATCAATGTCAACTTCGAGTTCAAACTCAACTTCGAGGCCAAAGTCAACTTCGAATTCGAACTCAACTTCGAGATCAAAGTCAACTTCGACTTCAAACTCAACGTCGACATCAATGTCAACTTCGAGATCAAACACAACTTCGAGTTCAAACTCAACTTCGAGATCAAAGTCAACTTCGAGTTCAAACTCAACGTCGACATCAATGTCAACTTCGAGATCAAACACAACTTCGAGATCAAAGTCAACTTCGATATCAATGTCAACTTCGAGTTCAAACTCAACTTCGAGATCAAACTCAACTTCGATATCAATGTCAACTTCGAGTTCAAACTCAACTTCGAGATCAAAGTCAACTTCGAGATCAAAGTCAACTTCGATATCAATGTCAACTTCGAGTTCAAACTCAACTTCGAGATCAATGTCAACTTCGAGATCAAAGTCAACTTCGAGTTCAAACTCAACTTCGAGATCAAAGTCAACTTCGAGATCGAACACAACTTCGAGATCAAAGTCAACTTCGAGTTCAAACTCAACTTCGAGTTCAAACTCAACTTCGAGATCAATGTCAACTTCGAGATCAATGTCAACTTCGAGTTCAAACTCAACTTCGAGATCAATGTCAACTTCGAGATCAATGTCAACTTCGAGATCAATGTCAACTTCGAGATCAATGTCAACTTCGAGATCAATGTCAACTTCGAGATCAAACTCAACTTCGAGATCAAACACAACTTCGAGATCAAACTCAACTTCGAGATCAAAGTCAACTTCGAGATCAAAGTCAACTTCGATATCAAAGTCAACTTCGATATCAAAGTCAACTTCGAGATCAAAGTCAACTTCGAGATCAATGTCAACTTCGAGATCAATGTCAACTTCGAGATCAAACACAACTTCGATATCAATGTCAACTTCGAGTTCAAACTCAACTTCGAGATCAATGCCAACTTCGAGATCAAAGTCAACTTCGAGATCAAACTCAACTTCGAGATCAATGTCAACTTCGAGATCGAACACAACTTCGAGATCAAACTCAACTTCGACATCAATGTCAACTTCAAGAACAAACTCAACTTCGAGATCAAAGTCAACTTCGAGATCGAACACAACTTCGAGATCAAAGTCAACTTCGAGTTCAAACTCAACTTCGAGTTCAAACTCAACTTCGAGATCAATGTCAACTTCGAGATCAATGTCAACTTCGAGTTCAAACTCAACTTCGAGATCAATGTCAACTTCGAGATCAATGTCAACTTCGAGATCAATGTCAACTTCGAGATCAAAGTCAACTTCGAGATCAAACTCAACTTCGAGTTCAAACTCAACTTCGAGATCAATGTCAACTTCGAGATCAATGTCAATTTCGAGATCAAACTCAACTTCGAGTTCAAACTCAACTTTGAGATCAATGTCAACTTCGTGTTCAAAGTCGACTTCGAGATCAATGTCAACTTCGAGATCAATGTCAACTTCGAGATCAAAGTCAACTTCGAATTCAAACTCAACTTCGAGATCAATGCCAACTTCGAGATCAAAGTCAACTTCGAGATCAAACTCAACTTCGAGATCAATGTCAACTTCGAGATCGAACACAACTTCGAGATCAAACTCAACTTCGACATCAATGTCAACTTCGAGAACAAACACAACTTCGAGATCAAAGTCAACTTCGAGATCGAACACAACTTCGAGATCAATGTCAACTTCGAGTTCAAACTCAACTTCGAGATCAAAGTCAACTTCGAGATCGAACACAACTTCGAGATCAAAGTCAACTTCGAGTTCAAACTCAACTTCGAGTTCAAACTCAACTTCGAGATCAATGTCAACTTCGAGATCAATGTCAACTTCGAATTCAAACTCAACTTCGAGATCAATGTCAACTTCGAGATCAATGTCAACTTCGAGATCAATGTCAACTTCGAGATCAATGTCAACTTCGAGATCAAACTCAACTTCGAGATCAAACACAACTTCGAGATCAAACTCAACTTCGAGATCAAAGTCAACTTCGAGATCAAAGTCAACTTCGATATCAAAGTCAACTTCGAGATCAATGTCAACTTCGAGATCTAAGTCAACTTCGAGATCAAACTCAACTTCGAGTTCAAACTCAACTTCGAGATCAACGTCAACTTCGAGATCAAACTCAACTTCGAGTTCAAACTCAACTTCGAGATCAATGTCAACTTCGTGTTCAAAGTCGACTTCCAGATCAATGTCAACTTCGAGATCAATGTCAACTTCGAGATCAATGTCAACTTCGAGATCAAAGTCAACTTCGAATTCAAACTCAACTTCGAGATCAATGCCAACTTCGAGATCAAAGTCAACTTCGAGATCAAACTCAACTTCGAGATCAATGTCAACTTCGAGATCGAACACAACTTCGAGATCAAACTCAACTTCGACATCAATGTCAACTTCGAGAACAAACTCAACTTCGAGATCAATGTCAACTTCGAGATCGAACACAACTTCGAGATCAATGTCAACTTCGAGTTCAAACTCAACTTCGAGATCAATGTCAACTTCGAGTTCAAACACAACTTCGAGTTAAAAGTCAACTTCGAGTTCAAACTCAACTTCGAGTTCAAACTCAACTTCGAGATCAATGTCAACTTCGAGATCAATGTCAACTTCGAGTTCAAACTCAACTTCGAGATCAATGTCAACTTCGAGATCAATGTCAACTTCGAGATCAATGTCAACTTCGAGATCAATGTCAACTTCGAGATCAAACTCAACTTCGAGATCAAACTCAACTTCGAGATCAAACTCAACTTCGAGATCAAAGTCAACTTCGAGATCAAAGTCAACTTCGAGATCAAAGTCAACTTCGAGATCAATGTCAACTTCGAGATCAAAGTCAACTTCGAGATCAAACTCAACTTCGAGTTCAAACTCAACTTCGAGATCAAAGTCAACTTCGAGATCAAACTCAACTTCGAGTTCAAACTCAACTTTGAGATCAATGTCAACTTCGAGTTCAAAGTCGACTTCGAGATCAAAGTCAACTTCGAGATCAAAGTCAACTTCGAGATCAAAGTTTTACCTTTTTTATAGGAAGGAACAACTTATTTATAACGTATTTATAACTTGAGCAAGAATATATTTCACTCATATATTTCCATAAATGTCCATAGATACGTATAGTCCGTGACGTGTGAACCCTCGTGCCCGTTTGTGCCCACAAACCGTTGACGATTATTTGTTATGATATTGTAAAAGTTCTCCGACGAAAGACATTAGAGCCGAGAGTTTCGTCTGATGCCACCACGGAAAGCAAAGCGTTCATTCCAGGCCGAAGAGAATTCTCGCGACTTGAGATAAATTGCATTTCAAGGGAGATGGATCACTCAGCATTAGAGGATGCCATTGTGAAAAGTCTCCCACCTCGAAATATTAGGGGAATTGGGTCTCGCGGATAAATGATGGTATATTTTTTCTTCATTTCACCCCGATTCCAATAAATTGAGCAAAATTGTAGTCCTCGAGTAGCGCACATCGCTTTCATATCTTGATTGTCTTGATAAAATTAGGTATGTTCCGAATTAAAACGAATTAATTTATTTTTATTCAAGTTTTTTCCAAAGTAGTTATGCATTTTTTATAGGCATCTGATATTTAACATCAAATGTTGAGTTGAAATTCTGGCTAAAACTCATAACATTTTTTTGCTACAATTTTGACGTTTAAATAGAAAATTCGCTACTTGGTATTGCAGATTAGCGTTACTTGCACGGATTGAGCAAAAAACCAAACCCAGCCAAACGAAGTTTGCCTACTTTCCATGCTCAATAATAATTTGTTCTATTCGATTGGAGGCGGATTAACTCGAGCTGATAAGGAGGAGACATAGTAGCGAACAGTTCTATAACTCAATAAACGAGAATACAACAGTTTGTGGGAAGATTCTGAAGATTTCCCGAAAGTTTTAATGAGATTTTCATCTTGTCATTCTGAAGGAAGTCTATTTTGTTTTTAGAAGTGGATTCAGCTCGAAAGACGCCGCTAATCAGGAGGTTGCAACAAAAAGACATCATTCCCAACGAATTAAGAAGTTTTGAAAAATGAATTATCCAGAAACACAACGAGGAAACCTCTAGTCGGAAATTTATCAAACTTACGTACTAAGGGCAGCTCTCACCAAATTTTTTTACCGTCTCGTTAAAGGTACCAACTCCTTGGTTGAGCCGCCATTGAAAAATAAAAAATAAAACTTTTTGAATCAGAATCGAAATTTTGAAAAAAAATTTAAGCAATTTGTACTTGAATTTTGATTAAGGTTCCAACATTCGTCATTTGGTGCCGAAGAGCGTAATTAAAAAGGAAGACAAGGAGATGAAGAAAGGTGAAGGCAGCTCAATTTAACATTCGTCTGGCGCAGCTTCAGTTTCGGCTCTTGCTCTTTTACTAAATTTTCAGACGTCCGCCTTTTCGTCTTTCACTCAAAATATGTTTCAGAATTCATCCCTTCGAGCGAAGGAAGTTGCCCGAGTTCATTCGTTATTTATCTCGGGGTGAAACAATTAACCCAGGAATGGTGAACCTTTCCAGCTCAAAAGTCATATATTTTTCAGTGCTTCCCACGAAGCCACAGACCGCAGTGTTTCTGTCACACCTCGAAACGCAGACGGTATAAACCGGGAGAAGGAAAATTGCTGATTTCCTGATGTATGCTGCTGTATGGATATTGAATAATACTCAGTCCAACAGTACCGACCTATCAACGTCTGGTTGGAAGTATTTAACCCATTTTATGACGTAAATATCCGGAGTAAAGCGCGTACTGAAAAAATGCTGTCAGCTGGCGTCGGATCAATTCATTAATTTTCCCTTCTGAGGAAAAATAAACCCTTGCCCAAAATGTGCAACTTGTTCGCTTACTACTGTGCCATTCCGACTGTCTCTTCCGTTACAGATAATGCCTAATTCTTCCCGAAATTATTTTACTTAGAAATTATTTCAAAGAGTTCAAGAAGAGAAACAAGCGTAATCATCTGCGCTGGGATTCTCAAACCACGAGAGATGGTACACTCTAATTAGAAACAGCCAGCTCAACCTACCCTCGGGCCATCAGCATTACCACATTGCATTCAGCTATTAATAAGGATTATTTGCATAATAGCTGAGCCCATCCTATTACAGAGCGACTGGAATTGATGAATGAAAATTAGCTGTTATGCATTGCGTAGCGCGGAATTAATTTCTTCCCTATAGTTGAAAAATGGGACAAACCAAAAGGAGGTCGGTACATCCGTGTAGGACAGGTATGTTTGTGTTTCTGAAAAGGTGCCTATTTGCCTTCCTATGATTGCCTTCTTTATTCTCTCTCCAGAAAAATACAATTGCGATATATTAAAAACGCAATATTAAATACCAAATTTTGTATCAGGGATATTGTTGAAGATTGAAGGTTTTTCATTGCACCTGCATCTCAAAATTTCATTCTGCGTCATCTCATTTGCCGTATCGATCTTTCTGTTCAAAGGCAACGCCAAGTGGTACACGGTACCTGAGATAGAAGGCAGTCCAGACCTCAAGGAACCGCCTGACAAACCGTCGGTCCATTCGCCTCGACAAGACCACGTCCATTTCGTCGAGCCGGATGCCGAAAGTTTCAACAGCAATAAAAGTAAACTATCCGTTCTTTCCGGTATTTCATTCATAATTTTTAGCGTTCAGGTGCTTGTTATGGTTTCAGATTGCAGGTCTTCGTTAATAGCTCAACATTCCAATGAAGGAATCTCACCAAATTTGGCGGTTTCTTTCCAACTAACCCCGGGAATATTGAAGATACGGCTTAATATCAATTATTTTTAGACTCACTACCTCTGCTTTTTGTTACCACAAATAAATAAAAAACATAGAAATTGAAGAAACTAATGAAAATTCGGAACGGTCGGCCGGAAAATAGTATCCAATCTAACCGTCGTTTTGAATTCTGTGAATCTCAAATACTGCGAATTCGACAATATAGAAGCCTCGCAGGGTAAAACGTTTTGAAATCCATCCTGACAGTTGTCATTCACTGGGAGGTTATATCGCCGTCATGATGGGTTTTCCCTATAAACGACGTTGCATGATATATTACCGGCTATGAAAAAGAAATATTATCGATGGAGGATCGGCAGCAGAAATATCATTACGGGGATAGGAATATACCTACCAGCAGAAAAGAAAATATCATTACCTGGCTTTATTCATGGGTGCTCGAAGATTTTTTCAGCTTTTCCGTCTTTTTTGCGTACGTTCTTCCAAGCTCGACCCTCGTCTTTTTCGATCCTTTTACTGCTCCATCAATAATAATCTACGCTCTTCTTGCTCGGCCCCCTGTCTTCTTTCGGGAAGTTTCTTATTCCAAATTTACCCCACCCCAGTGACGTGATCCCTAAGGCGATCAAATACGATTACTTTTCTCGGTTTTCTTATATTTCACCCAAGCCTTCTGCCAAATCGTGTGTGTGAGAGGTTTTGGATTTCAACCTTTATCTTGACATGATTCATGTGAGTATGGCTGCTTTCAAAGCTGCTTGCTACGCATGCATTCTCACTCATTACGTCGCTTCAAAAGGGGTTCAATACTGTGGTTTTCTGTCGGACTTATCTCCACTGTGCTGACTTATCATTCTCAATTGTAGCGTCATGGGCCGCTGAAGCTGCTTACGACAGTTCAATTGACTGGCCCCTGCTGAATTTTCTTCATCGATCTTCAGACATTCGAGCTCCCAAACGAACTCGGTATTTCACCCTAGTTGAGTTTCATAATCAGGAGTTATGTCTGGAGCCAGACTAATTAGTAAGGTACCAAGAGAGGTAAAAACCACTGGTGCGTAGAAAACACACAATAGTTCCATATTTTGATACGTAAATTTTTGCTAGAATGCAGTTTGGTTTTGACTGTTTTGGTGGCTACGATTGTCGAAAAAGGAGGCAAACTGTGCAAATATTAAAACCCGCCTAAAATCAATGGAAGTAATAAAGTATCTATTTCATAATATGAAAGCTTTATATTATAAAGCTCTCGGGCCCCTCGAACGAATCTGTGCGTAGGCGTGTATATATACCAATAATTTTCATTCCCTTTTATTTTCCACTCACGAGTTAAATATTGACCTCGTTCAGACCGCTATCGAGAATTAAAACGACTAGAAACCTCGGTAATGAAAAGCTCAGAGAATCAAGCATAGATTCGGTGCCCTGATCGTCCGTTCGGGCCCCAACTGTAATATCACTTTCTAGGATATTAAATTCCTTCAACGGATAACGTCAATATGGCTTCCAGCTTCAGGGAAGGTGGTACGAGTGGTCTGTGCTTTTAGGAACTCTAATATCCTCCAATCTTCAGGAGCATCGTCAGTTCTTGGAGCTCGGAAATGTTTTCTCGTCTATTTCTACCTCAATCGTCCAAACCTTGACCGTTTGAAATTACTTGGAAGCCGATTGCCATCCGTTGAAATTTCTGCTGCTAAGGGCGGCTTTCACCAAACTTCGTTGCTTGCTGTTTACGGTGCTTTGTTGATAGATACGTGACCAACAGTAACTAGCGAGTCGGCAAATGTTTGGTGAAAGTGGTCCGTGTTCGACGACACAGAAGCTCTGGCATCAAGCTTGAATTCACTAAAATCATGCCTAATCACCTTCCACGTTCGTTTTTAAGTGATAAATAAAGAGGAATTCGTGCCGAAATGCTATAGAATAAACAAAATTAATTCATTTTTACATTTTTGACCAAAACACCCTCAAAAGCAGTAAAAATATGGTCGAATTGTGTCAAAAATGTACGTATCAAAATATGGAAGTATACGCACCACCGGTTTTTTAAAAAAGTTACCTCTAAATCAGTGAATACTGAGCAATCTCCAATCTTTCATTCAACGGATATGCAAGAGGGGAAGATAAGTGATTTCACGGCTCTTCCATAAAACGGTTCCCCGTCTCTTCTGAAATAAATAATCAAGTCGTATGAATATTCAGCAGCCTAACGAGCATTGAGCTGCTTGTAGAGGACTTGGTGCTATCCTCTTCCCACAGTAGGCTGTGCGTGGTAAGAACCTCCGACAGAGTTAATCTCTCAAGGGAAACGCTTTCCTATAATTTCCACCGTCCGAGTGGAAAACAAGCATTCGTATTACTCCAATCTGACATCAGGAATTATTTTCCAATTTACCAACATAGGTTCTTCTTGAAAACCGGATTCTTCGTTCGAGGCCGATAGAGTTTCATATTGCTACCTCAATTTTCCGTCACAGCAGTTATGAAGTGTCCCTGAATCACAGGATATATGAATTGGAAAAAATTGTATTCCCCCCAAAAAAAAAAATACCCCGAAAAAGCGAGTGACGGCACATTAGAAATACACGTTCCGTTCGTAGTACTACATTCTACTGAAAACATCGCTTTGTGGTGTTGGTGCGAAGAATCCGATTGGTCAACGTTTTGGCGCAAAAGCGAAAGAGAGAAAAAAGGGCTCAGCAAAGCGAGAGTGAAGGATGAAACTCGAGAAAGAACTTGAGAAAGATGGTAAAGATAAGTGTAGAGTTTGGGTCTGCGATGGTGAGGCCCTTTGAACGTGACCTGTGAATTCAAGAAGATCTCAGCCCTGCGAAGGTGAGGGTGGGGGTGAAAGCATAGAAAAGCTGCAGTTGAAGGAGCTCTATAAAACTTACCTTTCAATAGAACCCACTCCCACCATGCCTGCCCTTTTACTTTTTTACATTTTCTACTAGAAAGTAGAGTCTGCTTCGAGCTAGTAATCGATCACCTTTAGGGTTAAGTTATTTTGCAAACACCAAAATTATTAAACAAAATCCCTAGTTTAATAGATCCCAAATACTATAAGGGAAATGTAGTGTTTATCTTATCCTCCAACTTTTACTATTCTGACATTTTGTCATCGTATGTTAACAAACCACAAATTCTGAAAAATTTTAGTTCATCATAAAATTTTTTAAATACAGCATTTCCAAGCGTAAATGAGAGTTTTTTTATTTAATTTGATGATTTTCCAAGTCAAATTTCCCTCAAAATTTCTCAATTTGATTTGAAAACAGGAGTAATCCTGCAAAATGGCCAACATATAGATGCTATCACCTGAACAATTGATTTGATCTTTCAACGATATTGTGTCAAATTACTTATAATTTCACTGACTGTTCCATTTGGTCGACAGAAATCATGATTCGGTTTAGAGCTCTCGACTCAATGGGAAAAGTTGTTGCGGTGAAAATCTGTTCTAGTTCTATGTAATTCTGAGTACGTTCACCGAATCCGACGTATTTAGTTGTCTTGGCCCGAGTTATAGCAGAAAAGGCGTTTCACAAAAAAGGCGTTTCACAACCACACCCTTGAAAACTGCAACATGGATACTTGGACCGTAAGCCTTCAGCACGATGAAAAGCTTTTCAGGTTAAATCAGATTTATTCATTCTTCATACGCTGACCTAGTCTCATAGGTCCATAAAAATGAAAAAAATGGCATCCATATTTCTCGCCAGTCCGCCAATCGATCAATTTCTTTCCGGAAGCTAAGAAATGTGCTGATGCCGCAACAAGGAGTAAAGCTATTTCACAGGCGGTTCAATATGACGAGCGGAAGTTATTTATGACTCGGTGTTCCCGCAGACTTGGCCGCTCCACGTTGGTTAGGGTTTGCGGTTATTAATTTCCCACTTTCATCTCAATTCATGGAATAAATTTATTTCACGAGATAGGTAAATACCGAATTTGTAACAATGCTAATTGAATAAATACAATAAGTGAACATTATTGAGAAATTGGAAACTTCTCAAACGGGCGGTGTTTTTAGCACCATAAAAATTTTATTTAATAATAATACAAAATTATTTAATAATGACAGACGCAGTTGGTTGAGGGCGATTTTTTTTTAAATTTTATGAATTGAAAAAACACACGTTTATTAGTGCACCAATGGAAAGACGAACCTCAAGATGGAAAAATCACCGGACATTTTTTAGGATTATTTTCCAATAAGAAATTGATAGGTATGGCATTTCCAATTCAAAATGAGAATTTCCCAAGGGTATCCGGTTTGACAAATTTTAAGTTTTGTTTGCAAAATTCTCAATCGGATAATAATTATATAGAATTATTGTCTATTCGACTTAGAAATGCTAATATAATACCTAAGATATTCTTCAAAGAATTCACCTTTTTGAAATTAGAAATTTAATGGAGATACATGTCTGTATAGAATCCGTGCTGCCCTAAACTCTACTTAATTTTTCTACCAAAACTACCTACTGACTGTGGACAGTAGGCATAAAAGACGATGAAATACTGTATAGGGATTTGATATTGGTAATAAATCGAGGTGCTGTAGCACGAGCAACGTGGGTCAGAATTTAATTCGATTTGCCGGGACGAAGTCAGCAAAACCGCCTACATGACCGCCGTTTGTTTTACGATCACGTAGTGAGTATTCGTCATGGCCGCCATAATCCAGTCACGATTTGTCCGGTTCTAATTTCCTTTCAGGGGGCCGATAAAATCGGAGTTCGAATTCATTTAAATTTTCCGTATTGGAGAAAATAATAGCAGCACATAGGCAGAAATATTGTCTTCCAACATTCGTGGGGTTTTGGCTCGAATAATTTGTTACCAAGCGAATACCGGAAACAAGATGTGACGAAATCGTGATGTCCTCGCACTTAGCGTACGGACAGCCCTGCGCACTCACAGAAACTTTTGGACGGAAAAGCTTTCGGAGTGGCAATAGCTTTATTTGATTCAGAAAGAAAAAAACGCGTTCAATTGGCAGGTAGGTTAGTAAGATTTTGAAAAAAAAAAATTTTTTTCCACTGACGAAATTTTTTTTATTGCTGATTCTACTTATATCCTTTGAAACGTAAACCATAAAAAAATTTGTTAGGGTATTGGACGTTTTTTTTTCTTGAGCGTATTTCATTGAATAATACACCGAGATGGTCAAAGTCAGGAGACTCAATTCTTACTCTTTTTTCAAATATTTTTTCCACTTGAATGGTTTTTATGCCAAGTTCCATTATCCTATACACCTGGATTTTCGGACACTTCCTCCATGATGAATTTTCTATTTTGATTCTAATTCCGTTAAAATACCGTTGGTTTTCATCATTCGTCCCTAGCCAATGCGTACGCCGATGTGCAACCACAGAGCAATTATTATAATTTAGCAATTCCCTCTAGTTGGACATAACGGGGGACGAACGACAGGGCAGGTGGAGGGTTTCGATTTCTAGACAGACACGGGGGCGTTCTTCTCAGAAAGAGGCTTTTCTCCTACCGCTCGATTCGTATGACGACATGAATACGTACCTACCTATTCAAAACCGTTGGTTGCACCGTAGATTGTAAATCCATTATGAAACGAGACATGTTTCCAGGAATGGCTCGAGTGATCTAAATATATGCTTTATGATATAGGTGCATGTAAAGGTACGTTGGTTGGAGTATATGCGAATGTGCTCAGCTCAAATGGCTGAGCACATTCGCATATAAACAATTATATACAATTCGATATGCAAAACTCAGACTCCTATTTCAACCCAAGTAATTTTCTTGGCTTTGGCTTAGAAATGAAGTCATTTCTTTTGTCTGCTTTTTTAGCCGTAAGATCTGCATGTTTCACCAAAGTTAATACTATTCTATTATTCAGCCCTTTTAACAGTTTAAATCCTTTCAATAGTTAGTCAGTTACTATCCTGGCGTTACCATTTGTCGCTGCGGGCTTTATATCATTATTAATAGCAATATCAATCCAATAAAGCCTACCGCGTTCACGTCCAGTTGGGGCGATATTGCAGACATTCGGAGAAAAAGATGAAAAACGAAAAATAGATACCTCCTTGGAAGGCTAACGCTCTTTTTACTTCCATATTTACAGAGTAAATGGAAGTATTGTGATCGTCCTAAAATCGAGAATCGGAACGGAGCTTCAGAAAAAACTTTTTCTTATACACATTTACTCAGAATCACTTCCTGAACAAGTGTCTGTGTGTCCGTGTGTCCGTGTGTCCGTGTGTCCGTTAGTCCGTTAGTCCGTGTGTCCGTTAGTCCGTTAGTCCGTCTGTCCGTCTGTGGTCATTTACAAAAATGACCATAACTCCCTCAATTCTCAACCTTTTTTCAAATTTCTTGAACTGAAATGTTTGTATCGGCAAGACCTAACACCCTGTTTAATCGAAATTTGGATAACGCACAGTACTTCCGATATATTTGCATTTTTAGTGTTTTCTATTTTATTTTTTTCCGGCCACAAAAATGAACCGATTTGAGCGTTCTTGGTCTTAAAATCTTTCTTTTACCGTGCAGAATATGTGGATATTTTTTACATTCCAAAAATGTGGCGGTTTTTCATTTTGAGCGAATTTTAAAATTTTAATAGTGAATTTTTCGATATTTTTGGCCTAAACACCCTTAAAAGCAGTCAAAATATGATCAAATCGTGTCCCAATTTTACGTTTCAAAATATGGAAGTATTGTGTGTTATCTACGCACCACTGGTTGAGAAAAGGGTTTCAGTAAGGGAGGACTCTTTCCGTTGGAAATGCCGAGGGCCTGCCTCGGTGAAGTAGAGATTGGGACCGTCTGAAGAAGGATATAGGATTGTGAGGCATTGAATGCGAAAGCAGACTTCCCTTTTGCAGGGTATGTAGTATATACCTCCGCCACTCTTTTCTATTCTCAGTACATTCGCACACACTTGGGCGCAATCAACGATTGTAAATAGGCGTCCCTTGCCCCAACACTCACCTCCGCAAACGAGAAACCCCCTTCAACGCCAAACTTCTCGTCTGGGAAATCGACACCCTTACGATGGCTTCTTCCTTCGCTCACTCTCACGTCAAAATCCACTTCTCCATTTCGCCGTTTCCTCACGGCTGCACATTCAGAGCATTCGACGAGATACCAACTAACGCAGTGCCTAACAAAAGCTATTGACAATGTTCGTTCTACTTATTGACGGGGCCCCGAATTCCGCCAACTTTTGGAACTCCCACGCTCACTATTCGCTCAGCGAAGTTTTGTCATTTCCTAATGCTACCGACTTGGTTTAAATCCCAGGAGCGTCAGCTCCATAAGTTCCGAATGCATCAATCCCTATGTATTCGTTGAGCTGGGCCCCCAAGGTGCGGAGTGGGAGAGACGGTGGGACCATTTCCTATGTCCAAAGCACCCAACAACACGTCAGACTGATTCTGTGTTAATTTTTGCTTGCAAATTCATTGATAATTATTCCAAGGAACAAAGTGCATTAGATGAATAGGAACAAATATTGACGCAATCGCGCCAAAGTCATACATCAGTAAATTGGGTCTGTGTGTCTGTGTGGATGGGGAGGGGAACGGTCTGACGTGTGATACGGCCTTAGCAACGGCCGTATGATGGCTGGAAGTAACCATGGTAACCGGTAACCAACTCTTTACAAGGCAGGCCACCTGCGGTATGACAGTGGGAGGAGGGTGACCCACTGGGCCAGGTTCCCTCTGTATCTGACTGGGTCAAACACTGACCCTCAACAGGACCTCAATGAAGATGCACCTCAGCCGAAAGCGCAAGGAGGAACTACAGAGATAAACGAGAGGGTGTCTTTATGAACTCCTCCCCCAAAACCACCAAAAAATTTCGTTTCTGACACGCAATGATCAGAAATTCATGCACTTTATCGAAGGAACCTTCTATGGCATTTTTCTTTTCGCTTTTGTGGAGGCCATTTTTATTATCTCTGAAAACGTCTGTATGGTTGAAAAACGTTTCCCTTTGGAACAGAAATGAGTAAGTTTGAGGGGGTGTTCTTCTTGGCTAATAGCATTCAGCATTTATGCCTGACAACATGGGGGGGGGGGCTGAATAAAAACTCTAAAAATGAGAGAAGAGAAATGGTTATAGAAAAAATATCCATTTGTCCCTAGGTTTAAAGATTGTATGAGTTGACTTGTACGTCAATTCAGATGTCCGTTTCAATTTGTCGATAAGGCCAGCCAGGGACGTTATAACTGGACGAGCTTGACCTAGATTTTCTATGGAAGTCAAAACCAGTTGTTCAGATGAGCCGGTCAGCTTATTGACTGGCGGAAAAGGAGATTTTCTATACGACTAGATACGGTGTGGTATCGATTCATCTGTCGATTCATTGTCAGGAGGATAAAATCGCTCCGATGTTGAATGAACGCGATCACGAGTGATTTTCTTTTTCGACAATGCTCTCTCGAGGGAGCGGAAAAGTTTTTCTTCTTATTCCTGAGGACGAGAGAAGACAAATGGTCAAAGAGAAATCCGAGGGTTAAAGGGACAATAAGAGAAGAAGAAATAAGTTAGTGACATATATCGTAGGTATGGACTGACTCTTGCTAAAAATGAACCCCCGGTGAACATGAAAGATGGGGGAAAATCCTACGGTGCACCTTTATAAAAATAGCAATAGAGAAATCCCAGGCTCAGGTTGACAGCTGAGTCAGGGGCCAGGCAGCAAGATGCTTGGCGAACGAGGAAACCGGCAGATCCTCCATCTTGAATAAAACAATCTTGACCGAGGTCAAAATTTTCCTGAATAAAACAAACTTTGCCCGTAGTCGAATATTGGCTTGAAATTGTTGTAGGTTATATGAACTGAGATGGGATCAACCAAGAATGAAGGCAATTTGGGTTATAGGTGTATGGCTACAATTCAAATTCAATATCTCTACTTTTGTACCATTACGAATTAGTGAGATGATGGATACTTCAAGAATGGATTTTGTCTTTTTTTCTAGGATCAACGATTCGATCAGCCTCGAGCTGGCGGACGGAACACAAAGCTGCCAGAACCCTGGGCATCATCATGGGAGTGTTCTTATTGTGTTGGTTGCCCTTCTTTCTTTGGTGAGCATCTTGAAAGATTGACTCTTATATTCCCCTCATTTCTTCGTTCGAGTTTGATTTTCACTATAATATTGATTTTAGTTTGAGTTATTAGTTTCAATTCAAGTTTGAGTTTACCTTTCCGACGACCGTTGAGTTTGAGGTTCAGTTTCAGTTTGAGTGTCAGTATCAGTTTGAGATTTTAGTTTGGTTTGAGTTTCAGTTTTAGTTTGATTTTCAGTTATGGTTCATTATCAGTTTGAGGATCAGTATCCGTTTGAGTTCGAGTATCAATACACACTTGTTTGATGCCATCAGGGGAAGAAATTATATTTTAGAAAGGAGTTCTTATCATGAGGATTTTGTACAGTGCGGTCTACAGATGACGTTTAGTGAATGATTAAAAACTTCTGATGGTCAGTCACAACGCGTGTAGAAAAATTTTAAATGAAAATGACCAATGACAGGTACGCAATATTTCATGATTGAATGCCGACGTTGTAATTCTTCCAACAATACCTAATCAGGGAAGGATTTCCAAAAACCTGTGTACCTCTAGTGATTCATGCACAGAAGTTTCATGTTTTCAGGTTTCTGCACATTTGACCTTTCAGCTCCGAGTCGAGGGCGGAGCTGAAGGAAGTTATAGCGGAAGGGAACCATCTATCTTGTAACGCCTTGGCGCCCTTGCACAATAGGTCATTCACGCGTGATGGATACGAAACAATGATGAAAAGCACCTCTTCAGCGCCTTGGAGTTTCCGTGAAGTGCCCGAAGAGGCGCTTCAACCTGGAGCGCCATCTCGTTTTCCCGACAATGCTCTTTCCCAGTTTGGCCAGGTCGTGTAGCTGTTCCGGGCTTACGGAGGATAATCTTCTCTGGACCGAAAGAGCCCTACATTCTTCCACCCGCAGTCCCTCGGTTATCGTTTATTTACGCGAGAGCGCAGCCTGAAGTTGTTAAAGCAAACAACCCATTTTAAGGTCGTGGGATTCTTAAAAGCCTTTTCGCCGCCCTCGCGAATCGTGTATCCTGGCTGGGGAAATTGGGCTAACATGCCAGTTACATCTTTGGTCGGCATCCCTTCGTTAGTTCGTGTACCTACAATGCGCTATAGTCCAGTAAATAGGTGGTTTGGTGAAGAAAAAAATACTGAAGTAGGTTTCTCATCGGTTTTATATGGTTTCTTGGGTGCTGAATACGAATTTTCGGTTTGTCTCCCCAAAATCACGCCCGAAGCTACAGTCCCCATTTTCTACATCCCCCAGAAAGAAAGACTTTTTCGTGAAGGATGGATTTTTCGGCCGAAAATCCTTCTTTCGGCCGAAAATGATGATTAAGCAGTTGGGGCCCCGGGACTCCTTGCTCCGCAAGCGGATGTCTTAACCACTAGACTACCAGGCGACCGTCTGTCGAATTATTATTTTCCCGAGGGTTTGAATTGGAGGCTCAGTGTTGTTTTTTGTCCGGCTCAATTTTCCATGTTGCCGCAGTAGGTACCTAGTAGAAAAAGTTTCATCTAGGCCGATTATAACGGTGAACTGCATAACAAACTAAAATGGAATTAAAAATCAATTCTACTTTTTTTCACCGCCGCGTCAACACATCCCGGCCGTACTCCACCACTTTCCTGACTAATGCCTCCGGTTCGCTTCCAAAAATATCCCATTTCTGGGTTTAGCATAAATCCTCGTCTTGTAAACGAGAAAGGCTTGTTCCAATGTCATGTTTCTACAGACTCGGAATGAGATCACAAATCTAATATCAAGGTGGCTATTATTGTTAGCCGGAAAGTCCGTTGGCGTGACTGTGGCGTCGAGTGGCGGTATCAACACTGTATGCGTGCGATGCTGTGTGGTTACAACTCTCAACTTGGAAACAGGACTTAGCTTTGTGAGTTGGAAAAGCGAATGAAGGCCGTTTACACGGTAGAGAACACCGACCTTTTGTTTGACCTTTTCATGACGCCTTGTGGTTTCATAATGAATGGACCGAGCCCCCGACTGGTAGGGAAAAAGGAGGAAGAAAGTAACGGACGAATCTAATAGGCACTGTTAGAGCACCCTTAACAGACGAATTATGCATCGGCCGCCACTAATTTTCTTGCGGAACTTTACTGGAAGACCAACAATTTTAATGAATACCTAATATGGAGAACTAGGTATTTTTACCCTCTTTGATGGGGAGCGCTGCCAACTACGAATGTGAATATGACAAAAATATGAACACAACTTTTCCAAAGTCACAAAACTATAAGCGGTTTACTTTACTTACTTCGCTATTGGTGACAGAAATCCCTGACACTGCACCGATTAGGGGATACCTAAGAAAATAAATGAACCATAAACAGAGACTTTCACCAAAATTTTAACGAATTGTTGCTGTTGAAACTTGTGGTTTTTGCTGCTTGGAAAACCAAACCTACGTAAACCCCAAACTGACCTACGAATCGCCGAACCCACATCAATCGTGTTCAATTCGCATCTTTACGAAGACGTTTATCAACGACATTGATTGTCGTTAATAAGAAATTTTCTTACGTTTGATGTAATGCCAACCAGATCAATCCTATTCTTCCCAAACGATTTTCGGATTACACCCCGACAAAAAGGAGAATGGCTAAAGGATTTGGATTTCAACCAAAAGAGAAAGCCGGTGTTGATGATTTTCCAGCCCATCAGAGCGCGAGATGGATTCTCTCCCGCGAAACTTGAGATGGCTAAAATGACTGACGAACTTTGCACGACAGTTTGGGTCAAAATTATGGCAGAAGTATAAGTGAAAATATATCTCCATTTTTCAAAATCCACGATCAAATAAATTACCCTAAATCTGTCAAAAGTACCCCAAGCTGCCACTTTGGAGGGTAGAACCAAAAGAATAATTAAATTCAAATTTTTTAACGGATGTAACTTATTTTTTCACAGGTACGTGATAACGTCGTTGTGCGGCGACGCTTGCTACTGCCCAGACCTCGTCGTGTCTGTGCTCTTCTGGATCGGCTACTTCAACTCAGCGCTGAATCCGCTGATATACGCATATTTCAACCGCGATTTTCGAGAAGCCTTCAAAAACACGTTAATCTGCGTGTTCCCATGCTGCTTCACCTGCTGCCCCAAAGCCGAAACCCCCGTGCAGTATGTGTGAAGTCCGGATGATGCTGATGAACGATACCGAACGAAAAGAATCCGTAAACCTGAACGAAAAAATACCCGCTCCCCTTCAGCCTGATGCCCCTTTGCTCCCCCGGTGTTGTGCCTGCTGACTGAGATGAGCCCAAAACGAGACATGACGATTATATCAGGTACTCGTCATTTTAGCTTTTCTTTCGCTCAAACATTTTGGGGTTTTGCACCGCACAGATGGGCGGCAGAAATATTGTTCTTTTTTTCCCGCGTGTACATGTTCCCGTGTGTACATGAAGGTACACACTAATTTAATGCGAGCTTAGATGCTGGAAAGTAATAATGCTATTTCAATAGGTACCTATTGTTCAAAATCGTGTGCGATCAGTGGTCCATCGGGATTTAATTTTGATTTCCAACCTCTGGCGTGGGTTAGTAGGCACATTTTTGATATGGCAAAAATCATCTTGGCAGTTTTGCATTAAATTCGAATAATTAAAAAGGTAACAATAATGGTCTGGTATACTTGCTTACAATGTTGATCGGTAAAGCTGGTCCTTTGATCAGTGGGATATCTGGGGAAAAACTAGACTGTGCTATCGTACTTTTTGAAAAATACCTCTTTCAGCACTGCATTTGACATGCGATCGGTTCTGAGCAAGACCTAACCCTGGCTGAAGCCTAATGATGGTACCCCCAAAAACATCGTTCGATCTGTCGGATCACCCGAGACAACCAATCAATCGTTCGTTAATCGTTCAAAATATTAGGTACCTAGGTAGGTATTAGGTATATCTTTTGATTTCTTCCTGGAGTTTTTTGATCGAGCGTATAGAAAGCTAAGAAAACGAGTACTGGGATATTCTCTTTCCCGTTATTCATGCACATTCGTATTAGGATGAGGTACTTAGGTGCACGATGGATCGGCTTATAAACCTAACCTCTGAAACGACAACAAAACACAAAAGGCTGCATCTTTCGACCCGCTATGAACTCACGGATACATCATTAGGTACCTAAATCACTCGCAATTGACTGTATATAATTTAAAATGGTCATGATTCTCCTGTTTACACGAAAACAATCACGTTTTCATCAACGAGTGCCATCTCATGTCGTTAATTTAATTTCCATCCATTATTTTAAAAAAAGTATGGAAACAGTAATTCACCAAAATTAAACAGATCCCTGGCCCATGTATTGAGCATAACCGTATCTCATTTTCATCTCCATTTACTCCATTGCTGGTTTTGGGATTAAGAAAATGCATTGATGTGATTAGTCGAGGTGGAGTTTCGGCTCTGGATCCGAAAAATTTCATCGGTATTTCCGAGCCATGTCCCCATGGTCATCCCCACTTCAAAAACTAGCAATAGGAATAGCGAATGGGTCTCTTGAGGGGTGTAGTTCTCATATGTTTCTGAAGGTACCTAAGTACCTAGTAACCTTTTAATGTGATAGCTCTTTAAACTGCCTGTTCGTTAAGTCAAAAATTGCAGATGGCACTCGTATTATGGGTTACCACGAACATTTTCTTACAATTGCACAAACTCAAAGAGCAACTTGCATGAGGTAGTTCGACTTCTTTGAATTCCAACTTCGGTACTTTACAGAAAAATCCACGAGAGCACTGTATCGAAATTTTCACAGTTCGAATAGAAATGTCGCTTCTAATAGAGAAAAACCACGCACAAAGCATGAGTTTAGTTTTCTTATTAGACTTGAATATAGAATCAGATAAAGCAGTAATGGGAACTGCTTCATGAAATTCAACAAAACCATTCAAAATTCTTAAAGCTCCATAGCAATTCTGGTACTGGTTAGTAGCTGCTAGGCCCAGAAATGATTTTGGTAAGGGATTTTAGAATCCGGGAATTTTAACCATTATTTTAATATTTAATAGATTAAGAAAACATTCCCACCAGCATACCTAGATGGACATTTTAAAATCTTGAGTAGAATCTACTCTGATATCTGATATTACAATTGTGCAAAGCAATGCAAAATTCAAAATTAGTCTATTGGAAATATGCAAAATTGGCCTATTGAAGCAATTAACATCGGTCATAGAACAATAGAAATAGAACAATATAACGTGCGTAAGCCCACTGATATTTTGGGATTTGTACCCATCTTCTGTGAAGTTCTACCTTCCCGCCTAATTTTTAGAATCTGCATCGTACTATCATGCAAGTTGCTTGCTTTAGACCTAGATGGAATCAGCATCAATATTAAGATATATTTTGGAATCAGCATCAATATTTAAAGATTCCTTATCGGCGTCAATATTACATTCCATTTCAACTGTCTGTCAAAAATCTCTGAATTCGTTTACAGGGTTTAAACTTTTTTTTTAACACTGTATATTATGCGTATGTTTTCCGTTATGTTGTCTCTAATATTTCTTTTGTTTTATCTTTATTTATTCTTTTTTACCATCAAGATTTTTTAGGTCAGAGATTTCAATTGAAAAATCGGTGAGACCGTCTAGTTGGAACATTCAATTTTCAGATACATGGCAAAATACCTAACTTCTACCATAATTAGGATACTCATAGCCAGTCGTTGCAACTGCGGATTCATGTTGAAAAAGGACGATTCGCATTTGTCGGTTTAGAAATTTGCTACTTTAATCACTTGAGCGTATTTACAGAGTGGAGGTGCCATAGGCATCTGATATAAGCAAACATTTTCGTTTTGCAGCTCTCCTCTGCAAGTAACCGGTTTAACAAATTACCCGCCTGTTTCGAATATTTGATAAAGATTTAGTTGAACATAACGTTGCAACGTCCGGCTATGAGAACTCATATGGTGGATTTTACCACATTATAAGGTCTATCCACCTCGATTGTCTTTCATATTGCCAATACAGACTCTGGCACATGATCAAGTGCACAAACTGCATTCAATGCATTCGTATAGGCGGATAATTTTTCCAATTCTACATAAATGTTATTGTGATGTTGTTTTTGGGTCACTTCGATGTTGCATATTGCGTGAGCCAATTTTTCTACGAACGCCATCGGTGGGCGGATTCTGCGATTTTTATTGAGAGTTTTTGTAGGTCCAGGTCATGGCCGTTGAGTGACTAATTATTGTAGTACAATGATAGCACCAACGATGTTTATCGGTCGCAGATGAGTTGCTGAAATGTTCAAAATGGGTTTTTTGGAACGGGCTTGGAGAAGAACATCATGGATGATGAACATTCAAAATGAGTAGGTATTGATAAATCCTGCCCAAGGGTCAGTTTATTAATTCGTTTGAATCTCGATTTATCGGAGGACTGCGAATTATTGCCACGAATTATTCTGCTTGACGATCGTTGATTATGTCCTCTGTGTCTCAATGCGGAAGTCCTTGAATGGATTTCGCTGGCTTCTGGATATAGGGATCATTACATGATTCTATCCAGAACACTTTGAGCCTCTAATTAATAGTATTCCTACCAACTTTCCTTGTAACAGACTTCACGTTATATTGCCTGAATGTCTGCAGAATAACCAGTAGAAGAGAACTTCAAGTTAGAGCTCATTTAGCGGCTTTTGATGCAGAATACTGCCATGCCTGCAATTTCAATTAAGCAGGAAACCTACGTTCATTCTGGCGTCACGTTTCAACTCGGATCTCATACATATTTACCTTATGATGCTCCCACCTGAGGCCCGACTGTAGGTACAGTTACTATACGATGGTACGGTCGAGGCTCATGTACTTATTGCACACCTGTGCCGTCCTAACGCCGGAAATGAAATTATTGATCAGTCGGTTGCCATGAGACTAGAAGTTGACTATATTTTTTTATGAGGGCAAAAACTGCGTCGATGGGATCAAAAAACGTATTGGGAATTGTGAAGGAGCCATGTACAGATTGCTCAATGGGAGACATATTGGGACAAACATTCGCGTTTGATCGGTAATGTTCGCTGTTTGGCAAACTTCTAGAGCTCGAGACCCCCACCCCACAAACCAAGAAGAGTTCCCCTATATTCCCTTATATGTTCGCCGAATAGGGCGCCACTTAAGTCTTCATTCCTTGGATCGGCCAAATTTTGAGCCGTGAATCGAGACGTCCTTCAAGCGTCCATGAATGGTCCACTACTATGGATCACTCATGATTCAATCAATCATTTGATCAAGCCATAGGGGCTCCTGTACAGTCAAGGTGGGTACACCATATGGCGAGATATAAGTTTTGGCATTCAAATGGCAAATTTGACGGCGCATTTTCCGAGAAAGCCTCAATTTTTTCCTGCTTCGCGTTATCAAGCTACCCCGACTTATCAATTTAGATAAACGATTTTAGCATTGGTACACTCGAGTTGTAATATCAACGGCGTTGTACAGATCTTATTTCCGACAAACCCAGTTGGGACGCTATCTTCAAACTTTCGCCTGATGTTGGCTTTTAGGGATGGCGGAGAGGGGGGACTTTCTAAGAATAAATTCAGAGTGACTTTTGACTTTTCTTTTCCTGTTTTACGTTCAGCGCCCGAGAGAAAACTTTTGCGAGCTGGTACCTTCGAGGAAAAGTTGTATTGCCTCTCAGCTCGTCCTCTCCGTTGCCAGGTAACGTGAAACCGTTAATACGCGGCCTCTCCAACCCGATCGGCAAACGCAGGAAGTTAAAACTCGTACTGTATTCGTTGAACTCTGTCCGACCCCACTTGCACCAATCCAAGATCCTAACCGCTGCCAACCGTTGAGTTAATCTGAAAACCCAAAGTTCGGCCAGCGCTGGATTGCCGTGCGTTCGCTCTGGAAGAGCAAAAACCGACATGGGTGTCGGGTTTTATGAGAGCTGTTACAACTAAGTTAGCAGGAAAAAGTGAAGTTCTCAACAGTATCCGAGCGCCAGGGTTCAAACTACTCGTTAATGTTGGCGGGTCGTTAGCCGGCTCAGGTCGGATCATTCCCCTCGGCGAAAGTGACTTTCAGGTATTCCTGCAGCTCCCTGATGCAAAATAACTACCTACCAAACTGGGAAAAGGTGAAAAGAGAAAGAAGCTTCCCCGACGAGAGGTTGGAACGTTTGCCTGAGTGGAAAGTTGAACATCAATCGTTTTGCGGAATCCTCTTCACCTTTTAAAGAGCTCCATGGGATTTTCGAACCAGTGATTACAGAAAAGCTTGGCAATCCCTGAGTTTTTTATGGGCGAAGTGTAACAAAAAAATTATCGCTCGTGGAAAAGTTTATAATTCATTTGGTCATTTGACTTTTTGGGGAACGACTGGCAAATTAATCATTTGACAAGCCCAGTGAAGTCAATTTTGCCCAGCTTCAATGACCGAGCGTTGGCAGAATTGGACGGAAAATTGAAATCGGCTTCATTCGATCAATCGTAGAAAATTTGGCTCTTTCACCCTCATCAGTGTCTCCCTGCATCGCTATTGAACGATTGTTCATTCATGTCTTGGTCTTTCTTCGATATTTTCAGTCCTTCAATTTTGCATGCTTTCAACTGTTCCTGTTATGTAGTATGGTAATCAAAATATTCATGTTTCAGATATTGATTCAAAAAGTTCATGATGGAAAGACGTATCGTACAATCAACCGTTTTCTTCGAAGAAGATACCCGCTATAATTTAATTGCTCCCGATAACAATATGTTCACATCCGCAAGATCCGAATTGCGTTTATGCCTATTTGTAATCGGGGCCTCTAATTTTTTGCGCTGTAATTTTTTTTTATTTTTATCTTGAATCCTGAGAGTTTTGCGATCGACAAACATCGTAGTTGCCATAATCAATCAACTATTATTGGTAGGTAACTTATGCCAATAAAGTTTGTATGCCTATTACGTAGATTTGTCGACCGCAGAACCTTCCAGAATGTAGTCCCGTGTTTTGGACATGACATGATCACTCAGATCTTTTATCTTTGTAAGCGGATTCGTATGTTCTTTGAGTATGCTATGAAGATTCCTCTGTAACTTTTTGGCATCGCTGTTGCCATGCAAAATCCTAAGGTGAATCATGATAGTATCCGATAGCGACATCATCATTATCAGCATTCAGAATGGAAATACAGTTCAATATGGGTTGAAGAGCTCTTGACGGTTTGTCGTATGGTGGTGTTTTCAGGCTCGAGCATTATCTGAAGGCTACAAGGGAAAGACTTAAACCCAAAATATTTTTTCTTCGAACCTTTCAGAGTGTGTTTTTTCCATCTTTCTAAATGCGTTTTGGAAAATTGAAATAAATATTTACTTATTATATTCTTCACATCTAAAAAGATTCACATTTCGAAAAGAATTAAAGCAAAAGTATTTTGGGATCGTTTTTCTTGTGTTGCCGTCATATCCGAGCCCCTCTGAAGACGACTCATTGCTGAGAAAACAACTAATTAGATGTCCTAATACCAATATCAAAATTATTTGAAATAATTATAGTACAAGGAGCTTTTTTTTAAACCCGATAACAGCAGTTTTGATTTTAAAACCAGTGGTGCGTAGATGACACACAATACTTCCATATTTTGGAACGTAAAATTGTGACACAATTTGATCATATTTTGACTGCTTTTAAGGGTGTTTAGGTCAAAAATATCAAAAAACTCACTATGCAAATTTTTAAATTCGCCCAAAATAAAAAAACGCCACATTTTTGGAATATAAAAAATATCCACGTATTCTGCAAGGTAAAACAAAGATTTTGAGACCAAGAACGCTCAAATCGGTCCATTTTTGTGGCCGGAAAAAAATAAAATAGAAAACACTAAAAATGCAAATATATCGGAAGTACTGTGCGTTATCCAAATTTCGATTAAACAGGGTGTTAGGTATTGCCGAGACGAACATTTCAGTTCAAGAAATTTGAAAAAAGGTTGAGAATTGAGGGAGTTATGGTCATTTTTGTAAATGACCACAGACGGACAGACGGACAGACGGACTAACGGACTAACGGACTAACGGACACACGGACACACGGACACACAGACACTTGTTCAGGAAGTGATTCTGAGTAAATGTGTATAAGAAAAAGTTTTTTCTGAAGCTCCGTTCCGATTCTCGATTTTAGGACGATCACAATACTTCCATTTACTCTGTAAATATGGAAGTAAAAATCGTATTACTTTAGTTAGCTCTTCTATTAATACCTACCTCATTGTCACAGTTCAGTGAGAAAACATTCTGAGAACTTGGGGTAGAACCGTTGTCTAGGCTATTAAGGGTTACTCGTCCGAGCAGGGAACTTTTTTAATAAAGGGAAAAAACTTTCAACTGAAGCAATAACGGGCGTTTAAAATTTACCCTGACGAAGCCATTCTGGTAAGGGTTGATGTAGGGAGGTGATTTTCAGTGCCCGAGACTGTATTAAAAAAAAAAACATCAGTTCCAGAAATTTTGGATTTGGACATCATTGGCGGGAAATTAATCTTATGGCGTTAATTTTATCTTCCCTTTAGCAACTGCTGATCAAGTACCTATCAATAAAGCTAGTTGAACCCCGTTAACGTCACCACACAGCATCCAATGATGTTGGTGGAGGGGGTAAGAAAACGTATTTCTCTGAATGGTCGAGGTGGCGTCGGCCTTGGCCCCAGCCAGCTATAGGAAAGCGACTGGGCACCTTTAGAGACGTTAAATATTTGGTGAAATTGGCTCACATCGTATTAATCACTATGAAAACAGTGTGACTCCTAATTAAATGCCGGACTCGTATGAGCATAGCTACGGACGATCCATGATAAGGCGATACATGACGTCGCCCGTATGACACCGGTCCTCAGCCAGGATCAATAATAGTCTCCACTAACGAGGCAGAGTCTCTGATTGTTTAGCAAACACTGATTCAATGAAACTGAATCGCTTAGTTTGCTAATGACTTCATCAAGACGAACTTGTGCGAGCTGTACGTCCCGAGTTTATCTCGCTCTCTGCACTAGAATTCTCTCTGCGTGATAAGATTAATGATACCTGCAGGTCGATATTGTCGTCTTATGCATCGTGTTGCTAATACATCTAGTAACATTATCTGAACAGAAAAGATCACGAGTAGGTACTTAGAAAAGAGGGTTCAATCTATCTTTCTTTACTATGCTCTTGGGCCAGGTTGGAAATAAAAAACGATTTTTCAAAAAAGTGCTAATATCAGCACTAAACATTTGTGCCATAAAACTGTTCAGCAATTTGAACGCCCTCTACGACCCGTAGGAGTTTTTTAATTAAAATTTTAAACGGCGTTTTTATCCTTCAAAACGTATTGTTTTAAACCCAATTTACCCGAAGAGGGTTACCTAAATGGTTATATTTCGAATAATGATGTGAACATACTTTAACTTTGTGCCCACTTCAAACAGTTTTAATACGTTTTCACAAACCCTGGAATTCTGACGAGGATAGAACCCGTTTTTGAACCTAATAGTCAGTCCCTTTGGACCCTTACTTCCAAAATAGGGCGTGTAACGAATCGGAACATACAAACCCGCGAGGCTAAAATATCAGGCAATTTTATATGTACCTTATTGGTTTTTAATAAGTAGAGAAGTAACTATTCAATGCTTATTTGAGGCGCAAAAACTTAATTCTATAGACGGGTCCATACGAGAAATGCGAAAAAAGCCGAGGATCCTTCGTTTCCGTGGCATCTTGGTCATGACCTCTATGGCTTGTCTTGCTCCATAATATGGTACATTATATCTCATTTTCTGGAGTCATTCCTGGACCCATAGAATAACAGTTTCGAAATAACCAAAAACCGTGTTAGGTTCATGATTATTCAAGAATAAAAATATAATTATCTGCCTACTTGTTATTTTTGTTTTTATTATTTTTGATGTTTTATGGTGGATTCAATCAAAATCAATTCGGTGTACGAAAGATGAAGAATGATATCGAAGGAGAATTTAGAAAAGAGCTTATTTTCTGTGTTTGATGGTTGGACATAAATATAGACGTTGCTGTTAGGTGTTGATACATTTTTAAATTGAGCATAAAATGAGCATTTATGAATTCACTTGAAAAAGTATATGACTATTTTATACTTAGTACCTATAGGTACAAGTCTTGTTTGATTGTTTTTAATTGTTATCTATTAATTTTTATTGGTGTGTTTGATATTATTTTTTCATGCGTATTACTCTCAGTTGCATGCAGGATTTGAATTCAGGGGGAAAATAACCTGTCATTAGTACAATTCCTCAATTGAGTCGAGCGGATTATATGAAATCCAATGGAGGAAAATATAGTCAAAAGAAAAAAAAATTCAATCTTTGTGATACCAACTGGACTGTTAACGATTTTTCTGAGGTCATCACTCTCTCTCAGATCGATCCAACTGGTCAGTGTTCACCGCGCATACTCATAATTTTTTGATTGTCGTTGTTAAGTTTTGAATATAAAATGTACAAACCTCCCTATGGGTCAAGTTTTCCAAGTTCCCCTAACTAAACCCCCAATTTCCAGAATTTGTTTTACAACATAACTACCTTGTAATGCAAGTACGAAAAAATGATAATTTCTCAATATATCAATTTACATTCAATGTTTCTCATCGTTGAATTTTTGAATTCGATGTTCGGTGGTTTTGGACATAACGTAAGGATTGGTGTTGAGTGTAATGTGCAGGATATGGTATTGATTCTTGTGGTAGGGATGTCCTCGTCCGCCGTTATGTTTTTATGTTTACTCAATCCAGCATTTTCATCAGGTTGACGTACTTTTCCCATATATGTGGAGCATGGGTATTATCTGGGGTGAGAGCCCCATCGTAATGGTGAGGAGACAAATTTCTTAAGACTGTGAATATAAATTAAGGTTCAGACTGTTTTTGAGGGCTGGTGAACCGAATTTACGTCCGGATTTTTCATTTTGTACCTTAGGCGTTCTTCGACTGCCGTATTCGCCAGCTCTCAAAAATTATTTACGGGTATTTTATGTACATTCGCTCTCCGACGTGTAATTATTACAATGTGTGAATAGTCTATGTCATAAAAGGTGCACTTCGATTAGTATAATAGACCTTGAAAGTATTTCAGCGACCTGTCTCGCACAGTATACGTAACTAGTGATGTGGTAGCTGCAAGGTAAATAACCTCCTCATTGTAACGTAGGTGGAAAATCGACTCATTCGTTTTGCTATCTAAATTTTTGAGATTGATTTGCCAATTCGTTCGGAGTGAATTTCTTGTGGTGAAGTTCCGTAATAAACAAAACCAAAGAAATTCGCTCTACTCAAAGCTAATTCTAAAGAGAAAAAGGAAAAATCACTCGATTATGAACAGCTAAGAAAGATACGCGTTATTTTCTATACCATCTTAACCTAGGACCTGAATTCCGAAAATTCAAAGTAGGGTACGTTACGAGTGAGTGCTTGTATAAGTACTAACCATACCTATCGCATAATACCTCCCCGCTAGAACGGGAATATGTAATTTAATTCTAGGGTATTTTGATAAAAATTGGCAGAATTGATCTCGCCTTTTTCTGTTCGAGTAACGAATAATAATTGTCAAGATTATTTTGTTTCGTCTCTATATTTTTGAACGAGATCTCAAATTTGAAGAGGTTGCTTGACGTAATCGCTAGTATTTACATTTTACGGAAACCAAAGTTACCAAAGTACGAGTTGATATCAAAGATGCTTTCGTAAAGCTTATTTGAAGTGGACTAGTTCATAAGAAATCGATGCTATTATTTCCTCGCATTCTCATTTGTTTCCTTTGGGGAAAACTACACGCTGTTAACTCTCACTGAAACAGGTTTTTAGTATAGGTACGTGTAGCTGAGTGTTTCATATCTCAAACGGGGGTGGGTTTGACCTAGATTTAGTTCGAACGTCAGCCTCGGATATTTTTTCTGTCGAACTTTCGTTTTCAATCATTCGACTGCAAAAACATTGGCAAGATGGCGAGATGCGCTTTAAAAAACTGATGAGAAATAATTTTTTGGTAGACGGTATTATTTATTTAATATTTATCCATCATACCGACTATAATTATTTTTTTACAAGTGAGAACTCGAGTGAAAAAGTATAACTTAAGTATAAGTAAACGTGACACGTGACCTCGATTATTTTACTTTCTAGACTACGCATCGGTCCCAACAAGAGTTTATTTGTGCAGAAAGTTTGACATCAACCATGAGCAGAAGGTTGATCAGTGAACGGCCATTTATGAAGGCCGTTTATAAAGAGCTATAATAATGTCCCGTAGCTGCATATGCTTAATGTCAAACGATTACCTGATTTTATCAATTTTGTTTGGGTGCCCAATACTGGCCCCCGGCCCCCCTTCCTGGGCCCTCGCTACCTAATAAAATGTGAAAAGCGCTGAAAAATTGAATACTCTGATATCAATAGATTGGAAAAAGTTTCGACGTTCGAAACAATTTAGCGGATTATTCAAGTGATGAAATACTTCATGACAATCGCATTTTATCATATTTTTATTTTTCCATTTTGCCGGTCTGAAGTATAAGCGGAAATTCGGATAAGCATCAGACTATTGTGAAAATTTTATAAAAAGAGAGGAGCAATCAATATTTTTTTCAAACAAAGAGCAATATCCTGTGTTAATTGTTTAAGGATTTTCGATCATCAAAAAGTTATGTACGTCTTTCATTAGTTAATTTGCAATGGGGAAATGCAATATACGAATGTATATATGACTACAGTGTTAGTTGTTAGTTTTGAGTAACAATGAAGTTAATGTTTTTTGTAAAACTGTTTTGTAAACTTATTCAACCCTTTTTCCAATTTTGAGCAGAAGCACGAAGAGAGGATTTTGAATAAAAGGTCTCCTTCTTCAATGGACTTTTGCGAAGGACTTATTTTATGCTCCTGGCCTAATCTCGAGAGAGGACTCGACCTTTGTATTGCGGTACTGATATTTTAGGTATTTTTGACCTATATCGAAAAGAGAGAGGTTACTCTAGTTGACTGGACGTAGGATTTTTTTTTGCCTTGTTTTATTTTATCCGTTCCGCTCTCACGTAGCCAATTTAGGCCATGTTTCGGAAATGAAATTTTGGCAAGTACCCACCACTGGTTTAGTTTTTTATGCGTTTTTTGAAGGAGGTTCCATTACACTTTCATATTCACACCGATAAATTCTTCGAAAAATTTAATAAAACTTTAAAATGATTTCATCCAATTCTCAAACACCAACTACTCGCGTTCGTTGCCCCAGATGTTACCAAGGGACTGAACTTTGCTCCAAAGCCGATCGGATCTCGATTCGATTTTCTGCTCGCCGCTGGAGGCTGATGATTCTTTGGAAAATTGAGATCTCCTTGTGGATGCTTGACTGACACGCGTCGGCGGCAAGTCCTGACGTTTTCTTTTTGGTAAATACCTTCTCAAGATCCGGACGGTCCTGATGTGCGCGGTGTCGGGAGACGGCTCCGTATTTATAAAATAGTAAATATTTATCGCGGTGCAAGCCTTCGTGGCTATCAAAATTAAAAGACACACGATTTGAGCGAAACGTGTCAAATACAGGAACTGCGGAATTTCCAGGAGTCGGAGCTGAAGTTCAAAGAAAAGGGCGAACTTCTGTTTTAGTTTCAGGCCCAAACTGACTTCTACAGTTCGGGAAATGAATATCAACATCAAAAAGGCGGATAGGACGATTCGAAATCCTTTGCTCGTCCCTTGTACCAGCAAATCCACTCCAAACGCGTTCCTAACGACGACTGTCAGTTCCGAGCAGATGGCTAGCACGAAAGTTGAAATGGCCAAAGAATCCGCCAGCTCCCAGGAATGGACTCGATGAATGTCCGTGTGCTGTTCGATCGTTCTTCGGAAAAGCGTATCGATACGGGCGTATTTGTTGGAAAGCCAGTGAAAAGTCGACACGACGACGAGCACTCCCGACAGGAAGACCAACGATTTTATAAATCCGTGCAATTCGCAAACGTAGTTTTTAAAGCCGACTTTCGATATTTCCAGCACGTTGATGACGAACAGAAGGGCCACGAGGACAGTGAGGACGGTTCGCATTACGAGGACGAGGTCATAGTTGGTAGAATACGCTATGGAGCTGCTCACCTGTCAGAATGGTGAATGGTCAGAATGGTCAAATGTCAGAAATAGCCAAAAATTGCCAGAATGGTGAACGTCAGAATGGAAAAATTATATTGGGATATAATTTCGTGGTTGTATTCCGAACAATAGTATTGTTTAATGAAGAATTAATTATAAGCATATTATGCTGAAACTGGATATCAAGTTGGATTAGGCATCAATTTTCACGTAAATTTCATGATAATTCGAGGGTGTTTAAAAAAGCGAACCAGATTTATTAGTCTCCCAGAAAAGTCGGATAAAAATTTCGACTCTTTGAAAACTTCGATTTAAACATGAGAAGAAGTTCTGCAACATCAATAACTGGGAGGTATAGTAAAATTGAAAACAAATCGATCAAAGTCGAATCTGAATTTGGAATTTAGTCAAGCCCCCAAGCAAAAACCCGGCTTGAATATCAATCCTAAATTTCTGAAAGAGCCATTCCGTAATTATTGTGAACTCTGTTACAAAGAAATGCGAGATGTTTGGTGCCAATTGGTGAAAATTAGCAATAGGGCCATTTGTAAATAAATTAAGTCCAAAAACGCTTATAAGTTATACCTGAAGTTTGGCGGTTGTAACACCGCTCGGTAAAAACTCGGCAAGAAAATCAACCGTTATCAACCTTCGAGTGAAGGCGTTCAAAAAATTGGTCGTCAGCAAAACGGCACGCGGAGTTGGTGTCTCGTCTCTTAGGTTGGCCAACTCTCGCAAGAAACTGTCAAGCATGACGTAATAGTTACTCCAGTCTTTCACCGTCATGACGGCTTGATGACCGTGTAGATTGTATTCTTCGCCAGAAACGCCTGAAATCACGAGCAGATGAAATATAAAGCGATTTTTTTTTGGGTCAATTACAAATTTATCGAATTTTGACGTTGACCAAATTGTTCGGACATAGTGAGAATAAATATTTACTTTCTTTTGCCACATTTATCGGGAAAAATCGAAAACTTTGTTTTTATGGATTGGATACCTACTCAAAATCCTCATGAAAGTGACCGATTTTTCAACTCTTTTTGGAGGGTAAACATCCAGTTGATTCGATGTACTGAGAAAGCTAACCCATACAAAGGATAACGACTTCACAAACCACGATTTCGTACCACGAATAGTGTAGGTTTTATCGAGCTGTTTGAACTCGAGGAGGTTTTCATCGAGGAAAACTGGCTGATCCTCCACACCCGTTTGCCGAAGGTAACCTTCTCCATTTTGAAAGAACCGCGTGAACAACCGAGCGATTTTCATTTTCATTCCTTGCAAGTTGGAAGGTGAATACAATTATTTGTGAGCACGATCTAGAATTCGAACTGGCCATAGTATAATATATATATAATATACTATATAGCTATGTCGTATTATGACAGAAATGAATGAATCGGCCTGACGCAAGAGACAAACTTCACACTAATCAACAGGCAGTTGGAGGATGAAGGATGGCAATTTCCATGGTATATTCTGTTTGCTACACCCTTTGTAATGTGAAGAAATTAGGAGAAGGTGCTTAAAAATTATTTCCTATACAATGCATCAAAATAAAATTTGCTCAATACTCTAAATGCTCACATAATTTTAATCGGTTGTAAAAACCCAAGTTTGAAAATCATAAAAGCTCAATATCAGTTTGTCCATGGCGAATAATGTCATTGCTCACCGGTGGAAGAAGTGAAGCAAATCAGCAGGCTGGAAGCGCCCACAACCTTCGATGACAAATCTTTACCCCAGCGCTCTAAAGTTCAAAATCGAAGAGTTTATTATGAAGCAAAATGTTCAGCGGTTAAAGAACGATTTGAGTTCATCTTCGACAAAAATGTTGAGATCGTGATCTTACTTCGATCTTCACTGATAAATTTGCCATTGGGCCATCGGGAAGGCAAGTCCGCAACGTTCAGGGTAACGAATGTCTCTACTCTGTAAGCAGAAACATGATAAAGACCACACAATGTTCTTTGGCTCATTGACTTCATCGAAGTTTTGATTGTTAACTATGGCACTAATAAACTTGACTTTCTCTGTAGCAAAAACATTTATTTTATTTTTTTTTTTTGCAAAAAATAAGAAGTAACTCATTAGACGATCTGCTCAAATAATATAGTATAGGTATAATATTTTTGACCTGGAACTCTCAACTGATTCAGGTTTTTTTACTCCACAAGAAATTGTTGGATTGCTTTCTGAACGTTACAGGACACTGCCAAATGATTTTTTTATTTTACATACGTATATTTTTCATATACATACATATGGCGCTAAGGCGAGGTAATTGGAATTGTGTGGTGACAAACTAGAAATCAGGCCTCAAGTAAAACCTGAATATCATCAGCTTACTGATCCGGAAACTTGACGTTCTCTACGTAATTTAAGTGAACGCTGTTCGAGTTTATTTCTTCCAATGGGCTTTTTCCTCCCTCATTGTAAGCTTTTATCAATGTTTTGGTAGTATGATAAGCAAGGACGCCATATCGGTCAGAGAGGATTATCATGTTCACAATCAAGACAGCGGCGATGCACGAGTTGAACATCAGCGATCGAAAGAATGAGTATTCCAGAGATTTTTCTTCCACTTTCTAAAAATTTTGGAAAAGCCGCATTAAAATTGCTCAATCAATTGAAATTAAAATATTATTCATCTTCAGACAACTGTAAGAGAGGCTTGGCTGGAGTGCACAGTAGATTAAAAGGCTACAGTACCCTCAAGACCCGAAGGTCGTGCGGGTCTTGTCTATCTATCTTTCTTGTGCCAATCACTCGGGTTTGCCAAAAAAAAAAAATAATCCATACCCATCAGGACGTGTTCGCTGGCTGAGGTGATGTTCACGACAATTTTACTGACTCACCAACCCAATAAATTTACTACCAAAAAATAATCCCTTTCAAGTGCCTTGGAAAAAAACCATCGATCTTGGTTTGTTTTCGGGGGTGCTGAATCTGAATCTGAATCTTATCTCCGTTTTTCTGGCCACGTTCAAATTTTAGAGACATAGGCGTGTTTTCGTTATCATTTCAGTAAATTTCAGCTAAAAAATCTTTGTTAGAATAAAAGTTTCATTTTATTATTCTGAAAGTTCTAATTTTGTTGATGTGTGCTTATCCCATTCATATTTATCTGGTTCTAGCCTCTTATATTAAATATAATAAATTTTATTAACATTCGAGCATTATTTGTGGCTATGAATTTTCAAAAACTCAATAAATTTCGCAATACTTTCCCGCACAAAAAAAATGCTTTTACGGGCGATATGAGAATTGCGGTAGGGGCGATATTTATTTATTGCATTCTTAAAATATCATGCATACCATTCGTGAAATACTATTTTAAAATTCCTGAGGAGCAGATAAGAAAAACTATTACTTCAATATCATCGCTCAACAGTGGTTTGTAGCTTTTTCCAGTGGCTACTGATATGTATTCATCTAACGCTAATGGCGCAGGCGAACTTATTTTAGTATCTTCATGCCACATGTAGATTTCTTGATTGGAGGTCTGTTGACGAGAGTGTTCAATTAAGCCAAATAATAGGGCAAGTAGAACTCAGTTGGGAGAGGTATCCAAAATTGATATATGTTCAATATTGATATATGTTCAAATATTTCACCTGCAAGTACACCAATGACAGTATTGAGTTGAAAAGTGTGATGATAGGGCTTATCACGAAAGAGTCGAGGAGCAATGCTACGATAAGCAGTATAATGCAAACATTCGTTTCAATGCAGAGGTGAGTCGTTTTTTCAAGCCTCAAAATCAACGCACCACATACAAGGAGCATGATTGCTGCTAATAACCTGCGGAATTAAAGATCATTTGATGACCTCTCAGTTCGTCAGCATGTGTGGTCTCAAGGTGGCTAATGTTCTCAAAATGAAATGCCCAGTACACAACGAAAACATTGAAACATAAACCGGAAATCACGAACCGGGCAATCATGAGTCGTTTTCGCATTTTGAGTCCAAATACTTTATGCGATATGTTCACACAGCGAAACTGACTCGGGCCGAAGGAAATTCGGAGAAATTTTTTCCAAGCTGTAACAACATAATATTATTACCTTCGCGAATAAACCTCGAAAAGCAGGAACGTGCTCACCTACATTGGGCAGGTAGGAAACTTTGGGGCTTTTGGAAATGATAAACTCAAGAATGAATGACTCACGTGACACATGCGTGGCTTTCTTAATTTTGACAACACTTTTTGATTCCCCTAATTTATTCAAGCTTTCGGTTTCTGCAAGCTTTTCTGACGGCCCTAATTGGAACATGACTTTTTGTCTCGATTCATTTCTCGACGATGAATCTTTCTCTTTTGTTACGGTTTTTACTTGATGTTCTGGGACGATGACTTCCAATATCATAGGGTTTGTGGTCCTTTTTTGAATTAACTTCGACGAATAAGTTGATCTTGAGCAAAAAAAAAAAAAACGCTGCTAAGTAGATTAGTGGCATGTGGCACATTAGTATCAAATATCGAATATTGAATATCGAATAACGAATATCATATGTCGAATATCAAATATCAAATATCGAATATCAAATATCGAATACCGAATATCGAATATCGAATACCGAATATCGAATATTAAATATCGAATATTGAATATCGAATAACGAATATCATATGTCGAATATCAAATATCAAATATCAAATATCGAATATCAAATATCGAATACCGAATATCGAATACCGAATATCGAATATTAAATATCGAATATTGAATATTGAATATCGAATATCTGTTTACAAAACGTTTTTCTAGATATAGTTCCATAGTTTTTCTAGTAGACCGATTACAAAGGTTCATTTCTTCAGAAGAATGAATCAAAATTGATAACCCTTTCGTAGTTAACCGCTGAAAGGTTTTCAAATAAAAAATAAAGATTTTTCAAAATGTTCTCGACCACTCGATTAATTATTGAATTTCTTGAGGGTTGGTCATATAAGACAGACTCATGTTACGCCAACGTTTCGGAAAATTTATTTCCGAAACGTTGGCGTAACCTGAGTCTGCCTTATATGACCAACCCTCAAGAAATTCAATAATAAAAAATAAATTTTTAAAATTACCATTAAATTCGAATTTACTGACATTTGAATTTTATTTCAAATGATATTGAGGTTGTATAATTATTCAATTCTTAATGTAGAAGGCAGGAAATAATCGAAATTCATTACTGGCCCAATTTCCTCCTACGCTTACTTAATTATCATTGAGTACGGCGCGGTGAATATGTACGACCCAAGAGCCATAGATGAGCATGTGATAATTGTATGCAAGTTGAATCCAAATTGACCTTCTACTTCATCCAAGGCTAAATCTGGAAAATATTACGAGAAAAAAACTATAGAATGCGGCCAGCAAAGTGGGAGAAATACAATTGTAAATTGACGAGATGATTTGACTGAACATGGTCTACAATTCAAATATCATCAACCCTCACCGTATTTATAAATCCAATTATTCACGTGTTCTATTGCAAACCACGACCAGAAACACATTGCGAAACATTTTATGAGGAATATGAGACTCTTTTGCTCGTGCGATGACAAACTTCGTTTGTGCCTAGAAAGCAAAGTTAGTTCTTAGTAGCCTCTATACAGAGACTTCTCTGAAATACAGCAGCTTACTATGCTCACTCCCAATCTCTCCTGCCTAGCTAGGAAAAACGAGAAAATTTGTAAAAACCAATTAATCAATTAAAAAATGTGTAGTTGAAATAGTGGAACAACTTTTGAAGGAAAAAAGAATTTAAAACACATTCTAGTACCTAGCTTTTTTTAAACCGACTTCAAAAAGAAAGAATTTCTCCTAAACAAGGAAAACTATAATAAAAAATAATAAAATGAAACAAGATGTCAAACGCAAAACTTCCAATTTTTAACGAAAAAATTTCAGCAGAACATTCCACACATTCCGCTTCATAAATTTAGCAAAATACGTACACCAATCATGCAAGGTTCGTAGGTAGGCACTCACAAACAAAATAAGCTAACGACAGGATGCGAGTTTCTCGTTTCTATAATGTAATGGTTCCTGAATCGATTCTGTGAAGCGTGAAGACCACTTTCTAATGAGACCAATTTTGAAGTCTGTACGACAGTCATACGCGATTCGTCCACGTTCGGTGAGAGTTTGAACCATCGTTCTACATTCGCAATATACCAAGTCCCTTGTTTTATATCGTGAATGAGTATGTAGTTACAGTACCTGAAACGCATACCACAGTCCTGATAAAAGCGAAATTCGGTAAGAATTTCAACAATTTTCATATTGTCGCTCATGGGCCAAAACCCGCTATATCCTTTGATAAAAAAAAAGGCTAAGGTAGCTGGTGTTGACACTCAAATGACGCTAGTCTGGCTCTCTTTTTGGCAACATACAACATCAAAACAGATAGATAAATAAATTCGGATACCAGTTAGACAAACAGCGATAGTCATGCCATAAGTAAATAGATTTGATTTTCCCCAACGGTTCCTTGGTAGTCAGGACGAACCAGTCGTCACAGGCGGATTTAAGGGTCCTTTGCTTTTTAGATTTCAGTAGGTGGACCTATTGGAAACCCCACATGTCAACCTGAGTTGTTTCATCGTTGAAATAAATCAAGGATCAAGCACTAAAAAATATGGAGGGTAAACTCCATTACAATCGCAAAACTAGTAAGAGACAATCCCATGAGTATGCGATAATGACGAATAAAAGCACGAACTCGACTCGTCGAACTAAGTCCAACAATTTTGATTGCTACTGTCGAAGTTGTGCCGGATATTATGTTCTTTCCAGTGTACACTCCGATCACGAGTAGATTCTTGTCTTGAGGATAAGTATCGGCCATGTAAATCAGGGCATCCTAAGAGATGATACCATTGAGGAGGTATAGCTTAATTAATAAATGCCAGGTTTGTTACTATTATGATTTTTTTTTGCATGTAGTTACTTTATTAACTTCATTACCACAAAAAAACGCAACCTGTCTTGCTCGACGGAAGTCAGCTATGCAAGCAATCATCAAAATAACAACGACGATTATCGTTAACGCGATTAGAAGAAAGTAGGCCTTTAATGGATGTTCAATCGGCACAATTATCCCAATGTCTCGCAGAATTACTTGGGTTATTTCGGCAAATTTTGGCACTGCAGTAATAAATCCGAATGTCTCGCAAAGACAGTTGATCAAGTTGTCATTTCTTTCTTTTTTCACCATTCCCTGTGAAAAGGAGAGGATTTTAAGTCACTTGCCATTTTCCGGGGGTTATTTTGTTGATATCTTTGAACAGTATATATCGTATATAGTTAATATCTTTGAACAGTAAATGATATGCACAAAATTAGTGACACACGATTTTTTTCCTAATCAAAAGTTTCAATACGGGGAATTTAGTAAAAACGAGTACCTAGGATCATTTCGAGATTTCTTGCAATTCCCTCTCCAAGCACATCAAACACTGAACTTTTTATTTAGTACCTACTATGCGTAGGAATCAATCTTTAATTTGTATTACTTTGCAGGTCGACTGGATGTGACGCAGGTTAGGGTCGCGTACGCTGCAAACCTCCACATTACTCGTCAGATAGAACTGGACAGGGTGACTGACCTGCTCCTAAGGTGCATATGAACTTACAGCGGATTTAAAGTTTTTATACATAAGCCGTTTTTCATCATTTGGACAAATCCATTTGGAAAAAATCCTAAGCGATGGAAAAATGAAAACTGACCTTCGAAGTAAATTATAATAAGAATTTAGTATCTTACAGGATTTGCCAACGTTACGCCGACGTAGAATGTGGTCGGCAGCACGTTTTCGCCCGTTTTCGGTTTCAATAAGATATCACCAATGAAAGCAGAGTACACTTCGTCCCATTGTAGGCGCAAGACTTTTTGGGAGGCCACCTCTTCGTACAGAGGTAAACCGTCGTATGATACTTTTACCTAAAAGCAAGTTGTACAATGTATAATGTCATGTCATGACAATATCTCCATACAATATCTCCCTAAAATCGCAGCTGTTTCCAAATTTCTGGAATTGGAATGAATGTCTAGGCAAAACCCATCTGCCAGTATTCGATTGCTTTCCTTCATTTTGGAAAAGGATACTTCGAGGCATATCATATAGGTTATATTTACTTATTATATTTATATTCTATTTTTGACTGTGAAATGAACCGATTCAAGCGTTTTTGGCATCAAAGTTATATTTTATTTATTCCTGTGACACGGTTCTCCTCGATTATAGAAAAATGTTGAAACTCGAAATAATGCCCTTTTTTACTTTTTGTTTTCATTCTATCAGCCTCACGAAAAAAATCAAGACAAAATAAGTACCTACCAAAATATGGAGGTATTTTAAGTGGTTTCACCAGTGTAGAGAAGAATGTAATCGATTTTTTTTCATTCTCCCTTAGATCATAGTGAATAACTCGCGTATCTTTCTGTACCTCTCTAACATACCAGAATTAGAATTGTAAAAACTCACCTTTACAGGTACCGACTCTTTCATCAGCACGGTTAAATCCCAACGCTCGAAAACGCTCGGGAGAATGTATTTATAGACGTTGTATTTTCGAAATCTCTCATCGCGTTTCGATGGACCGACCAATGCACTTGGGTAAACGAACTTTTCAGACTTGTTGGCCAGTTGTCCGTCAAGCATGACCTGGGGATTTTATAACTCTGAATCGCAATCAGCATATTTTCGGGGATTTGAACTATGAGCATTACAAAGTTATAAATTTTTGAACTTAGACTGAGTTTGATTATCTTTATGGCTTTTATGGAACATGAATCGGGAGTCAACATATCCCTAGATGCGAATTGGGAGTCAATTGGAATATAGATACGATAATTTGCGAATAATCTTATGCGAATTGTAACACTTAATTTGAGAACGCCAAATAACCTACTGGAAGTGTAACTTGGTATTCGTGGCCGTTTGGTAATTTGCTGAAAACTGTTCCACGGACGTCTCTCATGTCAATGAAAAGGGTAGGTGAAACCTGAGTATCCCCTGGTCGGCTACCAATGACGAAAACCTGAGAGACATTCATACGAAAAAATAAGAATTATTTTTAAATAATTATTTTCGTCCGATGAGAAATGACAAAATTTGGCCTTTTATATGATTCACTGATCTTATTTTTTTCAAAAAGGTGCGATGCGGGGTTTCCAACGACTGAAACATGATGAAGCTGTGATGTATCACGCACTCATAGCTCTTCATAGAATAGGTGTGGCTATTAAGATGTCACTAATTCTTAAAACTTGATTAAGGCTCAACATGATTATGAGCTAATGACTGGGAATTAAGGGCCGCTTTATCAATTGTCAGTTATCCTGAAACTGATAGCTAATCTCTTGGCTACAAATTTCTTGGTGACACAGCCTATGCGCATCCACCCAAAAATCACCCTGAAATTAGTGGCCAAGAGATTAGCTATTAGTTTTTGGATAACTGACAATTGTGTCCTGTAGTTGCAAACCCGGCCATCTCCAAAATGCAAAATTGTTCAAAAAAGGCGATTTTTTGTCACGCTGAACTAGATGGGCTCTAAAACCATTCTTTTTACCTTCAAGGGCACATGAGGGCTGAGTGTTTGAAAACATATTCTTGAATGGCTTGGGCATGTGGAGGGGGGGAGTTATTCACAATCTTATCTTGGATTTGGCCGTTTTTGAAACTCATTCTGGAGTTGGCCGTTTTCGCAGCAAAATCAAACTGAGGTTTTGCTGAATTGGATGTTTCAAAAACGGCCAAATCCAAGATAATTCAAGAATATGTTTTCAAAGACTCAGCCCTAATGTGACCTAATGTGGCAAAAAGAATGTTTTTACAGTCTATCTAGTTCAGCGTGGCAAAAAATCACCTTTTTTGAGAAATTTGGCATTTTGGAGATGGCTGGGTTTGCAACTACACGACTCAATTTTGCAACTCTCGCGGGTTTGGAGATGGCCGGCTTTGAAACTCATGAAAAAGAGGATTTGGCCGTTTCTGCAGCACATCATGCATGATTTTCAAACGCTTGTCCAACAGGGATTCGGCTAGTTTTAACATGGTTTCTTAGTTCCGATCCATGGATCATGTGTATTAGGACTCAGGAAGCAGAAAAAACGCATTTCCGAAAATTAAGGAGTTGGCCGGTTTTGCAACTACACGACACAATTGATAAAGCGGCCCTTAAGGGTGTCAAAATACTCCATATTCGAATAAAAACGCATATCATAAAATTCCGACACCCCAAAGAAACCGATTAACTTTCCTCCTATAGGAGGTATACTAACAGTGAAACACAGTTCCCTGCCGAGCAGATATTGCGCATGTCCTGCATCCGGTAAGGTAATATTCACAAGGGCCACCCATTCATTTCCTGGGTAGGTGGGACCGAAAACGTGATCGCTGTATCCCAAAAGTGACTGGCCGACTCGAGATCGGTTGAATGACGCCAGTATTCCTTGATAGGTTGTCCTCTATAAAAGGACACGAATATTATATACGATTTTATATAATACCGAACTTCCAATCTTGCATAACGTTGCATAACTTGTTTTAAACGTTGACGAAAATATGAAATATTCGAGCTTGATTGATTTTTCAATTTTTTCTATTATGAAAATTGTTTAAACATTCAACTTTTGTTAGTAAAATTTAATTTTAAAGGTCTTTCCTCCAGGATGGAAATGGTGAAAATTTAAATTAATTAAAATTCATTCAACACTCATGAGTACTGAATGTGAGCTATTACCATCGTCCATGCTCTTGCATGTTTAGTTCCCACGTCCCTTATCCCATAAAACAATCGCGATGTTTGGGCTAGAGCTTGGGTTAATTTAAGTATAATTTCCATCAACAACCTTGTATCGTCTTTCGACTGAAACGAAACAGAGTCATTACAATTGAGGAATATTTATTTCTGACGAATGCCGTAGAGGTTAATTAAAATAAATCAAGAATTGCCCGGTGATACTTTGGCCAGAAAAGACGATGGGATTTCCAAGCAGGATTGAAAAATTTTCCAAACCAAATAGAGAATTTCCTGAATCAAAATGAGAGTTACCCCAGGAAGTTTGGTAAGTATTCAAAACTATCAATTTGGCTCGGAAAATCCTCAATCCGGTTCGGAAAGTTCTCAATCTGGTTAGGGGAAAATTCTCCATTCCTCTCGGAAATGGTATATGTATTTTTAAGGCCGAAAACTGGTACGCAATCCAAATGAAGAAAATTGCGACCTATCCTTCCAGGTCCAACGGTTCTTCTAAGGGTCGGTTTATTGACAAAATTTATCTATTCGATATCCAAGGAAGCTATAGATAAACATTTCCAATGAGATTTTTACATTAAAATTTCATTTAAATGCCACCGTGGTGAAGTTTATCTAAAGCTTCTTGGATATCGGATGGATAAATTTTGTCAATAAACCGGACATAATTGTGATGGATTAACAAAACGGGATTACTATTTTCACTAGGTATCCTTTCCATTGCTCAAATCCGAGCTTGTTGGCGTATTGTTCAGCTCCGAGCAAAATCAAAAAACCTTGGATGTGAGCCAGACTCCAAGTTCTCATGAGGCCACTGAAAAATTAACATGGCTTGAGCCTTGGGCTGAATATGGAACGGTTATCATTTTTGTGAGACCAGCCGAATACTAATCGCTTACTTTAATATTTATCATGTCATTTACGCGTCAGTGTCTCACATGAACTATTTACATCACGTGAAAAATACCAGAAATTCAGCGTTGATATCCGCACCCGGAACTTACTCCAGAATGTCTCCATATTGATATCTGGTTAATTTGACTTCTTCTTCCGTAAATGTCTTCATCCAACTTGTGATTTTGAACAGTACCGACAGACCCGTATATCTCATGTTGGCCCAATCGACCAGTTTAGGGAAGGAAGTATCTCTCAAGACATCATCTTCGACGAATTTGGCTAGATTTTCATTCTGATTCCCGATCTCGGAGTAAAAAATCATTGACAGCAGGTGGGCCGCCGATTGGATTGTCGACACATCAATATGATCCAACTGAAAGGAGGAAATTAAAAATTCTGCTCTGGGAATTCAGCGAAACTTCGAAGTTTCGTGATAATATTTACGCATAAAAACAGATGTTTGTACGTGCATGTACCTATGTGGGCTTTGCATTCGAAGACTAATTGACCGATCGGAAAGATATTTTGAGAATATCTTATGAGGACATCGAGAATTTTTTTTCTTCTCTTGTTGTTTTTACTAACCTGGGGGCCTATTCTGTACAATTCAAGCAATATGTCTTGGCAGTCGCTATCGATTCATTACACAAATTGTCATACGTTGTCATTAGATTTGCTATGGCAAATCGATATTGATTTCCAAAGACATATTGCTTTCAGGCTACAGAACAGGCCCCCTGCTGTGCCTGATGGCTGATAGGTGATGGGACGATGGGTAGTGGGGGCAATAAAAAAATAAAAAGAAAAAACACACAAAAAAAAAAATAAAAACATAAATACGTTGAAAAATAAGTACATAAAATATAAACAACGGCAAGATGAAGTCATCGATACATTGTTGCCCTCCCTCAACAAATGCCAGTGAAGAAACGACGAGACAAACGTTACAATAATCCTCCAATATTATATCTACCTTAGGCCGAGGTTAGTTCTGTTGAAGATATTAAAGATGGCCTACTTTCAATGCAAGGCGAAGTATGAGACGTCTAATAATAACATCAGCTCTCCATCCGATACTTGCTCCCTCCGTTTTCAAGTTTTGATACAACCAAATTGCAGCTGCATGGAGAAACTTTTTGGCGTCCTTGGAGAATTTTACCAACTCAAATATAGATTTTTGGGTTTTTACCGTTTTCTGGGGAATTTCAAAGCCCAATGAGACGATTCTGCTTGGTTGGTATGCCTACTTGACTTTTGCATTGTCACAATGATCATAGGCGCAGTGAAATCCAACTTACATTCACTATGTGCTCTTCAGAACAGGCTTCTACTGCAGAGGAGTCTTTAATGCATAACCTTATCCTTGCCCACTCGGGCCGAAAAACAACCTTGGTCAAGTAGTTTGTCTTGACGAGTCGCAAGCTGTCTGTCCCAGGGAGAAGGGAACCAAAAAAGTGCATAGTGAATTACAAAAAGTATTGTGTCGGCAATTTAAGAAATGTAAAGGAAACTGAGCTTATCGTAGGCCCTGCTGCAGTGAAAGCAAAACTGACAAGCCTAACAAAAAAAGGTAAAAAAAAATCGAGTAACCTCCTCCTTTAATATTTCGATTAAAAACGGCTGTTAGAACCACAAACAAATTTGACCTTAACATATAAAAGTCGAGTTTCAGCGAAATCATAACTTAAGAGTTTAGGTAACTATACTAAAGTCGCTAAATCGAAATATAAGATTTTCCCGACAAAAATACACGTACCCCTTAGTAAGGTATTTGTTTCGAATACTTTGTACGTCACAGGCCCATATTCAAAATACGGCTCTGAGTTAGAGTCTTTATAGAGAAACCGATATGTAGGCGTTTCATCCGAGTTCCATAATTGTTTTATAGTAAACTGATCAACGAGCGTCTTGAGATTGTTGCTATTACTTTTTATCCCCGCACTGAGATGATACTTGTCTGCAAAGAACAGGAATAATTAAAAACAGGATAAAGACAACCTCACCGGGGTGTGCTCTGTTGTGCTTTGAATTACTACACAGTTTTACTGAAAAAGGTAACTATCACGCGCCTCGCAAGAAACCATCAATCCTCATGTTTTTCAGGACGCACCACTGGTTCACTAAATGGTCACTAAATGTATGTTTTTCTGATTTTGGTACATTATTTCCAGAAATAATGTACCTATAATCGGTCGGGAAAAATTTTCTTACAAACCCCCCCCTCCCCCCGATTTTTTCGTAAAAATTGTGGAGGCAAAATGTTTCTAACGAAGTCTTGAACGCAAATTATTTTTGCATCGGTTGAGACCAACAGCAAGTCTGTACCTAGAAAAAGCTGTTTTACCTACCTAAGGTAAAATTTAACATACGCGCTGTTGCTATCGCAAAGAAATCAGTCGTTGAATTTTCGTTCACAAATAAATTCCCATTAATTCGGATGATCCGAGAAGCCGACTGCGGGAAAAACGCCGGAACTTCAGGTTCTTTTTTGTCGGATAGGGATTTTACATCTGTGCTGATATCCCACGATACAGTGTCTGTTATGTAAGGCTCGATTGTTGCCACAGCAATCATCCGATGGGACGGGTCGACAGGATAACAGTTGAAAGAACAGCTGTAATTCATAAAATTGATAGCCGATGCTTTTTTAATGTCAGTTTTAATAGCGCAGGTGATTTCTCAAAAATGTTGACCGCGGGCGCTGCACTTCACTTTTCTTAGGTTCAATAAGCAAATTAAAAAAATAAATACGGGATTTGTGGATGAACGGGTCTTTTGTTCTGCCCAATAAAGCCCGTATCACACGTCAGACCGTTCTCCTCCCCATACCATTGACAGTCTGGACAGACCGATTCTTTGGTAATTTTTACATGCAAATTCATTCATAATTTTTCTTAGCAATAATAACAAACGTTGATGCAGGTGCGCCAAAGAGAACATATCCATAGGATCAGCCAATCGGATAATTGGGTCTGTGTCTGCCGTGGGATGGGGAGGAGAACGGTCTGACGTGTGAAACGGCCTTAAGGAGGGTCCTGTTATGTTCTAACGTTGTTAGGTTCTTCTTCTTCTGTTAAGCTATGTGTTAAGGAGGGTTCTGGTTATGTTCTGCGAAAGGATAGAATGATTCTTCCTATTCTCGAATGTTTATTAGATTGAAACTAAACCTTTATTTATCTCAACGCTAGGTATGTACATTGGTACACATTACTGAGTTCCTTGACGGTTTGTTATCAAAATATACCTAAAAAAAAAACTAAAATTAATTACCTTTCAATAGAATAAAATTCATTAACAATAAAATTGATTAGCAAAAAAAACTGCGAAAACAAAGCGCCTTTGTCATAAAACTGGCAATGTTGGACGTAGGCCGCCTAAGCGGCAATGGTTTGTAGATGATTCCCCACGATTATTCAGCGAAAAACGGATGATGGCCCGCCCATTAATACGGCCCTACGAGAAACTCAGAAAACGCCACAGACAAACTTACTCCACAGTGAATGAAACATCTGTGTTTACGAATATGACATGGACTTGAAATTCAATGATTTCAATTTTTTGGTAGGTGATGATCACGTCGTAAATGTAGCTGGCCTCACAAGGCGAAGTAAGCCTCCTGATCGCAGGCACTGAAATTTTATGGCCCCGATTAGAGTATTGTGTTTACCGGCGGTACAATAATTCCGATTCTAAATCGACAAACCACCCGGCTTAATTTTTGCCTCGTGTCCGTGTCTTAGTTGAACAGGACTTTGCGCGGCTAATGGTTAACTGTGTATTAACAATAATTGTAATTATTATTATTGGTTGTACCTACCGCGGATTGAATGGGTGGACATTGCATTGGAGAGGAAATGGGTAATTATGAGACTGCAGGTGGGAAACTGGAATTTTTATTTGAAACAAAAATGTGATAAATGAATCGCCTATTACTTTCATGTTAAGGATACGTACGCTAGTGCTAATAATGCTATAATGAGAGTGCTTCAGTTTTATTGATAATCAATCTGATACCTTCTGATGTTTTCAGTTCACACTCCGGATCAGTATATTCACTGCAACTCGTCGTGAATTCCATATCTGCAAGTTCATAACTTGGGTTTGCTGAGAAAAAAGTTAACGCCAGACTATTGTAGCAAGGCATCGTTCGGATGTTTCCTCCTTTGACTCGAACGTCCATCTTTCCGAGCTCAACTTTGATCCAACACTACAATGAAATGTGGTTTATAAATTAAGAACAGATGGACAACAAATTAAACGCTTCTTGTATGATTTTCTAATTCCGATAGCTCAAGGTACTCTTCCATTCCATAATAGCATACTTAATAAAGCATGCCACTTTTGGTACATTATTTCCAATCACGTACCTATGTAATCGGTCGGGAAACATTTTTTTACAACACCCCCTGATACTTTTTTCTTTTACGTTTCAGAGGTTCTGGGACACGTATATACAATAAAAATTTTTTGTCCGTCCGCCGTACGCCATACGCCGTCAGGAGTGGTCCGATAAAAAAAAAGGGCGTTTAGCAAATTTATTCTTGATGTGCACCTCGGGTAAGAGAATCCGCTAAATTTACTATAAAGTTTTCAAAAACGTTCAAATGTAAAAAATTCATAATTTCAAAAACAGTTTATTTGGGTTTTGGACCCCTTAACACTTTTTGATCGGATTCCCCAGACAATATCCACCAAGTTAGAGCAAACCACAACTTTTAAGACCAACCGCGTCAAAATCGAACCACTGATCCGATTTTGACGAAACTAGTCCTATAAGTTGTGGGTTGCTTCAACTTGGTGCATATTGTCCGGGCAACCGATCGGAAAAGGTTAAGGGGTCAAATTTGGCATAATATTTTTGAAAAAACGCAAACACTCAATTTTGAAGAAGATGCCGCGGGTCTAGAATTTTTTGAGTATTTTCCCCGGCTTTCCCGCATCATTTACCATAGGATAGGGGTTTTTTTCCGAAAATTTTTGAAAATTTTGTTTTTTAATCGGTTTGGCTCGAAATTTCTTGACGCTGGGAGGGTTAGGGGTGCCGGGCGCTGGTGAAGGTTGAATCCCAGGAGGGGTGGAGGCAAGCGTATTTTTCATTTTCACAACATTATCAGCAATATTTCTCACGTTACAGAAACATTATTCATATCCTTACTTGAAAAAATAAATATAAAAAGGCCGAAGCACCAAGAGACGAAATGGCATACCCTTGCGTATATAGAAGATGGAGTTACACCTCCATGGATCGGGGGATCCCCTCGCATATCAAGTCTGTACTCTATCATGTGAATACCTTGGGGGAAGAACACTCGAGGGAATTCTATTGCAGTTCGACTGAAGTCTAAATCTCTTATTTCTGTTGGTACCGGGTCGTATAGCCCTGTAGAACCAGTCGTATTATAAAATCGGCAGTAAGATGAAGTGATTTTCATGAGGAAAACCTCCTATTAAAATTAGCTGAAGCTGAGGTAAGCAAGTTCTACCTAATTTTATGAACAACAAGGATTACCCACCAACAAAAGGAAAACGTTGCATAAACCATGCATGCCCGACGTGCCTCAGGCCTTTGCATGATTGAGGATGATCTGTTATCTGAGTCACTCTGATGCGGTCTTTTCTCAAATGTGAGTACGGATATTCCGGGTTTTGTGAACTGGAAGGCGGAAAATTGTGAGAGACTGATTGGAGAAATTATCATTGATCAGCTCATCAACTGTTCGGAATCGGGCATTTGATTAACAATAAAAATGTGTAGTACATTTAAATAGGTAATACACTGAGCCATCTTACCAGCCTTCGAATTCAATAGTAGGGAAACAACTATGGACGACTTTTGACATCAGGTACGTGAAAAGCGTGTACTTTTGTCTAAAGAGTCCAACTTTTGTTTCGCCTTTGAGCAACCAATCAATTTTGATCATCACAGAACCAGCCACTCCTACTCTTCTACTCTCGCCGTTCTCTCCAATCGGAAGATGAACGAACTTCAATTTGTGGCCTTCTGGGAAAGTAGCGAACCGAGGGTCGAAAGAAAATGTCCACACATCTGGAAAAATAAAAACCGAAAATCGCTAAAGACCACTGCACGCATCATGGCCACTTTCACCTACCATTGCCTGGCATATTGGTTACGTGTCTGTCAAACTATTGGTTGCTGTTGCTCAAAAAAGTTACCTATGCTAAAACAGCTTCCCTTCGAGGTTTGTAATTTTTGTTATTGCGATTTGGAGGTGGCCAACCAAAGATTCGCCATAATTCAATTCTTATCAAGATATACCAAAACTATGGTTCGGAAAAGTTTTGGTGAAGTGAACCTATTTATCTAAAATTGCAGCATATGCCTTACCACCGTCAGGAAGGTATGTGCACACTCTGATGTCCAAGATTTCCGGATCGTTTTTTGCGTCATCTTCGCATTTACGCTTAACATTCAAACGCATGAAATTATGTCGGCGAATCGGAAACAGATTGCGGCCATCGCTAATGCGAATTACGATTCTGACGCCGGTTTCTTCACCCTTCCTAATCTCTTTCTGCTCACCGGGGTCATAAACCAAGTAAAAGGGAGTCCTTACCCCTTTTCGACCGGTTTGGACTTGATAGTAAACGTAAACTTTATTGGAATGGCTCTGCCCTGTAAAAGGTTAGAACATCGTAGGCGACGGAAAATTTACAATCCAATAGTCATTATTGGTCTTCCAGTTTGCAACATAAGCAATTTGACAATTTTTTAAATATATATTTTTTAGTTTACTTAGGTAGGCAGGGACCTAAATTTTGAGACGAGTAATTTTGCTGCCGCGATAATTGTATCTGGTCAAAGACGGACAAACGAGGGACAAAAAGACATTCTGACGAAAATCGTGCAATCATATCAGGTAAGTGATCATCATAAATTATTTTTACGTATTGCTGAACTTGACAGCCAGAACCCAAAAATGATACCGAAGTTCTTGGATTTCGTCCGAAATTTCACGGGTGGAAAAACGAGTACCTAGGTTCGTCTACTTCGAGTTATCTACTCGGCCCTGATTTTGAATTGGTAAAGAAATACCTTGATACTTACAAAGCGCTTGTTCACCGGCATACTGACACTTCTGTCCGGCATAATGCGGCGGACAATTGCAGAAATAACTCCCAAACGTCGGCACGCAATGCCCTCTCTTGCAGGGATTGGGTTTGCAGTGGTTAACTATAGTTTGGCAATCTGATTCATAAAACCTGCCAGAGACATTCTTACACAAATCGCAATGCGGTTCCACGGGTTCGCCGTTTTCGTCGGAATTGATGCAAAGCCCTCCATAACCGCAGCTGCATTCTTTCGTAGTTTTGGACAGAGTCAGAGTGGGCAGGAATGCCAGCAAAACGACGTAACACCAACTCGACAACATAGGCAGTTATTTGGCGTAAATTGGCAGGAATGGAAAAATGTTCGGGAATCATCCAAACACATGACCAATCGCTAGGCAGATATTCCATGAGACCCAAAATACAGTAATATTGAAGACATGAAGCGCCTGTGTAACTGAGTGGTAAAACGAAGGAGGTAGATGGTAGGTCAAGTTAGTGAGTTTCAGAAAAAAAAAAACAGTGGTTAATTTTTGGCACAACTAGATTTTTTTCTGAAGCTTAATTCCGATTCTCGATTTTAGGACGATTCCAATGCTTCCACTTACCGTGGGAGTAAAAACAAACTGAAATATCTTAAGTAGGTAAGTACGATCAGAATGTCAAGTGTGAGGATAGATCAATACTGTGTGGCAATGCGGGATAAAAAACAGATTTGATCAATCGATATCGGTCATCTGGGGCCAGCGGGAACTATGACGCATCTACCAAAATCCTCTTTTGCGATTCTAGCTCAACGAAACGTAATTTTAGGCTAAAAATTGAGAGGGTTTCAAAAATGGTGCTGAATCCGAGTTTGTCACTCACGATTCCGGGACCCTCAACTTTTGAAAATTATAAATCAAGTCCCTCTGCTCTTGTGCCGACCAAGGAAGCACACTTCCGGGTGAACAGTAAATAAAATCAACATTTCCACACTGCCCACAGAGATTTACATTCACAAAAAATTACATCCCAGGCAAATTACAAAAACACTCCCATCACACGCCGCCCAACACGACTCACACTTGAACCGAAAGCATGTCCAAGGGCAAGATTACCGCGTTCTGCAAATACCTCGGTCACATAAATGGAAATGTGTGGCGGTCCTTGGTTTCAGTATTTAAAAAGTACAAAACCTCAGCTCGAAGAAATAATGGAAAACTGGCACTCCAGCCGTTCTATGGCAGCGGCAATTCTCTCTTGCCTTCCGCCCAATATGCAATGCAGCGCCCCAAAATTGAACCTTTCATACTACGAGTTTTTCCTAAATTTAACGCAAAATTAGAGCCAACTTGGAACGTCATCGCGAATGCCTTCGTGGCATTACCTCCCCCGGGTGGATGTTTTCTGGTGCCGAAGACGAGCCGAGGAAGTACGTCACGGATGGCTTCTACCACAGGCTCGTCACGAATGAAGAATTCAATGATGCAGAACAAAAGTGGCATGGTTGTAAGTAATTACTCAGTGTATAATCATTATATCCTAGATTTACGAAGTAAGTGAAAACCCGGAGATCGTTTAAATAATGGATTTCGGATTGGATGTTTTGAGGAAATTTCATCCAAACGTCATTTCTGAGCAAATTCAAAACTTTTTCTACGTTTTATTATTTTATTTTCCTGGGGTGACAACGTGAAAAATCACCTTTTTTTGCTGATTCTTATTGTATCTTGCGATTTCAAGATAACACTGGATACATCGGGATTCACGAAGGAAAACATCACGGTCGAAGTTGAGGGCAATTGGTTGATCGTGGAAGCGCTGGCCACATCCGCCCAACCGGGCAAAGGCGGATATCTGCAGCGGCACATGATGCGCCGCTTTGAGCTACGACCGCAATCTGACGTCGCTAACATAACAATCGAACTGAACGAGCGAGCGAACCGACTGATCGTCAAAGTGCCACGAAAGAAACCACAAGTGAGCCACATTGTTGCTGGAAATTCATAATTTTTTAATTTTTCAAAATTTCAATTCCAAGAGTTTGATTTTATGACTTTTAAACCTAAAAATGTGTGAGATGAAGAAGTCCATAAAACCTTTCCAACTATGTAAGTCCGTTACTTGGAAACGATATGCACCAAATTGACATGTGAAGTTGTGGGAAATGGCTAATAGGTGGCAACATTTTTGTCAACCCCCCCTCCCGATCATTGACAACGGGTCGATTATCAATAATCTACCATTTTTTGTTTCAGGTGACCGTATAAAATTCGGCAGAAGGAGTCGGAGAATCTGCCCTTGTCCCAATCCGTCAAATGTACAGAATAAAACACCAATTTACTAAACGACAGTTAACTTTTATTTCAGTTCACAAAAATCAAACAATTCCGTTGCTCCACCAGGAATTCCATTCGTTTTTATTTCAAAAGTATTTTTGTTCTCTTTTTTTTGTACAGTTGAAGATGAAAAATAATAATAACTTATCGATATATTTAAATATTTCATATAGAAAACTAACGTTACACACTAACATGCAATATTATTCAGCTAATTTACCGTGGATGAACGGAAAATCGTCAAACAAAGGAGAAAATCGTTGAGAGAAACAAAGGAACTGGCGTTCGGACGAAATCAAGTTTGAAAAAACTGCATAAAATTATATAATAGTCCATAGTGGCCCCATTAGGAAACTTTGCGGGTTTCTAGTTAGAACAAATAATTCAAAGAACACAACTCAAACTCAAAAGTAGTGCAAACGATCGAAATGCCAAAGAATTTCCAATGGAAAAGTCGAGGGATTTAGTTTACAGAGGGGATAGTTTCGAGCAGCAATTGTCAAAATAGGTACCCAAACAGAGAGCTGCACAAAACAAAAAAAAAATGTATCCAATATTTAATATTGGACAGCCCGTCGCACGTAACGCTCTTTTATTCTCTAAAAAATGCATTCGCAAGAAAAATTAACATTTTCTTATGGTCGTTGTAGCTGAGGTTATTATAATACTAAACACTATGAACCGTCCTACGCTAAACTGTTGAAGCAATTAACAAAAGCCTGACAGTCAAAAAAGTTCAAAATTTCGAGCGTATTTACGTTGACGGGGCCCCCAGCGTTAACTTTAATTACGTAAAATTCGTCCGAGTAAAAACAATCTTTGTACAACGTCGAGGAAATAAAATCAGCATTTACAATACAATCGTTTCAACTGACGATGCGGTAACATTTTTCTCGAATAAAAATAATTATATTAGGTACATTACAAAAATTACAAGAAACCGACTCTGTCCATACTAAAATTTTACAAGTTACACAAAATAGAAATACGCTAGTCGGTTATACATAGAAATAAAAGGTAAAACGCAAAAGTTCTTTTTACAACTGAGTATTGTAGCAGTGGGAGCAGAAGAGCAAGGGGTTTATCGCGCGGGTACGCACAAATTTAGAGCAAAACGAGAAGTCTCAGTGATTTTAAATCCCAATTACAAAAAGTAGATCGATTTTTTCGTCGAATATTTTATTTTTGTTTTGATTTAGTGTATTTTTGAATTCAGGAAAATAATTTAATCGTTAAAATTCTATTGTAACGCTCCACAGTAACTAACTATGCAATAGGTACCGAAAATCGGCTATAAAATTTAAGAAAATAAAAATTGAAAACAAAAAAGCCATTAATTAAAAACCTAAAAATCGAAAAATTAAAACACAAAAAAAAATTTAAAACCAGACAGAATAAAAAATTTAAAAAACAGAAATTGAAAAGTTCAAAGGTTAATTTGGTTGGTTAACGTTACAAAAAAATCAACCTTGGATAGGTCAGATTTGCAGCCGAGTCGCTACCTATACAAGTGCCTTAAGTTAGGATAATACGTTTACTTAAATACAAAAAATGCTCGCGATGGGGTGTCAGTTTCCAAAGAACACCTTTGAAGGCTTGGGAGCTTGTTAGAATGTTTTCAATCTTGGCCGCATATCGTGCTTGCCACTAACCTGAGGTTTGACAAAACCTTTTTTTTTTATCAGGGGTTTTAGTACCTCAGTAAATGTTTTGAAATGACCAATTTTTCCTCCCTAACCCTCATAAAAAATTTAACTTCTCGGCATATAAATACGCCCGGTTAAGCCCTAAATAAATGCGTACTCGCCTAGTAGAAACTAAATTGTACGTCACTCATTAAAAAAATAAAATCTGAACGAATACATTCAACAATAACGACCAATAGAACGCTAAAGCATAACATTTATCAACACAAAACATCAAACATCGAACCGACGAGTAATGTAAGCATAAGACAATTGCAGTATTGCGACATAAGTAATGTTTAGTATGGGTAGAGCCATGACCGTCTCAATTTGCGAGAAAAAATTGCCTAAGTGAACTCGAAAAGTGTTCCAGCGACAAATAGAACGTAAGGCATAAACGTAAGCGACATTGAAACAATAGTTAACAACGAGATATGTCGAATTTAATCCACTTACAAGCTAGGAGAGGCCAGGTTAGCATAGCCCCAGTGAACAGACACAGAACGGAAACAGATCACTAGATAAATTGTCAAATGAGCCGCAGCGGTGAACTATTTTTGAAGTCAGGTTATATTGCAATTGTGCTTGTCGAAAAGTCATGCTCGGAAACACATTACACGGGTTGTAAGGGTAAAACTGAAATTACACTTAGTGGTACTAAAATCAGACGTTAGGGCATTCAGATGAATTTACTCAATATTCATTTCGCAGGAACGCGTTTTTACTATAATTCAAGGCAATTCAGATACCTAACTCACGGTTCTCCAGCATACGACTCAACCCGCGACACTCAGCCAATCGGTATCACGATCTCCTCCGCTAGGACCACTCATTGACGGCTCAAGCCTCCGGCCTGAATGGTTTCGATTGTTGAATCGACCGAAATTGAGAATGTTTGGATCCAAAGTGAGCCTTCTGCAAACCAATTTGAGAATTTTTCAGCCCGGATAGAAAATTTCCTGAGCTACTTCGAGGATTTCCCAAAAGAATTTGAGAATTGAATTTGGCAAAGATCAGCTGACCTATCCGAGGATTGGTCAGAGTTTCAATGTGAGTAGGTTTTCTGAATTCGAAAAATAGCCAGTCATCATTCACCCTTTTTCCTGCAAAAATGATGATACCTAATGTAGCAGTGCAACTTCAGTCGATTAACATTGCAGTTTTGAACCCTCTGCATTAATTCTTCATCAGTTCATTCTCTTCATGAAAAAATGTCCCGTTCTTTTCAGGTGAATTATATTTTTAAATAAAAGTTTTGATTTAAAACATTTCAGCGTATTACCTTCTCCTTATCAAGATGATTTTTATTGAAAAATTCTCAATTCGACTCGGAATTGCGATAAAAGGTACACAAGCAGTTTTTGTTCATGTTTACACGTGCAAGTTAATTATTTTGCCAACCTAGATTCAATTTGAGTACCACTCAGTGAAATGCAACTTATGAATAACATCAGATCGTAAATAATGTCGTTGAAATAAATAAATTAAAAATTATTCAGTCGTGTGAACGGTAAGCGACGCGGTGGGCGAAATCAAACGGTGGCTGGAAGAAACGGGATAGAAGGGAGGGGCGTCGGTATTGTAATCATAATAAATATATACACAGTTCACCCATTTGCGTCAAATACGTAAGTAAAAAGTCCTTGTAAATTGTAAGTGTTTTCGACCCGTGGAGCGCAGGCACTTTCACAATCCCCCGTTTTCACAATGTAAGCAATCGTCAATGTCAGTGGACTCGGATCAAATTGTAACGATACCTCGGCGAATAAATAGCCGAACTTCTGGCAAAACATTGGACAATACGCAGACACTGTCGATTCAATGGTTAATTCACTTTAGGCAAAAAAGATTTGGCTCAAAGCCTCATAATTCACAACATTTCTGGTTAACATACTTTTTTATTGAATTTCCTGCATTTTTGGAACCTTCAGGCTGCAGCACACCAAAGAAGTATCCCTGCTTATTTTATAGGCAAAGTTCTCTCCTCACCTTTTTTCTTAAATTGATAGGAATGTTTCCATACGGAAAAAACACTCTTCCTCAAACTGTCATTTTACACTTACAATGCTGACTCATTCGTCTTCCTAATTTCTGGGACCCTTCAAATTTTTGCCATAGTATCGAAAGGTGAAATAAGGTCCTGTGAAAGGGCAGAACGATGGATAGGTAAGTTAAAAATGACTGAAACAATCGACTGACGAAAAATTGAGCCAAAATATTTTTGACTCCTATTTTGGGTGATTCTTGATAGCATACAGCCAATTTTATCAAGCTTTTAACGATTTGTAAAGTTAACGTGGAAGATAATATTGACTATGGTAACATTATCAATGAGTGCCTAAAGCCCGTATCACACGTCAGACCGATCTCCTCCCCATCCCACAGACCGTCTGGACAGACCGATTCTTTGGTGATTTTTACGTGCCAATTCATTGAAAATTTTTCTTAGAAATAAGGTTCCATAGATGAATAATAACAAACATTGATGCAGGTGCGCCAAAGTGAACATATCCATAGGATCAGCCAATCAGAGAATAGGGTCTGTGTGTCTGTCCGTGGGATGGGGAGGAGATCGGTCTGACGTGTGATACGGGCTTAACAGCGAAAAAAAGCACCGCTTGCAATTCGATTGAAATGTGCCAAAACTTCCATACTTCCATGAATGCCTTGGAGCCGCTTTATCAATTCACTTAACCAACTGATTATCAAATGGGCACTGTCCATCGAAAAATTTGATCAGGGGGCTTGATAAAACAGTTAATAAAGCCAGCCTTAAGGTTAAGTGCTGTTAGTCACATGTTTAACGCTACTGTCCAACCAGTCACCTAATCGGGTAAATAAAATTTTAATTCATCTGGCAATAAAAACGATGTAAACCAACGTTCTTTGCTATAGTTTCTCCAACCAAATAACATACGATTACGATTTTGAGTCAAGTGGCAGCAGTGTCTGCCTCTCACATTGTCCAATGTTAGAGTTTAGCCATAAAAGTATATTTCGACAGTTTCAAGGGCAAATAATGGATCATAAAATAGTTGATTTTGCGAGGTCGGAAATGTATAAAAATGCTGACAATTAAATATCAACGAGTGGAATCACTTGACTTTGAGAAGTTCAAAAGTTCAAGAAGCGCATCAAGTCTTTTCAAATGGTAGTGACGCCGCTGAGGGGAGGAGTCAGGTAATCTGATGTTGGATATTGAGCTTGTTCTATAGAATAAAATCGAATTGAAACGAGGCAGTTTGATAAGGACCTCTAGATTTCACTAGAGGCTTCTTGAGTATTCAGTACAAGCAGTTAGTATAGTTAGCGCAAGTGCAGGTTAAGGGAATTTATATTTTTGGGTATTTGAAACTACCACACAAGCTTCTACGTACCCGGAGGCCAGGGCCTCGTTCAGCAACTGTGACTTCAGAAAAACAAGTTCAAATTGCAGGGTGATGACTCAAAATGGCACCAATATCAGGGGATGGTTAGAGGATCATAACCTATGGTATTCTACGACAAGATATTTTCAGACATACCGCCTCCCATGATAGCCACACGATAGAATTTCTTTGCTAGTTCCTAGGTAGTTTAACGTCATTTTCAGGTGATATCATCACATTGGAATCATTGATACCAAAATTGATTCTCATATCAACCGAAATGCTATTGACTTGCTAACCATTTTTGAGAGTTAATGTTGTTGTTGTTGTTGTTGTTGTTGTCTTGTTGTGTTAATTGTTGAATTCGATCTCATGGAATGAACAACGAGGAAAACAAAAGTAACTGGGTATAGAACATCAAGCAACATCATTGGATAACCTAACAGGTCATAGATTGGCTCTGACGTCGATTTATTGAAATATCGACATGTTGGGCTACCACGAGAAGGTTCCAGTGAGGCTCAACTTTGCCATGAATAACTTCAAGAAAAGGAACCTGAGTAGCGAAATTTCGTTATTGGCAAAGTTGGTCAACATAATGGCAAATTATTCGCACGCAAGATCCATCCCTCGATTGATTTCAAACCTTAGCAGAGATTTAGAGGCACCAGGGAATACTCCAAAACGAAATTCCACCCTTGAAGCTGACGCTCAAAGCTGTGACCCCTTGATCGTTAGACTGAAGAGTCTAGAATAGAAAGTAAATTTGATCCGAGTTAGCTTCCAATTGAACACGGTGGTATTGTGAATCTGTAGAGTGATCTGATGTTGGTGATTCAGGAGCCCACCAGGAGTACCAGGATGGCCTGATAGTGGGCTAGCTCCGTTGTCGGGTCGCTGGCGGTCGTCGGTTGTCCGGGGCTCCCTGCCGCTTGGCTACAGCACAAGATCGGGCAGGGGCGCTGCGCACTAGGCACCTCCTACTTTTCTCTCCTTGTAATAGATCTCCTCGCTTTCTTTGTCGCAGAGAAGAAGGACGACCGCGCCGAACAGGAAAATGGCTGCGCCCCAGCCGACGCCGTACGCCCAGCCGAATTCCCAAACGGTTCGATTTCCTGCAAAGACAGACATTAGTGGAGAATCTAAATCACCATTAAAGGAGGAATTTCACCCCTCGCTGAAGGCGATACGTCTGAGAGAAAGTGTAATATATAGGGTCGAGGAAAACAGGTAGTCAAGCGGATTGTATCGTAAGTTACACAAGCCTTGCTCCAAAAATGTTCAAACGCCTTTTGAAAAACTGAGTAGAACAGGATGAAAGCATGTAAATCATCGGTTGGAAGGTGACAAAATTTACCTTGATTGAGTTCTGCAGCGAAGCACACGGGGTAGATGACGAGAGCAAGCAACACGCAGATAACTGAAAGAAGAAAACAATAATTTGCTGTGAGAGACGTGTTAATCCAATCAAGAATCAACCGAACAATAATTTAAGTACTTAACAATTACTTTTAACACAACACATTTTCAAACAATTAAAAGCACCTACAATTTCCTCTCTGTGTCCTGGTTGGTGTAGGGCAGAGTGAAATTGTTCTGGTTTGCTTTTCAGAGCGGGGAAGAATGCAAGGCATACAACTCACCTAACCTTGGTTAGCCCAAGCTTACACCTAAAAAAGCCAAGGAAGAAAAAACAACGAGGCTCAGAGCGCATATTACGAGCTCAGAATTGCACGGTTGGCCAAACTTTTGACCTTTTTTCACAATCAACAGCCTTAAAACCTAAAAATGGAAAGAAGAGGGTGTTCCAAGTTTTCGCAAAGTTATCCGCACGCCATAGAGGGAAAAGAAAGTTCGCATTCAAAAGTCGTTAATTAATTCGAAGAAGAGACGGCTAAAGCTGTGTACGTCAGGTACACACTCCCTACCACAATGTTTACAACACCTGATGAGCCTCGGGAGTAATACGTTCTGCACCGCGAGACTTCCAAACTGAACGAAACTTCGACCAACTAATACAAACAACAGCAGCTTCCAGAGGTGAGGAAGGTCTGAGGAAAATACTGCCGCCTAACTTGAAAATTCTTGCGAAGAAAGTGGAGGGAGACGATGAAGAAGCGCCAATACTATACATCCTTTGTGAAGGACGCCAAATTAATATCCTTCTTTCAACATCCACCGTGACAATATTCTCTTTTCAAACTCGCAACTCCGTCTGCCTTGGAACTCATTACGTTACCTATTCGGCGCCCCAGTCCGGGGTTGATGAGCACGAGGCAGCTTAGAAATGCTCCGACGTACGTTCTTCGAGCGATCTTGGTCCAAAAGCGGGGAAACCCGCGGCAAAAGGGAATAAAACTTGTATCGACGAATTCCGTCTTTCATTCTGAACGAAGTCGAGAAACTCGGAACTCATTTCTATAGAAGAGGCCTTGACAGAAAGGCCTTGCAAAGGCGACGCTTTGAATCTTCTCTTTGATGAGGACAAAATTTTGATAATCATGGATGGAAAGATGCGAATGTTGAAACATCGAGCAGAAACCGGTTTATAAATAATGTCAACATTTAGCCATAAGGTCCAATTTCACCAAAATTCAATATCAAGTCATTATTGTAGGGATGGGGCATAAATGGAGAAGTTTTATTATTATACTTACGAGATAGTATCATTACGTAGACGGCTATCCGATAGAACTTGTATTTCGTTCGATGGTCCGATGTTCGTAGGCCGATCCCGGTCAGGAGTGTCGCCATTGCATCCGTCACTAGGGCCACAATGCACAGTCCTGCCGCCACCTTGATGTAAGCTGAGGAAGGAAAAATGGAATCAGTCACGGATTATAATAAAACGGATTTTCATCAGTTGACCCCTGTACCTGTTGAAGGGTTTGTTATGGCAGGTTTGAGAGCCTTGCGCATGCTCAGTTCGAAAATGCTGTTGCGAGGTTTGGTAGCCAATAACAACAACAGTTTCAAATCGTGAGTGGATCAAACCGCAACCGCCGACCGTGTGCAATATTGTGCGGCACTCAGCCGCTTCGGCGGGTCCGTTGTTCCCAAACATGCGGCTCTCAGCTATTAGAGACGCGTCTGGACACGCCTGAACCGCCGGCCGTAGAGGATTCAATTGTCAAATCTTACAGGCCGGCCCTGAAGACGGAAGGCTGTAATAACCTCGTCGCGTCGGTGGGAGGTCGCGGGTTGAGCCGTTCGCCTGCCACAGCCTATATACTGTGCATGCGCAAGGTGCCTACACGCCTACACTAAGCTCCTGGAACAAACCGGAAATTAAACCGAAAATTCAACCTCATTTTCAAAAGAGAAGGCTAATCCCCCAAAACGAGAGCATTTTGATAAAAACGAAAGAGAAAGCGTTAACTCAATTTTAACGGAAGGTTACATTCACCTCCCTTTTGGAATCAAGATCCTCAATTTGACCACGAAAAATGGGGTAACACAATTTTCAGGACCGCTTGACCGACTATGCTCAGCAACTTTATAATTTAAATTACCGAACAAAACTGGAGTTATAGGCAATAAGCACCCAATAGCGAACAAACCAACGCGAAGCACTCAATAACCGTTAAGGAGGGCCGAAGTAGCAATTAGAACTTCATCGGCATGGTACAGGATGGGTATAACTTTCTGGACTTCGCAAGCGCGGAAGGTGAGCAGTTGTACGGCCAATGAGGAGAACTTGGGGGCCGAAGAGCCGCCGTTTGACCGAGGAAGGAGGGTGTCTTAATTGAGCCCTAGATCACTTGTTTACCATCAATAAGAGGGATGAGATGGAACGAGGGAGTATTCCTACTCCCGTCCGAGTTCCAATAGTTCCGGGGTCGAAGGGTCGGCAAATTTCGCGGGTCGCCCTCTGGGGTCGAGAGCCCCGCATATCTCGGCCGGAGAGAGAGGAGCATCGACAAAGTCAACACAGCATCGCCATATCCACCAACCATCTTCGCCGGGCAAGTTATACTAATTACCACGTTGACTACAATTGGAGTTGACGATCGAGAGGGCTGTGCCAGAGTTGGAGAAGCACAACAGATGATGCGGTCAAATTAACCAATTGTGAAGCCCGATATCCGCCGGGCATCTTCCAAACCGAATTCCACGCTCATCCAACTGGGATTCTCTCGGAGCTTTTAATAGTTCCCAACTGCTGGAAAGCGCGAGCTCGATTCAATCAATTGAATGAAGCTTCTCTCTAAACGGCAGCAGCACGGACACATAACGCGTCGCATAGCATTGTGTGAACCAACGAGGAAATGCTCGATAAATTTTCATTTATTGTTCAGAAAAATTCAGGTCTATGATTCTGTCAAAGGACGAATCTTTGAAATATCGAATGGCAATGGATTCTGCCAGCGTAGGTTTTGGTTTGTTATTCAATATTAAACCATCGCAATCGATCGATTTTCCCAAAATTCGTGAAACTTTAGAATTCAAAGGGTGAAGAATCGAAATCAGCAAAAACACCATTTCCATCCGTCCACAGTACAACGTCGACACTTTCCACACGTCACAAAGGCCGAGGTCTCTCAATAATCAACTTACAAACTCAAATAAAACCACAAACTCAAGTAACCAACATAACCCACAAATACAACCCTACAACCCAGCTCTCAAACTCAACTAACCAACTCTAACTAACAAACTCGGCTGACAAAATTTACTCTCAAGCTCATCTATAAACTCCTGTCTGAAAATCATCTTAGAAACCTCGACTCTCAAACTAAACTCTCAAACTTGACTTTCAAACTCGACTCTCAAACTCAACTCTCAAACTCAACCTTCAAACTTGACTTACAAAGTCGACGCCCAAACTCAACTTTCAATATCGACATACAAAGTCGACAGTCAAACTCAACATTCAATCTCGACACACAAAGCCGACTCTTAAACTCAACTTCCAAACTCGACTTACAAAGTCGACCGTGAAACTCAACATTCAAACTTGACTTATAAACTCGACGCTCAAACTCAACATTCAATATCGACATACAAAGTCGAATGTCAAACTCAACTTACAATCTCAACTTCCAAACTCGACTTACAAAGTCGACCGTGAAACTCAACATTCAAACTTGACTTATAAAGTCGACGCTCAGACTCGACTTACAAAGTCGACCATCAAACTCGACTTTCAATCTCGACATACGAAGTCGACAGTCAAACTCGACTCACAATCTCAACTTCCAAACTCGACTTACAAAGTCGACCGTGAAACTCAACATTCAAACTTGACTTATAAAGTCGACGCTCAAACTCAACTTTCAATCTCGACATACAAAGTCGAATGTCAAACTCAACTCACAATCTCAACTTACAAACTCGACTTACAAAGTCGACCAATGTCGACTCGACTCGACGCTCAAACTCAACTTTCAATCTCGACATACGAAGTCGAATGTCAAACTCAACATTCAAACTTGACTTATAAAGTCGACGCTCAAACTCAACTTTCAATCTCGACATACAAAGTCGAATGTCAAACTCAACTTACAATCTCAACTTCCAAACTCGACTTACAAAGTCGACCATCAAACTCGACTTACAAAGTCGACCATCAAACTCAACATTCAAACTTGACTTATAAAGTCGACGCTCAAACTCAACTTTCAATCTCGACCTACAAAGTCGAATGTCAAACTCAACTCACAATCTCAACTTCCAAACCCGACTTACACACTCAACATTCAAACTTGACTTATAAAGTCGACGCTCAAACTCAACTTTCAATCTCGACTTACAAAGTCGACCGTGAAACATTCAAACTTCAAACATTCAAACATCAAACTTCAAACTTCAAACATTCAAACTTGACTTATAAACTCGACGCTCAAACTCAACTTTCAATCTCGACATACGAAGTCGAATGTCAAACTCAACTTACAATCTCAACTTCCAAACTCGACTTACAAAGTCGACCATCAAACTCAACATTCAAACTTGACTTATAAAGTCGACGCTCAAACTCAACTTTCAATCTCGACATACAAAGTCGACAGTCAAACTCGACTCACAATCTCAACTTCCAAACTCGACTTACAAAGTCGACCGTGAAACTCAACCTTCAAACTTGACTTATAAAGTCGACGCTCAAACTCAACTTTCAATCTCGACATACAAAGTCGACAGTCAAACTCAACTCACAATCTCAACTTCCAAACTCGACTTACAAAGTCGACCGTGAAACTCAACATTCAAACTTGACTTCCAAACTCGACTTACAAAGTCGACCATCAAACTCAACATTCAAACTTGACTTATAAAGTCGAATGTCAAACTCAACTTTCAATATCGACATACAAAGTCGAATGTCAAACTCGACTCACAATCTCAACTTCCAAACTCGACTTACAAAGTCGACCATCAAACTCAACATTCAAACTTGACTTATAAAGTCGACCATCAAACTCAACATTCAAACTTGACTTCCAAACTCGACTTACAAAGTCGACCATCAAACTCAACATTCAAACTTGACTTATAAAGTCGACGCTCAAACTCAACTTTCAATATCGACATACAAAGTCGAATGTCAAACTCAACTCACAATCTCAACTTCCAAACTCGACTTACAAAGTCGACCATCAAACTCAACATTCAAACTTGACTTCCAAACTCGACTTACAAAGTCGACCATCAAACTCAACATTCAAACTTGACTTATAAAGTCGACGCTCAAACTCAACTTTCAATCTCGACATACAAAGTCGAATGTCAAACTCAACTCACAATCTCAACTTCCAAACTCGACTTACAAAGTCGACCATCAAACTCAAAATTCAAACTTGACTGTTTTGACGAGCCGACAGCTTTGAATTTCAATTTCAGACCAAGTTTCAGTTTGAATATCAGTTCGAGTTTCAGTTTGAATTTCAGTTCGAGTTTCAGTTTGAATTTCAGTTTGAGTTTCATTTCGAGTTTCAGTTTGAATTTCAGTTCGAATTTCAGTTTGAATTTCAGTTCGAGTTTCAGTTTGAATTTCAGTTTGAGTTTCATTTCGAGTTTCAGTTTGAATTTCAGTTTGAGTTTCAATTCGAGTTTCAGTTTGAATTTCAGTTTGAGTTTCATTTCGAGTTTCAGTTTGGATTTCGGTTTGAAGTTTAGTTCGAGTTTCATTTCGAGTTTCAGTTTGAATTTAATTTTGAGTTTCAGTTTCAATTGAGTTTAGTTTGTGGGTTGGATTTGTGGGTTTTGCTTGTATTAGCGTGTGGGTTCACTTTGTGAGTTGAATTTGAGAATTGAGTTTGTAAGCTGAGTTTGAGAGTTGTGTTGACAGCGATAAGAACGGTTTATTATTGATTAATGTCCCCAGAGCCATAAGAATGGCCTTCAGATTACTCAGTTATGTTCGAGTTTGGCATTCAGGGCAGACCAGAATCGTTCAGTATTTTCGTGGATTATCCTCCTCCGGCTTCGTTTTTCAAGAATGTGATTTATCTTCTTTTTTACCCAACCCGCGTTGAGAGAGCACACGAATCGAATTGATTCTAGGCTATTTGCCCGTAGGATTGAATTTGCTCCCCTTTTCTCAAGTTAGAATACACACAACCTCGCCTGACCCGGTTGTCGTCTTTCAAGTAACTCTGTGTTCTCTCTCTTTTTCCGAGCCTCTCTTTTTCTGCCAGGCCCGTTGGAAATTCCGAAAATAGTGAAGGGTTGAGAAAAGAGTTTCCGACTGCTGGATACGGCGCACGTAATCTTCACTCGCTATCTCTCGGCTGGCAAAATAGCAACCCTGACTTGCCACCCTGGCGATTGTAATTCGTAGAACGATCCAACCGTATATCGGTCCATCTGCTTCAACCGCGAGCAGTTGGACGAATCATGGAAACGGGATGTGCTACCTACGCACCTTCAAGCATGAAAAGCGAGGAGTGAATTGAAAACATTGCCCTGTGATAGCGATCAGCATGGAAAAATATTTTTTTCATGGTACAAACAGCATAACATCATGGATCAGATGAGAATATTACCAATAACGGAAATGACGAGCGGCCAAAATCGATTATCTTGAAAAAATAGAACCAGCCGTCTCAATAATTACTTCAATACCAGTTTTAGGCCAGTATCTCAGAATCCGATTCTACATTAGACAGTTAGAAAAATTTTTCAAGCCATAGACCATAATTTCAAAGTATTTTTGAATTTTTGTCCCACACCTTGGTACATCGATTTCAGTACTTACTGACGTCTCGGGCACCATAGCAACCTGGTCCAGATGCCTTTACGTTGAAGGGGAGAGGCGTTGGTGCTTGTTCTCCAATGCAATGGTAAAACAACCCTTGGCGCCATCCGATCGCCATTAGCCAATCGTTGCTTACGAGCGCCAGCACCAGAAGGACGATGACCATGATCCCGCAGATGAACGCAATCACCTGAAAATGATGAAAATCAATCAGAATTTCTAGGTCAAGTTATGATGGAGGCTCCAGTCAGAAACATGTACCTTTCGAAATAAACACCTGAACTCATCAGTCGCGACGGGTGATCACTATTTCGTGTATGAATACATTCAACGGAGCGTGTAGAATTCACGCCTCACGGACTTGCACATCTGAGAACGCTTGATTTCTCCCAATGGTAAATAAAAAGCTTTCAACGTTAACAAGTTCTCGAAAGCGCTGATAAATGTGTAGAACCGCGGGTGGAATCATCGGAAAATTCAGGGGGAAAAATTGACTAACATCATTCAAACTATACGAGACGATTTCTTTTTTCTAAAAACTCAAAAGCATGATACCTACCGAAATGACAACTTCTTGAGACTGTGGTTGCCCGTATTGAATGGGCCACGTCCTGGAATCCTCGAGTTCGGTTTGAAAAAATTAAAATGACAAGAAATCTCCGTTTCAGCATGTTTTTTTAGCTCGATACCCAACCCCCCAAATCCCCCCCAAGCCCACAAAGAGACGGTGAGAAGTAGTCAAGACATGATACACGGTCAATCATTGGCTCAAGGGCGCATTCGGTACCGGAGAAGGAGAAAGAAAATGTAACGAGCATCACGATAAACTGGGAAAAAGAATTGCTCCTAAAACCGGCCAAAGTGTTCGGTCATTCCTCTCAATCAACGCACATTCAGGGGAAAACGAATTAATGTAAAAACCAATCAGAGCGCCCCAGGGCCATAAAGAGTGAGAATGATCACATTGGGGGAATGGGGGCGAGTGAAGAGAGAAAATATGATTGATAAACGCGAATCACAGTCTGTATGGCAGGTCCCATTGTGTACGGTCAGAGGAAACTGGTAGAGGGAAGCACGCAATGGGGAAACGCTCCTGATGGGAATGGATATTATCCTTTTGTACCCTAGAGAATCAATATGACAACAACGTGGTAAATAATGGAAATGGAAATGATGAGTTGTTCAGGGAGTTCGAAGACGGAATACGATGAAGGAATGGGAGGAATTATTGGATGCGAGCTCTCTTTTTCTCTAAGTATTTTAGGGCGATGGAGATAATATTCTTTGAATTATAAAAGCATAAAAAAATAAGCAGTTTACCAGACCAGTCACGAGTTCTAGATCGAGTTCATCTAAAAACCAGAGATGCATTGATAACATACAATGCTTCCATATTTTGATGAGTAAATTTTTGACACAATTTGATTAGGTATATTTTGACTAATTTTGAAGCGGTTTCTTCACCCCAGTTCCTCAACAAAAACATTTTCCCAGATAGTATTGGTTCAATTCATAAAAGTTGGTACTCATACCTAGTAGTTTCTTCGGGCATGGGAAACGGGTCGCATCAGAGTCAATAAATGATTTACACCCTACCGTTCTTCCTTTGTGGTACCTGCATACCCAGAGAAGTTGAATCGGGTTCATGTGGCAGCCATGAAGTGGTTAATTATAGAGCTCGTTAGCCTTTTGTTGGCGAAACGCAGAAGCGAAAGACCCCGCCGAGTTTCCTTTCTTTCCAAATGAAACTTGGAAGCGGTTCCAACGCAAAGTGCCCAACTGCTCAAAGCACCACCTTCCTACAGTACTACTTAATACTTTACAACAGAAGTCCTCCAACACCAAGTTGAGGAAAGACGGTCGTCTTTAGCTCTCAGTTAACCCAAATTGCATTGGAGTTGATTCAGGAAGAAAGGAACCAACATTTGCGAATTTCGAGTCCGATGTATCTTCATTAAAGCTCGCTACTTTTGAACTCGAAGATCACCTAAGTTGATAATGGGGCTGAACTTTATGAAAGGCGGAGAAAAGTGACGTATTTCGGAACCTTATTAGGAGTACCTACTTGCTTAGGAACATGGAAGTGCGAATTAGCGCCTAGTTAAGTAAAGGCAAGATATGTTTCTCTTGGGTATTGTATTTGTGAGTCCTCTTATGCGAGAATGTATTGTATAGACGATGAAGAGTGGCACGGAAGGGGTGAATCGGCAATTCCTTCAAAATGAAACGCCGACGAGGGCTCGGGGTCAGTTCCTGAGACTAGCTAAAGGAAACCACGTCGCTGCTCTTCGGCTGATCTGGATTCGCAAAGATCGCCTCGGGAAGTATGTAACTATACCCAACTCCATGATTCAGCTGATGGCTCCTCCAGGGTAGCTATAACCTCAGACACCAATTTTGAGCCCTCGTCGTTGCGTCGTTATGAAGAAAACTTCGACTTCGAAGTTGCCGCGCCACTGAGGAGAGCTCAAAACCAGGGCTCTGTCGCGAGTTTATGTCCATCACCAATGGTTGAATGGATGTGTCCAATGGTAAAGAATCAGTCAGAGCTTACAGTAAAATTGGCTTTCCCAAAATCTTGTCACTCCGGTACATACTATGACGCGTCCCTGTTGCGTCTGACCGATTTTTCTGTTACAGGTATTCTTACAGGGCCTATCGAGCTGAGGTGGGATGGTGATGTTAACCACGCTTGGAGGCTCGATGAAGGATTATTTACTCTGGAAAACATTCGGATAGGCAAGTGGAGCTTCAGTGGAGCACAGGAGCAATGCACAGGACATTTCCTGATGTCTGCAAGGACTCAATGCCAGTTACGCCTACGGCAGACGTAGAACTAATTTGACCGACCCCCTCCGGCGCAGCTGGATGCCACGCACATTCTTTCTTCGGAAATTTGTAAAGGGAGACAATTTTATTTGACATCTCTGCCGCTCTTGACTCGGAATACACCAGAAGCAATAGCCTTCATGACCAATGCCTGAAGTGCGAGTGACAGGGCCAGCCACTCTGAACAACTCGGATCAACGCATGCATTTGATTGACGACGATCGATGAGCACACGACTGCGTTCAACTTGTACCTCCTCGTCAATCAACCGGGGATGATTCGCTTTTTCCGTTTAGCCCTTCCAAAGATTCGTCTCCGGCTCACGTCCATGACTGGACTGCACAAAAACAGGAAAGCTGCTATGGATTGGCCTGACAAGTTTTCAACGGTTGAATTTACAGAGGTGGAAACAAGAGCAGGAAGAGGACAGCGATTCTGCCGTCTATGCGGCGAACGATCCCAAATCCCAATAGACACATCTCTGAGCCCTGAAGAAGGTGATGAATCAGGTAACGAAATAAATTTATTCCTTCTATGACCCCACTCTCAGTTGTCATCTGATGTGATCCTGTTGTTCCTTATTTTTGGAGGTTAAAGTATTTTAAGGATTTTGAAAAGATTTTTATGCCGTGGGCAGTACCGAAGGGCTGGAATGACGAAATCACCAACACTTGGTCAGAAAATTGTTTTTCATGAGGCAAACCAATTTCTACTAAAGCAATTCATTAGTGTAATGATATCTAAGGTCATAAGATCTGAGGTAAAAAAAGGTGAAGTACCATAAAGGTATTCTTATTCCTCGGAAAAATCAGCGTGTCTCCAATACCTATATTGGGGGATGTAGGGCCGGATTTTCAATATATACCAAAAACTCCTGTTTCTCCCGAGAATATGGTAAAAGGCAAGCTGGAATTGAATTTCCAAGTGAAAATTCCACTGATCCCTTATTTTTGGTTCCTGCGCTCCATAACTTTCGGCGAACTTCGCACTTCTTTTCCATATTGCAACAACTGCGCCGCGTTTTGTCAGCATTTAATATCGAGATTAACTTTGGTAGGAGAATGATTTACCTATTTAATCCCGCTGGTGTTGTGAATCCTATGGGACCCCCTAAACCTCTTGCCCGTTCCTCGTTTATATTCGGCTTTTCCGCGACTTTTCGTCGTCCTGGTCCCTCAGCTAGCGAGAGAACGTGACCTCATTCCCGAATTTATGGCTGGCTTTGTCTCTCTAATCTGAGCCCACAATCGCCAACGATGCTGCTGGCCTCAGCAATCGCCGGCCAATCCGGACTGAATCAGGGCGGATTTTTGAAACACCAGCACATTTACATAGGGGACTCACGATTAATGGCTCATCCTCCAATCTGAATTATCCAGCTGAAATGCAATTTTTCTCCAATGTTTTCAAATTAATTCAAGCGTAGAAGGGGCTGATTCTGTAAAAACAATGCAAACGGTAGAAAATTGAAGAGGGATGCTGGATTGGTGGAGTGCGTACCGGCAGCCGTAGGTCCAAATTCGATAACGAGTAGCGTTTGAAAAAACTTTACCCGGAAAGTTAAATCTGACTGGAAAAGGAACGAAAAGAATAGGTATATAAGAAAATAAGCGCTCGAAAAAACTACCTTCGTATGATGTTGGACGCGTCAACTCGTGTATAAAAAAAAAAGCTAAAAAAAATTGACATCCAAGTTGTTAATAATTTAGCCCACCCTCATTCCAATCTTAAGATCGCGGTGGAAAAAAAAAACAATTTCCCAAGCCGAAAGGTGAAGAAGATAAAAAATTCTACCCGAACTCTCCGAAACCAAAATAATTAAATTTGAGCTAACTGTATTACGCATCGGCAGTTAGCATAATTTACTGCACGTCAGCCCCGAACATCGTCTTTTCCGTGGACTATTTTTCCCAGTTTGTGGGAATTAGGTCAAAAATCAGGAGGGGGTTGAATAAATGGTAATCGGTTTAAATGGTAAACTTTCTCCACCATGATAAAACAAGTTTCTATACGTTTCTACCGTATTTCCAATTTTCACGAATTGATGCACCATCAACATGAGTATTTTTCCAATTTTTTTTTCCAAACATTTTTTGCTATTTTTGATGAGAGGGCGCACGATTTTGAGATGGAAAATCAAAAACTAGGATTCAGCACTCCAAAAATCATAAAATCGTTGAGAAACCTACTTTGGTATTTTTTCCTCACCTATTTACAGGACGATCGGATATACAAAAGTAGTTACCAATATCGAATAAAAGAGGTACCTACCTACAGTCTCGTTCAATCGATTGAACTGGAAACTTCGGAAACAATATGGCAAAATATGACAGGATTATCCTCACATGGCGGCGTAGAAAATCGTATGAGCAAAAAGGCGATCGGTAAGTAAAAGTGCGTATATCGATAACGAACGTAAAAGCGCATACAGATATTCACAAATGGAAATTCAGGAAATCCTCTTAGTCCAACCCACTTTCGGCTCCACTCTGCCAGCTATGAATTTTCAATATCGAATCAGAGATATATATCCAATAAACCCATCAACAAACGCGGCCGTGGTTGTTATCATTGATAAGACCAACGGCAGGAGGGGAAATTCGAATGCGATCAACTGACGGGAAAAGAGATTTAAACACCGGACCCCTAACCGCTTCGTGGCTCATGCCGAACGGGATTAAATCATCGGCGGCTAAAAATTGAAACTTTGGTCCACATTTTTTTACCACAATCATACCAAAAATTTACCGACTCAATGAATCTGCCAACTTCGCCGATTGATAAGTGACCAACAGTAACTAATTTGAATAAGTCGAACATTTTTGGTGAAAGTGGCCCTCAGTAGAGTGAAAACTGACGGAAAATCAATCAAAATTGAAACCGTCCAGCAACCAATGGAAAACAATTATTCGAAACATCAAAATGATTCGGGTAATTTTCAGGCCCATTAACGTTATAATAAATGGACTCCCAGGGACGTCGTAGAATTCCAAAACATCGCGTTGTTTTTTAGATATCCAATGGCACCCAAGCGGGAAAGTTCATCATTAATTCTTCAAAGCGATTCGTAAAGAGATAGCAGCGCGAAAATAAATGGCTTATACTCTACCATGGGCGAGATGCGAAAAGCATTTGTAAGCAAGCACATTTATATTCAGGGATCATGAGAGAGAAAAGTAGGACTCAACCAAAACTGCGACCACGCCTTCGAATTAACCGTCATGGACATTGGTAAATAAATAAATACAGTCCGCTGAGAGGTCTAGAGTTAAAATTTAATCCAACAAGAGGTTAAGCACACAGATTACTCGATGTGTAGGTACCTACCCAATGCTAAAACTTGAAAGAGTTGGACTAAATTAAATATATAGCATATCACTTTCACTTCATTGATTTCACTTTCCAAATCAAATTGGAATTCCCCAAATCAAAAAGAAAACTTTCCAAATGAAATTCGGGTTGGAAAATTCTCGATTTGGTTTGAAAAATTCTCAATTTGATTTGGAAATATCCCAACTTTATTAGGACAATACTCAATTCGGTTTGGGAAATTCTCAGCCCGACCTGGAAATTATCTTCACCACGGGAATAGGAAAAGTTTTAATTTTTCTAAAGCCCCTGTACTTGCTTGTTAATTTAGGCAAGGTAAAGAAAATTTAGGTCCGAATCCCTAAATATTGAACGAGAAGTTGAAAAGAATCGAGCGGAAACACTCGGTAAAGACTGAAGGAAGGATGTAAACATTCAAATGAGATTACGAAGTTTTAGGCGAGGAAAGTCGACAGATTAATATTTGTAGGAAGGATTCCCTGAGGCAGGAGAATACCTTGGGAATCATGTCATCCAAACAGCTAAGTACTCGAGACGAAGGAAGTTTTTAATATTAATGAAAACTATGCTGAGCATTAAAAACAAGAGGGAATTAGAGACGCTGGAATTCGAAGAAAATAGATAAACTCAACTAGCTGAGAATAAGATGAGAAAAACGAGCATTTTCATAGCAGAGTTGCCGGGTGATAATAAAATTTATTAATTAATTTAATTTCAATCCGAGGGAATTTCAAGTTGAAAGTTGCACTCTGGATCGCTCGGACAAAAATCGCCTATCGAGGGATAAGAATAATTTCTAGATTTAGAACGCCCCGCTGTAAATCAGGAATAATACAAAAACCGATAATTCAAAAGTTATGCTTCAGTAGGTAGAACCTATACCTGCCTACTCGTCCTAAACGGCAATAACCACCAAAGTGGTTTCAGCACGAGAGCATAAAATTCTTCGCTTTTCCAGGTCGCTTCTTCTTCTCTTTCGGGTATAGGTCAGAGAAAGATAAGGTAGTTCCCTAAGCGATATAGTGGCGGGGAAACTCTATGCGTAGAATATTTACGGCCCCTTCAGCAATGTTTTGAAGGACCTTTCCCCATGAATCTTAGCTAAAAAGTCAGATAACATCGAAATGGCACCAGGAAGAGGTCCTCTTTGCCCGAGCCGTTTTTCTGGATTTATGAAGGAACGCTGAGAGACTAAGATGGAGGCAGCTCTTCAATAATGAAGAACTATGAAGGAACTTTCGCGCTTCGTAGAAGATGGATCAGCCATAACATTTTTCTTTCACTATCCACCGTCGGGTTGGAAATACCCAAAATAAATCGGTATTTGAATAGACAAAAGATCGATTTGAAATAGACAAAAGAGACAAACCTCTTTCAATTTCGCGTAGACAAGGATTATAGAAGCTGTAGGAACTTTTCCACATCTTTGAGAAGCGAGGGAGTCATGGATTCAGAATTGTGGGAGCAGGATGCTTGGGATTTCCCATATTGATCATCAGGAGTCCAGGCCGGTTCCTTGGGCTGCTTTCTAGGTAAAATGGCTTTATGCCTCTACCACCCGTCCCGCTAGATTGTAGTTCCTATTGCCTATTCGAAACATCTCTGCCCCAGAAACCGCTCCAAATTTTGGATAAGCAATACGGGAGAGCTCCACAATCCTGGGCCTACAAATTTGAGGTCATGCCGCTCCTAAAACACGCACAAGCAACTAGATTCTACTTTGAATTTGATGGAAATGACTGCGGAACAGACTTAAGGATAATATTGTTAAAATAGAGATACATTTTATCAAACTTTCTGTTCATCCCGGACCATCAAGATCAGGCTGACCTCTCTTCATCAATACTAGAGAATGAGTCCATGTCTTTGGTCTATCGCAGATGTCCCTATTAACATTCCCGAATTCCGCCCAATCTCTCACGCTTAACCGCACCGCAAAGTTGAACCGCTCTCTCAGCAGCAGCTCGCGGCTTGCATGCAAATTTCTATTTTGTCCCTGCTTGTAGTGTCGGCTCTAGCAGTGTCACTTTCAGATGCCAACGACGGAGTAACAAAATATTTACATTGCAGAATACGCCGACCCCTCCTCGACCGCTTCTCGTTGTGCGGCCGCTCGATGAATATTTATCGAAGATTATATTCATTAAATTTCTTGCTCCGGATTTTGAACGGGCTCATCAATATTTTTTCTACCGCGTTTTTCCCAATGTTTATATTCTGAGAACTTGGTTGGTAAAAATTATTCGTTGAAACCGTGGTTCTTCTATTCGAAATGTTGTAATTCCTTCATTTTAACAAGCGGAATATCATTGAAATTCGGAAGGAAACCTTCTCCCAGACAAATGATGCCTTTTACGAGTGTAGTCGTTTTCAACTTGACGGTTTGCCTCCACCGAATGAAGAATTGAAGCCCTAAGTTTGGTGATGCCGCACTTATGGCTATTTTAACGTCATTGTGCACGTCACCCTCTGCAAGAAAAACTCAGAGAAAGTTCTGACTGTTCCTAAAGGTGCCCACACACTATCCTGGTCGAGGGGCCAAGACAATTCATTGCTTTAATTGGCTAGATGACTCAATAAACAACTCAAATAAAACCACGTTCCCATCTGTCAACCCTGCCACAGCATCCTGCAATCGGATAGTGAGTGGACACCTTTAACAGCAACCACAAACACCCCAGGTAGCCCGGTTGTTTTTCGATCAACGATCCGAGTCGACACAGTTTCCACAGTTTTGTCCCTTGGAACCAAAACTAGGTCGAGGATTCCGGCCTAGGCTTGGGTGGTAGGGCTTGAGGGGTACAGTTCTTGTAAGGTGGCTCAGCTCCGCTATCTCCGTCCTTCCGCACTGCCACGAAGTACACATACAACGCGTACTGCAATATCTGTCTCTCTTGCTCTCGTAAATTTCCTAGCTCCCTGTCAGCCTCAGGCCAATCCTATCCTTGTACAGCCAGTCTATCTATCGTCGCTCTCATATCGATCTGCTTCTGAGCTTCTACTCCTAATCCTGCAGCCACCCTTCCTCCATTCATTGCAGACACCTACGGATATAGTACCTAGCATCCAAACTTCTTGGTAATCAAAAGCTGCAGTACACTGAAGAAGTTCTGGCTGGTTCTGGGCCGTTTGCACGCGAAAAAAAAATAAATTCAAAAACATTCTGTCACAACTTGGAAGTATCTACTGAGAGTAGTTAGAGAAACGGAAGTTCTGGAACGGACCACTGTCCTGGTGGACAGCTTACTGTTAATGACTGATAAGTGAAAGAACCTTTTCTCCTCTAATACGGCGTTTTATCAAAATTCCGGGGGCCTACCTATTCCGTACATTGAAAGCAATACATAATGTGTCTTTGATAGTGGCTATAGACTGCTTACCTACTCAATTCGTCATAGGTTGTCATCGGATTTAGCAAGGCGACAACGATACCGACTACTGAAGACATATCGCTTTGAGCTACAGAACGACATTCCTCCACGGTACGAGGGCATGAGTCAATTGACAACTTCCTCTTGATTTCCAGGGCCATTACAGGAATTAATCCGATGGAGAAAAAATTTCAACGAGTTTTGGAAAACTTTTGAAGCGAATTAGCGAAGAAAATCAAAATGGCTGGCCAAGCGAGAATGAATCGCCTGTGGCGGAAGCTGAGCCATAAATTCGAACATCTGCCCCAATAATTACAGCCAAGCCTGTCCAATAACTCAACCCACGAGCAGTCGAGCATTTTCCTCTCAAGATTTTCAAGATACTTTGGCGAAAGTAGGTATTGAATGAAATAATTGAACGCAGGTAGGCGGTAGGACGAAGAATGAATTTAATTTTAGATGGCTTAGTAGCCAAGGGGGAAAATTTCTTTGGAAACATATGACTAAAAATTTAGATGCCAAACAACCAAATGAAAGATGAAATTTTGAACCGAAATTGAAGTGCTGAAGCATAATTAAAATTAGTGAAGGTCGCCACATACTCCCCCCCCCAGTGACTTTCGTCACGAAGCGGTCAGGGAATTTGACAGTTCTGCCGGATCTTGTCTTCATCGGAGCTCTGGAAGCTGGTGCCGTTTGAGCCGGTGCCGGTTCCGATGCTGTCGATGTCGATGTAGATGCTCCGCTCGGTTGCGTGTCAGTTTCACTGTCGTTGATGATAAAGGCTGGCTTGAGTCTATCGATGGATACGGTGACTGGACCTCTCTGTGTGTCGATGTCGAAGGTCTTCTCGGATCGAGCCAATACCTTGAATGGACCGTCGTAGACAGGCTGCAGGGGTTTTCGTGTAGCGTCGTGTCGTATGAAAACGTGTGAAGTCGATCGTAGCTCTGGATGAATGTAGGTGTTTCTGTGTGAGTGGTGTTCTTCTGGGACAGGTTTCAGGGAGTGCATGTGTCTTCGTAGCTGGTGTATGAGGGTTGAGGCGTCGTGGGCTGTATTTTGAGATTCGAAAAAATCGGAAGGTAGGCGAATGGTTGAGCCGTAAGTGAGTTCGGCCGGGGTTGCTGCAACGCTGGGAATGACGTACGACCGAAGCCCTAATAAGACTACTGGAAGTTTGTCAACCCAGTTTTCACTCATTTGCGCCTTCAGACCTCCCTTTAGAACCCGATGCCATCGTTCGATCATGCCATTAGCCTGCGGATGGTACGCTGTTGTCATGATGTGTTTAAATCCTAACACTTTGGCTAGTTCTTTGAACAACGAGCTCTCGAACTGTCGACCTCTGTCCGTTGTGATGAAGTGAGGAACACCAAAACGTGCGATCCATTGAAATAAAACCGCTCTAACGACCGTTTCAGCGGAGATATCGACCAACGGTATGGCCTCTGGCCATCTCGTGAATCGATCGATGATCGTTAGGAGATAGCGATACCCTTGAGATGGAGGTAAAGGACCGACAATGTCTAAATTCACGTGAGAAAATCTAGACGTAGTTTTGGGATATGAAGCTGTTGGACAAACAGTGTGACGATTAATTTTCACCCGTTGACACGGAATGCAGCCTTTGACCCACGTCTGGACATCTTTTTTGAGAGACGGCCACACGTAGCGTTTCCGGATCAGATCGGCTGTTCCCTTGATTCCTGGATGAGCGAGATTATGTACCGAAGAAAATATCTCCTTTCGAAATTGGAGTGGGATAAACGGCCGCAGGACGTCGGTGGATGAGTCACACACGAGATTGGAATTATTTGGGAGGGTGATGGTTTGGAACGAGAGAGATGTATCGGCTGGAATGTTGTCTGCGCCCTTGATGAACTGGATGTTCGTCGTAAATTGACCTATAAAATCTAACTGTCGCAGTTGTCTAGGAGAAGCTTTCTCAGGCCTTTGAAGAAATGCGAACGTTAAAGGTTTGTGATCGGTTAGCAAAGTAAATTCTCGCCCTTCAAGCATGTACCGAAAATACTTAACGGCTGAATATGCTGCTAAGAGTTCACGATCGTACGTGCTGTAACGTTTTTGCGTTGTGTCTAGGCATTTTGAGAAAAATCCTAGAGGTTCTGGAACTCCGTCTCGAACTTGATGGAGAGACGCGCCAACTGCTGTATCCGATGCATCAACAAGGAGAAAGAGGGGTAAATTTGGACCAGGATGTGCGAGAAGGGTGACGTCTGAAAGGTGTGACTTGAGCGTTTCGAAAGCTTGCTCAGCCTCAGCATTCCACTCGACAAGACGTTTATCCTTTTTTCTAACATCCCTAGTCAATTTGAAAAGTTCTTGTTGGAGATGAGCAGCTCTGGGTAAAGATCGACGATAGAAGTTTATCAAACCAAGGAATCGACGTAGCTCAGCGATGGTTTTAGGAAGCTCAAATTCGCGCAACGCTTGGATTTTTTTGGGCAATGGACCTATTCCTTTTTCCGATACCGAATAACCAAGGAAAGGAACTTCTGTAACACCGAACGTACATTTCGAAAGATTGACATTTAGGTTGAAACTTTCGAGTCGTTGGAGTAGTGTGTGTAAATGACGTCTATGCTCTTCTTCCGAGGATGAAGCTATCAAAATGTCATCAATATATGCGTAACAAAAATCCAAGTCACGTGTGATTGAGTGGATATACCTTTGAAAAGATTGTGCGGCGTTTCTGAGTCCGAACGGTAGACGAACGAATTCGAATAGTCCGAAGGGAGTGACAACTGCTGTTTTCGGTATGTCCTCTGGAGCGACAGGAATATGGTGATATCCACGGACTAAATCGATTTTAGAAAATATTTTGCAATCGGACAACTGGCTGTTAAAATCGTGTAGGTGTGGAATCGGATACCTATCTGGAATTGTGACAGCATTCAACGCTCGATAATCTCCACATGGTCGCCAAGAACCGTCTTTTTTCGGTACCATGTGTAGCGGACTTGCCCAACTACTTTTTGAAGGTCGACAAATCCCGAGATCTAGCATGTGCTGGAATTCTAACTTAGCCTGCTTGAGTTTGTCGGGGGCTAATCGACGCGGCTTCGCCGAAATCGGTGGTCCCGTAGTACTGATGGTGTGGTAGAATTCAGGTGAGGTGTCGGTGAAATGTGGATTATCCTTGAATAATTTTGGAAACAACCGTAGGAGATCCGAATATTTATGTTCTGGAGCGAGTGTGTGGACGGATGTTGAGATGTTGTCTCGGACATGGCCAATGGACGAGAGTTGAGTGAGGGTGTCTACGATTCGTTTATTTTTCAAATCGACTAGTAACCCAAAATGACTCAAAAAATCAGCGCCGAGGATTGGAACGGACACATCAGCGATTATGAATGGCCAACGAAACGATCTCCTAAGTCCTAAATCTAGCTGCAGAAGTTTTTCTCCGTAGGTTCGAATAACTGCTCCGTTTGCTGCAAATAGTTGTTTATTGGTTGGGTGTTTTTTGTCGTGGTTAGTTGGTGGCAGCACAGATACGTCTGCGCCAGAGTCGACAAGAAATTTTAAATTTAAATCTCGATCGGTAAGAAATAATCGGCGGGAAATAGCGCCACGGTCACTTTCCGCCGCATTCAGTGACTGGCGGGAAAGTTTTCCGGTTCGGCCTGAAATTTGCATGGTTTGGTACATTTACGAGCTCGTTCCTTAAAGATATGATGGTACCAACATACATCGTGAGATTGATCACCGATATCTGACTTCGTACTTATTCGAGAACGAGTACGTGATAGCGAACGTGTGTGAGATCGTGGTCTTGAATGAGAGCGTAATTCGTGGATGGAACTGGTTAGCTCTGAAATGTGTTTCTCAAGTCTTGACAACCGTTCATTTAGCGGATTAGGTACCGAGTCGACATTGTAAACGTTAGCACTTGGTGAAGCGATTTCAATAATTTTGTCAGCCATAAGAGCAAGATCATCGAGACCATCCTTACTTGTAGCTAGAATAGATCGAGCGTTACTCGGCAAACGTTGGAGAAACATGGTACGCAAAAATTCATCAGAGACTTGCGAATTTGCTAGACTACGCATCTCACGCAAAAGTGCCGAAGGTTTTCGATCGCCTAGTTCTACCTCGTTCAGCAATTTTTTGGTTTTTTTTTCTTCCGAGTCTTCGAACTCCTTCAACAAACGTGCTTTCAAATCGGTGTACGGCTGCGCGGATAGTGGTTTGGCAATGAAATCAGAAATTTGGTCTGCGATTTCGCAATCGAGAGAACCTAGTACTTTATGGTACCTGGTGCGTTCGCTTCTGATATCCGAGTCAATGAATTGAGATTCGACTTGCAATAGCCATACCTTGACATTCTTGCGCCAGAATGGGGGTAGTTTTACCGCGACTCGGTTGATGTTCTGCGCCGAGGCATCTCCGTCTCCTTCGTTTGTAGCCATCAGGATATGAGAGTCCTCTTCAATCACGTCGGGAGTAAACCACTTTGGCGAAAGTAGGTATTGAATGAAATAATTGAACGCAGGTAGGCGGTAGGACGAAGAATGAATTTAATTTTAGATGGCTTAGTAGCCAAGGGGGAAAATTTCTTTGGAAACATATGACTAAAAATTTAGATGCCAAACAACCAAATGAAAGATGAAATTTTGAACCGAAATTGAAGTGCTGAAGCATAATTAAAATTAGTGAAGGTCGCCACAATACTTAGCATACTTTGTGTCCCTGTTTTTCGGGAGAAACATGGAAAGTGGAAGAAGGCATTTCCCGACTGAGTGAGAAACGAACCTCCATCTTTCTTTGGTAACCCTCGCTCAAATTAATGGGCGAAGAAATTCATTAACTTTCAAGATTTACCCTCGAGATAATTGAGTGGTTGTCATGTACGATTAAAAGCAAATTAAAAAACGTCGAGATTAATTAACGGAAACAAAGTTACTTCAAGCAGATGTTATGCCTTTGCGCAACTTATTTTCAGAATGTAGGTATGCCATGGCACTTGTAATTTACTATTTTTTACAACCCTGGTTGAATGGAAGAGTGGTCGACTGCGACCAAATTCTGCATGGTAAAGTAAAACGATAATCAATCAATCATGATCGAGAGTGAACATGAAGAAGCGAGTCCACTATTGACGAGATAGAAGCAGGCAACAGAACAGTAGCTAAAAGTAAAAACGACTTTATTCGCCTTGGCCTAGGAGAGTATAGAAAAAAGTTCTGTTTCCACAATGGACTTCCTCTGCAACAAAACTTTTATAACCAGTAAGTTGGATTAGAAAAGTTGTATAGTATTTTCCACAAATAGGGCGTTTTGATGAATAGGTATTCTAATATTCCATCTACTCACCACTTTCCTCGAATAACGTATTGCAGTGTCCAACATGATTTTTCCTACCTGTGAACAAAATGGAAACAAAATTAGATGGAGAGAAAAACAAAAACAACAACAGAAGAAAAGACAATAACAAAAAGACGATCAAAAAACTAAAACGTGAAAAATTAAAACACAAAAGAAAATCGAAGAAATCTCCAAATCGGATCAAAATTGGCTGCGTAAGAGCGACCATAGCAAAAACCTCTTACGACGGGTCAACTTGAGTAACCTCCTTATTGAAGTCCTTATGAAGCCTTATCGAAATCGGTTGATTGAAAACGCGAAAAACTTAATGCCTTCATCTAGGAGGTTTGGGGTAATATGAATTTATCACAAAATCTTAATTATCCCAGAATAGAACGTGTACCATGGTTGAATTCCATAATCGGAATCTCTGGTATCCGAGAAGCTGCATAGTTCCGATTTCTCACGCAATACTCGCGTTCTGACAGCCTCACTCTGGCAGGAATACTCTCAGGTCACTAAAAGCCTTCCTTTCGTGAAGAAAATGATACCGAACAAGTGGAAAAGCCGAAAAACAAACACATCAACGCTTCTGCGGGATTTCCCTGGATTTTATTGAAAGGCCTGAAAGCCCGAAAGCTTAAAAGGCGCCCGGTAGGATCAGAAGTAGGGAGTCGGCGGTGCGTATGCAGCCCACAGTACCTCCGGTATGGATCGTTTGAAATTACACCCAGCAACGTTTGCAAAAATCAAAAAGTGAAAAAATATGCATCGATAAGATAATCAGCCAAATAACCATCAGCATCTTACTTTCAAAACCAGAATATTAATGCAATTATTGTATATTTATACGTGCCCACCTCTCAATTCAAAGATATTCATTGGATTTAACAGTTTTCGCGTGCCAGAGCGAAGAGATGAAAATGGCAAAAGAAAACACCGACAAATCTTTTTCTTTTTTATAATTAAGTACTGTGGACTTCTTTCGCTACAATAATAAACCATCATCATAGCACACATAACACAAACCCGGGTATCAACTGTCCCAATATGCTACACCACACTAGGTTATTGAGGCTTACGCCACATCGCATTAGGGCAAGCCGCAGATTGCGCCTCAAGGAGTAAGCTTAGCTCTAAAGCGCCATAATATTGATACAAGGTACGTATCGATTGTGTTTCCAACGTCTCGGAATAGAAGCACAGCGTGACGTCTGAGCCAAAGTTGTCAGATAAGCAACGGCTGGGAAATATTTGCTGGCAAACTAACTGAAACGGGACAAGCCTTGAAGATGACTCGAGGAAACAGGAATAGGGGACCGAGGAGGAAGGGAAACAGGAAGAGCGGCCGTTACTGTCGCAAGTTTCGTCGAACGGGAAATTGAATATAACAAATTGCCAAGCTCAAGTTTCGAGTCGGGAGTGTGTGGCCTCCCCGACTGGGACGGCGACAGAACTTTGCCCGGCAAGTGGTGGCGAATGGGATAAGTGGGGGCGGCAAGTGGCGGTAAGCGCTGCTTCAGCGCATTTATTGATGAATATTCATTCGCTGAACCTGCAGCTCTGAACGATTGATATTGATTATTCATCGCGCTTGCGGAAAACTATTTCAATCTGATTCCTGGGGAGCATGGAATATGCAGTTGCACATTAAGGGGGGAATGATAAGATTATGGAGGAAACCAGGGTACATAAGTAACACACAATACTTGCAAATTTTGGTACGTAAATTTTTTAAACAAACTGGTCGTATTTTGACCACTGTGGAGGCTATAAGGTATAAAAACGTCACATACTGGGTTGGGAGTTAACAACTATCGGGATAATCCGATACCCATAAAAAAAAACCGAGATAACCAACTTCTGTTACAGGATTGTCTTTCCGAAAAGCACCACCCTTTATGAACACTTCTTTCCATCGAGATAGCCGTCGAAGTAAATCGAATTTCGATGTTGAAAGACCCTAAATTGAAAAAAAAAAATCGGAGGGGGGAAAATTCGGAGACAGGAGGAGTTCAGAGAGCAAGATAGAAAAGCCAGTAAAGTATTCAAACGAAAAGTCTACCTATGCTGAAGAGAAAGCCTTTCGTAAAAGGAACTCGGATAAGATAAGGGAGCAGTCGGGGGATGAAGATGAAAGCTTCGTGAATTCTTATCTCGCATGAAGGGAAATTGTTGGCAACACTGGCGAAAGTACACGAGAAAGCTATATATCCTTTTTTTTGTGCGTACTCCAACGTGAGAAAAGAGGGAGAAAGCATATAAAACAAAAAGGGATTAACAGAAAGTCGATAGGCACCCTTGCTCCTCCCAATAACCAGAGAAGAATGAAAAACTAAGAAAAAATGCCTATGATTGTAGAACCATTTAGTTCGAGGAATTCGTCAATTTAAAATCCTGTGTAAAATCGCGTGTATGTACGAGGAATTGAGGCGAATGTAACTATGATGCCAACGGAAATGGATTGCAGGTTGATGGGACTCGTCATCGGAAAAGCATAGTAAAATCTACGGTGGCTATCAGCGCTAGAATCCGAGGAGGAATGGCTAAGTGCCGTAGTTGAAGAGTGCTCGAGCTTCTGCAACAGTTTGATCTTAAATAAAAACTGGAATCTGCAAATACCCATAAAACGTCTCTTTTCAACCTATCGGCGGTGACGCCGCTCAAGCAATTGTGAAGATCGCCGCAATCGTAAAAAATATTTTTCTGTTTTCTCCGATCGCTGAAAGATTTTTATTGCCTAGCGATTCCGAGGTACTTATTCCACCGACTACCATGTATTTTTTATCGTATCATCTGTTGAATGCGAAAGGCATAATCGAACGAAACATCAAGCGCGAAGGGTATAGCACGTAGAAGATTTTTATAAAACGAATTTCACACATCGCTATATTTCAAAATTTAAAAGGAGGTACCTATCAAAATATGGGAGCATTGAGCGTTACACTACTGGATTTGAGTTGAAAATTGGTTCTGGTTTCAACGTAGGTTTCTCATAGTAGATGGCCGAGTACGACATACAAAAATTGTTGGTAACAGGATGCTCGAGCGACTGCGACACTTTTAGATAAGCCTAAACAAACAGTCAATTAAAGATGATCCATACATGCAATAAAGAATGTACACACAGCTAATGGATTGGAGAATAAACACTGACAAGCAACGATTAGTCGTGAATTTCATTGCTCAACAGGAAAATTCGCTAATGCAGCTTTGACGGCGTACGTTAAGGTAAACATACGTTTTTGCTGAAGTCAGATCGGAAACGTTTTTAGCAGTACACCTATTTTTCGAGGACAAATAAGCCGAGGGGAAAAGTGAATTAACTTTTCAACTTTACTACCAAGGCGAGACTAATTCTCTTTTACGACTTTTCCCTTTGAGGGGGAAAATCGAGCAATGAAACCGAAAGGTTGACTCCGTGGAACCGAACACTCGGATGACCCCTCGTTCCTCTAGTTTAGGGCTGGAAAAGTATTCTCCTCTTGGTCGGCGCTTCTATTTTCCAGGTCCATTTCAGATTCTCAGGGCCAGAAGTAAAGACAGGATGTGCAGGTACAAAAGGCGGGGAGGGGCAGTGCACCAGACTTATGCAAGTAAACGCATCACGATTTTCCATTCTCGTTCTCCCTCTAAAAGTCTCACAAAATTTACTGTTCAAGACATGGAACTAACATAACATAATAATGTACACTTTCCTAATGGTGAAAACCACGAATCGATCAAGAAAGTATCGAAAATAAGCAGGTTTGAATTTCAAAATTATATTGAAACCAGCGGCATGGAGCCAGAAGAAAGTCTCACCACCAGAGCAAACGACTTGCATATTCATCGACGATCATGAATTAATTAAAGAGAAGCTTACGCTTATTGGATGTCCAACTCCTCCAAAATCCCAAACTTCGCACCCAGCACTCGAGAATAGAGTCAGAATGAACTTTTCGCACTTTTGGCGCCGTCATTGTCGCCGTTTCACCAACCACCAACTCGACCTCAATATATATGATAATCAGAAGGCTGTAACTCCCCACTCTTTATACCACAATTTTCAGACAAAGAGCGGAATTTTTCGCAAGAAGTTGGCGGAAAAGGCCCAATCGACTTCAAATAGAATAGGGCGACCTAATTATTCTCTGGGCCCAAACCCAATTTCTTTTAACGAGTATGCAATTCGCATTTTTCGGGAGAAGCCACCAAATTACAAAGACTCCCAACCGAAAGAAAAGAAAATGAAACCAATTGGATGTGTAGGTGTTAATCGATATTGCAAAATTGGGAAAAAAATCAAATCAAATAATGTCCTTAACCGGATTTGTTCTCAAGATTTTATTGTGTTACCCGCAGATTTCACATAAGACCTGACTGGAAATGAGCTGAAAAATCGACATTGTGAACAACCTGTACAAGACCATTTAGGCCAAAATCCCGAATCTCTAATTTTTTTAATATTTCAACAAGATTTTCTGTTTTGCTTGTAAAATCATATTAGGCCGAAATCTTCTAAAGAAGACAAATTTTGGCCGGCTGACGTTTCCCCTGGCATTTCTCGCCGAGGCTTTTCACTGAATTCATCCGCACTTTCCCTGACTTTTACACGACGATGGCAAATCAAAAGCCGGAGCCTTCGCTGTTCGAATAAAACTGACGTTGACTGAATAATCGAAGCGTTGAATTGAGCTTAGCGACAGTTTGGTAGCCCGGACGAGCTGGCACATGACATTTTCAACATTTTAAAATGCCACTAAACTGGGCGCTCTGGCTTTGTTGGTAACTGGGTTGAATAGAATATAATGAGCTTTTCTCTGATGGCCAGCTATATCGACTATATCTCTAATATCTCGGAGGTCGTTCGCGGCTAAATGTCACAGGACACGGAAGCTTTTCTCGTTGACGTGAAAATGATATAGGTCCCACCAAGAGGTGAAATGTATTGCGATGCTGAGCGCACGTTGAATAACTCATTACATAGAGGGGCAAAATTAGCGATCATTAAGCATTATCTTTACCCACAGGGCACAGCACAGCAGCTCAGGTCAATCCGATAGGTTCAGTTTGGGTAGGATATTTCATCATATCAGGACAGCGTCGGTATCAATCATTCACCAGATGATAAATAATCGAGAGCAGAAAGATCAAATTTTCCACGTTAAAAACGAGTTGGTTTTTTAGCTATGGAGATATGCTTGAAAGGTTATAACTATAATTTTCCTCCATATAGGTAAGAGAATATCAGGACAGAGGTTAGAGAAGGTAAGACCTACTCTCACGTTTACAGCCTCAGTCCTAGTTCTCTGACCAACACTGATACTGAGGTTCGATCATTCCCATTCACGATAACGATTCCACCGGTAAACCTCGAAATAATAAAATTATGACACTCACAAATGAGCCTGTGGTTGAAAAACGAAATAGTTTTCTGTGAATAGCTTTTCCCCGTCGAATATGCTACATAACAGCCATAATCTGCTAAATATACACTTCTATCTATGGAGGGTGTATTGCATTATCTAAAATATCCATAGTTTTCTTGGGTTACGAGCGTTGTATAATGTAGGGCGCCAAGCCCTTATTATAAAGACAGAGTGAAAAACGAGCCTAAGCATAAGGATAAGGGCGCAGGGCGACCAACCTCCACTCCAGCCAAGAGTGGCTTTAGGCCAAGGCCTGTTACTCGCAGACAATACAAGTTATATCATGCCTAAACTTGAGCATGGGAAGGGATTCAAGTCTTCATCCTCACCTAGATCCTTTCCACTCAAGACTCCCCTCGGAGAGGCTATCATAGTCAGCTAACCTAACCCTGTACCTAAACTAAAGCACCCGAGCAAACTGTTCTAGAGAGCCTGCGTGGCCTAACTTATTGTTTGCTAGGATACCCACACCTCGCTTTGCCACCAAGTTCTACCAACTCTCTCGTTTGTATCCTGATTTTCGCCAAGAGCTCAACTTCGGTCCTAGCAACTTCACTAGAGCAGAGCTGGTGATCAATTTCTGCTGAAGTGGAGCCCTGCAAACAATCTCGACCTTATGTCTTTAGCAGCCAACAAATTATTGCACTATTAAACCACCCAACTGTATACATCTGCTGAATGGCTTATGGTAGCTGATATTAGTTAAACGACAGAAGGAATATTCATCGTACGTGGAGCAAACGTATTGACCAGTAACGGATGATTAGAAGGTAGAAATAACAAACCAAACGGTACAGTATGCTAAAGAGATACGTCTCCCATAAGTTGTAGAAATGAGAGTTCTGGGACGTAGAAAGAAGAATCGAGAGAAATTGCCCCCATTTTCAGCTAAGGTTCCTTCCATAGTGTCCCGAACGTCAGCACTTCAAGTATTAGGTACTGGTACAAACTAATGTTAACGTTCAGGTTACCTCCGGAATACGATTGAAGGAAACTTAGGCTACGAAATTGGAAGCGTCCCATTTGACTTAGCAAAAAAACTCAATTCTCAGCAATCCTCTGGTTCAATTATTGCTGTTGTAACGCATCCCAAACGGTATCTGCAACAACGCGTGATATCTCGAGGGATATTTCGGGTAACTTTAGGAAATCCGTAAACCAAGTACTATCTGCGTGTAGCCACTTCGTAAATGGACGCACGGCCGAAAGGTCTGAAATAAATAACATTAGTGCGGCCACAGCCGCCGAAGGAAGAGATCGGTTTATGTAACTCTTCCATCGATAACGATCCGGTCGAACGTTATAGAAAACAGTATACCAGAGCATATGGGAGAGAGGATAGAAGGGCTTCTCAGAATGAGATAGAACTGGATGCTGTAGGTATGCTGGGTTGCTCCGTACGAGGATCCGAGCTATATTTACGCCCTTGGGTGGCAACGGGTGTACGTGCACCTCACGTAGGTCTCACTCCAACCCTTTCCTAGCCTCAGTTGGGTCTAACCTAGTTTCCCAAAGCGACCAATATCAACCTATCATGTGCTGCAAAAGATGCGGGTGCTGCGTGGTTGTACTGGTGTGGTTCTTTCGCAAAAGAAAATCGTCCGTACTTACGGTAACGGCTGGCTGGATTCAGGTTCATTAAACTTCCAATTTCCAGTTCATTTTTAAAGAAGCAACTATTCACAATATACCCCACCCCAGCCGTCTTGAAAGATATTGATTTTCAGTCAGAGACATTTGAAATTCATCCGGTCTGAATTTGCACTGATCCGAATTTAGACTGATGAAAAATTGTCCAAACGGCCAGGGAAATTTAAGATCAAAAATTTGTATCGTAGAGGAGTCAAATAGGCTTAAATTAAAATGATTAAGTATTAAATACCTATAGCAAATTTTGCCGTCCTGGCCCAAAAATCTGGTCTATAATACACTATAATTACTTTTTTTCAACATCTTAATTTTTTAAATAGGTACCTAGGTAGTAGCTATTTTATGCATTCTATTTTGCAGCATGTGTTTTTAAATAAGCCTGCATTTCGCAGAATATATTAAATCCACAAACCCGGATAGAGCAAAAAACTGTATCATTAGGGGTTTCGGGTCATTGCACAGCCTCTCAACTTTTAGCCGAGTCCTGCGTTGCGGCTTTCGGTCCCTCGGATAGGATCAACTTTTGATTGATAGTCAGTCGAGAAGCAAGGCTTATCCTCCCATGCCCAATGGCGAGGAACTTGATTTGCGGGATTCGGGGCTCCGAAACTTCCTAATATAACGCAGTACCCGCCTACGCACGTATAGTGCACAAACTGACTAAATTCTCTCGCAGCTAAATTCTCTCAAACAAAGAACCAAAATATTCAGATAAAAATACGAGGTTTCCGTTATTTGGTGAATGATACATTGATAAACCCTCTGGGAGAACGGAAGCTGAATTATTTTGATAAGGTTGGAATATAGCGATCGATTTCCCCTGAAAAGGCAAAAGCGCTTAGGATAAACACCAAACTTACGAAAGAGAGAGAGTGAGTCGTCTTCGTTTTTTCACTGACAACCACACTACATGGCAAAACGAAAAAACTCGAGAATGAATAAAATATTATATTCCTATCGATTTCCTCCTCGGTTAACAAGAGCCAATGATCTATTCGCCGAAAACCCTCGCATTCTACATAGCGTACCAGCACGTGAAAATATGCAATTCGTTCGCACTGCACTGAAAAATTCTGTAAATAAAAAATAATCCTATTTCGATTTTTTCTGATTTTTTTCCTTCACACCAGCGACCAATGCAGTGCAATAGGTAGTACATAAATATTGTGAAGTTAATTTGGATGAATAGCCTTAAGTGAACAACCCTCGAATAACCGCCTTCAAATTAAATACATTCCCAAGTTGGCTTGACGGCATAGCAATAAATTGTACTGGATACGATTTGCGCTGTAGAGCTAGAATTCCATCTCGTTACCGCCTGCGTCCTCGATTCAGTTCCGTCCGATTCCGTGCCTGTTTGTCGCACGTTATTCAAATACAACCCCTTCGAATTATACTCGAATGCCATTCCCTGCAGGAGGAACAGTATTGGCAATAAAACGCGAAATAATAATGCTCGAAGATTGTTTAACTATTCCGTCGCGTGACAAGCCGAATGTAGGGCATGGCTTTAAACTGATGGACTAATAGAGCATGATATTATCCAATAGTGATATGCGACCTGGGGTTGGTATGAAATTAATCACGATTGATAATCAGTAGGGGAAATATTTCGCCGAGTTTCTCTGTTTTCCTAATCCAAAGCTGCTGCTTCAGGACGCCAGAGAATTTTAAATCTTCTCTTTCAATCTCAGAAACCCTGGTTGGCGGTTAAGATAGGCAAGGAATAATAATATATTATATTGGATTTCAAAAGAAACTATTTAAATCTTTTCCATCGGAAAGGTCTTCCTCTGACAGAATCATCTTGAAAGGGTCGTTAGAAGTCATCTAGGAGGTGTTCTAAAATTACTAGACACATTAACCGCGGGGTGACGCAACTTTCGGTCTCGCCGGTATGCGCCGGAGGCGAAGGTGTTAACCTTGGACCGAACCTGAGCACCTCTCACGATAGAGAAGAGCAGGTAAAAGGAGGATGGCACTAGTTAGCCGAATAATATTGCTGGAGCCGCTGAAGATCAATGAGACTGCCCATTCTGATTAACAGATACCTAATAGTGTAAAAATAATGTTGTCATTTCTGAACAGAATTGTGCCAAGCGTGAAAGATAGAAAAATGAATGGAATAAAACTACTAATGAAAATCAAAGAGTTCTTCAGGACACACTCAATATTTCACGCATAGGAATAATTTTTTCACATAAAGTAACTCTACCCAAACGAAAGCTGTAACCTAGGCGAAGGAAAAACACCTACCGATCGTAGGGTGTCAGCTCTGATCCATATCATGAGAAACACAAAGCCTCTACAGTTTCGAAAATATCGGTAAGCCGCTAATAAATCGAGTTAGCGCCGCTGGGAACGTTCAAGTCCAATTTCGCCGTCAAAATCCATTTTCACCGCGATATACCTTTCCTCTTCCCAAACAACGATGATAAGGGCCGAAAAGGAGAAATTTCTCGCGTTCCACTCACCCCCTAAGCTGTTGAAAGAGGCAAGTAACTTGTTCGACAGAAATTCTTGCATGATAGGCCGTCATTAGAAAGATCAGAATTTGTGGTTTGGAGTTGCGTGTCCAGGCAGGGAGAACCGAAGTTAAAACGGAATTACTTCGGGCTGATTGCCGGTGAGATCAATTGTTACGGAGTTTCGGATGACTCGAAAAAATTTGAAAATCGAGAGTTCAATTCTACTACTGATTTTGGGAAGCGTGATCGATTTTGGTCCGACCATGGGCTACATTAAAGCCCGTATCACACGACAGAGGGCTAGAATGAAATGAAGACTTCCTCTAGATAATACTTAATTCTAGAGCACTTAATTGTCGGGAGCAGGAGAGACTGTGGCCCCTCTTCACTCTCCTGTTGACAGATCAAAGATCAGAAAACGCTTCTGAAGATGACACAGTATCCGAAAGCGCTAGAGCATTAAATTTATATAATCAAGGGGAATCGTCCTTCTGCTCTTGCTCTCGTCCGACGAAAGCATAGTCGTTATAACTTATGCGAATAGTTATAATCCGCTTGAAGCGAAGCCTCGTCCCATTCTGTTTAGGTTGCAGTTCAAGAACAAACTTCGGAAAACGGGCGGGGCTTTCGGCAGCAGGGCAGGAGAAGGGCCGAAATTGTTGTCCTTTGCCTCCGATAAGTCGCCACTACTTCCATCCCCTTGCCATCAGAGGTCAACAGGACGACATCGAAGGACAACACTCGAACAAGCATCTTCGTCCCACAGGACAAACTAAACGGAGACTAACCTCTCGATCCTAAACTACCCCTCAAGTTAAAACCACGAACGTTCATCAAAATTTGAATACGAAGGTAAGGTACCGATATTGGGCGAATGTTTTTTAGAAAACTTCTCATCGTGGTGCCACTACAGATTGAATCAAACCGGCCTGAATGCCTCTTGAAATTCAACACCTGAAGATCGTTAAACGAGAATCTAAGGAATTCATCATAAAACAGATACGAGTATAAGACTTAGTTATCCTAAAACATCTTTTGAAAAGAGAGCCAACCTGCATCACAAACTCTCTAACTCAAAACTGGAAAGTAAAATGTAATGTTTTCCAAGAATTTAACCAATCTTGACAATTTCAAGGGAATTCATGCTGACCTATAGAACGTTGCTGATTCCCGTGTACCATGCTGTATAGCATAACGATAACGCACACAAGCAGCTCGGCTTTTTCAAAAAAAGGAAAATTTCTCCCCGGTAATTCTTGCGAGCCATCGCACAGCAAAACCTTTGAAAACCGAAACACAAAATAAAACTCAAATTTCGGATGTCTGGTTGTGCGAACAGCCGAGGGCGCTGCTTGATGCAACAACAGCGAGCCCATCGGTGATTTATTCAGCGCAACGCCCACATCACCTCAGCCCCAAGTGAATAGCCAATGGCGTCGCTGCAAGATTCAGGAACATCCGCGATCCCACGAGCGCCTTGCATACGTTTTGCCACGTGCAATTGAAGCGGAGGAGGTCGGAGGCAGGGAGGAAGTTCCGAATGTGACTCCCCAGCGTTTCTCGGTCTTGTTGCTCTATTATACCGGAATAAATCAGCTTTCGAAGCGGAACCGGGGCAATCAGAATCACCCTAGTGAGGGAATAATTGAAAATATGTGCGTATGGTCACACCGAACGGAAATTCGTCCAGCTAATAAGGAATTACGTTATCACGGAGTCAATATCGAGCCAGACCAGGCGGAATTCGCATCATAGTTTCATTAAACTCAAAACTGGAATCCATTTCTTTGAGGTAGAGTTGCCACCCTTCATTCTGATGGGAACCCTTCATTCTTTTGGGGTAAGACAACACGTCAGAAATGCTGCTGCTGCTTCTGATGCTTGAGAGGGTCATACTGAGAAAGCGATCCAGCTTCGATACACAAGATCAAGAGGAAGAATCATCGTTCTGTTGACCTGGCTCATACAAAAAATAATTTCCATAATTTTTTAGTTTTTTTTTAGAAAAAACTATTTTGAACGCTCTTATTAGATTGGCACGGTTCGTTTTGGTTATTTTAGCAATCGAGCTGGCGTCCTGGACCGATTGATCCTTGAGGATTGAAGGAGAACCCCCCCACCCTCCTATGTATTGCACGAATGAATCTTTCTCTCTCCAAACGATAAATCCCATCTGCCGTAGCAATATTTTGGCACCGGGTTGCACCTGCACGGAAAGAATTTCAACATTCGATCCCTAATCACCCGAAGAGCTTCCACGCCAAGTTTTCGATTTATATTCTTTTCCCGTTCATCTTCTTCTTCCATCCACGCGCTTTACACTTTTTGTTATTTCTCTCGCTAGCTCAATAATATTGACATTGTTGGTACGGGCTGCCGGTCGCCGCCGTTCACATCGATGTTGAATCGAGTTCGTTTGGATTCCTCGCACGCAAATTTACATAATGCCCTCATTCCGACGTTGTTTTCTTGTGTCCTCTTTTTTCGTTCTCTCTAATACCAGAAACGTTATTTGCACCTTTGAACCTCAGAGACGCGTAGGGCGCGTGTTAAGGTTCAGTGATGCCTCCTCATCGTGCCCACAAACCTTAACGTGAGGTTCACTTAAGCAGTTGATTTTTTCCAGCAACATCTGAAAGCTTACAAACCTCAAAAGAATTTGAACGAGGTAATTCTGGACCATGAATTGATAAAATTGTAGGTATAACACAATTTCAAAAAAAGGATTCAAAACATTGGAATCTGGTCCCCCATCACTTAAAAAAGCATTGGACGAAAGTTCAATTGTGCTAACCAGGCAAAACTGGCGGGCGAAAGCTGTTGGATACAACAGCGTTATACAAAGAATGGGAGAGAACGAAAAGATGTTGGTTATAATGTTATAACGAAGGAGATGAAACTCTATGGTGAGGGGATGGAGGGGGTCGTAAACTCGCGCCGAGTCCAATTCAAGTTGTGCTGTTTTCAGGATGGTCCTTTTTCTTCTCTCTTATACCCTCCCCACAGAACAGCATTTTTGTACGAACGTTTCCTCTCGCATCTTCCCGAGCTAAGCTACTCCTTTCCCCACCACCCGACAATCGTAAAGTTGGGAAGATCGAAAAAAAGGGGCAAAAATTGAAGATATACTTTGGCCGTTGTTCAGCCGGGGATTGCGGAAAATTTACCGCTCCAATAAACGGACTCCACGTGGAGAAATTTGATCGGTCGAAAGAATGAGACCGCAAGTTTGAATATTGAATCGGACAGAGCAGCAGCGGTAGGTGAAAACCGAGAGTTGAAAATTATGTCTATCATCATTTGAAGTCAAACAATGTTTCATCTTTATTTTTTAATTGCCCCGTACAATGATATGCGAAAAACTCGCACGATGGAAAATTACACATGAAGGCAATCGTAACAATGAATTGAGGGTCGAATAAAAATTCAACATTCATCAACTTAGTACAACTGCCTGTATTTAATTTTAAAAGCTATACAAATTGAACTTTTTCTGGTGAAAGCGAGAAGTAAAACACTTCCAATTCCCCACCTTCATTTCGGAGCCTAATTTTTTTACGCCCACTTATAAAATAAACTGTGGCAGATGAAAAGAGAACCCTTAAAGTGGCGGTTCAGGAACGAAACACCTTCCATCATTAATTTTCTCCTTCGTATTCCCCAGATAAATGGAAAAAGAGAAAATAGAAAAGGTTCCCTCGGCGGAAATAAATTAAATTGGAGATGTTCATTAATCTACGGCCGCGGCTGCTGTTCTGCGGCTTGCGGAGGTAAGTTGTCTTTCGGCCGTCGTTCTTTTCCTAGTTGGAAAAAAAGTTGAATTTGGTACAATGCAGCATTATGGAAGGTATAGAAGGATCCAGGACGATTTTTGCCCGATTTCGTCAGGATAATCGAGATATGCACCTTGGGCGAGAGAACTTTAGAAATTAATTCCAAAGTTGATCAAACCTACCCGAAAACCCTGCTAAGTAGATTAGTTACATGGGTACATTATTGTTCAGGGTATCACAGAAAATAAATTTCAAATAGTTGTTCGACCGACACAGTACACTATTTCTAAAAATAACGCACCAACATTATTTCTGAAAATAATGTACCAATAGTATGAATTAAAAACAGTACCGAAGTACCGAGTGTTGTCATCGTTTCAACCTCGTTGCAGAGGTAAGTCATTTTCTTATCAACTGATAGAGAGAACTGACAGTGAGAAATAATCCTCCCTATCTACAGTAGTACACTTTAGGGTTAGTCGAAGGTGGCGCTTCCTGGCGATAAGTGGCAGGAAATGTTCGATTTCCGAGACATTGGGAAGATGCGGGCAGGGGCTGACGACTACCGATAACGAGAAAACTTGCTCGCGGGTGTTATCTTAGCAACAAACGAGACGGCGACAAGGGCTTGACTAATAGAGACATTCCGTGACTAATCGTGACCTGATTTTCCATTACCTTGGTGCATAACAGTTGGCCAAATTCGAGCCCGAACTCAAAACACGTTACCTTATAAGGTCCTGAAAATTCGGTGTGATCTGAAACGGTAGGTATTGAGACAATTGCGAAAATTCTATTGTTCGATTGACCAGGCGGCGTCAACGATCCGTTGATTCCGTTGCGTCAGCATATCGGCCAACGTTGAGTAATGCATGGTAATGGGTTGGAAAGTTATACATTTAATGTTAGTTCCTCCACAAGCCGATGGGCAGTAAAATTATGTCCGAAAAATCTACAGCAAGAAACCAACTATCCGAACTAATACTGAAACTCTACCTACTAAATTAGTAGTACTAATTACAAAACTGACACTAAAACTCAAACTGAACTATAATTCAAACTGAAACTAAAACTGATACTGACACACAACCATACACTGGCACCCATGCCCCAACTAAAACTGAATGGTACACATGAGTTTGTGTCCGAAAATCAAACTTCAACTCAAACTGATACTCCAATCGAAACTGGATCTGAAGCGCAAACTGACACGAAAACTCAAACTAAAACTCCGATTGAAACTAAAACTTGACCTGAAACCGAAACTCATACTGAGCTAAAATTCAAAGGTTGAAAGAAAGGAGAACTCAAACTCAAACTGATACTCAAACTTGAACTGCAACTGTGGCACAAACCAAACTCAAACCTAAACAAAAACTCAGAATCGAACTCAAACTGATACTCAACGTCAAACTGGAGTTGGAAACAGCCTCTGTTTGATTATGAGTTTGAGTTTCGAGTTTAAATTTCAGTTCGTTCGATTGTGAGTTTGAGTTTAGGTTTCATTGTGAGTTTGACTTCGATTTCGATTATGACTTTGAGTTTCGGTTTCATTGTGAGTATCACTTCGATTTCGATTGTGAGTTTGAGTTGCTGTTTCATTGTGAGGTTGACTTCGATTTCGATTGAGTTTGAGTTTCGGTTTCATTGTGAGCTTGACTTCGATTTCGATTATGCGTTTGAGTTTCGGTTTCATTGTGAGTTTGACTTCGATTTCGATTATGACTTAGAGTTTCGGTTTCATCGTGAGTTTGACTTCGATTTCGATTATGAGTTTGAGTTTCGGTTTCATTGTGAGCATCACTTCGATTTCGATTGTGAGTTTGAGTTTCTGTTTCATTGTGAGTTTGACTTCGATTTCAATTGTGAGTTTGAGTTTTTGTTTCATAGTGAGTTTGACTTCGATTTCGATTATGAGTTTGACTTTCGGTTTCATTGCGAGTTTGACTTCGAAATCTATTGTGAGTTTGAGTTTTGGTTTCTTGTGAGTTTGACTACGATTTCGATTATGAGTTTGAGTTTTTGTTTCATTGTGAGTTTGACTTCGATTTCGATTATGAGTTTGAGTTTCTGTTTCATTGTGAGTTTGACTTCGATTTTGATTATGACTTTGATTTTCGGTTTCATCGCGAGTTTGACTTCGATTTCGATTATGAGTTTGAGTTTCGGTTTCATTGTGAGTTTGACTTCGATTTCGATTATGACTTTGAGTTTCGGTTTCATTGTGAGTTTGACTTCGATTTCGATTATGACTTTGAGTTTCGGTTTCATCGTGAGTTTGACTTCGATTTCGATTATGAGTTTGAGTTTCGGTTTCATTGTGATTTTGACTTCGATTTCGATTATGAGTTTGAGTTTCGGTTTCATTGTGAGTTTGACTTCGATTTCGATTATGACTTTGAATTTCGGTTTCATTGTGAGTTTGACTTCGATTTCGATTATGACTTTGAGTTTCGGTTTCATCGTGAGTTTGACTTCGATTTCGATTATGAGTTTGAGTTTCGGTTTCATTGTGAGTTTGACTTCGATTTCGATTATGACTTTGAGTTTCGGTTTCATTGTGAGTTTGACTTCGATTTCGATTATGACTTTGAGTTTCGGTTTCATCGTGAGTTTGACTTCGATTTCGATTATGAGTTTGAGTTTCGGTTTCATTGTGATTTTGACTTCGATTTCGATTATGAGTTTGAGTTTCGGTTTCATTGTGAGTTTGACTTCGATTTCGATTATGACTTTGAGTTTCGGTTTCATTGTGAGTTTGACTTCGATTTCGATTATGACTTTGAGTTTCGGTTTCATCGTGAGTTTGACTTCGATTTCGATTATGAGTTTGAGTTTCGGTTTCATTGTGATTTTGACTTCGATTTCGATTATGAGTTTGAGTTTCGGTTTCATTGTGAGTTTGACTTCGATTTCGATTATGACTTTGAATTTCGGTTTCATCGTGAGTTTGACTTCGATTTCGATTATGACTTTGAGTTTCGGTTTCATCGTGAGTTTGACTTCGATTTCGAATATGAGTTTGAGTTTCGCTTTCATTGCGAGTTTGACTTCGATTTCGATTATGACTTTGAGTTTCGGTTTCATTGTGAGTTTGACTTCGATTTCAATTGTAAGTTTGAGTTTTTGTTTCATAGTGAGTTTGACTTCGATTTCGATTGTGAGTTTGAGTTTCGGTTTCATTGTGAGTTTGACTTCGATTTCGATTATGACTTTGAGTTTCTGTTTCATTGTGATTTTGACTTCGATTTCGATTATGACTTCGAGTTTCGGTTTCATCGTGAGTTTAACTCCGATTTCGATTGTGAGTTTGAGTTTCGGTTTCATTGTGAGTTTGACTTCGATTTCGATTATGACTTTGAGTTTCGGTATCATTGTGAGTTTGACTTCGATTTCGATTATGAGTTTGAGTTTTGGTTTCATTGTGACTTCGATTGCGAATATGAGTTTGAGTTTCGGTTTCATTGTGAGTTTGACTTCGATTTCGATTATGAGTTTGAGTTTCGGTTTCATTGTGACTTTGACTTCGATTTCGATTGTGAGTTCGAGTTTTTGTTTCATCGTGAGTTTGACTTGGATTTCGATTATGAGTTTCAGTTTCGGTTTCATTGTGAGTTTGACTTCGATTCCGATTATGAGTTTCAGTTTCTGTTTCATTGTGATTTTGACTTCGATTTCGATTATGACTTCGAGTTTCGGTTTCATCGTGAGTTTAACTCCGATTTTGATTGTGAGTTTGAGTTTCGGTTTCATTGTGAGTTTGACTTCGATTTCGATTATGACTTTGAGTTTCGGTATCATTGTGAGTTTGACTTCGATTTCGATTATGAGTTTGAGTTTCGGTTTCATTGTGACTTTGACTTCGATTTCGATTGTGAGTTCGAGTTTTTGTTTCATCGTGAGTTTGACTTGGATTTCGATTATGAGTTTCAGTTTCGGTTTCATTGTGAGTTTGACTTCGATTTCGATTATGAGTTTCAGTTTCGGTTTCATTGTGAGTTTGACTTCGATTTCGAGTATGAGTTTGAGTTTTGGTTTCATTGTGAGTTTGACATCGGTGATGTAGTTCCGTTCAAGTTTTAGTGCACGTTTGTCTCGAACTTTTATGTTGTACCAACTGTCAACAGAACTATGGATTTGACTACAACTGATACTTGGGTCGTATTTCCGTTCCTCGATACCATAACATTTTTCAACAGGTAGGTCAAGGCTAAAAAAAGTAACGTTGGAAAGTGGATATTAATGAGTACATGGGAAAGTGCGAGATGCGATGCGGATGGACACTAGAAACCGTTAAATAGAAAAGGTTCCATTTGCTTACACGTACAATCAACCTGGAGACAAAGTGAAGGTGATTAAAAGAGGTGAGTCAATTGAATGAGACACGCGAGAGACCGAATAGGAATTATCAATTTATGTTCTCGGTTTGATATACCTAGCCGCGTCGAGAGTTGTCTGCGGCAATTAAGTTACACCAGCTCTAATTCCACGACTCCTTTAGCTACCGAAGATCATGAACACTACCTTCAAGGGAATAATTCACCACGTACGGAGGAGCCCGGTTTCAACGATGATTTCAATAACTACGTTAACTTACGAGCAACACGGGATGTTGGATCGTTCAATAAGTGAAAATTAACATCCACAGACTGTCGTGGCAAGTGTACATCTTCCATCTTGCTTTTCTCCACAGCCAACCTAGCGAGGGTTGCTATAGCCCAGCTACGGTTATCATGTCGAGCTCTAGCCGCCATATTGGACCCATAAATTCGCCTGTTTAATGGTCCCCTTGCCCTGCCACTATTTTCCCTCACCTTCGAAGTCCTCGCTGTTCGAAATTAACGGCGGGTTAGTTTATTAGACCTGTGAATCACGGCTGAAACTCGAGTCCGCCGGTGTTGGGTTCAGCGGCTGAAACGGCGGCATTCGGCTAATGAACGCTTTACGATTGGACGGTGCCGAAGTTTTCTGTACGTTCAATGAGTTATTCGACAATCGGCGTTTACCAGTTAATCGTTCAGTAGGTTACCATGTTTCAATTGCCGCGGTTGCGCTGCATACCATAGGTTTTTGAAGAAGATGTTTTTTGAATTACCAGGTTTTTGTAGAAGATGTTTTTTGAATTAGGTACCAGGTTTTTTCGATGTTTTTTGAATTTACATTGGACATACCAGCAACAGAACATTGTGCACTGTCGATTTTGATAATAATAAATGGCTACAGGAGGTCGGACCGAGAAAAAACCTGAATCAAAAATGAAATCCTTATAAATTTCTAAGAACTTTTATTCCATGCTTTTCTAACCTTACCCCTACCGTTTCAAACTTTTATTTTGATTTTTTAAGAAGAAGAGTAAATTAATATTAGAAGAAAAGTAGTTTACCGACAGGTTTCAAGAGGCTCCGTATTTTCACTCACCTGAAACAATAGCAATTCTATGAGCACAAACCAAAAATTAGAAATCGTTATGAATAGAATAAGTAAGTTCAATAAAGTTTCCGGAACAAAATTTTCGTTCAACGCTGGCCAGTAACCAACCTGCTTGGATGGAATGAGATTCGATAGAATGTTTCATACAAATTAACGAAATGCAATTTTTAATTGAAAATCTGATAATACTGCAATTGAAGCTACCTAATTCCATTCTTGGAACCAACTAGGCATTGATTGCAATATTTTAGAGAGGGAGTCAGACAATTCCCAGTGATATATCGACGAACTGCTCATCGTATATTCAATACACAGCGCAGCGAAAAGAACAGGCCAATAGCAAAGACGGAAGACTGTGAAAATTGTCGGGCGAACAATCGAAAATACTAAAAATGGGAAAAAAGGAAAGAGTATCGGAGATCAAAGTGAACAATGCTTCACATGGGCGAAGCTTAGCCAATGTGGAACTACGATGTATCAAAGGAACGAATACACGAGCCACTTGCGCTTCACAGATCACTGCACGACAAACGACACTGAGAAGAAGTGAGAACGATGGAAAAATGAAAAAGTGACAAGCTGAGAGACGAAGCATTGTTCTTCTCACCAACTATAAATGACAAAAAAAAAGTTTCACAACGCATAGATAAAGGATCGCTACTTCCGTCGACTGGAAAGACACGTAACAACGAACTCGCAATAGGTGCCCGCGCGATGAACAGCAAAAACAAATTCAGTCGCAAAAGAGGAAAAACGTGCTTGAAAATTAAGAGAGTTTCACATGGAAATTACTACACAAAACAAAAGCGGGACGGGAATTGAGCCAGCATTAATTTATAAAGCATCAGCCCAACCCATCAAAGGGAGAGGGTTTCACCGTCACTGAAAATGCGACTCGTGTCGTCGGGAAATTTGAACCTCGCTCGAAGGCAAGTCGAATAAACAAACGGATGAGAAAAACACTCGGAATTAACGCGCTCTTTTATTTGCAAGCAGTAGAAAAAACGAGAGAGGGAGAGGCGAATCTGGCGCTTTTCAGAAATCAAGTTGAGATTTTTTGAGATGAAAAAATACGGTTTTTATCAAGCCCAACAAGCTTCTCCAACCAACTGTTCGAAATAAAGGAGTTAAAAATTAAGTAGGAAAATCACTTCAAGAATCTTCAAGATCCAAAAATAAGCCAACGTCTGAATCAAGAACTCAGTTTTAATTTCAAAAATCGTAGAACCGATTTCTCGACATTGTTTAAAAATTTCTGCGTAACCGATCCTACGGAGATTACCGTGACTGAACCTTTATAGTTTGCGGTCTGGCCTTGAATCAAATCGTTTTTGCCGCGACGCGACGGACGAGAAACTCGTCACATTTCTGAAAGAGACTGACCCCTGTCTCGAAACAGTCAGCAGTAACTGGCACGATCCCTGTTTCTTTTCTATTGTACTTATGTATACATATTATTGTCAACGGCGAGAAACCTTTCCACGGTGGCTGATGTCACGGTATGCGCACAGCTTCTGGGCCCAAAGATCCTTGGATGAAAAGTAACACATTTCAAGCCTTGAGGTAACAACCGGACCAGCCGAGACCGCACGATCCTCCTATTCAGTTGCCTTTTCGTATCCTTGGGTCGAGGCCCACGCGCGGGGTCAGCTAAGATTAGGATGGCCTCAGAGGCCTCGGCTATATGTGGAACTAACGATCCGCGGAAATGTAAATGGTACCACAACACAGGTATTACAAAGGTTCAGACATAGATTGTTGATCAATGTTTTTTCTTGAATGTTATTTTCTAATTAAAGAGCAAAAGAAACCGCCGCTACATGGGTTACTACCCGATAACCGAAGTTGATCTCTCACCCCCTACAGTCTTATAGAGGAACAGGATCCAACACGGGGAACCTATTATTGAAAATATCCAAGGATTTTTATTAGCTCATGTCGAAGATTTTTTGCCTCGGAGTCGAAGAGTAGGTTTACTTATAGTTCAAGATTTTTTTTTTTTTTTTTTCAAAAAGTTTACTTATAGTCTAAAAAGAATCTCGTTCTATCACACCATACGACCATCCGCTGATATACCTCAAAACACCGACCTTCATGAGCCATGAAAAAGGGCGTGGTAGCCTCTCAGGCCCTCACAAAAAGCCCTTCCGATTAACGGATCTACAGGAATAAATGATAGGGAAGCCGGGTGAGGGTGGAGGTCGAGTAAAAGGAACCCAGAACTCTCAACCTCGCGATGGATTGGATCGATAAAGATGTTTTGTCTAGGACGATGGAACAATGTTTGGACAGCAGTTCAATTAACTGACAGGCGAACGGACAATCTTATTGTCGAAACAATGGACGATATCATTGTGGATCCAGCCATGCCCAACTTCACTTCCTCGGCAATGGATGACGGCACGAAGCGACTGCTATTTGGTAACGAAGACCCAACCTTCGAAATGGCCGGCAAACGACTGTTTGATGACGTATGGCCTTCATATTCATCCATGTCATAATGGTTGACAAAGCTATCAGCTTCAGATATTTAGAATTGTCCATCCGCGTAACTGTAAAGTCGATATTAGAGGGTTTTTATGCAGAGGGCGGACCTAAACCAACTAAAAGAAAGGAAAATGCGGTTGGCAACGTCTTGTTCCGTTTTCGATTTAGTTTCACTAAGTTTTCACTCATTTTTTCATTAAGTTAAATTTCAGGTAAGTCTCTTGAAGCCTATTGACGGGGCTCCAGGCGGGAAGTACTGACAGATAATTAAATACAACTAATGACATAACAAAGCTCATAATTAATGACCCCATTAATGCCACTTTAAAAACGTTCTTCCCGATGACCATGAACTACGATCGAGAAAATTCCCTAGTCACCTAATTGGGATGTTGGAGAGGATAAACGCTGACCTTCGTCCTGACATGATGGTAGGTCACTGAGTTCCATCGTCGGTCAACTTTGGCTTTGACGGCGGCCGGCGTCCTGTTGTTGTTGGCGGCTGCGGCTGGCATAGTTCTCACTTGGTTTGTTTCCCAAAGCCAACGACGATCGAGGGCCGATCTGACGAGCCGCTCGCGACACGACCACACACGCACACTGAAGAAGCTATAACTCAATAAGGCAACTCCGGTCGGATGCAGACGCGCGACCTGACACCCCGAGCGGACACATGACGAACGTTTCGAGGCGCGAGACCACCTTTGACTGAATGCCTCAAATGTTAATCGCCGGACCTATTACGGCTGTGCAGGTGCGTCGTTGCGATATGATCTGAAAAACGTCGGATTTTGTGACGATTTCGATTGAAATCATTAATATTTCTTTGATTTTTGGTTGTTTAAGCACATAGCCCTGTGTTGGTTTGAAGAGAAACAGATTTTTTCTACATGAACTAATTCAATGCAAAAGGAATGCAAAAGTCTGAATATTTAAAAAAGTCAAACTGCGAGCTATCGAACTCCAGGCTTTATACAATGATGCAGGAATGTATATTCTAGGCAAATATTCGAGTTTGAAAAATTTGACAAAAGGTTAAGATTTGAAAAGTTACGGTGGTCTCTGTAGACACGCACTGACGAACGGACGGACACATAGACAGTCAGAAAGGGATGGAGAGAGAGAGAGTGATTTTTTTTCAGAATCTCCGATCCGGTCTTTAATTTCTTTGAATAATATCTGATTGATTTGAACCGTTTAAGGCTTGTTTTTCTCAAATCAGCGGCCTTAAAGCGCTTAGACCAATAAGAACATTTTTTATAATTTTCATGAAATTCCTCCAAAAAAAATATTTGAAAACACATTCAAATCAATCTAACTTATTGAGTTTTAGTTCATCAGAAATACCTATGAAAATACCTACGATATTTAGCCCAATTCACTCAAAATCAACCACAAGCAATGTCATACAATATTCTGATTAATGTTCATCCAATATTTCATTCTCTATTTTATTTTCTTGTATTTTGAATACAATAATTAAATTGGAAGGTCGGAGTAAAATTTATTAAATAGGTCGTAATTAAAAAGCCAGATTAGACGATCCAGCTAGAATTCAAAATCAGCTAAATAGGTCAAAAATTCCAAACAAACAAATAGCACAACCAACCATTTTCCGGAATCGATGGTTCTAATAGATGCAGTGACGCATCACGTGCACAACGACCGCGAGCCGATCACGAATTCCAGGCACAAGAACAGCACACTTGACTTCGAGGCCGGCACTGAAGAAATCGAATCGGCCGCAGGTCTGTGGAGGTAGGCGAGACTCGGATCGCCGGGAGCTGGTGCTCCCACTTCTTGCGACTGACTAGTGGAATCGATTTCCGGATGAAATACGATTAATCGATTGTTCAGATCGATTGAAGGGAAAATCGAGAAGTTTGCCGGCTCTGAAGAGCATTTTGGGAATGGATTTTTCTATAACCCTCTTTGTCTAATCGAAAAATGTAAACCGATTTATGAGACTGATGGCATAACTTGAATACCTTCTTTCTAAAGGGGCTATATGGCATTCGTAAAAGTAACATACCTATTCTCTTATTAGAGAAAACTATATTTTTTGACTTGATCCCCTGAACTACCAAAGTCCGTTTACCCGCCAAAATAAATTATCCTTAATACAATTAAATGAGAACTACGTCCTTTTTGAGTGGAATAAAAAACAGTGGTTTAGACAGGCATGTAGCAAGCCATAAAAATCATATAAACTTGCTTTTCAAGTTAACCGCTAAATTCTCTAATTCTTCTATGTCAAGTCTGCATGAAGTTTTCAAAAAAAATAAATTGGCATTTTTCGAGGAATCAATCACAAAATCCAATCATCCCGATAAATCGATTTGAAAATCACTCGATTGCCCCATCGCAATCAAGACTCGTTCTCCAGCCGTGTTTACCTCCGGGGAGTAAAGAAGGTCACGCCCCGTCGGTCGTCAGGTGTCCGAAGAGACGACCGAGGATAAACCAGTTCCGTATAATATACCATTATTTTTTTTCGTTGTCTCGGCCGAGAGTTCTTTGTTTTTTCAATTCCGATCAGATAGAACCTCGGACGATTTACAGTCGAGTTTCTTCCGTACAGGTAAGTACGGATGAAATGCAGACAGTACGAATGAAATAATTGGCTAAATTATGGTGCAAGATATAATTCAAAAAGCAAGATAATTTTGCTCCGAGGCTTTTCTCAAACTGTCATCCTGATTGCCGTTAGCGTTTGAGCTCTAAAAAAAAATTAAGGATATGACGTTTCGCGAAAAAATATTTTTTTGGAAAAAATATAAGAATAAAAAAAATATAATGTAAGATATCACAAATAGCAGTCCCGATAGTCTGAAGTAACCTACAAAGCGCCCATAACAGAGAGTTGCGAGTAAATACCGGGTAATATTCTAACAACCCATAAACGTGAAGAGAGCATTAAACGGCGTAGGCCGGATTTAATTTCCGGCAGCAGGTGCTTTCGAAATGAAGGAAACGTTACAACTCTAACAATAATTTTTATTGTAGAATTCATAGCTTCCAATAAGATAATCGTAACATTGTAGGTTGAGAAAGGCTTTGCCGATGAGCAAGTGGGACATCCATAAGCGTTGAGGAACTCTTTAAGTGGGAATACGATCCGTGCATGGAGTTATGATTCATTATCACGCGAACTGACTGGAAACTTTCTCCACTCGTAGAACAACAAACGAAAAAGAGAAACACGTAGGTGCTCCACATGGCGATTTCTGATGGAAGGTGAATTCGATTTTTGGAACAGCAAATAATAACCTTCTTATTCAAACCTGATGGAGTTAGTTTTATTCTTCAGTATAGGTATTTTTTATTGGTCGGTTTCAAGATAAGGCCGACCACAAACTTATGCATAATTTAAATTTACGTTCGCGTTGAAAGCGTGAAACATTGCATTAAGCCCGAGCAGTCTTGAAAATATGTAGATTTAACGTTATTTTGTCAGCTAAACCTTCGTGCGGGGGAAGCCACTAGAACTATGTTCAAACAAGATTACATCGCCCAGGGCGTTTCGTGTACTCACCACGCCCGAAAGACTGCCAAATAAGGCAAGGTACAAATATGTAGGATAATACGCCTTCTCCGATATTGAACCAAGCTTTGTTCAACAGGAATCGATAGAAATTGAATTGAATACACGTCAGCCGGCACGTTCTATTGACTATAGAATCTATAGTATAGATACTTCCTGCGAAATGAAGCAACTAGAGTTGGGGATGATCAAAATTTGATTACCCCCATGATTTAATCATAACAATTCAATGGCTCCCTTACAACAAGGATGTAACTACGTTTTTTTGGAAAATGAGATTTTTATGCAATATTATGGGCTTTGCGTAGATACACCCGATAGATACAGAGTTTGTGGGTTAAGATTGCGGGTTCAGTTTGCAAGTTCAGTTGGTGATTTGAGTTTATGAGTTGAGTTTCTAATTCGAATTATGGGGCTTCAAAACTTCTTCTCAAATGATTTGATTCATTGAGTTTGAAAGTTCAGTTACTGAGTTGAGTTTGTGGGATGAGTTTGTAAGTTGAGCATGAGTTAAGTTTGAGTTGAGCCTGTGGGTTGAGTTTGTAGGTTGAATTCGTAAGTTGAGTTTGAAAGTTAGTAAGTTGAGTTTGAGATCTGATTCCAGGTACATTTTGAGTCATGTCATCACTTAGTTGCGGCACAGTCTCGCACAAACAATCCAGAAGACAAACATTGCGGAAGGGAGCCAGCCTAAATTGAAGAAGGTGAGTGTTTGTTGAACCGTGATTGCTACGACTGAGTTAACCATTGAACAAGCAACTGTTGACTCGCCTTGATGAAACCTAAATTCCATTAGTCGAAACGCCATCAACTGTTTGAAATCCTTCGTTGTTCGTTGTACCATTGAGGATATGCAATATGTACCTACGACCCAACTCGCTAGGTAATGGGAAAGATCCTTGGCTCAAGTACCAGTGTTAACCGCTGGTTTAAGCTCAATTCGCTTGAAGGAACAATCACAGAACATTCGTCAGTCTCAGAGATGCTCCAAAAGAAATTCATCTTTGCAGAGCTAACTATTACTGATATTACTGATATATGGGTAAATCTCAGCGTCCACGCATGAAATTGGAATACGTCGAAACAAAGACCTCGCAAGCTTCCAACGTCCGCTGGGACTTGGAAGCGAAACAAAAAGTGCGACAAGAAGCGCCCTCAAAACCACGTTATCCCATCAATGTTGTTGTTATATCCCGAGTTTCCCAAGTAATCTTCTTCGTGGAGTCGCCAGTTCCTAAGGTTGGAGGGTCGAAGTGGCTGTAAAAAGAGGCTATTATACGGTATAAAGCATTCCACCGGTTCAGCAGGTGGAAGTGAGATGGCTCTGCCTTCGGAGCAGTCCCAACTTGGGGCGAAGGAGATTGAACGAAAACATCCAAGTGGGGAGGGCGAGTTTTCCAATACATACTTTTTCATTTCTCTTCCCCGCTACTTCGAACTAATCGATGGCCACGTTTACCGGCCCTTTGCTTTACGTCCTCAAATGATACCAAACAGTCGGATGGCGGTCACTCGAGGACTTTCCTTGACTGAGGAAATCATTTCTTAAACACTTTATTAATTCCATATTTCGAAACGTGAAAGTGTGACAAAAATATCAAAAAACTCACTATGCAATTTCGAAACTCGCCTAAAATAAAAATACGCCAAGTTATCGGGACATAAAAAATATCCACACATTCTGCACGGTAAAACAAAGATTTTAAGACAAATTTTGTCATAGGTATGCGTTGACGTCCCAACATCGCCTAGGTGACACGGCTTCGAAACTTTTCTCCCACCAACGCAATGGCTTCTGTACGAGAAAGTGGCGCCATCTTGCTGGAACCACATCATTTGTAAAAGGTCCAGCCTCACAAGTTCTGGCATAATCCATTAGGTACATGGATTCTCTCAGGAGGGACATTAACCTGGCCTGTTTTTCGCTCATAAGTTCACCTTGTCCACACATACAAACTATTTTGTGTCAGCTTTCAATGGGACACAATCTGGCCAATGTGATTTCAGAAGCAGCCACAAAAAATGAAGCATATCATATTGACTAACTGTCAAAAAGTGGTACGAGCATAATATGCTTTATATATAGGATATCTATATATGTATAGATATAGAGGATGTATTATACGAAAGTGCTATTCATAATAGATAAGACAACCCCGCATTATTGTTCGTAGATTGATGCGTGATCGCTATATTGACATACACCGGAAGACACTCCAGTGTTTGTCGGTAGGATTGAAAAACGACCAGGTACTCGTGATTTGCCTGTCGCGTGTCAAATATGAATCAGCGTATGACGCCCATTTTTCAAGTCGATCGACGAGAAATTCATTAGTTTACCAAAATTTACAATTAATGAAGAACCGAGTCACCAGCTTGGATCTATCGAGGTCAAGTGCGAATAGTAATCACAACTGTAAGCCGCGAGTCTCCATACATCATACTACAGCATATAGAAACACGTGCAGATTACAACCCCAAGGTTTCCATACCCGCGACCTACAGCTGATATTATATACAGTGTCGTAATGTGTTATTTATGGTATTGTAGAAGAGCTCAAGACCATCGTATTGCGGCTGGGACTAACAGCATATAACACATGAGTCCATAGTGCTATATAGCATTGGATAGCTCGTGACAGCAGGCACGGAATGCTAAATTTATCGCCAAAATGCACGACGCATGACCCACTTGATTCGATCTGACAAACGGATTTCATGTGCAAGGGCCAGGGAGGCAATGGAGTTCGATTTTCTGGAATAGACACAATCTTATTATAAGATGCGTATAATACGCATGGTCCGGGAACGTTTCCATCATGCGATGGTGATCTTGATGATGATAATGATGTTGATGGTAATAATGAAGAGGACGACGACAATGATGATGATTATGTTTATTGATGATAGATTTGAGAATGGTGGCAGATTTCAAATTCAGATAGTGAAGCATAAAAGCCACTCTCTTCACAAGCAGGAGTGTCTTCGAGGCAGTCGTTCGTTTTAACGATTTCTCCCATATCAGAGTTTACTCCTCCTCTCGAACCGATCAAAATCAGTACCCAACGACAACCTTCAAAATATGAACATCATAGTGAATTTCGATTTCCCACGAATATCCTTTACGTTAAAGTTATAGGCATTTCACTCTGAGAAGAAACATTGGTTGGAAAATACAGCTTCTCCTTCCTAACCCTATCGTCGACAGGGATTTGTGGCTCAATAAACTCGAGCGGCCTGGAAGCGAGTTAAAATCCGGAGACGGTCGTCAAGCTTGGTAAGGAACCCGAGAAGAGACAGCAGGGTGGCAGTTAACGGTAATGGAGCTCAGCTATGGTCTGAATAGTGTCCGTGGTCGGGTCGTCTTGCTAAACCGGGAGAACGACGGTTTAGCGGTTTGGGTTACAAGGGGGAAATTGTGCAGTGAAATCCACCCAGGATTTAAAGGCAGATCGATAGGCTGCGATTGAGGGGCTGATAACGATCGAAGCGTTGATAGCAAGGGAGGATCAAATTCCCCGGGGAAAATAAACAAATCATTTTTACTCTTCCCTGAGTCTTCAGTCAGTGGAACCTCGACCGAACTCCTATCGCCAGCTCGACTTCATGTCTTCGGCGAAAAATAAATTTTTTTTGAAAAGTACCTACAGCTCATTTATGCCAGTAAACCGATTATTCTTTAGGGCCAGCTTAACACTGCTCAGCCGACCGTGGTTATCTTCCTGGAATCAGCCTCAGAGGAGCAATCAGGCTACACTAAATTTGAGGCCCCGGCAATCGCTCAGCCCATCAATAATATTTTCCTCGCGCTCAAATACGAGAATAATCCAATCAGGAATTATCTAGAATATTACGAGTGTCCGTGTAACATGGGTAACACAATAATAACAGCGGGTAGTTCGGTATTCACTCCAGGTTCTCCATTATTTCCTCGGGGCCGATGATGCAATTAAAGATAACAAAGAGGTGGCGACGTTTAATGAGTAGTTTCGGAGGATTTTTCTGGAAATCGATTAGGCTTACGTGACTTAGGGTAGTTCTAGTTAGAAAGCCATCTAGCACGAGCTAGCCGAAATTTTTTTTTCGCAGGGTAAAAGTATCATTATTGACTTTTACGGAAAAACTAATTACGGTTTAATAAATTCGGGTGTGAAAAATAATTTGACAAAATATCTCCAGGTAATTACAACACTGCAGTTTTGATTTTGAACATAATTAAATCTTCGACTATGGATGAAGATAATTTTTTTCTTTCTTTTAAACAGCGTCCTAAATTATTGAATGGCTCATGGCTGCTCATGGCTAATGGCCATGGCTCATGGCTAATGGCTCGTTTTTCTGCTTTTCTACAATATTTTCCAGAAAAATGACGACCACAAGTCAGGCGACTCATCTAACGAGGAAGGGTATTAAGAAGTTTTATTCAGATTTGGAACTGTGTCGTTGTTACTTTAGTATCGAGAACAGAGTACAGAACAGAGGCAACTATTTTCCTCTAAGAAATTCCATTTTCTACTCATCAGTTCAGAGATTTTTAGCTGGCTCTCCAGCTTTGGATAAAACTATGCTCCAACTTGATAACCCGACAAACCTTTGATTGGTTTCTTGATGCGGCCCATGAACAGTTATTGGCCCATGATGGTACAGGAATAAAAGGAAGGAAAGCTCTTCATTAATTCCCAAGGAAGTATGAGAGACACGTACAGACAGCCAATACTTTCCGCCGTGTAGGAAAAGGGGAGGATTGGCGTCGTTTGATTTTACTGCGTTTCAAAAGGATTCCAAAGCTCTTTCGTCCTTTGTCAGGGGATCCTTTAGCAGGATCTTTTCCCGACCAGTCCTCCGTGATTGAAAGAGGGGGACAACTCGGATGGGATAATTAATTTAACCCTCTTATCTCTCAGGAAATGCTCAGGGGATTCTTCTGACGGAAAGCTTCTTGCGCGCGTTGCTATGATCCTGACGGCATTAGTCATGAGACAGCAGATTCAAAAAACACAATCAACAAAGATGTGCCAACAAAGAAAATGATAAAAGAAGCAGAATGCTCACATCCAAAAGGGTTAAGATGCGATCAAATCGCATTTCTCACACTAGAAGGGTTGAGTTGATGTGAAATATTTTCAAGTTCCAATTAGCCCACCCGTGCGCTTTCCAAAAAAAAGTCATAATATTCTTATATTCCAGATTTTTTATTTTAAAAAATTGTTCACAATAACCCTTCTAACTAGTAACCGTTAAGAGAGACATTAGAATATTGATATAATATGTTATATTCCTGAAAGAAAATTAAATTTCCCGCAACTCTTTTTTATACAAGGAAGAAGGTAGGTGTAATTTGAATTTGGACGCGACCTGAAATTGGCAAAATGAGGTTTCAGACACAATTGATCTTACTACGGGACCTTAAAATTAACCTAGATAGAATGACTTTGGTGAACAAATAGTTAAATGTTGACGCATTGTTCTGAATAATTTATTGGCTCTTTCTGAATTGAATAAATTGGTGGGATCAGGGATAGGGTCACCGGTAAAATTCGAGTGCTCCCTATCCCTGATCCTACGACTGCAGAATTCTTAAGGGTCGATCATCCACCATAGATAAATTGGTAGGGGTATTTTTTGTTCCTCATTTTACATTATACGGAGTAATAAATGCATATTTCGAGAAAATAAATACAAAACCCTGTTAATAAAATAGCGTTCTAGGCCTAAACTCAACCAAGTTGCCGTTTAAACGTCAGCGTTTTTTCGTCCTTATAGGAATAAGTTCGTCGTCGCTTCTGCAGCTACTTTCCAACTCATTCCACCTTCAAAATCGTTTTTCCGCGACGCTGTTTTCTTTCAAGGTTTTCCTATCCAGGCCCTTTTTCTCCCTTCATTTTAGTCGATCAACGTTATTACGTTTTCTTCCTCAAAGGGGAAGTTTAGCTTTTAGAAGAAAAACTAAGAACCTCGAGATTCATAAATCAGATAAAAAGCGAAACGCCGTCGACGGAGTGAGATTTTTGATTTTCCGAGCACACGGGGCGAATAGATTAGACGGTGTGCGGGGGGTTAAAACGCTCATTAGTATGCTGATGAGATCATCAGTGGCTTTATTTTTTCCCTGTTCTCCGTTTCTGGGGTTCGAAAGATCTCTCTCAACTGATCAGTTCCCGCCCTTCTTCCACTTCCAGACCGCATCCATTAGCCCTCGCAATTTTCGCCTTCCACGGACGATATTTTCTCTTTTTTCTCGGTACTCATAAAACGCTTCATGTTTAATAGATCGGAAAGGAGTCATATAACTCCGGAAGAACCCGATCCCTTCTGTGTCGTCTTATCTGGCGTATCTTTCCCGTATATCCAACTAAAAAGTGTATTTTTCCCACTTAGGGAAGCCAAAGATGAAGCAGATGCCTGCCGGATGTAGAACTGCGGGAAAAAGGAACTTTCTCGAGCTAGCTTAAGAGCGATCTTGTGCATACGGTTCCAACCCAAGGAACCGGCCCTATTTACGAACGAGTAGTATGGGGCTCCACCTCAACTCTGAGGCCACGTCGGCCAAACTCATAAAAAAAGCAAAATCAGAGTTCCAAACCTTAGGTAACGACGGATTAACATTTAGAAGGAAATGTTCATAAACCCGTTCTGACGGGAAAATTCAATTTTGTCGAACAAACCGGTCTCAACGTGCGAATCGGTTAATCCACTCGGCACGTTATCATTGATGTTTCAATGGACTTAACTCGGAGTTCTAATCCGCTCGAAAGCCGTTAACGCAAATGAGTAAAGTTTTCACTATTCACGCTCTTCTATCACCGAAGAGAGAAAGCGTTTTCAATAGCGGTTGAAACGTAATTGATTTCGGTTTTCGAAACAATTATAGTGACTATACCATACCATACAGTAGAGTCATTCTAGCCTCGGCAGCCGTTCAACTAATTCCCCACCTCCTCGAACAATTAACGCCTCGTACAACTGTTCTCTAGTTGCAAATTCCAGCCGACATTCCCGTTTATTAAACGTTTCGAAACTTGAAACGGAGTTCCTCTCCGAATAATCGCTCAACCAATTCAATTTGAGCGGATTTTCAGCCGAAAATGCCTCCCAGATTGGCTCTTAGCAAGAGGATGAGAATATAGGTAATGCTTTAAAAGGGGACGAAAAATGCAGTCACTTCCATATTGGTCGACGAAACTGTAAGTTAATTTTCGAGCAAAAAATGCCAGGGGACGCAACTTCGTTTCCAATAACACATTTCAACACGATAAAGGTTTTGAACAGTGACAACCGTGGACCAAGGGCAAATTGTCCCAATAAGACAAGGCGGCATACACGATATTGAATACGGGATTCGCTTCATCCACACAATGCCCAGAGAGATAATAGAAGCACGTACCTATTATATACCATGGGCATGAAATGACCAACGGCTGAGGCAACATGAAACTGTCATGCTTCTACGAAAAATGCGTCACTGCCCCTCCAATGAACGATTCAACCCTCATATTTGTAGTGATTAGTTTCAAACATTTTGGGGAGCATTTGAAGAGCTGATTGAATATCTCAAGACCACAACACTTGCGGGGAGGTCCGATGCGTGTCTCGTTCATCAGTACTGAACAGTTCCGACCCTCTCCTTGAGAGCGGCAGGACACGCCCGGGACAACTTCGGTTATAGGTCAAAAAGCCAAAGCCTGGAAGACGGTTCACTTTACTTTTTACTTTTACTTACCACACCACTTTCGACGGATCATAATCGAAATCGTTGGAGCACCTCTACCGACTTAAAACCTGAAATTTCGAAAAATTTGTGCAAATTTAAATTCAACTGGAAATTCATTGTCATCGGCAGCTGCACTATAGATGATCTATGGTTGACGATTTTGGGAGTGCATGACTTTGGATGGAACATCCCAAGAATGCGCAGCTCAATCAAAGACACGACACCATTTAGATGCAAACTTCTTGACGGCTTTTCCCATCTGCGGGTTATCCTAATTCAATTTAGATCGAATCAAGACGACAGTCGACAACTCCGCAGACGTACGAACAGCCGTCGGAACAATAGGAGTAAGATGTCCTAGCTCAATGCGCCGACGACGGAAACGTAGGAAGGGGAGACGACTTCGAACAAGTACGACAGCTACACAAAGGCAAAACTAAAGGGAATGATGCTGGAAATGAAGGTTCGGAGAACGAAGTTTCCATTCTATCAGAAATCACACGGTTCGCACACTAGGAACAATCGGTATGGGAACGATTGTATATTACCTTGACTGGTGAAATTGATAGAGGAATTGATTCATTTCATTTCAGTAAGGTGCATTGGACACAAAACAAGTCTTCAGCGATGGGAGGGCCAGAGGACAGTGACAGAGTGTTAAAAGGATGAAAATGTTTTGACGAGAATTTACCGAATAGAACTTCTTCTGATTAAAGAATATTTGAGAAGAATGAACGGACAGGATTGAGACGCAACTGCGATGCCAAATCGAGTGCATTTTGTACATAAAAGACAAAACTGGAGACGTATCCTAAAGTCGGCCTCACACTATCCGATTGCTGGCTGATGAACATGGGAACGCGGCTTGGAAACTTCAATCAAATTTATTGGGTCCAACGCCGAAGCCACCTCGACCAATCATAGCAACACATTTTCTTACCCTCTCACCAGCAATCAGATAGTGTATGACTTAGGACATCGGTGGTCCACAAGAACGCCGTAAACACCAATATGTAAGATAATTCCTAATTTGGAGTTCGGAGGTCGTCAGCCTCCGTTATTTACGGTGGGATCAGGAACCAGGAGCCTCACCATACCGCTCATCGGGATTTGGGACCGGTTCCTTGGATTGCATCCATATGGACATGGGCGCCTTACTTACAAGGACTAAAATAATGTATTCGACTGATGACATGTAATACAGTCATTTCCTTGAAGAACAATGAAAACACTCAAGCCTGTACAAGCCTCAAGCCTGCCTGAATCTCTTAATGATGCATGTCCTGAAAGGATTCGAATCCGAGACTGTAAAGTAAACAATTTTCGGACAGCGTGGGCGGGGAGAAGCGAAATTTTCGAGGGCCCGGACAAGGAAGTTTCCGGGAGAAGTAGGCCATTAAATAATTCAAGTGGTATTAACGGGTTCGCCCATTAAACCTACTCCAACTCCTTAGGCTTCGTTCGAGGCTCCAGCGCAAAGCATCAGGGAAGGGACCAACTCACGGATTCCATTAATCTTGGAGCGTTTTTACGCGAAGAGTAAACCCACGAAAGAGGGAGAGTTTTGCCCCGAAAATATACTACGCTTTCGGAAAACGGCTCAGAATTTTTCCGGCCCCGCACGCTCGGCGTGTCAAGAGCACTTCGAAGGTTGTTTGGCTACTTTCAGGAAGAGAGGGGCCAATTTTGAGAAGCATTCGAGGAGGCAATCTCGTCAAACTACAGGGATTGACCGAGTGAAAAATACCGCGAATTGAAACCGAAACTTTTTAGGTAGCAAAAACGAATCATGAAAATAAATTTTATTTTGAGCACACGCTCAGTACGAAGAATTCATAAGTTGAATTTGAACTAAAGTTTGTCCTTCGGAACTATTTTCCAGAAATTGCTAGACAGAAAATTTTGGCCATTCCAGGAAAAACCAAAATTTCTAGCCAAGTCGCTTCCTCAGCTCTAAGGGTCTCATTCGGATCTCCACAATTTTGAAAAATTCATCTTAAATACGAAAAAAGTCATTTTTTAAAGATTTTGGGATGCTAGTTCGATTACAGCTACTCCTGAAACGGTAGCCCTAATTCTTTTATTATTTCCGCAGTTTTTTAGTGAAACACTCATGAGTCATGACTACAAAATTGAAAAATTATGAATAAAACTCAAAAACATATTAATGAGGAACCGCGATATACTTAAAGCGTTTTTCCAGCAACGCTAGTGAAGTGAAATTATAAATTACTTATAATAAACGGATTTCAAAAAGTGGCAGAAACTCGATTGAGCATCCTACATTTTTCAAGATTCGACCAAGGTACTCAACCACTACCATAGAATCTATGGCATAGATCATGGCACTGGAATGTAAGCAGTCACAGGTGAAGAGTAACAATTAGAGCAAATCATGAAGAATAGAGATTAGCTTGAACCATGAGTCATCATATGAAAGAAAATCTTTGAAATGGCGTGTAAAAATGGAAGAATCCTCGAACCTATTTCAGGTATCCAGAAGGCAGAGAACAAGGAAGGATTCATCGCGTACAAAAGTAACTTCCTCGCAACTGCTGCTCGATTACAGGCATAATGTTAAGTAAGCATACAATTCTTGGATAGGCACAACTCAAACAAGGTATGTAACACGTGGAAGCCATCAAGGCGCTGTAGAAGGAATCTAGGAACTGCCAGGCAGGACGAGTATCTGTTACCCGTTGAACGTACGAGGCCAAGTACTTCATGTACTCCAAACTAAGGATCGAGTAGTTCACTTCATTCAACCTCCTCATGTCGTAATTATGAATGAAGTTAGCATCCATAATGAATCAGTGAAGGTGTAATTGAGGTTGGCCGATTTTTGAGCTGTACCTCAGTGAAATTCCATTTACTAAGCTATGGAACAACCAAAAGTCAAATAAAGAACATGTTTTGATACTGTTTTGAAAATAGAATCTTCTGAAAATCTTGAAAATAGAATCTGATAAAATCCTGCAAGGTCTTCCTGAATGTTAAAAAAAAACTTCAAACATTTTCCAGGTGCCACCATATTTTTTGAGAACAAACATAATATGAGCTTTCCAGGGGTATGAACACAACGCCCATCGAAATACAAGCTGGTTCTACGATCTGAAAAATCCCCTGGAGACATAGTCGTTGGGAATGAGTTGAGAATCAATTTCCAAAGTTTGGCACATGCCCATGTGTAGGACCCTGAATGAACACCAATTCACTAGCAGAGATGAAGCTAAGTAAAAGGGCACTTAACTGTAGAGCACTCCACGGCAGCAGTGCAAGCTCGCGTCGGTGGAACTGGGGAAATTTCTACTTCACAAGCGCCGACGAGGCTAAAGTTGGTGAAGTAGACTAAAGTTTCGAGGAAGTCTCGAGTAAATACACGCGGCTGTACGTGAAAATATATCCAATTCAGGTAGACGGACAGTTTGTCTTCGAGCGAACCTAACTTCGCAGACCATTGTTGACTTGAACGTTCAGACTTCAGACGGCAAACGAAGGAGAAAACTTGGAAGTTGTTTGCGCAGATGAAGTTACCAGAACTCGACTGCGAAGGTTAAAAAGAAGATGGGCACTTGAAATTTGAGAGTTGGTAAGCGAGTCGAGTTGAGGATGTCTGTCTGTCCCTTTACCTCAAATAGTAATGCTCGAGGGACTTTAGGTACAGCAGTTGAGACTTCGGATTGATATTTTTTATACCTACTACGAAAAGCAAAAGTTGTCTGTCTGAATACCTCATAACTCAAGATCATGACAACACAGCTCAACAAAATAATGTAAGGAATGTATCAAAACAGGTTTCAATTTTTTTTTTGGAAATCCGTATTTTAGTACGGAGGGAGTAGTCATAATATGTACATATTATTTACAGGCTATACAGTAGTATGACTTGAGAATAATATTAAGCAACCTCTGCCACCTACTCTGTTGCAATATAGTTGGGATGGTTTTTCAGTTTTTTCAGAGCTAGATTTATCCAAGGAGGCTTGCATTAACTCATTTCCAAGAAATTTTCAATTTTCAATACGAAGGTCAGTACGGCCTTGGTGAAATGTCGTGCAAGCGCCCTAGGATAAATCTAGATTCAAATGAATTGAAAAACCGGCACCGAATGTTTCAATTACTATTGCCATTGAAACATGAGTGGTAGTTGGACAATACCTATACGAATATTAAAAAACGACTTGTTCCCGTCTTGTGACTTCCCTTTCGGAAAAGTTGTTCAAATGAAATTCCCCACTTCTAGCCTCATCGACTTTTCAGCCCCACATTTTCAAGTTGTCTGCAGCTGATGGCTGAATAAGGCTTCCTGAACTTCTTCTCCCTCCTCTGAACATTTCTTTTCCCTAATCTCTTTTGCAACAACGAATTGAGGTTTTAAAAGTTGGGCAGTCCACGGTCGGTCGTAAAAAATGAAAACGGGAAAATATCAGAAGAAAAAAAAACATGGTCGAACGAGAATAGTAGAATTTAAAAATTCAAAATTTATCTAGCGCCTAACTTGTCAAGTTGTTGGAAGGAATAATGTAATTATTTAATAATGTAAGACTGCTGAAGCATCATAGGTACGAATAAGTAAGTACGCTGTCTCAGAGTCCCAGTCGCTAAGTCGAGAGCCGGGCGGGACGTATCGATCCGGCGCCAGGAGACCCCCCAGGAGGGAATGAACAGCGCGGAAAGGAGCGACTGAACCGAACGGTAAACTACTCCACGTAATGGACGATCCGCGCAATGGATGTTTGACGTGAAAACTACGCCTGACAGTAAACACCTACCATCAAGTATTCCTAGAATGCTCAAACTCGCCATGAGCTGGCGTAATTTTTTAAACGGGCGAATTTGTCGATCGAATTGATAAAGCGAATGTCTGGACTTTCGGGGATCCTTAACAGAATCGGACTTGACAGCACGGAAAACCTAATTTGCAATTTTTCAAGCCATAGATAATTTTTAAGAGGACCAATTGGAAACCAGAAATAAGTAAAGGTGCCCATGCACTATTCGATTGCTGGTCGTGGGGCCAAGGCAACTCATTGATTCAATTGGTCGAGATGACTCAATAAACAACTCAACTAAATTTCATCGGCGAGCAAAACCTTGTTCCAACGACAGCATCCTGCAATCGGATAGTGAGTGGGCACCTTAGGCATTCTCATGCTGGACGAGAGTGAAGGGCGTAACAAGACCAAAATCGGTCCAGCCGTTGCTAGGATACTGCTTGAAAAACTTCCGTGGTGGCTGCTTTTGGAGGGGACGTTCTAGCCTTAAAATGTTGAAATGTAACAACTACATTTACAACGATTGGATAAGGCGCCGAGGAAAACTGTTGGGAATTTACCGAAGAGAAGATTAACCATACTATCACTGCCAACCCCTCAATCGAAGGGATTACTTAGGTAGATTATAGGAAGGAAGGCAGTTGAGGCTAACGGAGGGCCAAGGTCGAAATAATTTGCGCGATTTGCAGACCTGTTGAACGTCACGGAATAGCCACTATCGAGATAGAGAAAGGCCTCGGATAACATTACCGGCCTCTAATGACTAATCGCATCAATACGACTAGTGATGATCAATTTGATCCCCAGAGACGTCGAATTTCTTTCAAATTCTAAAACAAGAACTTCAAAATGTAAGGTGGCATCGTCGGATGATGTGCGCTGAGCACAGTAAAGCAATGAATGGGTATAATTAAGATAAAACGTGTCTGGAACATTTAGCGATGACTGACACGAAACTGTCGTGTTGACCATGAACACGCTGAAGGATTAGATAAGTCACTAATAGCGGAAAGATAAAACACAGTAGGAATACCAATCACCAGCCGAAATCCATTTTTGTGATATTCTCAGGGAAGATCAGAGGGGAGCAGATACCTAATACTCGATACTTTTATGATTTAGGACGTAGAATATTTGACTAAAATGATTTCATTTGGATTGATTTTGAGGACATAAGGATCCAAAAATGTGAAAACCATACTATAAATCATGATATGTAGCAAAGAACCCAAAAACGAAACCGTCTGAAATTACTCTTGTATTTCAGGTTGTATTCATTTTTTTCAGGCGTATTGTATCGCACAGAATTGGGATTGAAATTCATTCATGTACAATACTGCAGCAGCTGAAAGGGGGAACGAATTCCCTGGCATATATTATAGCTACAAAGCAGCAAGCAGCGCCAAGGGTGGAAATTCGAAGGATAAACACGTATACAATGGTAGAAGGAACTCCCAAGACATACAGCGCACAATAACACGCGAAGACATGATGAATATGCCCACATGCACACATATTTATTGTTATGGTTACCAGGCGCAAGAAAGCACAACAGTATGTAGATCCTCGTTCGGGGTTAGCTGCAGGGCGGAGCAACATATAAATTAATTCCCAAGGGAAAATGGGGTAGGAATTACATGTTGTTCCTCCAGTATCATCTTGTCTCCGGGGAGTAAAGATGCATGCGAATCCAAAGAGCGAGAAGGGGAGCGGAAATAGGAAAATTGTCAGAAGATAAACTTATCGAGCAACGTGATTGGCTGAGCGGAGTGAACTTAGGTACATATCTAGGAAAAACAATCTCCATCTTGTCATGATCGTCGTTTCACCAATGTTTTGAATGACTGGAGGGCGAGAGTTGCGAAGACTTCCCCTGAAGGAATTTATCCTCAAGCGCTTTCGACCGTACGGCCCTCTACAGCAGCTATCCCAAAGCGTACAGTAATCGTTCAATTAAACTGCCAACTTCTTTAACCGGTAACTAATATCGAGAAAACCATGTTTGAACTTGCGTCGTTTTTCCCCAGTATTCTTCATTAAATGACCTACCGTTCGATATCCATGACGGCTGCTCTTGACTCACAATCACGAAAACTATAACCAGCAAAAATAGCAACCAGCATTGGGGTTGTTCACATCCAATATCGCAGTTTACGCGAACGCCAGGGGGTACAAAGTAACTACTCAACGTCCATCACTCGGCAACAATAAAAGCGACTGTATTTCTCGGCCCTGGGGGAAACGCAGGTGATGGATGACGTACAAGCGTCGGCAGGCAAAATTATGAAGAGCCATGAGAAACGTCGCTCGGCAGAAGTGGTAAAGTAGTCAACCCGACCTCCAAGCATGAGTTTTCCTTGCAAGAAAAAAGCATGCAGTGTTTTGTCATCGTCAAGGCATTACCGGCACCAGGTAAAAGACAAATGATGCATGCCATGGCGAAAACGCTAGGCACAATAACGATCAGAACAGCCGCAATACGTGATTAAAGCGATGAGGAGTGGCTAACATTGGCAGCAGCGTAACAATAAAATTGATCATTTTCAGGGAACAGTTGCTTTTGGTATCTTTAGGTGTTGAAATTCAACTTTTTGGATGATAAGTTTCTCACCCCTACAATATCAGCAAAGAACTGGGAGAAGAGGGGGATTTCACATTTTGATAACTGACACGAACTGAATGATGGAAAGCTAGACGGATATAAACCAGCCATTAAGGGGTTTACAGCCCCGTAAAGACGCATTGTTGAAATTATTGCAGCCTTCATTTCCTTTTTTCATCTCTAACATGGAAATGGTCTTTGCACGGTGAAATACAACATGAGTCAGGACGATAACGGCTATCTCATTTGGTTCATTGGTTCAGAATTCATTCCCCATGCACCAGAAACCTAGGGATCAAATTAATAAAAACCGGAGTAAATTTAGAGATGGAGTGTAGATAGTTGGCAAGACTCGAAGTACCCGGGTTGTTCTTGGAGATGCAAGCGATGCCATACCACCACCATCATTGCCATAGAAACTGCCGTTCTCATGAAAACGCTGTTGCCATGGTAGCCGACCTTGCCATGGTAGCTGTTGTGACCATGGCACACCGGTATCCATGCGCTGTAACGGATTTCGTGACGAACTCTAACTTGTGAATATTACTAAACTCGGCCTCACACTACCCGGCTGTTGAAGGTGGGATTAACAAAGGAACTTGGTTTGGAAACGTCAAGAAATTTTATTGGGTTCTATGCCGACGGCACCAATCATAGCAATGCATTTGCTTACCCCCTCCACCAGCAATCGAATGGTCGAAACAAAATATTCAATGGTGCTTCTCGTCTCACGACACCAACCGTCTATCCTACGGAGGGGGAATGGTTTAATATTCTTGAGGAGCGAGGCTTACGTAGATTCAGCATCGTGGCGAGCTCAAAAGCCACAAAGCTGCAACCATAAGTACATGAAGTACCATAAAGTACATGTAGCTGCAACCAAAAGAAAGATGAACAGTATGGGGAAGCTCCAGCTTCCTGGTTCCACCACAAATCTGAGACCATGTCGGCCTCGCTTCCCAAAAATATCGATGTTTACAGGAATGAAAGAAATAGGTACATACCAACACAAAATGCAACTCTGTGCCAGGGGAAAGACATTAAAGGTGCATAATCAGCCTCAACTAGGCTGTCAATAGTGCAAAAAAATGTTTAAATGGGCGATGTTTTATAATTATACTATATTCTTAAAAAATACCCAAGGCTCAATCCAGAAATATCCTTTAGAAAATCGAACACGAAAGAAACAAGCGAAACCCCCAAATGCAACTTGCACGAGTGGATACAGAGTGGAACATTCGAGGGGGAGCCCATAGCAACAGATTGCCCCATTATCCCCATGGCTTTCACCCATCAACAGTCGATGCAGAATGAGAAACCGCACTTGAGGTCGAAACAATCGGCACCCGATTCGAGTGCACTTTGTTCAACAGCTGATAATGCATCGCTTTAAAAATTATGCAATATTGCAAAACACGAGTCAATTTAGGAATGTCCAGAATTCGTCTATCCTATGGAAACATTGTGGTTCCAAAAAGTTATGTTGCATAGGACACGGCCCGGCGTCGAGCGCAGGATTCGAAATTGGGTCAGCTGTTGCTACCCTACTTTAGAAGAGCAGAAGGGCGACTGAGATTTCATGTTTCCACCTCGACAATTTTCTCGGACTTGATTCCGAGGAACATCTTCAGAATACAAGAGATTTCCAGGGCTGCTGCTCGATATTGAAATGTAAATTCGTCCTGATTGAGCTGTATTGTTGGTAAGCAGCAGAGACGAGATGTCAGATATGGAGGAAAGGGGTACCTATCGAATCAGGGGATGGGGGATTGACACTATGTTCATGCATAGAAGCACTTGCGGATACGGACGACAACAATAATCAAAGATTCGGTACAGCGACAGTATCCAACTTACGTTTATAGGGCGTCCACGACCGAATGTCAAATTGGCGATTTGGGTCATCCCCTAGCCGTGTGACCGAGGCAAATCCAAGGTTCACCAGCGGCCGTCACTTGCTAACCCCCTATGCGCCCTACGTTTTGCCCGCAAAGAATTTCGAATTGGAGAAACTGGTGAAATGAAGGGGTAAACTGTGTCGACTTCGACCGACTGAGAAAGGGCAAGTTCTTCACCCCCAGCAACAACCCCTGCTCCCGAATGCCACCCCTTGCACAGCGGGGGTGTAAAACGCCCAACGACCACGTGGGCTGGAGCGAGCACCAGATGGTGCTAACCCGCTCTGATCAGCTGTGGGCGGCAGGGAATATCATACACAGGGAATAGGGAGGTATTCTATCTTGCAAAAGCTGGAAAGTGGGCTAGGTAATGGTTTTAAGCGAAGGAAAATTCTACGGGAAGAATATTGAGAGAGTATCGATAATTGGGATACATAATGGAGTTTTTGTCACCTCAGACCTGGGGTACACTGCATTCGTATCTCATGTTCAGAAAGAAACATCGAACATTTGTTATTTTGTTCTTATTCGATAAAAACAAGGGATTATCCAACAAATCGAAAAATAACCCATGGTCCCGGGAGCATTCGCCCTACCTAAGAATAGACGATACGATCAAACCGCATTTCAAGTCGACTCAGCATTCGAGGAAGCCAGAATTGTGCAATGCTCCATTGGCTCCATATGAATATTTCATGCAGGTACTGGGTTTGCTTTTGCGGAATTTGTATCAATTTTTAACAACATCCGGCAATGAATAATACATAATATGGGTTCGCCGAATAGGACACGGTAACAACTGTGTTTGCGGATGCGCGCAAGGCGGGATGATCGATCGATTGCGCGCATTCTGCCAAATCTAAACAAGTTGGGTACGTTAACTTTAAACAGAGCGTATCGACAATATGTCCCCTTCAAGTAGGAGCCATATACACTGAAAGGTAACATCAATAATTTATTTACCTATCTACGCTGAATTCGAATGAAAATAATGTAGGTAAATATAAAAAGTGAAACTACACGGAGTTCACGCAAGTTGGCGGTACTCGAGGATACTGTGAAATATTTATAAACCAGTATTTCCGATCAAGTCATCAATTCAGTTTATTCATCGAATATCCATTATTCTCCTAATAAAATTTTCCACGGATACATTGACAAGAAAATTCATAGTCTACATTTCAGAGAATAATGCTTATTTGACAAATAAACATAATTGATGAACCCACAATAATTGGCGCGGAATTGACAGTAAGGTATCCTCCGACAGCATTTCCGAGTCAAATAGCAAATTTCCCAAATCAAAATGAAAATTTTCCAACGAATTGCCTCGGAAGATTGTCAATTCGATTTGAAATTTTCTCAATTTGAAGGAAAAACTCTCAAATCGATTTGAAAAATTGTCAATTTGAATGGGAAAATTTTCAAATTGATTCAGACAATTTTCAACTTGGTTTGGAAAATTCTCAATTTGATTTTGAAATAATACATTAGATAATATCTAATCTGCTATATTATAGCATTAGATAAATTTTATCTTAAATAGACAGTAATAATAACGCGTGGGCAGCACGGAAAATGCCATTGATTTGAATCAGGGATTACAAAATGGGCGGCTGAAGACATAGGATTACGAAAAAGAAGTCATCTCGTTAGTCTAGAGGGGCTAATCTCACGTGACCCAAAAGTTCGATATTAAATGGCGACATTTTATCGACCCTCAGCAATTCGATGGGGGGAGCTTCATGAAAAATGAGTTGTGTTTCTCATGATCATCGTCAGTACATCAATCACCAGATCTGTGCCCTGGTAGCCTCGATTCTCGACAGAGATGTTTGTCAGGTTCCATGTTACGAGAAGTGCGCATAAAAATATTTCCCTGGGGAGCAGAATTCTCCAACCTAATTCTTGCTTCGCGTAACTACTTTTTCTACCCTCTACCGATGCAACGAACTGTATAATTATTTCACTGCCGGCAGAGCTTTCCACTTTTCTCTGATTGAATCGATTCGAGCGAAAGATTTTCTTGAGTGCACGCTTTTAATGAAATTACCAGGGGAAAATTGTGAGCTTCGAACGGATCTGAAAAGTGCGGTACAAGATACAAGAATTACTCGAACAATCATCAAATCAGAGTCGGCATCACCATTCAAGAATCAATTATTTGTTTTAGCATTTTTAGAAGAAGTTTCAGAGTTGTGGTGGAACCAGGATGCTGGACCCCACAAACTACTGTGCGCTTGTCGTAGGGTGAATCCCAGACCCCGTGAATTTTCGTCTGCCAGTTTCGGCGTTCTATCTCCATTTTCTTCCATCACTGGTCCAAATCTTGTCATTACTGCCCCAAATTTCGTCTTGTCCCATTTCCACGAATACTCCTCCCATGAAAACGGAACCGAGAGTCAGCAAAAAATCTGTGTTTCGCAAATTTCAAAAACAGCCCGTAAACACGGAGCAGGAAAGGAATATCAGAAAAGGGTAGAACTGCAGCTGCTCCGGGAACAATGGGAAAGTTGGTTTTTCAAAAGGAAGATGAATGCTGTCTTTAGTAAGGCTTTTCTCTGCGGCTCGGGAAGAGTAATCTCAAACCTTGAACCCTCTTTTCTCCAGCACCACTTTTCCATCCGCTGACAAAAGTATCCTTATAATTACTTCACTGGCTGCCGTTCCCACTTTCCTCGGATTAGAACCGTCTGAGTAATAAATTTTCTCAAGTGCGCACTCGGAGCAAGACTGTGGAAATCGTTCCAAAATTTTCGCTCGATTGCGACGTTCGAGCCGATCCTAATTGCCCGAGGTATTAGCTGGATTCGCCCGTTTCGCCAACAAAATGTGCCAACATGAAAAATGCAATTGCCAACGAAATTATCTATATTCAACGAACCCAAGTGACCTGTCTTCTGAAAACTGATTCAAAATTGAATCGACTAAAAAATTAAAATAAAAAATTAAAATGAATATGAAAATAAAAAAATTTGAAGTAAAGAATTCAAGTTTTCAGAACGATCAGAAATTGAAATCGAGTTAAAAATCCTCAGAAAGGGCCATATCTTTAGGAAGGTAATTTTCTCAAGAAGGCCACACCGTTCTCGAGATATTCGGAAAAATCGTTAGAATGTTGAGCTCAACTGCCGACCCTTAACAAGATCTCAACGGGTGCTAAATAATGTTTGCTTTGTAGCACCGCATTATTTTTCCCGTTCTCTGCAAAGGCCAAGGTTCTCTCTGAGCGATAAGGTAGAAATGAGGGCACCTCTTGAGAACACCGGCAAACGACAGGTGTACATGGCAGCCAGAAGTGGTCAGTGGTGAACATCCATTCAGACAATAATACGCAGGATAACTCGTTTTCTCTTCGAGTACTTGAAACCTTTAGAACGAAAATTCGAGAGTTTCGGTGTTTGAGCTCGTTAACCAATGAATGCCAATTTCTTTCTAAACAACGCTATCCAACAATGAGCACGGAATGGAATGAAATGCGTGACTACATGTCGATACCTTAAAGCACAAAGGGCATATGTCCCAAAATATCGATTTTGAGATTTTGGTACCGAAAGAATGTACTCATCAGGACCTATCGATCGCTCCAAGAATTATGACCCTTTTATCTATTTTTGGGACCAAAAAACTATACAATAGAAAAACTGCAAATATTTAAAGAGCGTTTATCTTAAAGTGTTAAGGCCCGGTTTATTGACAAAATTTATCCACCAGACATCCAAGGAAGCTCCCGATACACATTACCAATGATATTTTTACATTGAAATTTGATGTAAATAGCACCGTGGTGAAGTTTATCCGAAGCTTCCTGGGATATCGGATGGATAAATTTTGTCAAAAAACCGGCCCTAAGTGCTACCAAAGTTCTGGTTAAACGAGGTTGTAAATCTTGGCCAGACAAACATTTTTTATTTAGCGCATTTCTTTATGGAATTGAAAACTATGGGAGAAATCCTTATTTTTGTAAATTGATCAAAAACTTATTTTGCATTTTTCTCATTATTCCATTTGTGGACATATGCCCTTTGCGCTGTAAGGTATCGATGTTTTATAGACTTTATACAAGAGCGAAGGGAAGATTGTTTACGTTGAAACACTTTTCTGTCCAACTACTGACAAGGCAGATAATGTCGCAAAATTTAAAACACCATTCTGGTGTTTCGTTTCGGTGGTTTAAAACACCGAAAATGCAGTTTAATCGTGCGCATGAACAATCCAAAATTGCGGGCCATTTAATCGGATGTTTTGGGATTCGGTGGTTTTTTCTCGATCCGAATTCCGGATCAGCATAGTACAGTGAATCTCCAACTTCCTGGTTCCACCGGAACTCTGAGGCCAAACCCCGTCCTTCCGGAAAGCTTAATTTATTTGATTGTTTATTGAGCCACCGCAAGAAAAAACACTCTTGAACAGGTCGTCGAATTGAAACCACTCCATTGTATAGATATGCACGAACGGCCGAATGAACAAAAACCAATGCTAAATCCCCCGTATTGAAGGGGATGACCTAATACGAATCGGCACAAATAACATCACGACCCAACTCCATTTGAGATTGAGCCTATCGGAGGGACAGGTTGGGCAAAAAGCTGCAAATGGATTTCGACGGATTCTGATTAGGACAGGAATAGAGAGACTTCGGCTCAGAAGTTCGGCAGGATGGCCGGCAAAACAACCGACAAAGTACAATCGTTGGGTCTGGAGCTGCGGCCGGCCGAACCGCAAAACAACACAAATGGAACACGGAACAACACAAACACGAGAGATGGGAACGGTTAACCTCGGAATAAACGGTCGTAGGCTACCCCGGATGTTTTTGCACTCTTGACCGTTGAGAGAGGGTTTCTTTCGAGGTTCGAAATGATCCGATGACCGTGACATTGAATAAAATACCAAAAAAAGAAACGGAGGAGGATACTAAACCTGGAGGACTGTTTATGGCAGTCCCAGTTGAGTAGCCGACTACCAAGAAGGCGATTTTGAGCGTACACAGTAGATAGATTTACCCAACTTTTGAGGTACCTAAGGTTGAGGTAATTGATTTTACAATTACCCCTAAACATTATTACACATAAACTTCAGATTCTTTGTAATAGATCCTGGCCAAGATCGAACGTCCATATTTTTTGTGGTTTTCTGAACGTAAAAACATCAAAGTTCAATGCGTTAGAAGTACCTAGCTGGATGTTTGGTTAACGAAAAAACCCGTGTAAAACGTAGGACGATAGGAAATGGCATCAACCTTACCACAAAAGTTGGGTAAATCTATCTACTGTATACACAACATACTTTCGATTGGGGTTGAATATAGAAATAAGCCCGTTAATGAGGCGACTGGATAAGCCGTTGAATTGGTAAACACACCGCGACGCGAATTCCTGAAAACTACGTATCAACGAAATAAATTCAACCAACCGTTTCGACGATCCGTGACAATCGGATGAAAAATTTACGAAGCAGCGGTAGCATACCTGCAACAATGAAAATGTTAGCGATTAATATTTTGGTGACGTCGTTCAATTCTCTAGTACCTAGAGACAAGAATTCGAAGGGTTAATTTAAGGGTAAAATATCAGAACAATATTCGAAGGACAACAATATTGCGAAGCCTTTGTAAATGAAAAGTTCTAAGATACACCGGTACATCATCCATGGTACGTCATCAGAGCAATCAAATTTATTGGGTTCAACGCCGACGCCACCTAGGCCAATCACAGCAATGAATGGGGTATATGCTGAGTGTGCCTTCTGAGGTATCACGTTAGCTACTAACGTTCGCTGTATCCCACGATTTACGCCCTGGAACCTCACCTATGTTTATAAACCGACGTGAAATTCAACTGAATAAATCGCCGAGATTGAAAAAGACAAATTGATGTCATTTTCTTACTATAAACTACATTCTATGGCGCGGAAAAGAGGGAAAACCAGAGCCAAACAGAATCTCGTCGGATCATTTGCACCTGCATACAATTATTTCTGAAAGAAGTAGGTGGCCGTATAACAGACGTGAACGTAACCGCTTGTAGAAGGTTCGCGTGATCGGGTAAATATTAAGGTTAACTTGGAGAAGTCGAGTCAGATCATGCGAACCTTAACTGAGTTCGGGCGTCGGGGGCGGGTCGAAGTTACAAACAATTAACATTTCGCCGTTCGGTGGAAAAAAAGTACGTCGATTCTGAACGGAAACGGCTCACGGAGAAGCAATCACTAACTTGTGGCTATCGCCTGCTACGAAATCGGGCGGAACTAATTTCAACGCCCAACTTTTGGGCTGAAAAAGTTCGGATTCGGGATTTCAACTTTACCCCTCCGCATCGGAACGGGAAGAAAATGTTTACGGAAAAAGGCCGAGCGCAATTGAACACTAGGAAATACCGATCGATAGTTACAACTATTGACACCATGTGGTTTGGATTGCTTCTGAAACACAATGAGCTGAAGAGAAAGGCGATCGTTCAATTTCCCATTCACTTTTTCTGTAATTTAAGTGATTAGGCATACAACTAGAAGAATCGGCAACGATTTTGACTTATTATAAAATCAGCATGGGAATGAATTCCTTTTTGACTGCCGGTGTGGATAAACCATAGGTAATGAAAGCGTATTTGAATTGCACAGAGTGAAATGAGGGACCGGATCGATGATATTTGGAACGGAGTCATATTCATACTCGAAGTCGAACTCAATCTGAAACTCAAAGTTGAAATTCACACTCGAAATCGAAGTCAACCTCGAATTTGAATTTGATCTGAAACTCAAAGTCAAACTCAAACCGAAACAGAAACTCAATCTGAAAGTCAAACTGAAACTCACGTTCAAACTCAAACTCAAACTGAAGCTGAAAGACAAATTAACTTTGAAATTCAAACTGAAGCTGAAACTCAAACTGATATTCTGCTCGAAGTGAACTCGAAGTCAAACTCGATCTGAAACTCAAAGTCAAGACTTCAAGTTCAGATTGAGTTTTAGTTTGGGTTTCAGTTTGAATATGATTTTGAGTTTCTGGTTTTTGTGTCAGATTGACGTTGAGTTTCAGTTTGAGTTTGAATATGAGTTTTTGTATCAGTTTGAGATTCAACGTCAGTTTGAGTTTGACCATGAGATTACGTTTCAGATTGAGTTTCAGTTTGAGGTTCAGTTCGAGTTCGACTTTGAACTTAAGTTTCACTTTGAGCTCGAATATGAGTTCAAGTTTCAGTTTGAGTTTCAGTCCGAATTTTAGTTTGAGTTTGACGATAAGTTTGTCTTTCGGAATGAGTTTCAGTTTAGTTTGAGCTTGAATCGAGTTCGAGTGTCAATTTGACTCGAAATCCAGATTTAGATTGAGTTACAGCTTCAGTGGTTTCAGTTTGAGTTCCAATTCAGTTTGAGTTGGAGTTTCAAGGTGAGGTTCAGTTTAAGTTCGACTATCTCGCAGTGTTGAAAAAAATCAAGTTTATAAAAAATCCACATGATAACAGTTTCAACTCAGTACTTCATTCTAAACATCTGCTTTGTTTGAAGCCAATGCTTCCAAATATTTTCGAGTTATTTTTTGCATACAAATTGGCGATCCTTAATTACGTCTAGTCAGAGCACGCGATGTTCTCCCTCTGGGGCTATTTACTTTTCAGCAGTCCGTTTCCGTGTGTCTCCGTCATAACAAACAGACATTCCCAACTACCCGTATCATGATGGTAGATAGGGCTCGTTGAGACATGATGCAATGAAATGAAATTCACAGATGAGGAAAATTGGAAGAACAATTCAATATTCCAGCGGTCCTGCGTCCGATCGAGCAGAGTAATGAGTTCCCAATCGAATGCAGAGTGTTTCGGTTGGGCAGCGACGTTTTGAATCTGATGCATGCGATGGGTAAAGTTTGGCTAGTAATTTCTTATTTCATGTCCAAATATGTGGGATCAAGGTTTTGAAAATAACTAAAACGCATTATGAGGTAACATCCATCGAAGCGATTTGTCCAGTACTGATTACTAAACCGAATTTATACCATTACAGTGAAGAAAGCGCCACATCCACAAAGATCGCAAGTAAAGCATGTTGCCGTTTAATCGACGATACATCAATAACCGAAATCTATATGATACAGTTAAAAGAACTGATTATATCAATATGTATTATATAATACCTGAGCGATGGGATTTGGGGATTCGGTCATGTCTTCGAGGCTGCCGGTGCGCTCGTCCTGCCTGCGCGATCCGCTCGGTTGGGATGATATGATGACTGATCTTCCGTTCCACTGCGACACGCGAAAAATTCAACGGCACCAACCGCCTTGGAAAAGGGTAAATGTAAACACGAAAGGAACAGCGACGTTCCTCCGCTTATCAGCAAACACGTTCGAACAAGATCGACTTGGAAGCACAGGGGATGCACGACGACTGCGCGGGCTGAGGCAGCTCGAGGCGGCACGGTGGCAGAAATTTTATTATGAACAAAACAAGTTTTGTTTATAATGAGAATAATTTTTTTTCAGCAATCAAGTCAGTTACAGAAGTGCCGCGAACTAGGAAAAACGCGATTCAAAGATGACGAGGTCCGCGCGAACCAGACTGACGCCTGCGCAGCACGACCGAAAATAGTTCATGCGAAACGAAAATGCGTCCGAATTTCAACGTCGAACCGCACAACGAAGAAAATTCGCCGTTTCGAGTTTTCACGGGCAATTCTCCAGTTTCAGGCTGCCGTAGCCGTGGGGGCGGCAGAGTCTGAGGAGGCGGCAGCTTCTCGATTCATCCGCGGGGTCACGACTGGCACGACTCGCACTGCTCCCACTAAGTTTGCCCTTCGTCCCTCCTGGGCCAGGGCTGCCAACCTAACCCTGATGCCAAAGGAGGGAAAGGACTGTTGTCAATGTGCCACCCGTTGGGCTATTTATCACTTCCGGTGGGTGCTTTGATAACAATTTGAGCAGTTCGCAAACAATGCATCACAGTTATAGATGTGAAATGCCGAGATGGCCGCGTTTCCAGAAATATTACATCCAGCATGTACGCGTATATTGCAATAAAGAGAGCTCGTATTTCCTCGGATAGGTACCACGAAGAAAATGAGGATTCCATAAATTGCTCGTTATTACTTCGCTCTTGCTGAGTAAAAAGCTTGCTGGGGAGAAAGTGGTCAGCATGCCTACAAGCTCAACCCACAGTGATTGTTTCCGAAATCTGAAAAATCTTCCTCGAAGAATTGGTGTAATTGTTGTAATTATGTGCATAAAGTGCTGAAAGTCCCAGCGCTCATTTTTTCGCTTCCAACCCGGGCTCCCCTACCGATTTGTGGGAATGTTCTCAATTTGACAAGGAAATGCTGTATTATCAGCATCTTACTCAACATGTAATCCCTATAGGGACTTTGTCCTGCAATCCCCATATGAGGACAAACACACGCCATAGCGTATCGGAGCGTATTTACGCAAGGAGAAACAAACGTGATTGATGGCAATCGTTTCATCACAATCGATCAAGGCAAGATCGATGCAAGATATCAATCAGTGTTTAGGCGATCCGTGTGGCTTCGTTGCTATCATGTCGAAAGGAAGACACAGGACGAAGGTGGTGATCGATCCGATGTCAAAGCAAGAACAGAGCGAGCGCATTTGTAACTAGTAAGGGAAAATTGACTAGTAGAGTTGATTTTCTGTACGATAACAGGATAGATACATACCTATGATACCTTCCATTTATTGGAGCTCCAAACCTTGGAAAACCCCAGAAAAACGCACTGGCGTAACGCAAAACATGAAAACAAAACCTATGGAAAAGAGAAATTCAATGCCAACTCTGTTAATCACTCTCTAAAAGGTATATACACAATATTACTATATTATAGTAATTCATGCATCAATAACAAACCATGGCCCTCTAAAATCCCTCGTCAGCAACACACCAGTAAAACTGCGAGACCGAAGAAACTGTATCTAAAGGCCCATCAGACGTCAGACCGTTCCACTCCCCATCACACGTACAGACAAACAGACCTGTTTTTTTGATTGGCTGATGCTATTGATATGTTCACTTTTGCGCACCTACATCAATGTTTGGAAACTTGTTACCCGGAAAAATCATCTACGAATTAGCAAGTTGAAAGTACCAAAGAATCGGCCTGTACAGACGGATGGGGAGGAGAACGGTCTGACGTGTGATACGGACTTAACTGATTGGAGCAATGTTTTACTTTCCAAGATACGAGGTGAATATTGTCGTAGTGCTTCTGCAGAAATTGGAGCCGATAATAGAGTATCTCCTGGGATGGGATAGCGGCCCGCCGGCCCGTGACGAATAACGGTCGACTTGGGGAGCTTTGGGAAATTAGTTCGAACCGAGATCCCTTGGGGAGCAACCTCGAGAACTGAGAGACTCAAGATTACTAGTCAGCTATTTCGACGCTCCGGGCTTCCCAGCGACCAATGGACCAATATTCTCGGGCGGAATTAAGCGCCAGAGCAAGACGCCACGGGCTACCCAAGGGTCGGACGTTGTTGCCCGTTCTATTTATCAGCATTCGATGCAGACTGCAAATTGAAGGAATTGCCGATTATTCCAATCGTTTCTGAGATTGTGAGTTTGACGATAAACCTTGGGCTACCTTGCAGTTGAAGGTTGACGTCGATTGCAAATATGATATAGGCACGATAGCAATATTTATTTGAAAATCTATTCCTAGATGCTTGTCGGCATGGGCAAGGATGATTGATTTGACGCTTACTTTCCAATACGCGTCCCCTAGGTATAAAGATATATAATAATGGGTTTCTCGCTTAAATTAACATACTATGTTACTAAATTTAACATACTAAATTAACATACTATGTACTAGCCTATTAGGCTAGGAGTTTTTCCGAAAATTTTGAACATTTGGTTTATACATTGGTTTGCCTCGAATATCATGGTGCGATTTATCCTTTTTCATAGTTTTTAGTCTTTTTTTATAGTTGTTCACGAGTAAGTCTTACAGAACCGTGAATTTTGTTGAGCTTGTTGGACTCCTTGAATATTTCTCCACCGTTTTCACTCCCTCTAAGTCAAAATTGGTTGGATTTTAGTGGTCAAAAACTGGTTTGACGACTGATTTTTGAAATGTAAAAAATATTTTTGAGTAGGTTTTGGGTAGGTACGTGACATAAAAAATTGACAATTTTCCAAGCCTCTCCAGCACTTATGGGTTCAAGGAAGGCCAAATACCCTATCTTTATACCTACCTAAGGGACGCGTATTGGAAAGTGAGCGTCAAATCAATCATCCTTGCCCATGTCGACAAGCATCTAGGAATAGATTTTTCAAATAAATATTGCTATCGTGCCAACCCTTCGATATCATCTTTGTAATCAACGTCAACCTTCAACTGCAAGAGAGTAGCCCGATTTATGTTCCAAAGGACGAAACCATCTTCTCGAGGAGGGAGGACTCATTAATTTCGCTCACGTCCTCTTTACCGAACAATCTGTCATCCTGGAGAGACGTTCAAGCTTCTCAGCCGCGCATGCAAAAGCTGAACTTGCCGCAAAACACGTGAAATGAAAGGATAAAGAGGTAGACCATACAAGAAAGCTTAGGGAGGTATAAAAAGCTTATGCATTTCCCCGGCGAACTTGACGAACATGGGAAACCGGGACCGTTGCATTTTGTGGTAGCTCTTTTGAGAATCTTCGTCCAAATGGGGTTGCAAGTTTTGAAGCATTTGAAGTTGTTCGAAAAAAATAATTCTTTGAAATGAAAAATTTCTATAATTGGTAACTGCAATGAGATGAATGAGCATATTCAAGAAGAAACATTAATTCCCTGCAACTTTTTCTTTACGACTTTTGGGCTATTATCAATACTTCTGAGGATACGAGACCTTGGCATCGAAAACTTGAAAATTGAACGTTTCTCTGGACGAACAAAATAGGGAAATTCGAGTACTGCCTCGGGAGAAGTTGTGCATTCGAAGTATCGAAAAACGAGCAAAATTTTCAACGGTAAATAATTTCAAAAGGCTCAGGAACGTGCCAAACGCAAACTCGCCGCGGCGTTTATTGTCCCATTTTGCGGGGCCTATTCTGCTCCGGTCAGCAGCATCCAAGATGGAGCTATGGTCTCTCTCGAATCGGCAGGGCCGAATAGCGAAAAAAAGAACCCCGGAAGTGGAAGAACCGGAAGAAAAGGGTTAAACGCCCGGCAGTTTTTTCGTAAATGTGGCCCAAGGGAGGCATCTGACCCTCTTCTTTCTCAACATCCATTCGTGTCGGTGGCCGTTGGGCTGCCTAACGATCACCGCACAATGCTCTCTCCTACCCTCATTTTCTTTCTTCCATAAGTGGAAGTCACCAGTCCGACCTTCGAATGGGTCATTAGACCGGGGGAGGATATGAGGTCCTGAGAATGCTTGTTGGGTTATTCCAAAGTGAACTATACGCTGATATGGTCCGGGGAATTTGAATTGTGTTTGGACGCCCGTTCGGAAATTCAACGGCCCCAAGAGTCCGCATCATGGGATGGTATCGGCGAGGACCTGTAACCTATTGAAACCTTGGTATTACCTTGCAGAATGCGTGGGTATTGCTTTTTCATTCCGGTAAATTGGCGAGTATTGATCGTAGGCGGGCTTCGAAATTTCCATAGAGAGCTTATTAATCTTTTCGGTCCACACAGCCTCAAACTGTGGTCAAAATGTGCAAAAGTGCGGAAAAAATATCCACAATATATATTTAGAAAAAATCCACATATTCTGCCAAGTATAACAAAGATTTTAAGACCGAAAAGGCTCCAATCGGTTCATTTTTGTGGAAGGAAAAAAATAAAATAGAAAACACTAAAATTGCAAATATATCGGAGGTGCTGTGAGATATTCAAATTCCGATTAAACAGGGTGTTAGGTCCGGCCGAGACAAACATTTCAGTTCAAGAAATTTGAAAAAAGGTTGAGAATTGAGGGAGCTATGGCCATTTTTGTGAATGACCACAAACGGGCACACAGGCACTTGTTCGGGAAGTGATTCCTAGTAAATGTGTATAAGTAAATGAATAAATCGCTTTGAGACCCCATGTAGTCACGATTTTTGGCACTAAACTAGGGATTTAGCCTTTAATCATCAGTATTAACTACTGTAGTAGGTGGCTAACCCGCGAATCAGTATTAAGTCGAATACTTGAGGAGAAATCGCCTCCTGCAAACTTGGGCAGTCGCCTCCGCAACATTTGCCACCCAACCGTCGAAAATGTTAACCGTACAATACTTTTAAGTGTGGTTTGTTGTTTTCTCTCCACTCTACATCCCTCGCCACTCCTGTATTTTAGGATTTCCAGCTTATTCGCACGAATTTCCTTTATCGCTCGTTCGCCCTCCTATTTCATTCGGCCGAACTCCGGGTAAAGTTAGGCCGGACTTGATATTGTCACCCTTGGAGAAGAGGAACGAGGGAAATACGTGACGTGAAGTGGTTACAAGCCTTTGTTTTGCTCCGCGGGCCCTCGAGTCGGCCATGTTTAGGCAGATGGGAAAGACAAACCTCGACGATATGGGTTGAATGTTGTTGGACCGAGGCGAACTCTAATCCGACCCGTGGTCACTATGTTCATTGTCCATGTGTGAGTTGACCACAACCACTGAAGCCCTACGAGCCCTTGGGCCATCAGTTCACTAGATAGTCGAATCTGCTCGCTTTTCCATGTGACGTTTCTCTAATTCAGTTTGTCCCTTTCCCTTTCGATAGAGCAATTCGAAGTCAGTTTCGAAATATTGTTCGGACGGGGGTTTCATGAGCTTCGAAATATGGCGGGACTTTTTGGTATGAAGACCCACTTTTTCACCACTTTAGCCCCATCACTTGGGGTACCTGACAAACGTTTGGATCATTAGATTTGGACATTTGAATGGGAAAAGTTTGCAAGATGTGGCCTCGATTTACCAGTTTTCACCATCTCATTTTTACTATTGGTAGGTACTGTTCAATAATAAGTCAAGTGTTATCGGGATTTGAGTCATACAGGTGACAACATCACTCACCTTGCAAACCATGTAGATATTTTCTATTTTCCGATAATGTGGTGCAACTTTTATTTTGGGAAAGTTGGAAAATTTGCATATTGAGTTTTATTTATATTTAAGACCTAAACACCCTCAAAAGCAGTCAAAATATGATCAAATTGAGTCACAATTTCACGTTTCAAAATATGGAAGTATTGTATGTTATCTACGCACCACTGGTTTTTTAAAATGATAAATTAGCGTTAGTCATTTGGTATTTCATGAGGATTATTTTTGTACCGCTGAAAAATCGAAGGAAACCAGGGATTAGGAGATCGAATTGGTTCTACAACATGCAAAACACTCTTGAGCCCCATCCTATCAAAAGGGCGAATCTAAGAAAAGAATCATTCGTACACGTCCTGTCCACGCAGTCCCGCTACCGACCCTGGTGTCATCCTGATCGATTACTTTTCGACGATTTTCTTTCGAGACCGAAGGAGGAAAAGAAGAAAATCGAAGAGGGAGCTTTCGGGTGATATATCAGGTAATGCTCGCCAACGTGGGAAAGAAACCGAACGATGCAGCAACGCTTTTCTTACTCCACGGAGGGCGTCAACTATAGATTTTCAACTTAGCTTCCTCCCGACCACAGTTGAATTTCAGCACAAAGCTACGAGCTCGACCATTTTGTTTACACTATGCCTAATGAAAGAAATTGATGAAAGAAGGAAGTTTCGAGATGAAAATGTTGAAAAATTTGGAAACTTAAATTTTATTTTTTAATTGAAATGTTGAAAAATGTGAAAACTTAAATCCAATTGAAATCCAACGCAGGCAACCTTGAAAAAATTGGGAGATAAATAAAAATTTGATGCATTTTTGAATTTATTCTATTGCTTCGGGAAAAGAGTTCCTCGGTAGAAACTAGGATTCAATTTATTCTTGTTCTTCTTCTTTATCTTCTTCTTCTAGAGGTTAGACTACGTCCACGCATAGCACCCACGTCGTGAATGGGGCGCATCTAACAGCAGCATCGAAGACAGTCATCGTCATTTACAAAAATGGCCATAGCTCCCTCAATTCTCAACTTTTTTCAAATTTCTTGAATTGAAATGTTTGTCTCGGCAAGACCTAACACCCTGTTTAATCGGAATTTGAATAATTCGCAGTACTTCCGATGTATTCGCATTTTTAGTGTTTTCTTTTTTTTCGGCCGCAAAAACAAAGCGATTTGAGCGTTCTTGGTCTTAAAATCTTTGTTTTACCTTGCAGAATATGTGGATATTTTTTATTTTCCGATGACTTACCGTATTTCTACTCTAGGATTGTTTTAAAATTAGCAAAGTGATTTTTTTCATATTTTTGACCTAAACACCCTCAAAAACAGTCGAAATATGATCAAATTGAGTCACACTTTTACTTTCCAAAATATGGAAGTACCTATTGTGTGTTTAATTGGCTTAATTCAATTGGCTTAGAAACGTCAATGAACTTTGATGGTTTCAACTGGGAAGGTACCTCGACCAATTGTACTAATGGATTTTCTCGACCCCACGACCATTTTTTTGATAGTGAACGATCGTCTAAAAAGCAGCATGAGCCCATTTTCTTGACTCGAGAAGATGCGCAAGCAGTCGGTCTACCAGTAGAGCTCAAAACATCATTTTCCCAAAAAACTCAACTTACGAGGTTTTGCGGGTTCACTGTCGATTTGCGTTGTAACACTGATCGAGTATTATAGGCCACCTAAACCATAATCCTCCATTTACCTTGGAAGAAAATATTCGCATCGCTATAATCGGCCGTTTGACGGGACGCTGAGGTTCAGTCCGTCGATTCTGGGGCCTCGGCGAATCCAAAATTCGGCTAATAGTGTTGATTTGCCTGGATGACGATGCGCGTCCGACCGACTTAGGCACAGCGTTGTTATTCTCCACATCGTTACTATCCACCATCACAAAACGGATCACTTATCGGCAAAAACGCGGTGACAATTTTGAGAAACACTTAAGGCAGTTATCGCGAAGTGCGCACTGTTTCTAGAAGCGGGCGAACGAAGACTGAACACCTGGCCCGACTTTAAGTCCGCGTAACAAAAGGTGTGATTCAGCAGGATGCTCAGCTGATTCTTCAGATTGAAAGGGAGAGTATCTTGGACAATTATGGGAACCGAGTGCTCGCCGGCAACACCCAAACGCGATTCCATTATGTTCTTCCAAACTTTTTCCAAACTCGGAGGAAGCAGGAACAAAATGGAAGGGAATTAAAGCCTTTTTTTCCCAGTAAAGTGAAAGCGGCCGATTTGCATTCGTTCCCACTCCCCCGACGGGAGACAATCGTTACGCCAAGTCATCGCAAAACGGTCTCGTCTTCGTCTGAATCTCTTCCACGACTCTGGAGTAGAGCATGAATGGAACGTGAGTCATTCAACCTCGAACGGCGGGTAGTAGTAGAAATGAAAATCTGAATGACTTCCATTTCTGAAAGTTCAAAGATCTCGAAAGTACTGCGAGCGATTCAGAATTCTGATCAAACACGCGGTGTTCACACTTGTCTTCCTTGAAAAGGTCGAGTTTTCAGCTCATTGCTACAATTTTTGTTCCATAAACTTTTTTGCGGGCCCCAGATAAAGCTCCCCTTTTACGCTTTGAAGTTATTTTTCGCGATTTCGACTTGGTAACAGTAAAATGGCCATGAGTCTCTCAAATGTTGGAGTAATTTGAAAAATGAGGATACCGTTGAAAAGAGCGTTAAATTCCCGAAAGTCTCAAGGTATTCGCGGATTTCTGAAATTAAGTTAAGAGAGCAAAAAATCAGGCCGAAGTCGAGAAATGCTCAATTTTCAAAAATTGCAATTTTTCGACTTTGGTTTGAGCCGTAATTTGGCCAAAATTTTGTGACCACGACATCGTATTGAACCGCTGATCCGATTTTTATGAAAGTAGTCCCAAAAGTTGTGGTTTGCTCCAACTTGATCCATATTGTCCGGGGAATCCGATCGGAAATGGTGAAGGGGTCCACTTTGACATAATTAGGGTATATTTAAAAAACGCTGCTATGTAGATCAGTGGCATGTGCAGATTAGTTTTCGCTATGTCCGAAGATCTCTGCAAATTTTGCACAGGGGTTCATTTTTCGATTGCTAAGACAAACTTCACGATATATCGGTACTCCTTAAACTCAGAATTTAGTTGTTATTATTCTATAATTATTAAATTCTCTGAATAATGAATGAAATTAAAAATGCCTCAGAACCATTGTTAAAGCCTGACTCGCTTTCATGTTGCCAAGCGCAACTGGTCTTAGTGTGAGTGCGTCACCTTGTTGGTGTAATAGGCTAGTGGTCGTAAGTAGATCAATCAACCGTATCTAAGAGCCGAGGCCAAATTCTTAAATTTTTTCGATTTTTGTTTTGCTGATTTGTGTAATGCGACCAAATTCTTTAAATTGAAGATATCGGGAGGACAGAAGTTTTTGTGGGGATTCCAACGAGTGGAAAACGATTTTTGTGGCTCTAGTCGTTTTCGAGTTATTCAGAATTGTAGAAATTTTAAAAAACTCAAAAATGTCTCACTAAAACTGCAATAACTCTTAAACGGTTAGAGCTACCGCCGTGGCGATGGTCTCATTCGATTCGGCATAGAAAAATCTATAGAAAATGATGCGTCACATGCCTATGTTACAAATTTCCAGAAAAGCACGAATTTTTTATCTCTTCAACAGCTGTTTTACTGGCCTTAAAATTAAGGTAGGGTTCTGTCGAGACGTTAGGACCAACTAGATACGGAACTTGATTTTTGGTAAAAATTTCAAAATTTTTCGATAACTCCTTCCCCCTGAAAAACCCCGGACGGCGGACGGCGTACGGCGGACGGCGTACGGCGGACGGACAAAAAATTTTTATTGCAGATTTGGATTCTACACCCCTTGAAACGTAAACCAACAAATTTTCAGGGGGTGTTAAAAATTTTTTTTTCCTGACCGATTACAAAGGTTCATTTCTTAAGAAAAATGAACCAAAAAACGCAAAAACTCAATTTTGAATGTGATGCCTTGGGTTTAGAATTTTTGGAGTATTTTTCCCGGGTTTCTCACTTGATTTACCATAGAAAAGGCGTTTTTCCGGAAAATTTTGAGAACTTCGTTTTTTAATAATTAAAACCAATTATTGGTTTCGCTCGAATTTCTTGACGCGGTTTCTCCTTTTTCGCGTTTTTGCCCAAATAAGGGCAACAACTCTACTTCTACTGAACCGATTTTGAATTTTTGAGCTTGTTAGATTCCTTAAAGGTTTCTGCGCAGTTTTCACCCCCTGTAAGTCAAAATTAGTCTGGTTTTAGTGATCAAAATCTGGATTAAAATCTAATTTTTGACATAAGATAATAATATTATAGAATAAGAATATTATTCTTTTGCTCATAAACCATAATATGCGCGAATGTGGTACTATAGCTTATTAAATACAGCCATTGCAGGTACGCCAATGACAAATTCCGAGTATCGGTCACTTTATATGGCTGGAACAGACCTGAAGCAATCCTCGAGGCACATTTTCGAAAACGATTCCGCCCCTTGTCCAGAATAAAAGCTTCCATTTTCCGAGCATATTGGAATCATGTCGAAAGCATATATCTGCGGCCACCGGGGCGATAACAGGCGTACGTATCAATCTGCTGGCACACGGACTAGATTGGTCGTGTCGTGTTCCCACAGCACACAAACATCTTCATCCAGACGTTTCGGGCGGAAACGGATTTTTTCGCTTCGCTCCTTTGTTCGCTCCAGTTGAACGTTTGGCGTTTGTAAGTAAAGAAAAAAGAAGGAAATATACCCCTCGTCACCAGTGAGTGGTGTTTGAACTCAGCAGATTGAAAACGATTTCTCGGAACCGGTTCAATCTTGCCTTTAGGTGGCATTGGGATGAATGGATGAAATAGTCTACAATCCATGAGCGAAAAATACGTTAATGGCGATAGTGAAATTATTGATATTGTCACAGGTCACTCAAATTATTTGTCTTTGCTTTCTCGTATTCCGTTTAAAGCGGCATTTTCTCAATCAAAGGTATCTGAATTGATTTTGGGGCTGCTAAGCTTAAGAATGCATAAAAACCAACATTGAAAACATAAAAACCCCGTACAGAGTGCCCCGGATTTGGTATAAAAAACAAGATAATATCTTGAAAAATAAGAAAATCATATTATGATTTTCTTCGTTTTTTTTTCAACCAAGCTTCGCTTTATAAAAACCCGGATTTCTCCTCTTCAAATTCACTTTTTTCAACTTTTGAGGACATTTCCGGATTCACATTTTCTACAAGCCTAGCGTACAGTCGTAATCGAGAAGCAACTCCTTAGTACGGTAATGACAGGTCAAACGTCAAAAAGCGAAAAAATATTTTTCCCTGAAAATACTCGTGCGCTTTTAAGCTTGAATTTCTCCACTAAATCGACACTTAGTAAAGTCGACCAAAACACTACAAATTTGATTAAATGGATAACTTCTTTCCAATTTTGATAACGTTCAGCACTTTTTTTCCAAATGTAGTACCTGATGGTCTAAGGGCAGGTTTATCAATTCATTTAAAGCTAGATTTATCAAAGGACGCTAGCACAACATTATACCTAGGATTATATGAACATTATACATTATACATATGAGATAATATGAAAAGTTAATTTTTATGGATTGTCGTACTGAAAATTTCTCGGAAATTAATTATTGCAAGCGTCCTTGGATAAATCTAGCAGAATATATTGATAAAACAGTAATTGGTTTTTTCAGGAAAAATTGTAAATGACAATTTTTGATGTTTGAAATGCAATTATAGTACTTGGAAGCTAGTTTTTGATTACGAGTGAGCACTACGCGAATAGAAAATTTAACGCTGAATGCAGATGAGTCCTCAAAAATTACAAAACGTCTCTAACCTGAGAAATGTGGACCTTTAAAATTCAAAGCGCGGTTTTCTTGAGAACAATTTTAAAAATCGTACCTTGGGAACGAGAAGGGATACAGAAACGCAGATGGCGGTGTTTTGTTCCAGTTTCAGCCAATTTTGTTAAAACCATGTTCACACCCAGTAGACAATAACCTCCTCTCTCACTAAACGTGAGTAGTTCAATACTGGGGGATCAAAGTGTACTATGATGAACTAAAATGCCTGATCCCTCGCTTTAACCAGCCTTTCTCAGAAGCGGCTTCGAGTGGCCATGAAATCACGGCGTTCCATGGTTTCAAACCGGTGAAATGGCGTCTTGAAGGGTTTTCCAAGCTGTGCAGAAGAGCCGAACCGCATGGCTTTTGCCAGAGCGAATCAAACCGCGTCTCTCCCAGGATCAAAAGGAAAGGATACGACGAGAAGGAACTCTAGAGGCACTTCCGTAGGCCCAAGACGCTTCTACAATGACGCCGGCTCAATCAGCTCCAACGCTTGAGACCATAAATGGTTTTACAAGAGACCGTGAATCGTAAAACCGCGTTTACCGAGTTTGAAAATTGCCAGCAAATTGAAAATCGGATGTGGAAAATTTACCTCTGCACTTTCACCCAGAAACATTTCTGAACAACCGTCTCCGTGCTCGCCCTCGATTCTCAACTTTTTGGGACTTTGGTTTTTTTTACGTAAATCTTTAAATGTTGACAAAAAAAACATGAAATGCGTCACGGACTTTTCGTTTCTCGGTTTTTTTGGAAAGGAAAATTGTTTAGCCTGATCGCAACAAAACTTTAATATTCCAGCAACACCCAATTGGAAAATTACCGCATCAGTGCGAACAACTCAAAACTCAAGATCCGGAAAGGCGGAAGAAAGAAAACGGTACCTTTTGAGTGAATAGGAGAAATGGAAGTGGCACGTCGAGAGTCTGCGTAGAAATCGTCTACTGTAAACGAGGGTATCCATCCCTTACAGCTCATAAAGACAATCCTTGCGTCTGGAGCAAAGCCAAATTGATATTGCCCTTTTCCACTACACTCCAGACAACATAAGTTGGGACCTTTCTAATCCGTTTTTCTCCTCCTTAACCGACCCTGGACTAGGTAGGTAACTTGTAGGCTTGATTTGGCAACAGAGCCGCTCGATCAATCGCTAGCCACTTTTGGCAAGAACGAATTTCACGAACATCGAAGTTCGGCAATTTTCTTCTAAAAAATCGACTTTTTTGAGACATTTTACCCTCAAAACTACTCAAACTTACTCAATTGCAGCCCAAATTTTGAAGAGAAAAAACTTGAATTTTTATTTATATAAATTTGAATTTTATGAATTTTAATATGAATTTATGAATTAATTTGAATTCGTTAATTTGAATATTTCGACGGTGTAGAATCAATACTGCCCAATTCGTTTGCCATGCAATCTATGGACGCGTGATTTGCCAAGTTGCCACCAATCCAAGTTTTGAGAAGTAGGCAACCCAGACGCCCCCAAAAGACACGATGCTTTGAATTGGGCAGTATTGCAGTTTCATCGTCGATTTATGAATGCCATACCTATAGGTATGGGTATAGGTATGGGTAGAGGCATGGGTATACGTATGGGTATAGGTATGGGTATTGGTATGGGTATAGGTATGGGTATAGGTATGGGTATTGGTATGGGTATAGGTATGGGTATAGGTATGGGTATAGGTATGGGTATTGGTATGGGTAGAGGTATGGGTATTGGTATGGGTATAAGTATGGGTATAGGTATGGTTATAGGTATGGGTATAGGTATGGGTACAGGTATGGGTACAGGTATGGGTATAGGTATGGGTATAGGACCTATACTATAGGTATAGGTAGGGGTTTTTTTGGAGAACATTTAACAAATTTAAACAATAATAGAATTCTTATGCATTTTTTATGAATTTTATAAATGAATTTTCTATGAATGTTTTTACTTCCATATTTACAGAGTAAATTTACTCTTTATGGAAGTATTGTGATCGTCCTAAAATCGAGAATCGGAACGGAGCTTCAGAAAAAACTTTTTCTTATACACATTTACTCAGAATCACTTCCTGAACAAGTGTCTGTGTGTCCGTGTGTCCGTGTGTCTGTGTGTCCGTTAGTCCGTCTGTCCGTCTGTGGTCATTTACAAAAATGACCTTAACTCCCTCTTTTCTCAACCTTTTTTCAAATTTCTTGAACTGAAATGTTTGTCTCGGCAAGACCTAACACCCTGTTTAATCGAAATTTGGATAACGCACAGTACTTCCGATATATTTGCATTATTAGTGTTTTCTATTTTATTTTATTCCGGCCACAAAAATGAACCGATTTGAGCGTTCTTGGTCTTAACATCTTTGTTTTACCTTGCAGAATATGTGGATATTTTTTACATTCCGAAAATGTGGCGTTTTTTCATTTTGGGCGAATTTTAGAATTTAAATAGTAAATTTTTTGATATTTTCGACCTAAACACTCTCAAAAGCAGTCAAAATATGTTCAAATTGTGTCTCAATTTTACGTTTCAAAATATGGAAGTATCGTGTGTCATCTACGCACCACTCAACTCAACGCAGGAAAACACAATTCCGTTTGAACATTGGTCGAGAGCCGTCTCTCCCGCCAGGGAGACGCGCCGCGCTGCCGGAACCCGAGCCGGGCGGTGCCGAGCCGGGCAATCCGAACCCTTCGATCAACGATATTACTAGCCGCCCGGACCAACACGGCGGAAGTTTTGACCAGCCGCCCGGCACGGCTCAGCAAGCCGTAGGCGCTATGATTTCGAGAATCTACGACCCGCGCGCATGTTCGTTTGTGTAATTTCATGTTCGGCTATCCTGCTAGTGCGAATCGCCTGTTCGCGGCCTCAGTCTTCCGCCGTGTTCCCTCCGGGTCGGTCGCGTCGCGCTCGCGTAAGTAAATTTTCCTTTTTGCCCCCCTAGGATAGGAAAAAACACTTCGAAAAATATTTTACATAGAAAAACTTCGTTTCTAATTGTCCTTTTTCGGATTTCCTTCTTCCTCAGTAAGACCTATCACCCTGTTGAATAGAAATTTGAATTACCCGCAGTACTTCCGATAAATTGGCACTTTTAGCGTTTTCAATTTTATTTTTTTCCTGACCACAAAATTGAACCGATTTCAGCGTTCCTAGTCTTAAAATCTTCGGTTTAGACTGCAGAATACGTTGGTATTTTTCATGTTCCGATAACGTTTCCTATTTTCAGGCGAGTTTTAAAATTTGCATTATGAGTCCTGGTATTTCTGAGCCATAAAGCCTCCAAAGTAGTAAAAATGTGATACAATCGTGTCGAAAATTTGCGAATCATAATATGGAAGTATTGTGTGTACCACTGGTTTGAGTGAAGGTTTTCGATAATTCAATTACCGATTATTTCGGTCATTTCTGCGTGAAAGCAAGTGAGTTCGGCATAGTGCGGGCTTAATATCGATAATAAGTTAAGAAAAATGCCATTGTTTTCGCCCTGTTAACCAAATTTATCCCGAATTTTACAGAATTTTTCCGATTTTATCGGAGAGAGGGTCGGAGCTAGTTAGGGCATGTCGCTCTAGTCTCATAGCTTAATATGTACTTTGGTACACGGCGGTCATTGCCTCGCCGCCTCGGGCGGACTGGTTCCAGCGTGTTGAGGACGTTGGGTCCATCGCGGTCGCCTCGGGTTCAGAAGGTGCATAGCGCTGCGTCTACGGAAAAAATAGTCGGCGGCGCATCGCCGCGTAGACGCAGCGCCGCGCTCCCGGATTTCGCCAGTGGAGCGGGGCCGTGTAAATTGAATTGTGCCCTCGCTAATCGATACTATCGATAGTTTGTGTTTGTTATCCAACAACAAATCTTTGTAATCGCCCAAGTTTCAAATAATTTTAAAATTTTCCGTAGGTAGGTACTCTCAAGATTATTTCTCATTATCCGAAAATTTCTTTCTACTCCGACTGGTTTATTTCTTGGTAAGAAAAGATAGTTTTGGTAAATTTCTTGGACTTTTGTTGTTAATAAAGATAAATAATATAAATGTAAATATAATATAAATAAAGGTAAATAAAGATAGATTGGTCAATTTGATAAAAAATAAAAATAATATTAATAAAGATGAATAATATAAATATAAATAAAGGTAAATAAAGATAGCCTTGGTGAATTTCTTGAACTTTCGTTGACCTATCGATAGTATTGGTTAATTTCTTGGACTTTCGTTGGTAAATAAAGATAAATAATATAAATAAAGGTGAATTAAGATAGTTTTGGTAAAGTTTTGATAAATAAAGATAGTTTTGGTAAATGAAGATAAATAATACAAATATTTATAAATATAATCTATAATAATAAAAGCAAGACTTACACATAGTGTAATGTGTCTGTCTGTCTGACCGAGCTCTCCAGCCAAATCTATCGCACGCAGGGACCTGGAATTTTTTACACGGAAGCACAAAGGGGCTGGCCACCAGACCTCATAGCCCGATTTTCGATTTTTGAATTAGATGAATTTGAATTTTTTTTTTAATTAAAAAAAAAGACCTGTTCTTATTTAAACTAATTTTTCAACGGATTGTTTCTTTCTATCGACGGGGAACTCAACACAACTCAACCCAACCCAACCCAACCCAACCCAACCCAATCCAACCCAACCCAACCCAACCCAACCCTCAACCCAACCCAACCCAACCCTCAACCCAACCCAACCCAACCCTCAACCCAACCCAACCCAACCCTCAACCCAACCCAACCCAACCCTCAACCCAACCCAACCCAACCCTCAACCCAACCCAACCCAACCCAACCCTCAACCCAACCCAACCCAACCCTCAACCCAACCCAACCCAACCCTCAACCCAACCCAACCCAACCCTCAACCCAACCCAACCCAACCCTCAACCCAACCCAACCCAACCCTCAACCCAACCCAACCCAACCCAACCCAACCCTCAACCCAACCCAACCCAACCCTCAACCCAACCCAACCCAACCCTCAACCCAACCCAACCCAACCCTCAACCCAACCCAACCCAACCCTCAACCCAACCCAACCCAACCCTCAACCCAACCCAACCCAACCCTCAAACCAACCCAACCCAACCCTCAACCCAACCCAACCCAACCCTCAACCCAACCCAACCCAACCCTCTACCCAACCCAACCCAACCCTCAACCCAACCCCCAACCCTACCCTACACTCAACCCAACCCACAACCCAACCCAACCCAACCCTCAACCCAACCCAACCCAACCCAACCCTCAACCCAACCCAACCCAACCCTCAACCCAACCCTCAACCCAACCCTCAACCCAACCCTCAACCCAACCCTCAACCCAACCCAACCCAACCCTCAACCCAACCCAACCCAAACCAACCCAACCCAACCCCCAAGTTGAGTTGAGTTGTGTTGAGTTCCCCGTCGATAGAAAGAAACAATCCGTTGAAAAATTAGTTTAAATAAGAACAGGTCTTTTTTTTTTAATTAAAAAAAAATTCAAATTTATCTAATTCAAAAATCGAAAATCGGGCTTCGAGGTCTGGTGGCCAGCCCCTTTGTGCTTCCGTGTAAAAAATTCCAGGTCCCTGCGTGCGATAGATTTGGCTGGAGAGCTCGGTCAGACAGACAGACACATTACACTATGTGTAAGTCTTGCTTTTATTATTATAGATTATATTTATAAATATTTGTATTATTTATCTTAATTTACCAAAACTATCTTTATTTATCAAAACTTTACCAAAACTATCCTAATTCACCTTTATTTATATTATTTATCTTTATTTACCAACGAAAGTCCAAGAAATTAACCAATACTATCGATAGGTCAACGAAAGTTCAAGAAATTCACCAAGGCTATCTTTATTTACCTTTATTTATATTTATATTATTCATCTTTATTAATATTATTTCTATTTTTTATCAAATTGACCAATCTATCTTTATTTACCTTTATTTATATTATATTTACATTTATATTATTTATCTTTATTAACAACAAAAGTCCAAGAAATTTACCAAAACTATCTTTTCTTACCAAGAAATAAACCAGTCGGAGTAGAAGGAAATTTTCGGATAATGAGAAATAATCTTGAGAGTACCTACCTACGGAAAATTTTAAAATTATTTGAAACTTGGGCGATTACAAAGATTTGTTGTTGGATAACAAACACAAACTATCGATAGTATCGATTAGCGAGGGCACAATTCAATTTACACGGCCCCGCTCCACTGGCGAAATCCGGGAGCGCGGCGCTGCGTCTACGCGGCGATGCGCCGCCGACTATTTTTTCCGTAGACGCAGCGCTATGCACCTTCTGAACCCGAGGCGACCGCGATGGACCCAACGTCCTCAACACGCTGGAACCAGTCCGCCCGAGGCGGCGAGGCAATGACCGCCGTGTACCAAAGTACATATTAAGCTATGAGACTAGAGCGACATGCCCTAACTAGCTCCGACCCTCTCTCCGATAAAATCGGAAAAATTCTGTAAAATTCGGGATAAATTTGGTTAACGGGCGAAAACAATGGCATTTTTCTTAACTTATTATCGATATTAAGCCCGCACTATGCCGAACTCACTTGCTTTCACGCAGAAATGACCGAAATAATCGGTAATTGAATTATCGAAAACCTTCACTCAAACCAGTGGTACACACAATACTTCCATATTATGATTCGCAAATTTTCGACACGATTGTATCACATTTTTACTACTTTGGAGGCTTTATGGCTCAGAAATACCAGGACTCATAATGCAAATTTTAAAACTCGCCTGAAAATAGGAAACGTTATCGGAACATGAAAAATACCAACGTATTCTGCAGTCTAAACCGAAGATTTTAAGACTAGGAACGCTGAAATCGGTTCAATTTTGTGGTCAGGAAAAAAATAAAATTGAAAACGCTAAAAGTGCCAATTTATCGGAAGTACTGCGGGTAATTCAGTGCCCAGTGGAGCGGGGCCGTGTAAATAGAATTGTGCCCTGGCTAATCGATACTATCGATAGTTTGTGTTTGTTATCCAACAACAAATCTTTGTAATCGCCCAAGTTTCAAATAATTTTAAAATTTTCCGTAGGTAGGTACTCTCATGATTATTTCTCATTATCCGAAAATTTCTTTCTACTCCGACTGGTTTTTTTCTTGGTAAGAAAAGATAGTTTTGGTAAATTTCTTGGACTTTTGTTGTTAATAAAGATGAATAATATAAATGTAAATATGATATAAATAAAGGTAAATAAAGATAGATTGGTCAATTTGATAAAAAATAAAAATAATATTAATAAAGATGAATAATATAAATATAAATAAAATATAAATACATAAATAAAGGTAAATAAAGATAGTCTTGGTAAATTTCTTGGACTTTCGTTGACCTATCGATAGTATTGGTTAATTTCTTGGACTTTCGTTGGTAAATAAAGATAAATAATATAAATAAAGGTGAATTAAGATAGTTTTGGTAAAGTTTTGATAAATAAAGATAGTTTTGGTAAATTAAGATAAATAATACAAATATTTATAAATATAATCTATAATAATAAAAGCAAGACTTACACATAGTATAATGTGTCTGTCTGTCTGACCGAGCTCTCCAGCCAAATCTATCGCACGCAGGGACCTGGAATTTTTTACACGGAAGCACAGAGGGGCTGGCCACCAGACCTCGAGGCCCGATTTTCGATTTTTAAATTAAATAAATTTGAATTTTTTTTTTTATTAAAAAAAATGACCTGTTCTTATTTAAACTAATTTTTCAACGGATTGTTTCTTTCTATCGACGGGGATCTCAACACAACACAACACAACACAACACAACACAACACAACACAACACAACACAACACAACACAACACAACACAACTCAACTCAACTCAACACAACACAACACAACACAACACAACACAAAACAGCACAGCACAGCACAGCACACCCCAACCCAACCCAACCCAACCCAACCCAACCCAACCCAACCCAACCCAACCCAACCCAACCCAACCCAACCCAACCCAACCCAACCCAACCCAACCCAACCCAACCCAACCCAACCCAACCCAACCCAACCCAACCAAACCCAACCCAACCCAACCCAACCCACAACCCAACCCAACCCAACCCAACCCAACCCAACCCTCAACCCAACCCAACCCAACCCAACCCTCAACCCAACCCAACCCAACCCAACCCAACCCAAACCCAACCCAACCCAACCCAACCCAACCCAACCCAACCCAACCCAACACAACCCAACCCACCACACCCCAACCCAACCCAACCCAACCCAACCCACCCCAACCCAACCCTCAACCCAACCCAACCCTCAACCCAACCCAACCCAACCCAACCCTCAACCCAACCCAACCCAACCCTCAACCCAACCCAACCCAACCCAACCCAACCCAACCCAACCCAACCCAACCCAACCCAACCCAACCCAACCCAACCCAACCCAACCCAACCCAACCCAACCCTCAACCCAACCCAACCCAACCCTCAACCCAACCCAACCCTCAACCCAACCCAACCCAACCCAACCCACCCCAACCCAACCCAACCCTCAACCCAACCCAACCCACCCCAACCCAACCCAACCCAACCCAACCCAACCCCCAACCCAACCCAACCCAATCCAACCCAACCCTCAACCCAACCCAACCCAACCCTCAACCCAACCCAACCCAACCCTCAACCCAACCCAACCCAACCCTCAACCCAACCCAACCCAACCCTCAACCCAACCCAACCCAACCCTCAACCCAACCCAACCCAACCCTCAACCCAACCCAACCCTCAACTCAACTCAACTCAACTCAACTCAACTCAACTCAACTCAACTCAACTCAACTCAACCCAACTCAACTCAACTCAACTCAACATTTCTTTTATAAATTTAAAAAAATGACCTGTTCGTTTTTAAACTAATTTTTTAACAGATTGGTTCCAACCCAACCCAAATCAACCCAACCCAACCCAACCCAACCCTCAACTCAACTCAACCCAACCCAACCCAACCCAACCCTCAACTCAACTCAACTCAACCCAACCCAACCCTCAACTCAACTCAACTCAACCCAACCCTCAACTCAACTCAACTCAACTCAACTCAACTCAACTCAACTCAACTCAACTCAACTCAACCCAACCCTCAACTCAACTCAACTCAACATTTCTTTTATAAATTTAAAAAAATGACCTGTTCTTATTTAAACTAATTTTTTAACAGATTGGTTCTTTTCATCGACGGGGAATGTTATGCATGTTGGGGGGGAAGAGAGAGAGAGACAGTCTACCTAATTACTTAATCAATTAATCACAATTTTTTTTGACACGGGCAACGCCGGGCGGTTACAGCTAGTATAAAAATAAAGGTAAATAAAGATGGTTTTGGTAAATTTCTTGGACTTTCGTTGACCTATTGATAGTTGAATTGTTGGTTTATTTCTTGGTAAATAAAGATAGTTTCGGTAAATTTCTTTTTTCACACTTACTCCCTTGCTAATTTGGACTACCGTTGACCTAGTGATAGTTTTGGTTTATCATTCAGTATTAATAAATCTTCGTAATCGTCCAAGTTTCAAAAAATTTTACCTATTTTCGCATTCAACTGTAACTGTAAAGTAGAATTTGATTATTTTATTATTATTATTTATACATTATTATTATATTAGGTATATATTGTTTCATATTATTATGGCATAGTACAGATAATACATTGTATCATTACTTATATACATTACCTATTATATTATTATTTTTATTATTGCCAACCTATCTATTATTTTATTATTAATTAATAGTTCAATACTTAGTTAATTATTGTGTCTCTAGCTCGGTGTACTGATATCTATGGTAAGATTTGGTATCTAGCATGGTTTTTTGGGTCATCCAGATCCGGAATGAGGACAAATATCTTTTTTTTAATAAAAGATTCCAAATAATTTGGAAATTTAATAAGATCATTAATCAGCATCATTATTAAGACCCATTAATCAGCGTAAATGCTGTCTTCTTGATTTATTTTTATTTTTCAGGACTTCAGGTTATCATAGTAGGGACTTGAAGAGCGTTTTTCGTTTTTTAGGTTGAGAAAACATTTTCAGGTTCAAATATATTATTCTGTCGACCTATCGATAACACGAAACTATCGATAGCATCGTACTATCGATATTAAGCCAGCACTATTCCGTAATAATAATTCCACGAAATCCCGGATTCGATTAATATAACCGACAATTTTTTGCAAAATACTCATTTCATTTTCTTACCGTCCCGTTTCGCTCGTTCCGATTCGCGTCCGTCCGATTCTCGTGCCGGTTGAGGGAACAACAATTTTTAAATGGTTCTGTGTTGTGTCGCTGTGTTGTGTTGTGTGGTGGATTCGCTTTGGACTTCGTGTCTGCCGCCCTGGTAACGCCACAAGTCAAGATTCCATCGGTTCGATGAAAGTAAGTGCTAGAATAGTGTCGAAAATCATTCATCCTATGCTCGTGGCTGTCGTTTTCATAATCAACTTGGAAATTCAGATTTTTTTATGATTGAGATTTTCATCTTACATTTTTATGAACTCGTCCTCGCTGTAGTCTACAGCTAATCCAGTGTAGTAAGCAATATTTCTTTCTCTCGATTTTATTCAAAATTTGACGTCTAACCGCAATGCTTCTTCTTGTTTGTTGCAGGTGTGATCAAGTGCCGTGTTTATTCTCAAGGGAGTGCAATTCCAAACATTTGATCAATATTAGTAGATGATTACGTTAGGTTTGAAAATTTCGGTTTGGTGTTCATCTGATCAAACTTCAAAGTTCAAAAAGTTTCAATTCCTGACTGGAGCCTTTGACAATTGAGTCGGTAGGTATTTCTTTGCTTTAAATTTTCACCATAGAAAGCAATTCGACACAAAAGCTTTGAGTAAAACCTAGTTGTTAGAAAAATTCAAAAATCCCTTAAATTCGTAAATTGAACTGTTTTATGGATTTTTTCTCCTAAAATCAAGTTTTATTTTGACAAAAAAAGTGTCGTGCTGTGGAAACATTCTGTGGTTCGAGAAGTGCAACACCTCGGAGTATGCAGCCGGAGGACATCGGCCAACGAGGAGCGACGCGGCCAAACGTAAGTTACCATTTAATGATAAATTTTATCATTTTTGATAAATTTATGATTTATATCACACTATTTCTATTATTTTTGCTTCCCTGAAGCAAATTGAGCTTTAACGGATTTTCCATTTTTTTGTTACAGGTATGTCCGAACTTGTCTGCGTTTGGTCCAAAGGTAAGAGTTTTTCATTTGAAATCGAAGAGATGCATGGCTTACGAACGAAAAATAGGTAAATAGGTAGGTATTGTAGTGAAGGATCCAAACATTTTGGCACTTTATCGACCCGTTACATTCCCATAAACTAGAATTTCGCGTTTTTTATTATCCCGTGTCCTGTCCAGTTTTTCTTGACATTTCTGAAGTGTTTCTCGAAAAGTCTTCGCGATTTATTGTGACTCGGGTTTCTCCTGATGTTCGAGCGTTCAATTAAGTCGTGGGAATAGGTAAGTACGATTCATTAAAAAAAATGCCAATTATTAGATACAAAAATTACCTTGAATAATTTTTTGTTCTTTGAATATCCACTGTTGGTAATCATGTTACGGCCATCGATCAGAAATTAGGCTGTAACTCGATCGGAAATTCACAATTTGTTTTCACACAATGTCATTGCAGTGATGGACAATACTACAACTATCCGTAACATCTTCGGGCTGAGGATTCATATAATTTCGACCGAACTTCAGGTAAGTTCGATTGGTCGTCAGTTTATTAAAATCATATTATATTACTATGAGTATAAGTACCTATGAGTATGAGTACCTCAATTTTTTGAAATTTTTGATTTTTGTTAAATAATATTTATTTAAATGAATGATAAAAAATATTTATTTTTTAAAAAGTATTAATTAATATTTATTTAAATAAATAATAAAAAGTATTTATTTTAAACAATATTAGTTATAATAATATTTATACTTGTATTGCAGATTATGCGATAAGGAAAAGTCAAAGCAAGGTGCTCCTTTTTGGGATTCTCCAATGTTTCCGACAACTTCAAGTCATATTTCACACTGTCTGGCGCCGGAGGGTGAAAATCTTGATTTTTTCACCGCCTATCGGTGACCACTGGTGCGGCTCCAATTCGAGAAGGTAAAACTATAAGGCAGTTTCAAGTTGAAAGGGCTTGTTTTTGTAAACGATGGCACCGAGCAATCTCTGGTACCATTTGTCGGCAAGAAAACATCGAATATTTGGCCAGGGTCCACATTTGTTTCAGAAAGTTCATTCTCGCGACCTTGTTGGAAAGAGTTAAACGAGATGTGTAAGTGAGACGAGATGAATGGAGCTCGTATGGAATTCCATCTCCTGAATGAGTAAGTATGTGGTATGCTCTGATAATTGTCCCAGCTTTCGTAGCTCTCTCAACAATGCAGTTATGTTATTGTTACATTAAAAAATACTTGAACCGATCAATTAAGGGCTCACAGAAAGTAGGTCAAAAAAATTTAAAATCTATTTTTTCAAATTACCTTAATAAAATTATAGGTAACGCAAGGTGTTGATTTGCATTTTATATAGGCAGGTGTAAATGTAAATGATTCGTTAATCCAGGGGGAACCCCCTATCCCTACCGCTATTTCTGGCGTATTAAAAACCTCTTTTTCTTTGTAGCTTCATTATTCTTCCGAAGGATTTCAAATATGAATCCACAACTATGCGACACCAACACCAACGTCGTTTCTTCAATTGGCCTTTGTTTTCACAGATCCCTGACGATGTGTACATTCCTGGCAGGCGGTACAGAGTACCTGGGATGACCGCCCTCGCTATACCTACTGCTTAAAAGACTGGCGTATCCCAATCGCTTCTCAGAGTTGGAGCGGTTTTTTGGAATGTCGTCGGCCGTCATATCGTCGGTATTCCAATTCATGGTGAGATCATGGTCTATATAGATGCAATATGAATCGCCGCACGGCAGCGAGGCGTTACTTTCTACTCAATCGACATTTGTTAGTTTGTCTGTTTTAATTCTTATATTCTCAAACGGTTTCCTGTATTTTCCTATGTAATGTCTTTTTCCCTCAGGGCACAAGAGGTAACACTGCCAAAAATTCCAATCTACCGTGACACCTCCTACACTCGAGGATTACCTTCAGCATGAAAGGAGGCAGATTGTGTAGAAAAAAGTCCATTGTGTTGAAAACCAGTGATAAGTCTTTATTGGTCACTATTAAGATTTTTATTAAAAATTTCGATTGACAATTCTTGCGTTTTCACGTCCCCTTAACATTTTTTGATCGGATTCCCCTGACAATATGCCTCAAGTTGGAGCAAACCACAACTTTTAGGACCAACCGCACCAGCGGTGTTTTCTATTTATTTTTTTCCGGTCACAAAAATGAACCGATTTGAGCGTTCTTGGTCTTAAAATCTTTCTTTTACCTTGCAGAATAATGTTCTGCAAGGTAAAAGAAAGACATCCACATATCATGAACATATTATGTGGATATTTTTTATGTTCCGAAAAACTGGCGTTTTTTATTTTGGGCGAATTTTGAAATTTGAATAGTGAATTTTTTGATATTTTTGACCTAAACACCTTTAAAAGCAGTCAAAATATGATCAAATTGTGTCACAATTTTACGTTCCAAAATATGGAAGTATTGTGTGTTATCTACGCACCACTGGTTTCAAATGAATTTCTAATGAATTTCAATGTATTTTTTAATGATTTTCTTATTAATTGTTTTCATAAACTTTTATGATTTTGATGAATTTTTTAATGATGTTTTTAATGATTTTTTCATTATTTTGTAACGAATGTTTAATGCATTTTATGAAGTATTTGTGAATTTTTAATGCATTTTTATTAATTGTATGAATATTTTATGAATTTACGAATGAACATTAAATTAATTTATGAATTCGAATTTTTATTAATTTCCGATTATCCAAGAACATTAAATTTAACAACATTTATGTTCTCAAATTTTGAAGATAACAAACTTGAACTTTTTTTGCTTAATCTTTTTTTATTTTTATGTTATCCCAGGTTAACCGTAATCTGCCGACGTAAAATAAGTTGGACTTGCAGTTTTCCAAACAAATAGCAAATAAAACAGTAGGCCGCCGCATGGCCGATAACAAGAAAGGAAAACTTCTGCTCGACAGCGACGCCTGCATTTTAAACAATTTCCCCTTTCAGCTCTCGTTCGAGTTGGTGGATATTTTTATTAAAAAAGTTCAGCCGCAGACTGCAGTGCCTAAGCCATCCTGGGAAGAAATATAGAAATCTTATCCCGACCTTCGAAGGCACAGCGGGAAAAGGGATTTTCCCTCCCGCATTTACGGAGCAAATTGAAAAACCAGTGGTGCGTAGATAACACACAATACTTCCATATTTTGGAACGTAAAATTGTGACACAATTTGATCATATTTTGACTGCTTTTAAGGGTGTTTAGGTCAAAAATATCAAAAAATTCACTATTAAAATTTCAAACTTCGCCCAAAATAAAAAAACGCCAGTTTTTCGGAACATAAAAACGTATCCACATATTCTGCAATGTAAAACAAAGATTTTAAGATCAAGACCGCTTGAATCGGTTCATTTTTGTGACCGGAAAAAAATAAAATAGAAAACAATAAAAATGCTAATTTATCAGAAGTACTGTGCGTTATCCAAATTTTGATTAAACAGGGCGTTAGGTCTTGCCGAGACAAACATTTCAGTCCAAGAAATTTGAAAAAAGGTTGAGAATTGAGGGAGCTATGGCCATTTTTGTAAATGACCACGGACGGACACACGGACACAAGACACTTGTTCGGGAAGTGATTCTGAGTAAATGTGTATAAGAAAAAGTTTTTTCTGAAGCTCCCTTCCGATTCTCGATTTTAGGACGATCACAATAGGTACTTCCATTCACTCAGTAAATATAATTTAAAAAATGCCAAAGAGCAAAAAAAATTGTTTTTGGCAGCCACTGATTCAATCCAAATCGGTACAAAATGGAAGTACCCCGTGTTATCCTACAATTTTATGTATCGGGTAGGTAAAAGTCAAGTATCATCCCCTCGTTAAGCTTCGGGCACTTGATACTTCGGAGGTCATGTATCAAATTACTGGACAATGGGATGGTACAGGAGGAAACGTAAGGCGGGGGCGGGGGTAAATTAGGTCAAACACTCGGAACTGCGACCGAGATACGGGCCGGGATCAGCGGCGAATTGGACGGAATGTTCCTGGCACGGGAGCTTTAGGTTGGCCGGCCTGAACGAGATCGACCTGGCGCAATGCGCAAGCGCGAGCGTCCGCCCCACCCTCGCCTCCAGAGTTTCCCCGAGCGTTCCAAACCCCGCGTTTCCAGACCGTGTCAGATAGGCGACGTCAGACGTCAGAACCGGTGGATCAAAATTTTAAAAATGAAATTTGACACTTTTTTTCATTTTTAGAAATTTTGTTATCAAATCGACGGACCAAAATTCAAAAAATGTATTTTTTGAAAAATTTTGTTGTCAAAATTTGGGCTAAAATTAAAAGTTTGCTCTTCCTTGTTCTGCTTTATTACGGAGTATTTTCAAGAAGTGCTAAAAAGCGAGAAATTCGCACTCTCTAAGGACGGAATAGGCAAAAAACTGAATTCATAGAATTATTTTCGAAACTCCATTATTTGATGCAGTACCTAATTAAATACATTTAATAAAATGTATCAAACGTACTACAGTTTCGTCAAGAGAAATTAAATTTTATTGACTTAAGTTATACGACATTGAACTGAGGTAGGTATGTACTGTATCTGTACAATTATGAAAAAATAATAATACGAAAAACACATCATGCAAATACTTAAATGTAATGGCGATACGGATAAAAAATGACAATATTACCCATGACTCATGAATTATAGAATGAATTATAAATTATTAATAAATTATAAATATTATGAATTATATAAAAATTATAAGAATTATAAAAATGACAATATTATATCATTTTTCCCATGACTCATGATTATATCGCAATTCAAATTCAAACGGGGAGTTTTCCAAGTTGATCGGGTTGGAAAATAGACAATGGTTTTAGAAAATTCACAACTTGACTTTGAAAATTTTCAATTTAACTTGGAAATGCTATGATCGCATTGTATGACAAAACAACTGAGTGTCTACTACAAAATGCAGAAATAGATGCAATTTCAATTTTTCAGATCTAAAGTTATCTTTCGTGTGATAAAGGACGAGAATGTTCTGCCATTACGCCAAAACAAACTCCTTACCCGGACACTTCATTCAGACACTTAACAATTATTGACTTTGAATTTTTCTCCGCCGAAGTTCTAATTTCGTCGGGAGAACAAATCTTTTACCTTTTTTCCCTTTTTCTCCTCTAGGGAACGTTTTAATGAAAAAAGGTCGACAAAACGCCGAGGGCATGAAAGTAGATGAGTTTATTGAAGATGATAATTTCTACAGAAAACAGAATACAAATATATAAGAAAATCCACCCTGGCGAGAATTTAAGATAGTCTAGTAAAAAAACTTAGCTCTTCTTCAACAGGCATCCCTAAAAAGTCTAAAAACAGTGTTAGTTTCCCCTTTTAAAATATTTCTGGCCACAAAAACTGCTTTCAGCGCTCAGAATCTTTCGTAAATCATTCTTACTAAAATACGCATTTTTTCCCCTTTAGGTAATTCAATTTATTTCTAATTTATACGGGTTTTTGAATGCGAAAACGAGATTTTTTTTATATTTTGCCTAAAAAATCACGAAATTAGTTCGAAAAAATTATCCGTCTACGCTAGCAAAAATGGCTGAAATTTAAAAACCCATACACTTTCCCAGAATGAATAAAATACGACCCATTTCCCCTCCGATTCGAGATACGCATCAGTCAAACTGCGATCAACTGCTTTTTGACGTGAAATTTTATGTTGCTAGCACAAAAGTCAATTCCGAATGAATAAATTTAAATCAAAATTCAATGTGCTCCTAAAAACGTTAAAACGAAATAATAAATATTTAAATTTTGAAGCCTAAATACGGAAGCACTGCGCGTTATTCGCGCGCTGGAACGCCCTGGCAAAAGAGCCGCCCGAAATCATCAGGTCCCACGCTTAAGCCGGGATCGCAGTAAACTATCACAAAAGGAACCGCGCGGGCGGGGGGGCGTTAATTTTCTGACCGCCCCCGCCCACCACTCTTAACGGCAATCGCCTGGAAACCGCTTTATCTAATAACCGTTTATCACTTCGGGCCCCGCGAGAGCTACGTGATTCGCGGCGTTCCAGCCCTCGGGCCAGATTCGAGCGGCTTAACCGCTTAGGGTGGGAAATCGATGGAAAGGAAAGTCGTGCCGTGCGCTCACGTACAAAATCTCAGCTGTTCAACGACGCGGTTTTATTTGAGAATTTGCGTTTCTACGTCGTAAACGTGTACTCCGTAATTTGATTTGCGACCTTGTTACAACGTGAAAGTTTGAGGTAATTTTGTATTTTTACTTCGTTTTGTGTTTTTACCGAATTCGATGTCATTTTGAGGTTTTTACTTCGCATTGTGTTTTCACTTTACTAATTCGATTTGCTATTTTCTTTATCGCATTGTGTTATTTGCTCGACTAAATTCGATGCGAGGCCTTTTTCTGATATTTTCGACCTATTTTGTCAAAATATGATCAAATGTCACACTTTTACGCTTCAAAATATGGAAGTATTGTGTGTTATCTGCTCACCCCTGGCTTTACGTTGGGAGACTTCAGATTTCCATTATTTCGTATCTAATTCAAGTTTTTCAATATTGAAGATAGCCGTCAATCCAAGGCGGTTCAGACCGGAAATCCAACTCAACCTAGGGGGGGGGGCAACAATTGAAGAAAATGAGAGCCGTCTGAAAGGCTTTCATTAAAATGGACCTCCAACCCACTAATTTGCGGTGTCGGTCGGGGCGTTCAGTGGAATTTTAATGGCCGCAAATCCCGCGATCGGGAAACGGAGCGAACCCGAGGGAGACAGGACGTGGATTGTATAGAGAAAATATATAATAGAACCCTTCAAGAGAAGGCAGACAACCAATTTTTACTTCCATATTTACGGAGTAAATGGAAGTATTGTGATCGTCCTAAAATCGAGAATCGGAACGGAGCTTCAGAAAAAACTTTTTCTTATACACATTTACTCAGAATCACTTCCCGAACAAGTGTCTGTGTGTCCGTGTGTCCGTGTGTCCGTCTGTCCGTCTGTCCGTCTGTCCGTCTGTCCGTGTGTCCGTCTGTCCGTCTGTGGTCATTTACAAAAATGGCCATAACTCCCTCATTTCTCAACCTTTTTTCAAATTTCTTGAACTGAAATGTTTGTCTCGGCAAGACCTAACACCCTGTTTAATCGGAATTTGAATTACTCACAGTACTTCCGATGTATTTGCATTTTTAGTGTTTTCTATTTTATTTTTTTCCGGCCACAAAAATGAACCGATTTGAGCGTTCTTGGTCTTAAAATCTTTGTTTTACCTTGCAGAATATATGGATATTTTTTATGTTTCGAAAAACTGTCGTTTTTTTATTTTGGGCGAATTTTGAAATTTGAATAGTGAATTTTTTGATATTCTTGACCTAAACACCCTTAAAAGCAGTCAAAATATGATCAAATTTTGTCACAATTTTACGTTCCAAAATATGGAAGTATTGTGTGTTATCTACGCACCACTGGTCCAATTTACAGATTCATTGATGTAGGTAAACGATAATAACACAAGTACTGACGAGGGAGGCTACAGCTGATAGGTAAATAATGGGTAAAATACGATATTTTCTACAAATGGCTCCTGAAAATGGTCGTGAATCGTCAAATGCGGCATTTCAAACTAATTTTGACGACTTAATCTTATTATATTTTAAATTTTGTGGGGCGAAAATCAGTAAATCGTGGATCGCGAGGACGGGGAACTTGAAAATAAGGCAAAAACCCCAAAAACACAACTCGAGTTGTTCTCCATTCGAGCATCTCGGCGTTTTGCAACATTACCCACAAAGATTGATGGGATATTAAAGTGTACGTGTTTCTCATCGAATAAGAAGCGATACGGAAAGAAACCCTGGCAGATGTTTGCCGTCTGTTATTCGGCACTGAAAATAGGCTTCGCCGTATTTTCCCGTCCGATAAACCCGCACTCTATATTCAGTATTGATTGAGTGTCTCTCTCTTTATTTTTCCGAGGCGAAAGACTGCGAAAGCGAACGAAACCTAAATCCGGCGGAGATGATCATCTGTGGCGGTAGTCGGAGAGAAATGTGACGGAAGTCCAAAGGTAAGGGATGTGTGTATGGTATGTCTGTCACAGCGGGCTATTTTCTGTAGACAATTTCCCCGTCCTTTTATAACTCCAAATGCGGAAAACGTATCGGGATAAAGAGGGCGCCCGAATCGTAGCTTACGAAAAGCTTGACTAGTCAAAATGCGATTAAAAAGCACATATCTGCTAAGAAGATCATGGGTACACAATTTTTCTGTGAGTTTTTCACAGGAACGGAGCTCCAGAAAAACTTTTACTTATGCACATTTACTCAAAATCACTTCCCGAACAAGTGTCGTGTCTTTGGTCATTTAGAAAAAAGCCATAGCTCCCTCAATTCTCAACCTTAAAGATAGATATAGTTTTTCACATAAGACATACCCAACTCCATATTATACAACTACAATTTTGAATAGTACCTAAAACTATAAAATAATATTTTTAAATATTATTTAATACTCATTCTTTCTGACTACTTGTCAATAAAATCAGTCAGTAGCTGTTATTTCTTCATTTTTATACTTTTTCCTAGCCCCCTGACTTCTATACAAACCCCCAAAAAATTTCGGTTTTGCAAAATCATCAATATGAACGTTGCCTCTTCCTCGCATCGCCTCTAAATTGCGTGGTAGAAGCTGAGTGAAAAAAAAATTGGCATCAATTTTCATTCATCTCACCACGTGGGAAGTCGACAGAATCGGTAAGCCGCACAAGGAACGCATTTTATCAGATTACAGTCACCTTCTTCTCGGTCCGTATTGGCCGAAACGAGTTTAGCCTTTAATTCTGAAAGAGGCCCGAGATCTACGGACCGGGAAAAGATCACGGGACGTTAGTTGAGCAAGGAATCAGAGGGAAGATTACCCGGAGCCTCGGCAAGAAAAAGAAGTCCAGTAAATAATTCATGACGGGGAAGAGTCGAGTTGGAGAAGTCGAAGGGGATGAGTTAGGGGTCGAGGGGGTGGCTGAGTTGATCGAGGAAAAGAGAACTTCCAACTTCAATCTTTCTTGTTCGACTTCTCGCATTGGAAGTTAATGCAGTGAAAGGGGCCTCTTCAATTCGCTATTATCTAGAAATTCGATACATTGCGGGACGCGCTAATTGTGTTGGATTTGACGTTCAAAACGAGGACAGGCTCGTACTACGATGTCCACTAGTCTTGCCAAGGTGCGGACGTCAAAAACACCTGAGACAACGTCGAACAAAACCCGAATCCCCCTCAACTGAGAAAAACAAATCCCCGAAAAAACCCCCAAAAGTCGAGGAGGAATTAAAAATGGGACAGAAACTCAAACTCACAATGGAGCAGATACACGAACTCATGATCAAACCCGAAGTCAAACTCACAATGAATCAGACACTCAAACTCATGATAAAACCCGAAGTCAAACTCACAATAAATCGGAAACTCAAACTCGAAGCCAAACTCACAATGAAACCGAAACTCAAACTTATAATCGAAATCGAAGTCAAACTCACAATGAAACCGAAACTCAAACTCATAATCGAAATCGAAGTCAAACTCACAAGAAACCAAAACTCAAACTCACAATCGAAATCGAAGTCAAACTCACAATGAAACCAAAACTCAAACTCACAATCGAAATCGAAGTCAAACTTAAAATGAAACAGAAAGTCAAACTCATAATCGAAATCGAAGTCAAACTCACAATGAAACAAAAAGTCAAAGTCATACTCGAAATCAAAGTCAAACTCACAATGAAACCGAAACTCAAACTCACAATCGAAATCGAAGTCAAACTCACAATGAAACCGAAACTCAAACTCATAATCGAAATCGAAGTCAAACTCACAAGAAACCAAAACTCAAACTCACAATCGAAATCGAAGTCAAACTTACAATGAAACAGATAGTCAAACTCATAATCGAAATCGAAGTCAAACTCACAATGAAACAAAAAGTCAAACTCATACTCGAAATCAAAGTCAAACTCACAATGAAACCGAAACTCAAACTCACAATCGAAATCGAAGTCAAACTCACAATGAAACCGAAACTCAAAGTCATAATCGAAATCGAAGTCAAACTCACAATGAAACAGAAACTCAAACTCATAATCGAAATCGAAGTCAAACTCACAATGAAACAGAAACTCAAACTCACAATCGAAATCGAAGTCACACTCACAATGACGGAGAAACTCAAACTTATGCAACCGAGTTGACTGCGAGTTTCGAGTTTCTGTTTCATTGTGAGTTTGACTTCGTTTTCGATTGTGGGTTTGAGTTTCGGTTTCATTGTGAGTTTGACTTCGTTTTCGATTGTGAGTTTGAGTTTTTGTTTCATTGTGAGTTTGACTTCGATTTCGATTATGAGTTTGAGTTTCGGTTTCATTGTAAGTTTGACTTCGATTTCGATTATGACTTTGAGTTTCGGTTTCATTGTGAGTTTGACTTCGATTTCGATTATGAGTTTGAGTTTCGGTTTCATTGTAAGTTTGACTTCGATTTCGATTATGACTTTGAGTTTCGGTTTCATTGTGAGTTTGACTTCGATTTCGATTATGAGTTTGAGTTTCGGTTTCATTGTAAGTTTGACTTCGATTTCGATTATGACTTTGAGTTTCGGTTTCATTGTAAATTTGACTTCGATTTCGATTGTGAGTTGGAGTTTTTGTTTCATTGTGAGTTTGACTTCGATTTCGATTGTGAGTTTGAGTTTCTGTTTCATTGTGAGTTTGACTTCGATTTCGATTATGACTTTGAGTTTCGGTTTCATTTTGAGTTTGACTTCGATTTCGATTGTGAGTTTGAGTTTCTGTTTCATCGTGAGTTTGACTTCGATTTTGAGTTTGAGTTTCGGTTTCATTGTAAGTTTGACTTCGATTTCGATTGTGAGTTTGAGTTTCTGTTTCATTGTAAGTTTGACTTCGATTTCGATTGTGAGTTTGAGTTTTTGTTTCATTGTAAGTTTGACTTCGTTTTCGATTATGACTTTGAGTTTCTGTTTCATTGTAAGTTTGACTTCGATTTCGATTGTGAGTTTGAGTTTCTGTTTCATTGTGAGTTTGACTTCGATTTCGATTATGACTTTGAGTTTCGGTTTCATTGTGAGTTTGACCTCGATTTCGATTATGAGTTTGAGTTTCTGTTTCATCGTGAGTTTGACTATGAGTTTGAGTTCTGGAGCGGCAGTGCGCTAAATTATTTTTTCTACGCTGTGCCGCGGTTTTTTCTTCTAACGTGCCGCTTAGACGCTATGTTTTATCTATCTATAACAGGGACGGATAACCAAGATGGAAGCTTTGCGAGCATTCTGGCGGAATTCCGAGAAACTAGTTCGGCGTCGAACGGTAGCCGCTAGAATGCGGTAACGCCTCTCTCGCCCGAACAACGCGCTAACCGCCGACCAGAGATTACAGATATATGCCGCCGACCATCTCCAATTGGACAAATTGGTTCAACTGGCCCGACACTTGAAAATCGGATCGAAACCTCAGAATCTGATAGGTTCGATTCCAACGTCAATGACCATTGGACCAACTGAAAAAGCCGTAAAATATTTTGCCCATCTTTTTCAGAAAATCTTTCCTAGTTGTACAATTTCAACAAATTTTCCGGAGGTTTCTATACTTTTTAAAGGCCTGGTTTATTGACAACATTTATCAATCCGATATCCGATGAATCACCCATAACCAATGAGATTTTTACATAATAATATTATTATTATTACATATTATGTAAAATAATATGTATATTATACGTCCTTAATTAGGAACGTAAAACTGTGAACCAAATCGTTGATAATTTTGAGTTATTTGGAGGTGAAACATGGCCAAAATCAAACACTGCCGATTTTAAAACCTCTAAAATCGAAATGGGCAAAATTAGAGGAAAAAATTTCTACGCACCAACTCTGCGAGGTGAAACAATATTTTGAGTGAGTAAATTTTTGAACCAATGCAGATTGATTTTGACTGATAGGGACAAGGATTAAATTTGTCAAAAAACCCGCTATGCAAATTTCAAAACTCGCTTAGAATCGAAATACGTCCAGTTATCTGAATATGAAAAATATCTGCGTATCCTGCAAGGTAAAACAAAGAGTTCAAGACCAAGCTCAGAGCGGTTCATTTTTGTGGCCGGAAAAAAATGAAATAGAAAGCACTAAAAGTGCTAATTATCGAAAGTACTGTAAGTAATTCAAACTCCGGTTATACAGGGTGATAGGTCTTGCCAAGACAAACATCCCAGTTCGAGAAATTTGAAAAAAGGTTGAGAATTGAGGGGGCAATGGCCACTTTTGGAAATTACTACTGACGGACAGGCACAGACACTTGTTCAGGAAGTCATTCCGAGTAAAAGTGTACGAGTGAAAGTTTTTTCTGACGCTCCGATCCGATTTTTGAACGAACTTCCATTGACTTGGTAACATAAATAAAAAACACGCTTCTATTAATAGCGCCCATCAAGTCGATTCTCAGATTGGCCCGCCCGCCTTCAGGCCCCACCACTGAGTCAAGTTCTCATCGAAATAGGCCGAGTTCCTATTTGGGACAACGACCCCGATACTCGCGGATACTGTCTTCTTTTTGGCTAAAAATTAGGTCAACTCGAGGAAAAGTTAAGTCAGCGCGAAGATCACCTGTTGCATGGGAATTTCGTCTTAAAAGTGAACCTATCTTATCTAGGCCCACATCTATGACCGCATTTTAGGCCTCCATTGTTGGTAAGATTCAGTGGTCCGGTACGCGCGGTATGCCAATATGAAGTAGATAAGTTCATGTTTTACATGCACCAATATGTAAACTCGGTGGAAAATGGTGCCAAACGAAATTCGAAGCTGAAATATCGAGGTCTGACAGATGATGCTGAACGAAAATCGGAAAATCCTGAATATGACTTAGAAAATTTGAAAACCCAGCACCAAAGCTACTGCAAATTAAGGAACAATTTAACGGAAAATTTCCTACCTTTAACGGACGGACGACTGTTATGGTTTCGATGGTTGTAGCTGTGGGAGCCATTTTGTCGCTTGGAGGTCTCTGAGAGCTGGAATCAAGTAGAAGAACATTTTCATGTTAACAGATTTCTTGCGTGAAAATCTACACGCTATTTTGGGTGGGTAACCTCCAAGAAGTAACAACTATACAAGGTAAGCCGAACATTTCGAAAGAATAATATTTTCTCAAGATTTTTGGACTTGTATCTCATACACGGTACATGGGCTTCGTTTACGTGAAAATCCACAACCATAAATAATTAGAAACAAAACTTCATTTTGCTTACTGAAACTCACCAAAGTTGAGGGGTCTGCTGGTTACGAAGAATTTTGATTATTTCGTAGGAGGGCCCAAGTCGGGGATTAACTGTCACACACAACACCAAAAAGTACGATTAGATAGTTATTAGTACAACGTGGAATAGAAAGTCGTTAATGGAGAAGTTAATGGCCGTACGATTAATAGGGCACAACAAACCGAAGGAGAGAGACAAAAATAAGGAAGAAACTAACTTCAAGATATGATAATAAAGTTACTCGCCACAACCAAATCATAATCAATATGTTCACGTTAAATAGTTATTATGCAGGAATAATCAATAATAACACATGATATCAAAACCAGCTATGTAACAGCATTTTCTTCTTAAAAATAAGGATTATTGACATAATTGGCAAATGAACGATAAAAAGTTGTAGGAAGTGCTGGGTTTATCAGCATTCTAACTGCTGGCAAACCTTTCCATCATTGATGCCGGCATTAAAAGTTTCAGAAACACATCATTAGAAGGTCCGTGGACGACGGTGAAAGCCAACTTCGGATGAAAATTTTTAAGAACTCGAAAATTTCAGCGAAAACCCACGTTTTACTGGATCTTTTTTCTGCAAAGGTCGATTTCTTCAATGAGAAGCGAGATAAATTCAAAATCAATCATACCGTTGTAAAGCTGGCATTGAGCCAATTTTTTCGGAAAGTGCGCAAATTTTTTCTTTTTATTTCCCGCCATGAACGCACGTTAAAATATGGTAATTTTTGGAAATTGAGCCATTTTTGACTTTGGCCCAATTTTTCACTTATTTAACCTCACGTTAGAATGCTAGAAATCCCCTGAGGTTGTTGGAAATTTAACAGGCTTTCCGAAGGTATCCTTATTGTTGTAATTACTTCAATATTTTGGGAAATTATTGCCGTTTTACGAGACGAAGTCGAAAACACAAAAATAATCTTCGAAGCGGAAAAAAGTGACAATTTTTTTTGGCTTAAGAAATTTTTTAAAGAAAATTCTCATAAGAAATAAACCTTTGGAATAGGTGAGGAAAAAAATTAATTTAACACCCCCTGAAAATTCGTTGGTTTACGTTTTAAAGGGTGTAGAATCCGAATCTGCAGATTTTTTTGGTTCGACCAGCGTCCGGGGTTTTTTAGGAGGAAGGAGTTGTCGTAAATTTTTGAAATTTTCGCCTAAAATCAGGTTCTGCATCTGGTTGGTCCTAACGTCTCGACGGAGATTCAATTTTAAGGCCAGTAAAACAGCTGTTGAAGTGAAAAAAATTCGCGCTTTTCAGGAAAAGTGCAACATAAGCATGTGAGGCATTATTTTCTACAGATTTTTCTATGCTGAATCGAATGAGATTATCGCCACGCCGGTAGATTCAACCGTTTAGGATTTACTGCAGTTTCAGTGAGACATTTATGCGTTTTTTAAGATTTCTCCGAGATCTGTCTTATCACATGTGTGCGCATGCTTTCCACTACTGTCACTAATTTTCTTCTGAAATTCGCTGGTTTAGTGAGCATTCTCACAAGATTCTTGCTTTTATTTCCACTTTTTCTCCACTATAATTTCGAACATAGCCAAAATTTTCACACAACAAAGACGTGATACGAAACCCCCATGTGAATGGAATAGCATTGAATAGTCAGTCACGTCTTTCAACATCGAGTAAATCACAAGCTTCCCGTGTTCCATTCAAGACCGGATGTCCTGATTCATTTGTACCCGGCCCAACACACGTTTACGGCCCTAATTCGAAAAATATAACAAACTTGAAACTTTCCGCAGCAGATAGCGACAAAAATTAATATCAATTACGCTCACGATTAAAGAACGGAGAAAATAGAAGCAAAATAAACCAGTGGTGCGTAGATAACACACAATACTTCCATATTTTGAAACGTAAAATTGTGACACAATTTGATCATATTTTGACTGTTTTGAAAGTGTTTAGGTCAAAAATATCAAAAAATTCAGTATTAAAATTTTAAAATTCACCCAAAATGAAAAAACGCCACATTTTCGGAATGTAAAAAATATCCACATATTCTGCAAGGTAAAACGAAGATTTTGAGACCAAGAACGCTCAAATCGGTTCATTTTTGCGGCCGGAAAAAAATAAAATAGAAAACACTAAAAATGCAAATATCTCGGAAGTACTGTGCGTTATCCAAATTCCGATTAAACAGGGTGTTAGGTCTTGCCGAGACAAACATTTCAGTTCAAGAAATTTAAAAAAAGGTTGAGAAATGAGGGAGTTATGGCCATTTTTGTAAATGACCACAGACGGACAGACGGACACACGGACACACGGACAGACGGACAGACGGACACACGGACACACAGACACACGGACACACAGACACTTGTTCAGGAAGTGATTCTGAGTAAATGTGTATAAGAAAAAGTTTTTTCTGAAGCTCCGTTCCGATTCTCGATTTTAGGACGATCACAATACTTCCATTTACTCTGTAAATATGGAAGTAAAAATTGAATCGCATAACTGCCAACGGTCGAAGAACTTGAATAAAGATAGGATAAATTAATAATATTTAATTTCGAGTAAAAAAAATAAAATAAAATGAATAAATAATGAACGGAGAATTTTCCCGTCGAATGAGAAGTCATTTGAAAATTATGGATATATAATCTAAATCGTCGAGAAATTGGAGACGATCTGTGATACGTCAAAATCGTTGCAGAACCTTTCGATACGTACAGACTCGATATTATTTTCTCCTTCTTTCCAACAGACCGAAAGGTCTCTTCCCTGTGGTCAAGGATCGACAATCTGTAACCTTTGATGGGTTCATGGTCCTGTGGCACCAAACGCCCAATAGTCCGTGACATCAGCGCACGTTTTCTTTTTCGAAGGGGAGTACACGAATTGGGAAAGCGAGTCAGCTCAGTTCACACAGCTGTTATTGCAGAATATTATAATTATATCGATATAATTATATAACTAATTATTATAAATTATATTGAACAAATGAATAAATAAAATAAAAGATAAATTATATTGAACTATTATATTGAATATAATATAGTATTGAATAATAATAATATTATCATCATAAAATCATAATAATATTACGATTCAATATTATATTATATTCAATATAATAGTTCAATATAATTTATAATAATTGGTTACAATATAACATACACATAATATTATTATATTGAAGAGGGAGGAATTTTCCATGCACCAATTGCCCAACTCACGCGATGAATTTCCGAGGTCTGATAGACCTAATTATTTCAGTCCTAATCGTATACTGCCCACATGGTCCAATCATTATCATTCATCATCATAGTTCTAGCCAATTCAAACTGATCAGTCGCTATCTTCGTGACGAGGTCACTCTTACAGCCAAGACCATTAGGAGAGCCTGCTATCAAAATAGATTATAGCAGGTATTTTTTACGACGTTATTAGCGTAAAAAGTCGAGGCACGGACCCCCCACGATACTAAAGCTAAGTAAACCAATGGCAATTATTTTACTCCTTTTATGTAACCTTTATCTACAAATAGCTTTCAGGACTCCTGCCCCTGGTTAGGTAGGCTGTCTACCTAATGTCTGAAAGTAGTCTGAAAAAGTATAATCTCGAATATTTCGTTCGTATTCCGATTGAAGGCAGTTCAGATAGAAAGCAAACTGGCTTTCAGTCCCTGTTAGCCCGGATAACGTTTCATAAACATTCGACCGGTGCTAAATTTAGTCCTAGGCCAACACAGCTTACTAACATAGGCGAGATCACGAGCTTTCCGATTGCTGGAGCCGAAGTTGAAATTCTCCCACAATTGCAAAACGATCTCACGAGGTTTCCTCACTCGGTTTGTCCGGCAACATAGGTAAATCATTCATTATCAAGATTGCAAAATACGATGTTCAGCATTAAGGAAAGTTAAGTTGAAAAAAATAGTCATTTTACACTTTTCGATTTTTCAAAATTGAAAAGTTGATAGGTAGTTGATAAGTGAAAAGTACTTTCAAATAATAGGCCCCTGATCACTCAATTACCCCCCCCCCTTGAGATTTATCAACACGAAAATTCGTCCAAAAATAAGGGCTTTTCTCAATTCAAAAAATCAACATTTTAATGTCACGTTAATGTACTGGACACGGATTACTGGAATATATCATCAATGAAGAATTGACACACTTCTTCCACCATTAGATTTGGCGGAGATTATTGAATTGTATACCTACACTGTTCCAAAATTTGAACTTCAATTTCAATAGCTTTGGTCCAACATAGTTGAGTCGTGTTATAGTCGGGCCGAACCAGGTATCTCGTATCACAGTACGTTCTGACCATTAGGATACACTAATACGCCCGTGTGCTTCTCCTGGTGACGGTTGGAGATCATCCAAGAAACGAAACATTCCATTCCCAATGTCTGCCAAGGGAAGGGGCCCCCCATAGGTTGTGTCCACAATTTATCACGGTCCTGCCAGGTTCGCTCGTCCAAGACACTGAGTTGAGAAGGTAGGCGAAAAAAGCGGGTAATGAACTCTGTGTCATCTGCTCTGCGTGATGACGAATTGTTTGTGGATTAAATGCGTTCAGGGAGAGAAGTAGGTAATAGGTGATAGGCCATATAAAATAGGTTTTATGAATAAATAAAAAATAGGTATGCAATTAGTAAACGTGTATATGAAAATAATAAACTTCTTATAATTAAAGAAAAGAAAAAACAAAATAATAGGTAAAAGTATAAAAAAAAGTGGGCGATAAGTTTATCCTAGGTACCTTCTTTAATTAAAACGTTGTTTACAACGTTTTAATTAAAGAAGGTACCTAGGTAGTGAGAGTTTTTGAAAATATTGAATTTATTTAGGTTAAAATATTATATTTTTTATAAACCTATAAGCCTATTAAAATATTTAAACAATTACCTACCTATTTGAATTTAGCGTATAGCATCTATAGCAGCTTGTTTTTCATTCTTCACAACATTTCTGTTTTTTTTTTCTTTCAATTTCATATGGCCTCTCCAAAATTGGTTCTAATAGACTTGCCGAACAATGGCAGTAGATACAATGCTAGGCAATGAGACACAGGTTTTATGAATAAGTACAAAATACGCGATAGGTAAAAGTTCATGAAAATATCAAACTTTCTTGATTATAATAAAATAAAAAATAAAATAATAGAATTTATTTACATTTAATGTACCTATAGCAAAAGTGGGCGATAAAAAAAAGTTTATAATCTTTTTGGATCTTCGTTAAACAGTTTTCTAATGTGACAGTTTTCTAATTATTGTCAAAATTTAATCACGTTCATCATAAACCTGTTTTTTTTTCTTTTTAAAAAATTCTACTTATTCAAAAATGCTAAAAAAGTTCTTCTTTCATTTCATTTGAGGTGACCCTTGATTGATGCACTTATCTTGCCAGAACATACACAATAATTGTGCCAAATTATTTGGCTAGCCTACCCTAAAACCGTTCAACAGGTGGGTAACCATGGATCCTGTCAAAACGGGCATTAAATGCTGTTCATTAAATTTTTATGAACAGTCACCAGCATATCGAAATAAAACAAGCTGTTCCCTATCAAAGCAGTGTACATAGCTCAACTTCGGACAAAATATTAAGCAGTGAGATTAAAAACAGATTTCAATCACAAGCTGGGGTTCGAGCAACGTCAAAATAAACCACTGACCTACTTATTTTCCCTCGTTGACAGCATTACTTCCTAGAACGGTCAAACATCAACGAGAGACTTCCATAGTAGGGGAAATCGCTTACCTTTGTTTGTGGTATTCTTCGATTACAGAATCATCGTCAAATTCGCTGAAATCCGGCAGAGAGTCACCTTTGAAGCTGACGTTACCCAAATAGGAAGAATGAGCGGCTGAGCTCATTATACGGAAACACGCGCGCGTATTTTGAACATCCACCACACAATATTACCGATACGACGGACACATAAATTAACGACAAGTTTTTTTGAGATTCGCCGATTGAATTCAGATCCGAAAATGAGATTCGTAAACGAGAACTGCCGAAGGCGCAAAAGCGACACTTCAATCGACGTGAAGGTTATCACTGAAAGCTGAAGCTAAAAACACGAACAGACGAAGCTCCCCAAAGTAGGCCCCACCTCTAAAGCCCTTTCCCCTCACGGCCAGACGAAATGTCCCTATCTCTATTCCAATGATGAGCCCGTTGCATGGGTTTCATGTTTTGCTTCAAATATTCAAAACGAAGATAATGTTGTGGGAATCGGCAGTCAGCCTGGCCGCCCAGCGAACACCCACGTTCTCAGTACGACCGTCTGCTGTACTGAGGTCATGTCTTGGCTGATTCATGGATTAACAACAGTAACAACAGTAACAACAGTAACAACAGTAACAACAGTAACAACAGTAACAACAGTAACAACAGTAACAACAGTAACAACAGTAACAACAGTAACAACAGTAACAACAGTAACAACAGTAACAACAGTAACAACAGTAACAACAGTAACAACAGTAACAACAGTAACAACAGTAACAACAGTAACAACAGTAACAACAGTAACAACAGTAACAACAGTAACAACAGTAACAACAGTAACAACAGTAACAACAGTAACAACAATAGTTGTTCCATGGTTTAAGTTACTGTATTGACAGCTGACAGCTCACAGTGGAAATCACCATTGAAATGGTAATGTTCAACCATGATGAAACTTTCATCATGAAAGTAAATTGAGAAGAGCGAAAGTAAATTGCCTCTTTGCAAATAAAATTTCTATGATGCAGATGATCTTACTTAGAATAGAACTTTTCCTAAACAATTGAATATTCTCCTAAGGGGCCGAGGGGACGAGTCATCCCGATCGAATATAGCAATGAATTGACTTAGCCCCGCTACCAGCAGCCAAATATTGTATAGGAACTATAGCAGTGATGAATACATTCCATATTCCACATTCAAATACACGTTCCACATTAATATTATGGATAATATGTGATATGGACTGCAGACCCGGAGTCCCTCAGTAAACCATTGAAGAGTTCAACAGCCCATCTGCGTGTAGTGGCTGACGTTGAGTGCAGCGAGGTATTCTGGGCACTCGCTAGAGAATCATGAATGGTGAACTTGTCAACTAGTAGTCGGCCGAGTAGGACACCCACGTTCTCAGTATGACCGTCTGCTCAACTGAGACCTGGGCTTGGCTAGTTGGTCCCATGGCTCAAGCGACAGCCGAATACAAAATTCATGAAGTGTATCACGCTAAAACGACTTCTAAGGCCCGTGAATACATACCCCTAAGAGCCTCTTAGTAAGAGGGGAATACCTTTACTTGGAACTCCTGACAACTCGAGATATAATTCTCTCCTCAATGGAATCTTTAATATAGGACAATAATTGTCTAGGACAATAAGTAAAGATTGTAAAGAATCATTCTTTAAGGACATCATTCTAGACTCAAAATGTCGGTGGAACGACAACCCAAGGATGCACTTGGCTAGAATGCCCTGAAGCATGTTATATAAGTTATGCATCCTCGGGTTGTCGTTCCACTGACATTTTAAGGCGTTTTTTCAAGATTCCTTTGAGGCTATACCTATATTATGTAATGTTAATGTAGTACCTACATGTAAGCTCATGTTCATGTGGTAGAAATCCTTTCTTTCGTGAAATGTCCTTAAGGAATTGACTTTTCGTTCAAGCTAGTTTCCCCTCATAGAGGGAAATTTTCCCTCGTTGAAGCACTGCTGTCGTATCTTGAGAGGAGTCAAACTCGTTTCAACTTCGATAGTTCTTGAAGTGGCACCGTGATTGATAAATCTCAAAGTTTCTTGGCGAATGAAAAAGTAGTACTAGGTATCTGTCATCAAATTTTGATCAATGAAAATTACGATTCGATGCACGAAATGCATGTCGAGCAATGAGAAGCTCTAAATTTCACAGTTGACGACGCCACTTTGTAGGTATTTCTCAATCCCTTTGATACATGCGTTTATCTTCTATGTTTTGTATCAGATACAGAATAAAGAGAGATTCTTCTGTATCATAATCTGCAACATGACATTGTATTCCATTTTTTTAAATTAACCGTATTTATCTTTTGTTGTTGAACGAAATCGTTATTGGTAAGTTTAAGTGTTTTATTTGGGTTAGCATCTGTTTTTATGAAAAAAACTTAATTTATCACTCACCCCACAGCTCCTATGAAAAGATTCATAAACATGTCACAGTCAAGGATTTTTGAGCAATACATGATGAAATACGATTATTTAAAAACGTAAAAAACGCTCTCAATGAGCGGTACTGGTCATCCAACGATGTTGGGCTCAAAAAATACATTTTGGTACATTATTTCCAAAAATAATGTAGGTACCTATGTTTTTGCTTTTGTGATGTTTGTGCAGGCGTTGAAATACTATATAGCCAAAAAAATCCTATTCCTAGGCTTCTTGCTCCAGCCAGATGGAAATCGTCGATCTGTGTGACGATAGCGATGATGATCAACTACCAGAACAGATCGATCACCATGCCAACAGTTGGAGGACTGCTGGCGAAATTCTGGAGAGAAAGGATACAGTGAGTACAGCTAGGATATTGCATTACATTTTGCAAACCAATATAAATTAGGTTATATAAATTTTAGGTTGCTGCTTGAGGGTTTTGCATTCCAAAATCGTGAATTCGTTGTATTGGTATTTGAAAGGGTAATCAACATTTTCATTTGTCCTTGATCTGCTACCAATTATTAGCGGAACATTTCATTATTCCAAGAAAGTATCTATTTTCAATCCTTTTCAGGTTGGATCTACTCGTATGAAATTTACGGTCAACAGTACAATCGCAGACACGTCAAACATTGATGACCGGTGCTCGACCTTTCGCATAACCGATACTGAGGAGTGTACTATGCCTAAAATTGACGCCTATTATTCTGTTGCCGATGATCCGAGCATAACGCATGACATAAAAATAATCGATGAACAATCAAATTTCAAAGGGGAGCCCAATTCATCATGTCGGCCCACAGCCATTATTAATGCACCTGAGTCGTATTCGACAAACTATCCAGAATCACCCGAATCAATGGAATCAGCTGGAACCGCTGAATGCCCAACACCTGCATCGCCTCAGCCAGCCGAGTCTTCTGAATCATGTTTTCTGGAGCCACTTGAGACGACATCACCTGTATTATCAAAAAAGCCATCCCTGGCGTTACCACAGATTTCATCGCTTGAATCTCCAGAGTCACCTCCGCTGGACTCTCCAGAGTCACCATCGCCAGAGCCGCTATCAATGCCATTGAAGAAGTGCCCAGAGTCATCATTACTGGAATCTCCCGAGTCGCCATCAATGGAATCTCCCGAGTCGCCATCAATGGAGTCCCCAGAGTCGCCATCAATGGAATCACCAGAGTCGCCATCAATGGAATCACCCGAGTCGCCTCCTCCAGAATTGCCAGATCTGCTCGAGTCGCCCTCAATTCGCTGCCCTGGCGCTGATGTCGAAGGCGTCATTGAAACGCACGAAAATCCCAAACTCGACCACCAAAATTTAAACGAGTCACAACCCTTAGGATATGCCACATTTGATAAAACGACAGACCTGGATTCCGAGGCTCTTTTGAGCTGTAACGATTTGAAGATCGACCTGACTGATGATCAAGACCCGCTGGCCGGTGTCGAGGTCTCCCCCGAATCGGAAATGAACTTCAAAGGAAATCCGGATAACGATTTGGATTTCATACCCACTTTCAACTGTCTGTACTGCGAGTTCACCACAAGTGTTGAACATGCGTACCATAATCATCTGAAAACTCACTTACCCGGATCGAAGCCATACACAAGATTATATTGCCCAGAATGCGATTATACGACAGGCACCAAAAAATTCTTGGTATTCCATCGGTACAAAACGCACAAAATCTTCACCCCTGGAGAAGGTGAGAATTATTTAGTTAATTATGATGTGCATGTTATTGATTTCCGTCAATAACTTTTTAATTTTTACTTAGGTTTGGATATACTTATGATCAATTATGGCCAAACTCGAATGTTTCTGTTTTCATTTTTAAAGCGTTTTTTTGTTTCCAAATTTTTTATTTCAGGGTCCATGAAGAAACAATACCTTATGAAGAGAAAAAAAAATCCGAAGAAAAAGAATGCTGAGAACGGAATCAAAAAGGAGGAAGTCTACAGTTGACGGTCGGTAAACGCTCAAGTCAAATCAGCTCAACTACCGTTTGGTCTTTACTGCACTTTTTGGACTGAGAAGAACTTGAGGCATTTGAAAATTATTTTCGACTCCATATACCCAAAATTGGAATTCGAAAATTTCTATTTTTGTACGCTATTAAATGTTTAATTTGAACATTAATTTTCGTAATATTTTGGAAATTTAGATATGTTTGGAGAAATTATGTTCTTACGATTAGTTGCTTTTTCATAACCTTGCTCTTTGTTCACTAAAAAAAATGATCTCATTTTGATATTATCTATAATAGATTTAATTTTACACGACTCGTATTTGTTTGGAAAATGAAATTTGGAAGGCTATCTGCTTTAGTAAGATTAATTAATGGTAGATTTCACCATCTTGTGTTGAAGTTGAGCGGGATTTAATTGCTATTAGTTACATATACTACCTATTTAAACAAAGTTACCAAGTAATAAGGTAGGTCTTGCTTAACTTTAATCCAAAATGGTAAAGTCCACCGTTAGGGTCCTTAAGATCCAAAGTTTGGCTCTTGATGATAATGAAGCACAAACAACACTACCCATTAAACTAGATACCTGGAATTTGCTGTAGCCAATCAAACGCTAGAGATTCTGGCTTTAAAAACATTTATTTTGAATTGATTTCCTTCTCCTAAAACCAAGTTTATAACAATTTTTACTTTGGTAGCTATTTGTCTGTACGATACTTTTTTGTACAATTATCGCAATAGACAGCAGCTGTGCTGCTGATTGTTTGATGCATTGCTACAATTGTGTCATCTATATGAATTTACGGAATATTATGGAATGCATCTACCTACTGAGGCATTAACGAATGCCTAAACACAATGCTTGACTTGAATTTAAAAAAAAAAAAAAAAAAAAAAAACTGAAAATGTATCGAAATACAGCCGTTTTAAAAGGAGTATGCCAACTTTGCCTCCGGTTTGTCGGATTCCGAGGAAAATGAGAAATGTCCCCCTCAGGATGTGGCCAGTGGTTTATGCCTATCCATTAGCTTCAGAATTAATTTCCGGAATCGATCTTCCATGTCGACAGCGTTTACCTTGATTGATCTACTCGATCTTGAATTTTTTATGCATCACGAAATCATTGGTGCAATGGATAACTCAAAGTAACAACCATGCTTTCATGTTGATCAGTATAGTTTCTGTTCCGTGAAATTTTGCATCGCATTAATTCTGTTATAACGAATTTGGAGCTGCGAGAATGCCAATTTTTAAAACCCGCCTAGAATCAAAATACGTCGAGTATAAATCCACGTATTCACCAAGGTGAAACCGCGATTTAAACGCCAATAACGCTCAAATCGGTCAAATTGTTCTGGACAGAGAAAAATATGATAAAAAATATACCGGAACAATCTATACTTCGGCAAAACTAAGTGATGGGTCTTAGTCCTGGGCGAACACTATAGTTCAAAAAATTTGAATGAAGATGGTGAATTGAGAAGAGAGGGCTTTTGTAATTGCTCAGAATCAATAGTTCAAAAAATATTGCAAATATGGAGAAAATTTTTTTCCAAGTTCCTCCTCTACTTCATATCTTTAGTTCATAATATGAATATATTATCTTTATGAACTATATTGGAAAGGAGAATACACAAAAATTTAGTGTTTTAACTATTTAATAGTTCTACTGGTATTTCAGTAGTAGTTTTGTAAATATGGAGAAAAAAGTTTTTAGTTGAGTTCCTTCTCTACTATACCTTTATGAACTATATTGGAAAGGAGAAAAACACTAAAATTAAGTGTTAAACTATTTAATAGTTCTACTGCTATTTCAGTAGCTGCCACCGGAAATTCAGTTGAATGAAACTGGCCATTTCGATCGTTTCACAAAATTAAATTTTTTCGGCCCTGTTTTGGAAGTCAAGATTTAGGGTAAGTAAACTAGAAAAAATTTTTTCTTGGGCGATTACGATGGACTTTTTATTGCAGATTCGGATTCTACACCCCTTGGAACGTTACCCAACAAATTTTCAAGGGGTGTTAAATTTTGTTTTTTCCTGACCGATTACAAAAGTTCATTTCCCAAGAAAAGTGAACCAAAATCGCCCTAGTAAGAAATTAGTAGAATTGGTGTTTATGGAATGTTATTTGCCATTGTAGGGGCCTATTTGCTTCGGAATGCAAGGTAACTTGACTCGAGTCTGCAGGGTTGTGAGGAAACCTTTCGTTACTCGCGACTCGAGCTTCCGATGGGAAAGGGACGGACACATTGACAGACCCACAGACACATTGGCCGACCACAGACACGCTAGACAGATAGAACAGTGGCAAATGTCATAGTATTGGTTACATAACTCGCGTCCTAACATGTCCACTCATTGCCTGTGGCTCAGTCGAGCACGCGGGGCCGCGTATCGAGGCAACATCTCCAAAATTTGGATCGGCCCATGAAATTTTGGTTTTTCGATTTGGTGGTTAAGATTTCAACAGCGCCGGTCGTAACATTTTTTCCCCATAAGGACGTTTATTAATTTTAATTGATTTTCACTCGCGTCGAAATGAGTTCGACTAGTTGCGAATATTACGAAGCGACGTCTGAAATGCCTCAAAGGAAAACGACGATTTCCAATTTCCTGGAGAGCATTCGAAATTCCGACGATTTCACAAAAAGCCGAAACCTGGTCAGTTGATTTTACATATTTAATTTGAAATAGGTAGTCAAGTACCACTTGTTCAAACCACTGATATTTTACTTTAGTGACCAATACTTATAACCATTTACTTTTTTACATCCCCCCCCCCCATAAAAACTGTTAATTTGACATTTTTTAACTCAATTCGGCGTTTCCTCTACTCAAGTTGATGTAGATTTTACAGCCTAGATAGTTACCTATTACCTACTGGCCCAACTTAACTTAACCCAACGTTTCTTTTTTACAGAGGTTACCTACTGTAATTTTGGTTTATTATTCAATAACATCCCTTTATAACCGCTCTAGAAAAACAGTTTTGTAAAAATAAATTATGCAATAAATTTTTGAACGAACTTTGATTTTTTGTATATGATATAGAAAACGCAGCTTAGATTAGTGACATAGGTATATTATATGTCTGGGTATCACAGAAAATGAAGTTCAATTAGTTGGAGTAGGTAGGATCTTCATCATATTGTAGGAGTCAAAATTTGTATACAAATATAAAAACACTGAACGATTAAACACGACAGTGATACCCGTTGGCGAGGTCTCATAGGGACAATGCCTTCTACCTGAGATTTTCCACCTCACACCTCTTTGCACTGCCGTAATTTAACTGTCCACCCGATTTTAATAGGGCACTGTGAAGAGGTGTGAGGTGGATGGAGGCCTTCCTAGAAAATCTCAGGTAGAAGGCATTGTCCCTATGAGACCTCGCCAAAAACTGGCTAATCCAAAAACATTCACTTCCCAATAGCCGAATCGCAGCTTTGATGTTCCAAGCATAACCAGTGGTGCGTAGATAACACACAATACTTCCATATTTTGAAACGTGAAATTGAGACACAATTTGATCATTTTTTGACTGCTTTTAAGGGTGTTAAGGCCAAAAATATCGAAAAATTCACTATTAAAATTTTAAAATTCGCCCAAAATGAAAAAACGCCACATTTTAGGAATGTAAATAATATCCACATATTCTGCAAGGTGAAACAAAGATTTTAAGACCTAGAACGCTCAAATCGGTTCATTTTTGCGGCCGGAAAAAAATAAAATAGAAAATACTAAAAATGCAAATATCTCGGAAGTACTGTGCGTTATCCAAATTCTGATTATACAGGGTGTTAAGTCTTTCCGAGACAAACATTTCAGTTCAAGAAATTTGAAAAAAGGTTGAGAAATGAGGGAGTTATGGCCATTTTTGTAAATGACCACAGACGGACAGACGGACACACGGACAGACGGACACACGGACACACAGACACTTGTTCGGGAAGTGATTCTGAGTAAATGTGTATAAGAAAAAGTTTTTTCTGAAGCTCCGTTCCGATTCTCGATTTTAGGACGATCACAATACTTCCATTTACTCTGTAAATATGGAAGTAAAAACGGAACCCCTCGTGTGAAAAGTCAGTAGCACCAAATTTCATGTTTTTTAGTCAACATCTAAAGATTTGCGCCAAAAAACCCCGAAACCTAATCCGTAATTTTTTCGAAATTTTTCCCAGGCTCGTACCTTGGATTTTTCACGTGAAATCGGGTTTTTGCATTTTCTGTCTTGGAGAGGCCTAAGAAAATTGCCAATTTTTTGTGCCATATTCCTACCCAAGACCTACTCAAAAAAATCTTTTTAGAATTTTAAATTTTTTGTTAAAGGGTTTTAAAAATGTTTCACTTCAGCCGTTCCGAAAGCACAAAATCGTATTCTTTATATTTCTACGTGGAAATCAATTTGACATAATTCCTTTGGATTTTCCCGAATAGGTAACATTTTTCTTGGCATAGTTGACTGATGGTCTACTATATGTTAGCATAGGATCGAATTAATGCCATCGGATTGCTATTCTACATAAACCGCAGATCAAGTAATTCGATCATTGGAAACACTCCTCTGTTTCACAACAGTAATTTCGAGAAGTCTTTCTGAACCTTTGGAGTGCACGTAACCAGTCGGATGTTTTGGAAGGAGAGCCAGTCGTATATCATGTTTCGTAATGATATCACATGTCAAATCACAAGTGACGTACATTTTCCTCAATCATTGCTTTTTTTTTTAAACAAAAACGAAAATGTTTATTTTGGCAAATTTTCGGGAGTGGGTTTGGATATAATATATATACCTATTGATTAAATCAAATTGAAAATAATGGTCCACTTTAAGAGTTGGCATTCCGCAGGGTGACGAACTTGGTGGATGCCGCGGCCATGGGAAAGGTATGGCGCTGACATGGAAGGATTTGACAGTGTCAATGGAATGCCGAAACGAGAAATTTTTCAGTCTAGTGAACCGCTCCTACTTGAAAAGAATCGTTGAAAATGGTACATATCTACGTTTTCCGAAAAACAATTTTTGCATGAATCTCATGTGCAACCTGTAACTATAAAGGATTAAATTGGTATAAAATTGTCATGGAATAAATTGTAGGTACTCGATCTTTTTTGTTTCCATTCTTAGTTTCCGGAGTAATAGAACCTGGCCATCTCGTCGCTCTGATTGGACCCAGGTATGTACCTGAAATTATAATATAATATATTATATTATAATCAAGAATCAAAGATCAACGAATTAATTTTGTAACGTAGGTTACCTACCTGCCTTTTTGAGTTATAAAAAATTATTTTTCAAAAATTTTATCGCACATAGTGATTCTCATAGCCTTCCATCGGAGGTCAAAAATTATTCCAAGTTTCAACTCATCAGTCATTCGGAGATTCAAAAAGTCTGTACTGAGTTTCCCTAATTTGGTTCTAGTTTTGCCCCCACGAGTTACCCCAATTTGACTCCTATCTACAACATTAGACGCAGTAGGGAGTAGGTACCTTGATAGGCATCTCAATCCATTAGGTGCGAAAGATCACTAGTCAATTACCCTGTGTCCATTGTTCCTTACTTCCTATAAGTGACTACATTAGGTACCTGCTGCTAAAATTGAGGCTTAATCATTATGACGTATTAATTATTGGTGCAGGTACCAACTAGTTGAACAATTTTCATTATTTATTATCATATAATAAAAATATTATTTTTGTATTATCATATTTTGCACGGATCATCTTTTTTATCCACAAGTGGCAGGAAAAATTTTTGACCAAAAGTCAGGAACTTCGTTTTTGATGAACTGAATCGTTCGATAAAGGATGTCATGTTTTAAACATATTGTTTCCCTAAACGGAAGAGTCCATATTCAAAATTCACTGCCCTTTTTATATTCGTGCACTTCCACCGGATGCACCTACCTATTGTATAATGAAAAGATCAATAAATCGAGGTCGCTTTCCTTGTTTATACCCATCTAAACTTTTGCTGGGTCACTTCCTTAAAAAGCATAGAATTGCCTACTAAAGCCCGTATCACCCGACAGACCTACACGACTTACAGACCACAGACCGTCTGGAAAGAATCGTCTTTGGTAATTTTTACATGCTAATTCAATATCATAATGGTTCTAGCCATTAATCCAGTTTTTCCCCTCAAAAAAATCCTGATCGCGGCAGGTTTAAGCGGGGTTATTATTAAATAAATTTTATGCCAATTTTTCACTCAGTGCGTTAGCCACGATTAAATATAATGAGTTGTTAAAAATTAGGTGAAATTGGCCTTGGAGTTAGTCGTACTATACATATACATAACTATGCGGTTTTAACTGCTTTTTAAATTTTTTCTGAAAGCGGAGCTGGAAAAAGCACAATCCTGAGTGCGCTGGCGCGTAGAACCCCAGGTAAGTTTACCACATTACTAAGAACTAGGTATCAGGACTCTTTGCGCAAAAAGTGCCTACACCCCATAGACCTAGATCATAATACGATTACTCTTATATCATATAAAAATTGTTTCCACTCTTAGGAAATGCAATAATTGATGGCGACGTTCGACTGAATGGGCGAAGAGTCGACGATTCGATCCGAAAAGTCACCGGCTACATGTATCAAGAAGATTATTTCATATCGATATTGACCGTGAGAGAGCATCTCCGATTTATGGTGAGCATGATCGATAAGCTTGATTCGAAATTCATCAATTAAACAAAATTTAACGTCCTGATTTTTCGGTTCCGATTTTCGGAGTTTTTAAAAAATTATTCGTAAAGTTCGACTGATTTTTGTAAATTTTGGTAGTAAGTGTTTTTATTCCTCTTGGTAGTTTTATTGAATTTTAAAGTTAAATTCTCAACAGTCCAGGCTTAAAATGGACCGGAGAACAAGCAGACGCGACAGAGAGAACCGGATCGAAACTCTGATGAATGTATTGAGTTTGTCACCCCTGGCTGACAGCAGGATCGGTGGATACGCAGCTGATGGGCAAAAAGTACGGAGTGATATTGCGATCATTATTTTAAAAAAAAATGTACTGGCATACCTAGGATTTTATTTTTACATCTAAATCCTTGGATGTAGATTTTCTTGAGAAAAACTTTCGTGTGGTCTAAATTTAGACTGTATTTATACAGCATTATTGAAATTTTCAGGGAGTCCTGTCCGGTGGTGAGAAGAAGAGACTGTCCTTTGCAACAGCTATCCTTACCCTTCCGCCCCTTCTATTTGCCGATGAACCAACTACTGGTTAGTTCTTAACTCATTTTTTTTGTGGTGCTATTTCTTTACTTAACAAACTAACAGGTACTTACGATTTTTTCAGAATAATTTCAATATTTCAAAATAACATCAACCCTAGTACCAATTTTATGTTGTTACCTAAGTTGTTGATCGAGATTCACTCCTTCGGCCAACTAAATTTTGAGTGCTCAAAAGGGATTCTCAGCTGCTGACAATTGAGATTTTGGCGAATTCAAACAGGACTGCCTAAAACGCTGGAAATTCCAACATTTTCAAAAAGTGCAGGGAGATGTACGTAAATCGTACTAGTTCGCAAATTTGTATTTTTCGGTAGGTTTGGACTCGTTCACAGCGAATAGACTTGTATCAGTGATGAAATCCTTGGTCCAATCCACTGGCGCCTCGATGATTGCAACCATCCACCAACCGAGTCCTGAAATCCTGGCGATGTTCGACACCATTTATCTCGTCGCTGAAGGGAGACTCGTCTTCAGCGGAACTGCTGATAATGCTGTTCAATTTTTACTCGGGTTCGTTTTATTAGTTGAAGGGTTCCTAGGGCTCATTTATTAGTACCCACTATTAGTACAATTATTTAATTGACAATAAGTAAAGCCAAAAATTATCCCGAAAAATTAAATTATTAACCATAATTGAATTTTACTAGCTGTGGATTCACCATGAATACGACAATCACGGACTGTGAGTTCCTTCTAAAATGTGTCGCTCCGGTACCTTACGACGATAAAAGAAAATCGCCTACCTCGTCCAAGAAACAGGTGTCCGTCAGAAAACTGGCTGCTACATTCGAAGCTTCCGATTACCATACGCAGATGGAGGATGCCATTTCGAAATATGGAGAGGTACTTAAAGCTTATGGCATCGTTTCATCAAATTCACAACATTGGATGCAAAATTTTTATTGAATAAACTAACTTTTATAGGACAAGACTCAATCGACAACGTCATTTGTTTTGTGAGTATCTAGTTTTTTACAAATCAGTGTTACTTCATGGATTTCATCATTTGCTACTAAGTAAGGTAGGTATGCACTGCTTTTTTGTTACGATAGCTCTCGAACTAATTTTAACGAGTTTGATAAGTAGGTATATTTTCAAAACAAACCCAATTTTGTCTGAATTGCATGATGAACGAAAACCAGATAGTTTCTGAGCTATTAGCGACTAAAAGCATTGCAATAATTAAATTTAAAAAAAAAACAGTTCCAATACCTATCGTAGTCTTTTTGAATTTTTTTAGCAGTCGAGATTAATTGTTGTTTGACACCTTGAAACAACTTATTTCAAAACAATGGTACGGCATCTTTTTGGTAATGCAGTGGTCTTTTCAAGGGTTTAATTAAAATTCTTCCAAAACGCAAGTCAAGGGCACAATGAGCATTCAAAGCCGTAATTGAAAAAGTTAAGATCAGGTAGGAACCTAGCTTTTCAGGTCATGAAACGACGAATTTAACATTTTTTAGCATAAACAGGGTGGGTTTTTTAAAAAAAATTTTAATGTTTTGGTATGTATGCCTAGGTATACCTAGCACAAATATTCAGACAGATTTATCACTTATATTTAGGTATGTTTTCGCTCAGTAAACTAGTAATATATTCTTGGTTGCAGTAAAGAACCATTTTGGATTGTGAAGCTGTTTTGGCTCGTCGTCCGGGGAATGGTGGAACTTGGCAGAAACCCCAACGTCCAGTGGATTCGGATAGGGCAGAAATTGGTACCTATCTACGTTGAGATTTCCATTTCAACGCAAAAACATTACCTTAAAATTAACTTAGGCCCGGTTTATTGACAAAATTCATCCATCTGACGTTTAAGGAAGCTCCAACCCCAATGACCAATGAGATTTGTATGATGCAGTTTGATGAAATAAAATTTTAGTGAAATTTATCTAAAACTTCCTTGTATATCGGATTGATAAATTTAGTCAATAAAACGGACCTTACTTTACCGATGCTTATCTTTCTTTTTTCAACATTTAGCTCATTGGGCTAACTGCGGGCATTTGTTACTTCGGAACTCTAAAACTGGACCAGAAAGGAGTTCAATCCGCACAGGGAGCCATGTTCCTCCTTGTGACAGAGAATGTATTCGCCCCCATGTATGCAGTGATAGCTTTCTTCCCCCAGGAATATCCTCTTTTCATCGGAGAACACCGCAACGGCGCTTATTCCCCTTCGGCTTATTATTTGTCAAAGATACTCTGTTATGTAAGTATTTTTGATAAATTATGGTTAAGTAATTACTCAAGAATTTGCAACCAGTTATTTTTCACATCATTTATCGAATTTTATATTGATATATAATCACAATTGGTCGAATTTTATATTGGTATATAATTAAAACCTTGCCGCAATCCAATTTTCGGGCAATTGTAATTGTATTGTAATTGTAATTATAATGTAATGTATATGTATAATGTAATGTATTGTAATTGTAATTGTATATATTGCAATTGTGTACTGTAGTACACCCCCGCTACTCTGTTGAAGTAAAAAAGTAAAAGTAAAAAAAAACTATTCGGTGATGTGGATAAAAATAAATATACGTGGGCATTTCGTTTAGTTTTTGCTTTTTTTGTTGTTCCACGAATAAATCCAAGTAAGATGGTAATTTCTACTTTACGTAAAAATGATTTTTTCGACTTGCAGGGGCCCGGAGCAATTCTCGAAGCCGTTTTGTACACGTCCCTTCTGTACGCATTGGCAGGCCTTAGATTGGAACTGTATCCGTATATTTTGACTACGGTGTTCACTATTTTATGCATCAGCGTTGCCACAGCGGTGGGTAAGTAAGAGAAAAATATATTTCCTACGATTTAAAATTTGGAAAATTTCCACGCTTTTTCTTTTTTCCCCTTCTTCCCCTTACCTCATCCGTCATAAACTTATTTCGCAGGTGCTGCCTTTTCGAACACATTCAGCTCAATACCCAAAGCCATGATGTTCCTTCTTCCCGTCGAATACATCGCCATGATTACTTCAGGGATTTTCGTCAAGCTTAGGTGAAATTTTATTTACAGAGAGAAGCTCCACTTTTGTCTCCAACGCTTTTATTCGAGCTTTAATCTTGCGTATTTCAGTTCACTCCCGTGGGCGACCGCTTGGCTGAAATACACGTCCTGGTTCATGTACACGTACGAGTCGATATCCGTCGTGCAGTGGCAAGGCGTCGAAAATATCGGTAAATTATCGATTTTCCAACACAGATTTCGCAGAGATTGTGAACACTTTTACTTTTTTTACTTCCATAATAACATGGAGTAATGGGGGTATTGTAATCGCCCAAAAATTTGGTTGTGAATAGAGTTTACCTATAGGTACTAATATAAGGCGCAAGGTTCGATTCCTGCTGATTTCTGAAACTAATAGGGTTCAGAATTTTGAGTAGGCACCAATTAAATTTTGGGTTAATCATAATCGTAATTATGAATACCATTAAGATCCAATCTTTCCTTGGTATCTCTCCATTCTTCCTGATCTTTCCAATCCATAAATAAAATGTTTTAAATCTCATTCCCAAAATCATCAATTATTACCCCACTCACTTTTTTCTCACGATCTTTCCAATCATTATAAACTTCCTAATGTTTTCAATTTTTCCGAACCTAGGATGTAAATTCTGATCGTAATCTCAAACTAAAGTCTTGTATTCGTATTCGTAATAATTATTGTTAAGATTTGGCCCAACATCGGTTGCTCAAATATGGAAATACTTATTGCATTTTTCTACGCACCGCTGAATTTTTTATCAGAATTATTACGTTTATTTATCGATTTTCCAGCATGCCCCGCCAATGATACGCTGAGTGCTACATGCTTGAGAAACGGCCACGAGGTTTTGGAACATTACGACTTCTCGGAAAGCCACTTGATCAGAAACGCAATTTGCCTCGTCGTCATTTACGTAATATTTCAAATTCTCGGCTACAAGTCCTTTGCGAGAAAAGTAAAACGGGAATTGTAAAATTGTCGTTGATTAGTCGCCTCTTTTTCGCAACACCAGATGTGAAAACGTAGTTAACATGTTGCATCATCAGATGAATTGAGTATCCAGATTCGTACGAAGCGAACATCAAAGGGCGGTTACCCGAGCATTACGTAAGATGTGAAACATTGGGGTGGAATAATGTTCCCTACAATCGGAAATTTGCACCAAGAGACATAAGGCATCACCTAACTTGCCCCAGCTTTGGTGGAGTTGTTCACCCTGAAAGGGGCTGCTGAAACCGAATAAAACTGAATTTTGATTGTTTGTTCGCCCTATAACCGACTTTAAAAAGCTTGAGGTTACTCAAGTTGACTTGTCCCCGGCTTTTCTCATTATTATTTTTTTTTGTTTTTGCTCTCACGCGGCTAACTTTGATCGGATTTGAGTGACTATTCTGAAATGTCATTGTTTGGTGGTTCCTGCTTACCACTCTTTTTGAATAGTATATCTACTAGAAGAAACATTTTGATCAAAGGTAACTCCACACTTAAACTTCCCACTTTGAAGTCAGCCCACCAGGGTACCTATACATGTATGTAGCTACATGTATGTAGCTGCATACGAAGTGAAGGCACCGATTTCAAAACGAGACGTCCAAAGAGGGATTGCCCTTGGAACTGAGCAGTCCAATGGAAAGGGGCCTATTATACGTTCGGTTTCATTGTCATTTCAAAAAGTTGTTAATTTGTTCCAGGAGCTTTATCGTTTCGAGTAATTATTCACCTGTTTTTTTTTTTTTTTTTTTTAGTTTTTCGTGCGTCTTTTTAAAATAAGTACTTTTTGTTTTCATGACAAAACTTTTTAAATTTAACCCCTTGTTCCGCCTGAGCAGTCTCTCCTACGTTTATCAATTTTCCAGCTATGATATTCTATACCGAAGGCTATTCACGCTCTCTAAAACTACAGTCTCTCTGGGATGGCCGGTTTTCTGTGGAAAACACGGTCGCCTCTTTAGAAACGTATTTCTGACACAGAGGTGTCACCATTCTGAGAGACGGTGGCCTCATTATCTTCGTCGTTCCAAACTAAACCAGTGGTGCGCCGATAACACACAATACTACGCACAATGTTGTGTGTCAAAAATTTACGTGTCAAAATATTGTTCAATATTTTGACACGTAAATTTTTGACATTATTTGATTATCTTTGGACTGCTTCTACGGCGTTTAGGTCAAAAATATCAATGGCAATTTTTGTAAATGTCATTTTGGACATATTTCCTACGGAATTTAAGTTAACGATATGGCGTAATAATGCTCATCGTTGGTCCAATAAAGTAAGTACACACTCGAAAAATTATGTTTTCCTTAAATCATTCCACTTTATCGTTCTGTACAGAATGCTATAAAGGAAATCGTATTCATAATTATGAGGCCTCCGCTTCATTTTCGACTTTCATTCATTCCGCGTTGTAACGCATTTGAGCTTGATGAAGATTTCATCGAAAACGGTACGTCATATCAACTGGAGCAATCTTACGATTTGCTTGACATGCAAATGGATGCGATCGAAGGCAAAGGAGATCGCTAAGCTTTTATTTTCTAAACCGTAAGATATTATTTTAGCGTGGGGCATCAGAGGCAGAAATCTGATGACGACCCATTCATGACGTCCTCCATTCACCGCAAGGAAAACGGAGGAGTAGGTATCGGCTTTTAGCGGAATGAAAAACAAGTCGTTTTTTCTTGGGGTTTGGCGACGATAAAAATTAATCCCTCTTGAGGTGGTGAAAAATTCGTAAGTTTCCGCTACGAACTCAAGTTTTTAAACTTCATAAGTCGTTTGAAAAAATGCGGTACGGTCTGCCATTCTGAGAGATTTTTTATGATTAAACATAGGTGATGAATGAATATGATGAATGTGATGAATGAATAAATATGATGAAACATGGATTGCACGTTAGTGAAATTCGATTAAAGTTCACGTGGGTGCCAAAGCTTGAACTGCGAAACGGATTTGACGCTGTTGATTGATATACGGCGCGATCTCCAGACTGTTGAGCCTTTGTGCAAACATCTTTTTCTCTATCTTCTTTCTATGTATTATTCGCATTGTTTTCCTTACCCTCTCAGCCAATGGATACACACAGATGTTTCGATTCCGTGAGACAACAAGATCGCTAGCAACCATGAAATCCCTTCGATGACCGCTGCTAAAAATACATTTTTACTGAACTCAAACTCAAACTGAAACTATGCCTCATACTGAAATTCAAACTCATACTGAAACTCGACCTGAACTAAAACTTAAACTAATATTCAATCTACCCCTCGACCTGAAACTCAACAGACAAACTGAAACTGATAGGTACACTAACTCAGTTCGAGTTTCAGTTCAAGTTTGACTTAGATTTTGACTTAGATTTGACTTAGATTTTTTCTTCAGTTTACGTTTCAGTTTTAGTTTGAGGTTGAGTTTTAGTTCAAGATTGAGTTTGAGTTTGGGTTTTAGTTTCGGTTTGACGTTCAGTTTCAGTTTGATTTTGAGGTCAACTGTCATCATCAGTTTGAGTTTGAATGTCGGCTCGAGTTTGAGGTTCAGTTTGAGTTTGAGTTCGAGTATCATCATCAGTGTATCAGTATAGGTAAGTTGGAGTTTCCTTCTGAGTTTCAGCTATACTAGTTCAAATCTCAGTTTCACTTTGGGTTTGATTTTTTTGGCATTGAACATGGTTTTGCCTAAATTGTATACCTTAGGCTTTTTGCCAACCAATGTTCCTCACTATCAATCTTTGTGACTCCTCGAACAGCTCCGCGAACAGGAGTCAAAAATACGGCTCAATGTTTCGAAAACTAAGTACATGTACAAAAACGGCTCTAATTAGAGCATGAGGTAGTGATTTAGAGAGTTCGTAAATTTCAGTTTCTCCTCCTCCTGCCTTATCAACAATTGCTCCAGTGGTAACCGCAGACTGCAGCCGATTCCTGCCCGAGTCCAAGTTCAGCCTGCACAGACCTTCTGGCGTGTCCTCTTTGATATTAATCTAGTTTGCTCGTGCATCTCTACTGAACTTGGCCGCCATTTGATCGACATTTGTCAATGTTGGATCAAAGCTCCTCCAGTCAATGCCCAGCCGTCTGAGCTCCAGTCGGTCCCAATATCAGAGAACAGACGACAAGCTGTTTGAAGTTGTCGCTCGGGCTGTTGTCCTTAAGGATCCTCTTGCGCAAATTAACAATGGGCAAATCTTCCAGGATATTCTGCTATCTATAGATGAGTCTGCTTGATTAATTAGATTGATGGAGTATTCGTTTTCGCTATGCTTCTCAAGATCAACTTGTAGAGGAAAGGGGGTAATCTGAGCGCCCCTCTTGTTTTTATGACTCATAGCGTCGCATAACGGCTTGTTACAAGCCGCTTATAAGTAGTTCTTTCTATTTCTTTCTACTTACTAACCTATTTTAAAATTAACCATTTACTCAAATATAGAGATATTTTGCCAATGCATCAAAACTAGTGAGAAAATTAAACTCGGCCACGCACTTAATGCATTGCTGTGATTGGTCGAGGTGCCGTCGGCGAAGAACCAATTGATTTTATTGACGCTTCCCCTCAGATTCCTATGTTCGTCCCACCTCTTACAGCTAGCAATCGGATAATGTCAAATTAGTCGTCCAGAAGATTCTCACGGATTGACGCCCCAGTAATTATCAAGTCAGACGTACGAGTATGTACCTAATTACGTGCATTGGTGATGCGTGAGATTTTCGAGATTATGTGCACTTTCCCAAACATGGGATACATGTATCATATTCCTCTGCCTGAGGCCACTTGAACATAGAGATTTTTGATTTTCAGGGGCAATTTTATAACTGAATTCAATGTCAATTTGGAAAATATCCGGGAGTCCCATCACCCAGACCCCAAGACACCCATTCGCTATTCGATTGCTGGTAAATCGAGCAAGAAAACGCATAGCTTCGATTGACACAGAGTTAACAAAACCTTACCTAAATAACTGCCAGGAACACTTTAAAACCGAATTTCTCGATCATAGACCCTATCTTCTTTACTAAACGAGGCTTCGAAGTAGACCCGTCAGCATTTCCGTATACTTAACCTAATAACAGTAAAATCATAAGGAGTAAATGGGGTAGGATGAGCTCCCTAGTTTGGAATACGCCGACCCCAAGAAACCCAATCGTTGTTTGCTCTGTGTAAGGCACTGATATTGCACCGTTAAACTACCCACCTCCACTTTCCATTAAATATAGTTACAATTCTACGAAAGTATTGATTTGCTAAACGCCGATATTAACAAACCTTAAGCTGGGTACATGGTTTCCTCGTCGCACATAAAACAATACGCATCGCTCTTTATTCAAACCTTACCATTCTGACGAATAATTTACTGAACCCCGGAAGTTTTTACTACGTTTTTTACGTGATCCAATATGGAATATATATCCATCATATCCACCCCAATCAGTGTTATATGATCAGATAAGTAATACATCGTCGTCTGAGGCGCAGCATGGCACATCTAACAATTTGGCAGTTTTTAGGTAAAACAGAAAATCATGTTTACTCTCTGTGCCACATCACTGCTCGGTTTCAGATTCGCTAAATTCGTCGTGGAACCCACTGAAATATCCCTTAGATACGCTTGGATACCTATGTTAATGCATTCGAAAATAATTGATTTTTCCTTTTTCCTGAAAATTTGCCAAATGTTAGATGTGCCATGCTGCGCCTCAGACGACGACATAAAGTAAACTGCTGTTTCCTCGTTAACCGAAGTTGTCCCAGGCTTGTCCTGCCGCCCTCAAGTAAAAGGTCGGAACTACTATCAACGACCAACTTGTCCATTTTGGTTTAGACCTTAGAATTTATTGTCCGTCCGGCTGATTGTTTCGGTTAATTATTGTCCTTGGCATCACATCATCTCGACACAAATTGCCTATGAGATTATTATAAAAATAGGTAGGTTCAAGTTTGTATTGTGCAACTGTAATCGAAAGTTGGGGTGTATGGTAATTTCTCATTTATTTAAATAATTTATTCCAGAAAATAAAACATTCCACAATAAAAACGCAGTTCTTTCTTTTCGACTGGATATCAGTGCCCGAAAGAAAAACCTCATTATAACTAGTCGTAAGATTCAAATATATCCTCTTAGCATAAAAATGTAACGGGGAAAAAATTTGATTTTGAATGACATTGGTTTTAATAAATTGAAAATTTCATACAGCATTTCGAGTAGGAGAAATGAACGAGACAAGAAACTTTCCTATTATAAGGGATAGTTGATTATTCTAGTTTTCCTCCTTATATAACATTAATGATACAAATAAGGTACTATAGTATAGTGGCACACGGATATACATTGCTTGACTTCGGGTGCTCTAGCGTCGGGAATCACGGCAGAGCACCCAATCAGACTTATTCAGAGAGGGCTGAATCGATCGAGAAATTATTTCGGAAAATTAAAAATTTCGGTAAATCATGTTTTCTAATTTCATTCCTGTTCTATATCTGCGTTGAAGGTTTTGGGTTTCTTCACTATGGACTAAGATTGATCCGAATCTGGAAATGCACGGGGTATTTTGTAAAATAGTTGATACAATGGAGATATTCGCTCGTCAGGTTGATAAATCAGGGATGAGGACCGTAGATTTGTCAGGTTACCATCGCCGGATCAGGTTGTGGTTTGACTTTCTGAAGAAACCTCGTTTTCTGCCCATGTTGCAAATTTTGAAATGACAGAGTGCCATATCTGAAAAAATTCAAATCCCCTTTCGAAAAATTTCAACCTTTGCATATATGCACAACCTTTGCACATATGTTAATGTTAATGTTAATGTTAATGTTAATGTTAATGTTAATGTTAATGTTAATGTTAATGTTAATGTTAATGTTAATGTTAATGTTAATGTTAATGTTAATGTTAATGTTAATGTTAATGTTAATGTTAATGTTAATGTTAATGTTAATGTTGATGTTGATGTTGATGTTGATGTTAATGTTAATGTTAATGTTAATGTTAATGTTAATGTTAATGTTAATGTTAATGTTAATGTTAATGTTAATGTTAATGTTAATGTTAATGTTAATGTTAATGTTAATGTTAATGTTAATGTTAATGTTAATGTTAATGTTAATGTTAATGTTAATGTTAATGTTAATGTTAATGTTAATGTTAATGTTAATGTTAATGTTAATGTTAATGTTAATGTTAATGTTAATGTTAATGTTAATGTTAATGTTAATGTTAATGTTAATGTTAATGTTAATGTTAATGTTAATGTTAATGTTAATGTTAATGTTAATGTTAATGTTAATGTTAATGTTAATGTTAATGTTAATGTTAATGTTAATGTTAATGTTAATGTTAATGTTAATGTTAATGTTAATGTTAATGTTAATGTTAATGTTAATGTTAATGTTAATGTTAATGTTAATGTTAATGTTAATGTTAATGTTAATGTTAATGTTAATGTTAATGTTAATGTTAATGTTAATGTTAATGTTAATGTTAATGTTAATGTTAATGTTAATGTTAATGTTAATGTTAATGTTAATGTTAATGTTAATGTTAATGTTAATGTTAATGTTAATGTTAATGTTAATGTTAATGTTAATGTTAATGTTAATGTTAATGTTAATGTTAATGTTAATGTTAATGTTAATGTTAATGTTAATGTTAATGTTAATGTTAATGTTAATGTTAATGTTAATGTTAATGTTAATGTTAATGTTAATGTTAATGTTAATGTTAATGTTAATGTTAATGTTAATGTTAATGTTAATGTTCTATACTTACAGCTCGCCCGCTTATTCAGTGATGCCGCGTCCAATTCATTTCCAATTTCATTGCTCCTCAATTCATCCAAATCGGAGGCGTCCGCTGGCTGATCTTGGAAATTTCGAAAAACATGTTCCTTCAATGCTCCGTCTGAATTGATACCTTTATTCTGGGGAGGCGACAGAAAGAAAAGCAGTCAGCTCACGGACGTCTTCGGCGATTAGAAATTTTTAAATCGTGACCAAAATTGATGTGAAAATACGTTACCTGCAGGTAATCCAAGAATGTAAGTATTTCTTGAACGTTCATCATAGGCTGACCGTTTTCTTCTGGAGGTGATGTCGCGGGGGTTGATGTAAGAAGGCCTAAAAAGACAGCGCACACTAGCACCGGCTGAGCCACACCTGCAACGGTAGGGAGGAAAATCCGTTTTAGCATGTATCTACGTTGCATTGGGGAACATTGGAAAAATTTATGCCCTACTTTTTCGGACAATTATCGAAAATCCTTTTTCAGAAATCAGCTCAACATTGCGTTCTCAACCTGTCAGGTTTTTATACAACCAATTAAGTATTTGCAACCTTCTTAAATTTCAGTTTTTTTTAAAGAATTTTTAAAGTTCATTGTAGATACTCAAATTGGAAGAATGATAGAATCGGTCAGAATATATCGGACGGCCATTTTTCTACTCTTTGCCCGCTCCCTCGACATCGACGTTCCCTAGTCAACGTGACAGCAGTCAGAAACACGTATCTCTAGACTAATTCGACAAACTTCTCTTGTGGGCGAATGTCACGTTTACCAACGTTTCCAGAAGGGCCCATCCTCCGTATCATGGAATCGGCATGTATTCGGATGTTCGACTGTTATTCTCCAATGGATTACAGAGAATGATAGACGGGGACGACAAATATTTTGATATGCCCAGTGGGTATACCCACTGTATACTTGGGGTATACCCCAAGTATACTTGGTACCTAGGGCAATAAACAATTTTTCCACCCGTCGGTAATGGTCTGTAGATATAGTACCTACCTAATAAAGTCTGTAGATATAACACAGTAATAATAGATATAATGGTCGGTTTAATTAGCAGTTTTGAACATTTTTAGTTTTTGTCTAGGTTTCTTCTATTTTACTAGGTATATAAATATAAATTTATATAAAAAATCAAAAAATCTGATCAGAGCACCACGCAGACTTTGTTTCTGTGTTGACTGTGCGCATCAGCTGAATACAGTTTTCGGTATTAACTTCTGGTTCTATAATTTCCGTCTTTACTGGCTTGAGGATTCGGGTAACACAGTCCAACAACCTAGGTGATAGGTATAACTATCTTGGATGGTGCTGACAGTTAGAATGACTAGTGATGGTGTTGAAGCTCTAAGGATTACTGCAGATTCTAGAACTTCCAATGCAACTCGAATTCGCTTGACCGATTTCAGTCTTTCAAGCCTACACTAACTTGTTAAAAGCCCAAGAAGTTCAAAGCTACGAGTTCAACCAAATGGTAGATTTGTGGTTGAAAGATAATTTGGCATCATGGTGTAATAGGCAAAGGTCGTAGAAACCAGTGGGGCCATGATGGAGGGATTTGAAATATTCTTGCTAGAAGTGCCAGGTTCGAATCCGGCCGGAAGTGAATTTTCTGTAATTTTCCACTTGATCTGGTTCATGCTTAACAGGAGAAGCAAAAAAGGAAGACTTATCTTATAGGCGGTTATAGGTGAATTTTGTTTATTCCTAGCCTGAAGTTAATTAGTTATTGTTTTTATTTTTTGGTCATTTATTAAGTTCTTATATTAATGTAACTGGTTTTCCCATTTGCCGTCCTTCAGCCCAAATTTCAAAAATATTGTTGCAATTTTCAAATTTGATTCAAATACAGAAATTGAATCAGGAAAATTCAATATAGCTTGAAATAAGACCGATAGTAAAATAATTCAACACAATTTAAAATAAAATTTTAAGAATTCATCAACACTTCCAATACGACTTGTTAGCCACCTATCACTTGAATTACCCTGCCGAAGTTACTGGGTACTAATATGCCTAGTAGGTACATGGGTTCATTATGGCTATAGTTCGTCACTTGTGGTACTCCGTACAGAATAATCGGGGTGTGATTTCACAAGCTTATTAACTGTTAGCTAAGGGTGGGAGAGCTGAAATTATAGCTTATCATCCCAGCAGCTAAACCTTTCCGCTGAATAGGAGATTAGGCCGCCAACCTCCGTCTCCTTTGAATCATCTTAAACGCCCAAGGATTTACGTGGATTATGCTTATTAACCTGGGCCAAGCTCGTAACTTTCGAGGCGGAAAAGAAAAACTTTTCCTTTCATCGGTGAGTAAGTAGTGTTATCTTTGAAAGTTTATTCCTCCCAATTGTAGATATGCAAACAGGGCAAAATTTTCCGCATCTTTATAAGAATTAATTTATTTTATTTAATTTATTTTATTCTAATATGAATTTAAAGCATCTGTTCTCTGTAGATCCAGATCGGGTAAACTGTGAATTTCGGGAAATCGTTCAGAATTTTTAATTCATTTTTATACGATTTACTTCCTGCTGCGAAGATAAAAACGGCGGTTCTTCGTTAGCAAGATGAGAGAGGCTGACAGCTTGACCTCAGGCCCTACCCAATGTATTAATCAGGACTTTTCATCGATTTTCTGTTCTCAGGCTTAAACACTTTTATACCGATTTCATAACGATAAGTTCCGTCGGAAATAAAATCAGCCTTGCGTAGATATAGCTGTCAGTTAAGCTGCATCTGCAATTTTCTGTTTGTCGTTATGGTATTTTTTCACCCTACCATTAAGTAGGTAGGTTATTCTAGTCCGTGTCGCACCGGGGAAGGAAATTAATTATCCGTACTTCGTTGCGTGCAAGGACAAGAGAAAAAAATATCAAAAACCGTCTTCAACAAAAGTACTTACAAAAAAAACCTAAAATGAAAAAATAAGATTTTATTCAACTGAGTTTGATAATTCCTGCGTACCTATTTTACAAGAACGTTGGCACTCATACATAATATGTACATGTGAATACATTCTATTATAATGTATTATTGCTTTTAGCAAAAACATGTTTAAACCCAGACGGGATGTTCAGGGCGAAGGATGACGCAAAATCACTGCCGCCCGGCCCATAGTTGTAAAAATGAAAATGAAGGCCTACAAATTCCGATTCTATTTGTATTTCCCGAGATTCTTACGGTTTAAAAGCTCATCAAAGGGCCGCATAAACAGGATCTCATTTCCGTCTGACAGAAACTAGGTGTGTCCAACATGCAAAACACTTTTAACTCAGTCCTTCGCTTTAAAAGTGGACTCGTCACGGATTTGTCCTCAAATGAGAAGGCGTCAGTTACTGACACGGAAAGCGGGTAAAGATCATATAAATGCATGGAGAATGGAAAAACAGGAATCATCTCATCAGTATTTTTCGCGAATGCGTGTAATAAATCTTCACTCTGCAGAAAAGGGGAGAAGATGTTTTCGAATTTCAAAGATCACTCTGCTTAAGCCCGTATCACACGTCAGACCAACGCCATTCCCCACTAACGGACAGACCTGCGGACTCCCGGCCACCAAATGGAGCTCAAAAAGGAAAGTCTCGACTACAACCACGTTTACTGACCACCTTGCCCTCAATTTAGAAGATTTTGCTGGACTTCCCTTATAAAACACCTACAGGTACTTCTATACAAGTAAAGTAGATCTGCCCAATTCAAAGAAATATGTCTCTTCAAAGAAATTTGGATTGGTGGCAACTTGGCATATCACGAGTCCATAGATTGCATGGCAAAAGGATTGGACGTGTTGATTCAACACCGTCGATATCCTAATTGCATTTCATGTAAAGCCGAGCATTGAAACCGTTGAGCTCCTAAATTCCTCGAAGGATGCAGCAAATGACAATAATCCTGCTCTGGTGTTTACGACTCCTCTAAATTTCAATCTCAGTGAAAAAGACGGTGGGATGTGTTGAACTGATGGAGTCGGAAGGTTGATTGGTCTGCCAGGGAAGGACAAACATTTTCTGATAGCGCTTGAATCAACAGGTCGCAGATTTGGACTCGCCACTGCTAGCAGGACGAAGTACAAATCAACAGCCGACTTGCTATCCGGCAACGTTCAGGATTCGCTAACCAATACCACGACACCCACCTTCCTTCGCAAAGGAATGATCAGTTCGAAGCGGAAGAAACATTTCATTTTGAGCTTCTTCCGATATTGCAACTCCCGGGCTATTCCAAGTCGATTTATTTTTTGTATTTGGCCAGCCCCCAAGTTTAGCAATCTCGGGAAGTTGTACGTGAGAGTTCGCGTATACCTATAACATGTATGGATATACCAGTTTATTACTTGGAAGCAATGAAAAGTTATTTTGAAATTAAACGGGGAAATAATATCCCCGTCCATACGCCTGGTCTATGCAAACTCTGCTCAGACCTCAGAGATTTAATATTCTTTGAAAACTCTAATTCGAACTCAATTTTGGTTTGTCAAGAAAAATAACAAACATGCTGAGAAAGTTTCAAAGAGTTTCAAAATAAGAGTAACGTAAAATCCAAATATACAATAGAAACTTCGTTCTGGGACCTGAGGATTCGGAGATTTTCAGGAATAGTCAACCTTAGTTCTGGACTGTCCCCAATTTTGGTTCATTTTTCTATAGAAATGAACCTTTGTAATCGGTCAGGAAAAAAAAAATTTTAACACCCCCTGAAAATTTGTTGGTTTACGTTTCAAGGGGTGTAGAATCCGAATCTGCAATAAAAATTTTTTGTCCGTCCGCCGTCCGCCGTCCGCCGTACGCCGTACGCCGTCCGCCGTCCGGGGTTTTTCAGGGGGAAGGAGTTATCGAAAAATTTTGAAATTTTTACCAAAAATCAAGTTCCGTATCTAGTTGGTCCTAACATCTCGACAGAACCCTACCTTACTTTTAAGGTCAGTAAAACAGCTGTTAAAGTGGGGAAAAATTCGTGTTTTTCTGGAAATTTGAAACATAGGCATGTGAGGTATCATTTTCTATAGATTTTTCTATGCTGAATCGAATGAGACCATCGCCACGCCGGTAGCTTCAACCGTTTAGGAGTTATTGCAGTTTTAGTGAAGCATTTTTGAGTTTTTCAAAATTTTCCCAATTCTCAATAACTCGAAAACTACTCGAGCCACAAAATTCGTTTTCCACTCGTTGGAATCCCCACAAAAACTTCTGTCCTCCCAATATCTTCAATTTAAAGAATTTGGTCGAATTACACAAATCAGCAAAACAAAAATTGGAAAAAGTTGGGAATTCGGCATCGGTTCTTAGATACAGTTGATTGATCTACTTACGACCACTAGCCTATGACACCAACAAAGTGACGCACTCACACTAGGCCAGTTGCGCTTGGCAACGTGAGAGCGAGTCAAGCTTCAACAATGGTTCTGAGGCATTCTTGACGCATTTTTAATTTAATTATTATAAATTTTATTTAATTATAAAATAATATATAAATAATAATAATAAATAAATTTATTTAATTATTCAGATAATTTAATAATTATTATTATTCTGTTAGTTATGTAGGTAAATAAGAATAGATTAAATGATGATTTCAACAAAAATTAACGACGCGCTGCGTTGAAAAGATAGATAGGTAGGTCAAGCAAGGAGGACCAAGCAAAGAGGATGATTATTTTTTGGCGGGTTGAAAAAACGTTTTTCCAAATCCCCATCTAGAACACCAATTTATACTGAAATTCTAGAATAATAACAACTAAATTCCGTGTTTGAGGAGAACCTATATATCGTAAGATTTGTCTTTGCAATCGAAAAATGAACCCCTGTGCAAAATTTGCAGAGTTCTTCGGCTATACCAAAAACTGATGTGCACATGCCACTGATCTACTTAGCAGCGTTTTAGCCTAGTCGCTACCTCAATTTTTATGAAAATTCACTAGACAACGCTGATGACCATTAGGTAACACGGATCGAATAAAAATAAAGTTGGATAAAAAATATTTCCGCTGACGCCTTTGAAACATCAAAGGAAACCTATAATGCGGGTTCTTCTGAAGGGCAAGAAATTTTTATCTACCGACTGTATTTATTTAAATCGAGTTCCAATCCCACGCTCTTTATCGAAGGTAAGGTATATTAGGTATATTATAGCTCATCTGACAATCGATTTCCCATCGTCAGACAAACGCCAATTCCCTGCAGTACCGATCCCCGGCCTGTCCCTGTTCTGTAGGACCGTTCTATTAAAAACCGGAACACTTCCTATTTCCAGTCGCACCCACAGACGGAAATGGGCAAAAACGATTTGGAAATTGCAGACAGAAAACCGTATGTAGCTTTTAGAGGATCAGATGTCGCATTCATATTGAAACGTGGGCGTGATATATTTACTGTTAGTTTCTCATTTTAAATTCCAATTCTATAAATCATAATTCTGTATTGTATTGATTTATTTTTAAACTATTAATTTAACTTAATTTAATCATCATACCCATATAAAGCCAGCGGTGCACAGATTTTTAGGTGCTTCCATATTTTAGTACGTAAAATTTTTAACCGAATTGATTACACATTTTTGCTAGTCAAAAGCTGCAAGGGCCAAAAAGTAAAAAAAACGCAGGGCAAATTTTTAAAACTCACCCAAAATCAAACCCCCTTGTGCTGCAACAACGCAAAAACGTCGAACTCGCCTTCAAAAAAACTCAGTTTAACTTAACTGCACTTTTATCCTTGTAGCGAACGGAACTTCACACATCGACGCGTAAACCGGGAGTCAGATGGACGATTTACAGTATCAGTAGCGTCCAACATGAATCTCAATTGGCTCCGTACCAAAAACTGCCCTCGCAAAAGCGCTTGATTTATTGCCCTTTAATCACCATTTACGGTCCTGCTGCTACCGGTATATTTTTCGAGTGCGTGTTGATGAATATGGCTCCAAAATAACCCCACACCTCGCATAATGGATAAAACTGCATGCAATAGTATACTATACAGTACTATACGGGTCATTCTAAAATTATGGGACTATTCATGTCACAAAGCCTTCACACGTCAACGGTGAGGTAGAATTTTCTTCTTTTTTTTCTACAAGGTAGAGCTCCACTGAAGAAGAAGAAGAAGAAGAAGAAGAAGAAGAAGAAGAAGAAGAAGAAGAAGAAGAAGAAGAAGAAGAAGAAGAAGAAGAAGAAGAAGAAGAAGAAGAAGAAGAAGAAGAGTTTATTTGTATAAAGCCAATAAGGCCATTACAATGGTTGGCAAGAATTCAAATAGGCACAAATGTGGAAGCAAAATAAACATTTTCCTGTAGGAGAAAATAATACCTAAACTATAAATATTAAACATTGGCGTTTTCCTTTTTTTTCTGTTTCTGAAGTAAGCTGGTAGGTGCCAGATATTGGTGAAAAACTGAAGTTCTTCAGAAAACCGCTCCCTCTGAGACCACGAAGGCTCTGAGCCTGAGGGCCGTCTGCAGGAAGCCAATCAAACTTGCAGGGCTCGCGGCAGTCATGGTTAGCGTCAACTGGCCCTCGGAGAGCGTGCAGCCACCCAAGAATCGGCGCCTCTCGGCCCGAAACACTGCGCACTCCGCGATCAGGTGCTCCAAAGTGTCTGGCCTCGGCATGTCACAAACTTGGCAGGTCCGATCCGCTGTGAACTTTATGCAGAGCTTGTTCAGGTATATCCGGCAGAAGTGGCGACCTGCCAGTCTAGTCTGAGCCAGAAGCCGTTTAGCGTATAGTGGGAGGGCAGCCACAAGGTACGGACAGCATTTACCCTCCCGGCTGCCTCCGTTTCTTGGTACTCGGTTGAAGGAGGATCGAGCCGCGCCCTCAACGTCCTCCAGGCGGAGGGCGCGCTCCAGCCTCCCCTCAAAGAGCTCTCGCTGCTGCTTCAGTCGGGCACAATCCTGCGGTTCCAAGAGACCCTCGCAGCCCGCCTGAGCGAGCAGCTGCCTGAACTGCAGCACCCAGTTATAGCGGGGATCGGCCAACGAAGTTTCAAGCTCCAGAAGCCTGTTGAAACAAATTTTGGGAAGCCGCTCATTGCCCATACCTTGGATTTTCACGAACCAGCCGAACATACGCTTCCCGATCTGCAGCTTGAGGTGGGTAAGCCCCAGCTCAGCCCTGACGAGGTAGTCCGGCGTGTTCCACCCTAGGCCCAGCAACGATTTGTACGCTCTTACCTGAACCCTTTCGAGCAACTCCCCGTGGCAAAAACCCCATGCTTCTGCAGCGTATAGGGCTGTGCTCGCTATTACTGCCGAGAAAAGCGTCTTCCATGTAGAGGGCGTATTTGCCTGGGACCTAAAAATGATCGGCCAGACACTTTTGTAAGCCGCTATTCCCTTCTTAACGGCCAATTTGGCTTGCCGTGTAAACAAGCCTGAGGAGGAGAACTCGACGCCTAGGAAGGAAGCCGATTTAACGACCTCAAGCTGCTCCGTGCCATAAGGGAAGTTGTACTTCTTTTGTCGGCCCCCCTTCTGGAAAACCAGCACCTTCGACTTTTCGGCGTTGACCACAAGCTCGTTCACTGCGCAGTAATCCCAAAGAATTCGAAGGGCTTTCTTCATCTCCGCGAAGGATTCTGTCATAAGTACCAGGTCGTCGGCATAGAATAAACTGAGCAGGTCTACCTGATTGGTGATAGTGACTCCCTTAGCGCCCCGTTCAGCCATAAATTCGTCGAAGTCGGAGAGAAATAGGGCAAATAACAGCGGTGATAAAGTATCGCCCTGCAAAATTCCTTCCCGGATCCTGTATGTTTTGGTTGATAACTCACCGATCCCGACCGAAAAAACAGCATTTTCATACAGGGAGCGAACCACGCGGACAAACCTGGCACCCACACCAAGTTGCGACAGCTTATTCCATAATAGCCCATGTGAAATGCTATCAAAGGCGCGTCGGAAGTCGACGAACGCTGCGAATAGTTTTCTACCAGGTTTTCGAGTAGCAATGCTAACAGCGCTGGCGAGGGTGAAGATCGAGTCAACCGTGCCCTAGAGCTCCACTGGTCCTACATGATTTCATAAAGATTTGGCCTAATTGGTGATTACGTGACCTAATTAGAATAGGCTGAATACCTAAATTCTCACAACCTACAAGTGTCACGAGGTGTATTTGCCAACTTTTCATTTTATTTATACCCTTAAACCCAGCATTAAAAATTAAAAAAAAAATTTAGACTCAGGTGACTCTCTTTTTCAGTAGTAAATTCTACTTATTTTTCCTCTGTTTTCATCTCAACATCTTAGGTAGGTATCTAATTAATATGTGATACAAATGTTGCGATTAAATGACAATGACAATGTGAAATGTGATGAAATAAATAATGGGAGATCACTAGAGGAAGGCAGTCGGTAGATCTGAGCGAAGACTCGTGGAAACCAGTCCCCAAACAAGTAGGCTGCGCGGGCAGAAGTGAAAGGCTCGATCGTCCGCCCTTCTCCCTCGCCTAGGGTCTCCTCCTTGCGGTCCGGTTTCAGAGAACATTAGGCTCTTCGTTTTAACGCTTGAGAGCTCGACGGTTTCTCGTGATTTCATCGATTGTTCGACGTTGCGCCTCGTGATTTCTATCGAGTGCCGATCAGATGAGTGATTAAATCTGATGAGGGATAGTTTCTTTCTGCTGTACAGACTGTTATATTTTATTCAAACTTTTGTGAAAATAATTGAAATTAGTCCATCTTCCAATCAGTGGGCAAACAAAAAATTTCATACGAAAATATCTACAAAAAATATTATATTCTTAAGTTTTGTCTCAGTAAAACCCCCCTGTTTAACCAAAATTCGGACGTATTGAAATATGAAAGTATGTTATCTACGCATTTTCTTTCACGTTTCAAAGGTTCTAGAACACAAATCTGCAATAAAATTTTTTTCTCACAACCCAATTTTTTTCCTAATTATTATTAAAAAAATTGTATATACCTAGTACAAATTTTCAAAATTCGATATTTCAGAAACTACGAGGTAAAGTGTGGTCCCGCTTCAGAATTGTACTGAGGGAACCCTACAAAGACCGTAACACCAAAAAAAAGTGGGGAATAGTCCCTTAATTTTAGAATGACCCAGACATAAAGGCGACATGAAGGTGATTAAAATTGCAAAAATTTTTGGCACCCAAAATTGAATTTTGTTACACTGTTTTGTGGTTACACTGAGCTAGGTACTTATCCTCAAGTGTCAGCATTACTGTGCTGTTAGTTTTCTTCCTATACGAGTTCACTGTTGGTGGCTCTTCGTCAGAGGAAGAACGAAACCTTTGATGTCTGCTGACAAGTCTAATATCGCAGAGCAAAGGTCGCATCATCGAAGGTAAGGAAGTTTTTTTTTTTTTTTTTGGAAATCGATCGAAAAACATAAAGGAGGATGTAAATTGAGAATAGGTACATGGCCAAATTCAAGAATTTTTAGTCGATTGTAACAACAAAGTAAAATTGCTTTACCATAAAATTGAATTTATGGTAGTGCATTACACATCTAGTCTGGACTTGGTGCAAAAATTACAGACCAAACACTATAATGAAAGTTGGAGCAGTGGGTTTTCTACGGATGGTTTATTATACTCCATTCCGATAATGTATGGCCATTTCTTCTAAATTTTCTTGTTTGGTGGTATTATTGCGTTGAAATTCGGATAAATTTGGTTGAAAATCGGATAGCACAACCAAAGCAGATGAGTAATCGCGAATTGAAAGTAAATTCCTTGCAAATCTTTAGGACTGCATTATTAGTGATTAGGAAGCCATCCCTCGGCCAAAAAAAGTGTGTAGCTACCTATATATAAAGCTATCTATTATATATAATTACGAGTAAAAATGACAAAACCGTAACGGGCAGTGTTGCTTTAATGCTCGCACAGCAATATTCAACAGACTGAACGATCAATATCGGCATAGAATTCATTCAACATTTATGATATAAGTTGTAGGCCAGTATAGGTTCAGAATGAAAGGTGAGGGGATTTTGTAAAGGATGAATGCTTTTAACATATTTCCGGTGGCTTTGGCCATCATTCATCAAACTTATACCTATAGGTACAAGACCTTCAACAATCGGATTATTAGATAAATGTGAAATTGAGACGATTTTAGTGCACGGATAAAACACACTCCATGAATCGTCGCTTAAGAAGAAACAGGTGCTATCGCAATTTTTGGCCAAATTGAGATTCCAATACCGCTGGATTCGTCTTTTCAAGCCTGATCGATTGGCAAAGTCGATAATTTTTTGTAAAAAATCGATTGAAGGTGATTGCAGCAAATGCAGTCCTTCTGCAACATCCTGTTATCACAATCCAGTGCCGTGACCCTATCAGCAAACTTCGATCAAATCCATCAAACTCAACTTCGAGATCAAAATCAAATTCAAGATCAAAGTCAACTTCGAGGTCAAACTCACCTTCGAGATCAAACTCAACTTCGAGATCAAAATCAACTTCGAGATCAAAATCAACTTCAAGATCAAAGTCAACTTCGAGTTCAAAGCCAACTTCGAGTTCAAACTAAACTTCGAGCTCAAACTCAACTTCGAGATCAAAATTAACTTCAAGATCAAAGTCAACTTCGAGTTCAAAATCAACTTCGACATCAAAATCAACTTCGAGATCAAAGTCAACTTCGAGTTCAAACTCAACTTCGAGATCAAAATCAACTTCAAGATCAAAGTGAACTTCGAGATCAAAGCCAACTTCGAGTTCAAACTCAACTTCGAGCTCAAACTCAACTTCGAGATCAAAATTAACTTCAAGATCAAAGTCAACTTCGAGTTCAAAATCAACTTCGACATCAAAATCAACTTCGAGATCAAAGTCAACTTCGAGTTCAAACTCAACTTCGAGATCACAATCAACTTCAAGATCAAATTCAACTTCAAGATCAAAGTCAACTTCGAGTTCAAACTCCACTTCGAGATCAAAATCAACTTCAAGATCAAAGTGAACTTCGAGATCAAAGCCAACTTCGAGTTCAAACTCAACTTCGAGCTCAAACTCAACTTCGAGATCAAAATTAACTTCAAGATCAAAGTCAACTTCGAGTTCAAAATCAACTTCGACATCAGAATCAACTTCGAGATCAAAGTCAACTTCGAGTTCAAACTCAACTTCGAGATCACAATCAACTTCAAGATCAAATTCAACTTCAAGATCAAAGTCAACTTCGAGTTCAAACTCCACTTCGAGATCAAAATCAACTTCAAGATCAAAGTGAACTTCAAGATCAAAGTCAACTTCGAGTTCAAAATCAACTTCGACATCAAAATCAACTTCGAGATCAAAGTCAACTTCGAGTTCAAACTCAACTTTGAGATCAAAATCAACTTCAAGATCAAAGTCAACTTCGAGTTCAAAGCCAACTTCGAGTTCAAACTCAACTTCGAGCTCAAACTCAACTTCGAGATCAAAATTAACTTCAAGATCAAAGTCAACTTCGAGTTCAAAATCAACTTCGACATCAAAATCAACTTCGAGATCAAAGTCAACTTCGAGTTCAAACTCAACTTCGAGATCACAATCAACTTCAAGATCAAAGTCAACTTCGAGTTCAAACTCAACTTCGAGATCAAAGTCAACTTCGAGTTCAAATTCAACTTCAAGATCAAAATCAACTTCAAGATCAAAGTCAACTTCGAGATCAAAGTCAACTTCGAGATCAAAATCAAATTCAAGATCAAAGTCAACTTCGAGATCAAAGACAACTTCGAGTTCAAAGTCAACTTCGAGTTCAAAGTCAACTTCGAGATCAAAGTCAACTTCGGGTTCAAACTCAACTTCGAGATCATAGTCAACTTCGAGTTCAAACTCAACTTCGAGATCAAAATCAACTTCAAGATCAAAGTCAACTTCGAGTTCAAACTCCATTTCGAGATCAAAATCAACTTCAAGATCAAAGTGAACTTCAAGATCAAAGTCAACTTCGAGTTCAAAATCAACTTCGACATCAAAATCAACTTCGAGATCAAAGTCAACTTCGAGTTCAAATTCAACTTTGAGATCAAAATCAACTTCAAGATCAAAGTCAACTTCGAGTTCAAAGCCAACTTCGAGTTCAAACTCCACTTCGAGCTCAAACTCAACTTCAAGATCAAAATTAACTTCAAGATCAAAGTCAACTTCGAGTTCAAAATCAACTTCGACATCAAAATCAACTTCGAGATCAAAGTCAACTTCGAGTTCAAACTCAACTTCGAGATCACAATCAACTCCAAGATCAAAGTCAACTTCGAGTTCAAACTCAACTTCGAGATCAAAGTCAACTTCGAGTTCAAATTCAACTTCAAGATCAAAATCAACTTCAAGATCAAAGTCAACTTCGAGATCAAAGTCAACTTCGAGATCAAAATCAACTTCGAGATCAAAGTCAACTTCGAGATCAAAATCAACTTCGAGATCAAAATCATATTCCAGATCAAAGTCAACTTTGAGTTCAAACTCAACTTCGAGATCACAATCAACTTCAAGATCAAAGTCAACTTCGAGTTCAAACTCAACTTCGAGATCAAAGTCAACTTCGAGTTCAAACTCAACTTCGAGATCAAAATCAACTTCAAGATCAAAGTCAACTTCGAGATCAAACTCAACTTCGAGATCACAATCAACTTCGAGATCAAAGTCAACTTCGAGTTCAAATTCAACTTCGAGATCAAAATCAACTTCGAGATCAAAATTAACTTCAAGATCAAAGTCAACTTCGAGTTCAAAATCAACTTCGACATCAAAATCAACTTCGAGATCAAAGTCAACTTCGAGTTCAAACTCAACTTCGAGATCACAATCAACTTCAAGATCAAATTCAACTTCAAGATCAAAGTCAACTTCGAGATCAAAATCAACTTCGAGATCAAAGTCAACTTCGAGATCAAAGTCAACTTCGAGTTCAAACTCCACTTCGAGATCAAAATCAACTTCGAGATCAAAATCATATTCCAGATCAAAGTCAACTTTGAGATCAAAGTCAACTTCGAGATCAAACTCAACTTCGAGATCAAAATCAACTTCAAGATCGAAGTCAACTTCGAATTCAAACTCAACTTCGAGATCAACATCAAATTCAAGATCAAAGTCAACTTCGAGATCAAACTCAACTTCGAGATCACAATCAACTTCGAGATCAAAGTCAACTTCGAGTTCAAATTCAACTTCGAGATCGAAATCAACTTCAAGATCAAAGTCAACTTCGAGATCATTGTCAACTTCGAGTTCAAACTCAACTTCGAGATCAAAATCAACTTCGAGATCAAAATCATATTCCAGATCAAAGTCAACTTTGAGATCAAACTCACCTTCGAGATCAAACTCAACTTCGAGATCAAAATCAACTTCAAGATCGAAGTCAACTTCGAATTCAAACTCAACTTCGACATCAAAGTCAACTTCGAGTTCAAACTTTGATCTCGAAGTTGAGTTTGATCTCAAAGTTGAGTTTGAACTCGAAGTTGACTTTGACTTTGAACTCGAAGTTGATTTTGATCTCGAAGTTGAGTTTCAACTCGAAGTTGACTTTGATCTCGAAGTTGAGTTTGAACTCGAAGTTGACTTTGATCTCGAAGTTGAGTTTGAACTCGAAGTTGGCTTTTATCTCGAAGTTGACTTTGATCTTGAAGTTGATTTTGATCTCGAAATTGAGTTTGATTTCGAAGTTGACTTTGATCTCGAAGTTGAGTTTGAACTCGAAGTTTACTTTGATCTCGAAGTTGAGTATGAACTCGAAGTTCGCTTTTATCTCGAAGTTGACTTTGATCTTGAAGTTGATTTTGATCTCGAAGTTGAGTTTGAACTAGAAGTTGAGTTTGAACTCGAAGTTGACTTTGATCTCGAAGTTGAGTTTGAACTCGGAGTTGGCTTTTATCTCGAAGTTGACTTTGATCTTGAAGTTGATTTTGATCTCGAAATTGAGTTTGATTTCGAAGTTGACTTTGATCTCGAAGTTGAGTTTGAACTCGAAGTTGACTTTGATCTCGAAGTTGAGTTTGAACTCGAAGTTGATTTTGATCTCGAAGTTGACTTTGATCTTGAAGTTGATTTTGATCTCGAAGTTGAGTTTGAACTCGAAGTTGACTTTGATCTTGAAGTTGATTTTGATCTCGAAGTTGATTTTGATCTCGAAGTTGACTTGGATCTTGAAGTTGATCTCGAAGTTGAGTTTGAACTCGAGGTTGACTTTGATCTTGAAGTTGATTTTGATCTCGAAGTTGAGTTTGAACTCGAGGCTGACTTTGATCTCGAAGTTGAGTTTGTTCTCGAAGTTTAGTTTGAGTAAACTTTTTTTTCGGAATCGTTTAAGAATGGCATCGGTTTTAGACTTTTTTGCTATCTTTTTTTTTAAACCGTATCGTCATGATCGCCTTATAGGTGGATTGGAGTAAATAGTGCGGGGTATCATTTTAAAAATTCTTTCCACCATTGCGTCGACGAGCGGATTTTTATGAAAAGAAAAATAAATCGACCTCGCCATCCCGAATTTCTAGGGGAAGTTCGCCCAAGTAAATGGAACAAGTTCCCCTCACCGATGTACTATTTTGACATGATTAATAACGAAGCAGCGTGGGCCTTTATCAGGTCCAGGACAGTCACGAGGTCTTTTGTTCGGCCATCGCACAGATTGTGGCCCTCGCAAGTTAAAGAAACTGCTCGCTATTTAAAGGATAAATCGTCCGGCAGTTCACGCAGTCAAAAATCAAGTTTTGAGAATGTTTTCCGTGGAATAGCGGTGCACGAATTTTATATTGTTTTCCCGATTTTCTTGATTATTTCAAAAAATGTTTTGGTCAACAATAATTATTATTGCTTTGATTGCGGCTACCCTCTTTTACGCGTTTGCCAATGTGACGGGGCTCGAACGAATCAATTGTTTCCTCGGCAGGGAGGCCTGGCTAGAAAAAGAAACACCTACCTACCGATCTAACTCCATGGTAAACACTATTATATTGTATCGTCTTGCAACCCGACTGCCTTCCGACCTTCATAATTCGTCTATTCTCAAGCATCTTTGGACCGAAAATATTTTGGAAACGTCAAGATCGCCTGGGGATTCCAACGTGAGACAACAGTGAAAGATGGAGGCTGAGGAAAGCAGAGGCGCCAAGCGACGTGGAAGATAATCGTGGGCTGATCCCAGGCGACTCCAGAATTGCTAAATATTGACCTACTTAAATTTCGTCTTCTGACATTTTGAACCTTGCCAACCGAATTAGTCGATCCCCGTTTTCGAATCCTATTTTTCGCAAAATTTGTAGCGGTGCAAGTCCAGTCATGATGAAGACCATCGAAGACAGAAAAATTTACCAATAATATGTGTCAGCTTGAAAAGTTGAGAAACCCATCACGGAGCCTCCAATTCAAACCCTCGGGAAAATAATAATTATACAGACGGTCGCCTGGTAGTCTAGTGGTTAAGACATCCGCTTGCGGAGAAAGGGGTTTCGGGATCACACCTTGTATTAGGCGATAGAAGTTTTGCATAAATATGATTTGAGGCCAAAAATCCTTTCTTTCGGTACAAATATGTAAATTAAAAAGGTCCTGTAGTTGCTGTTTCTAGGCCGTGGAAATGGGCGCTACAACCAAAAAAAGTCGTAGGTAAGGTATAATTGTGAATAAAAAGGTATAATAACATGACTCGCTCATTGAGGCGTATAACTTGGCAAGTTTTGGATACAGAATATTTGTGTGTCAGTCAGCAACAAGTATTGAGATTCTGCTAAAATAAAATTTATTCGTGCGTTAATTTTTCAATCAAAATATTTTCTCTTCGTAAGCTAATACCTACGATATTCCGTTACAATTATCCCACCATCAAACCATTGAACATATTCTACGGATTTCGGGAATCATACGTTAGCTAAAATGACACCCTTAGTTGTGGGTGTAATTTATCTCGACAAACGTTCGGGCGAACGCGGCTGCCAGTGTCGCCATTCAGCCAAGGAATTGAAGAGTTTTCCGTTACGCGATGCTGCCAACCCTTCTCGACCGATATTCCAATAGAACTCTCCTTGAAAGGAAGAATGCAAACAAGGAGCGAAACGATTGATTCCTTTTAACTATCGGAACCCGCAAACGCCATCAATAAGAAGGACCGGGAAATATAAAAACACGTGTAGGAACCGATTTATCGATTAAGGATGATTTATTTAGTAACTGGTACACAAGATTGCATATTTTGTAAAACGTCGAAGAGATTTATCAATTTCCTATGGTAAAGCGTTAAATGGTTCAAATAGGTAGATTTGCTGATAGGTAAATTTCGCTCAGAAAAAATCTACACGGGAACTTTGGTTGAAGATTGATTGAACACCCGACCCGATTTTCACTTCCGACCTTTGTAAATAATATTGAAGGAACTATAGCCTCATCCATTCCCCCAATTTTTATAGTCCTATCGACAATGCCGATTCAATTAACGTTAATGGCTAAATCCCCTACCCATCCGCCACCCCATTGGCAAGGTCTGAAGTGCCCAAAGACTCAGGTGGCCGAAAAGAGGTAGGAAGACAATTTTTAAATCTACGTATTTCCAAATCCGTCCTAAAAGTTTTCATAGGTGCATTATTTCTGTTGCCAATATAGGTGCCTAATAAAAAAGATTAAAAATTCGTGCAAAGGTTTGTTTCGCTCAGAAAAAATAATGGTTAATCCCCGCAATTTTCATGGTCTCCGTTTCAAAGGGGGTAGATTCCGAATCAACAGTAAAAAAATTTCACCAGTCCTCCGTCTATACTCTCCGAAAATCCTCTCCATCCCCACCTTTAGCCATACTAATTGCTCAATTTTAAGGATCCTGAAAAAATTATAAAAATATTGAACAAAGTTTACGTAAACGTAAATACATCATTCGCTTTTTCGATGCTGAATCAAATGAGAAAACCGTTTGTTCGATTGCTTCCACCATTTAGAAGCTATGGCGATTTCGGTGGGCGCAGTCTTAAGGGCCGACTGCCATTTCTCCATATATTTTCTTAAGTTTTTTCTAGTGTATAACTCAATTTAAAACCACTTTTCTAGATCTAATATTTTTCGAATTTTCGATTTGACAATATATACCGTACCTTGAAAATGCTACGACATATCTCACTGACACATGGTAATGCATTGAGACTATTGATCAAGTCCTGTCGGGAGCAATGGAGCAGACCGTGGGTCTCAAATGAATGGTATCAATCCTGGACATCAAACTGGCTTGAAATACATTATTATGCCGCACGTGTTTGCATACTCTCATACTTCAAGTACAATACAGGATGTAATGTTCATAATCTCTAAAATATTGTTCAACTGTTTCAGATCAGAATCAATTCGAATTGACTGGGCTTAAGATTGAAAATGGGTTTAATAATTTTAGCCTCTTCCTGCTAAAACATACAGAATAAGAGGTAGAAATCTTGAAACATAGGTCTTTGCATACGTACCTATTACTGTCATCAATCATAAAAATGCCTCCGAAACACGAGTGGTAACTTCACTATGTTTTAGAGAGCAAATTTTCAATCAACTTTTTCAAAACACAATGAAAACAAATTTATGCGAATTTCGTGTAGTCAAGCTAATTCCAAGGATCCATGATTATATATATAATATACCAAGTCAGTTATAATAGCAGTTATAATATACCACTGTTCTTGTTCAAAATAATGTGTCGTCGAATTGACACGTTTTATTTTCCTCAACACACCGAAATCTCACAGGCCTTTTTGTATTATTGGAATATGACTAGAAAAACGGTTTCATCAGAGTGCAGATTATTCCATCTAGTAGTATAGGTAGGTACACAAAATTCATATTATTAGAAACTGTCGGCTGAGAACTTCGCAAATCCTTCATTGCAGACAGGACCCCATACGGGTTTAAGCTAAACTGTTCACGAAATTAGAGTCGTAAATCTTGGAAAGGTCTTGTCAACGGAGTTGAACATTTAATCAAAATTTTCCTATATCCATTTAAGGGGTTTACGATTAATCCAGCAGTACAGAGGCGCCTTGAAAATTAGTATGAAAACACTCAGCCCAAAAGTGATACCTGCGTTACAAAGGAAAACAACGAGACAGCAACTTTTGTTGAGCTTAGAAAAATTGAATTTCAAAAGTAAAGCAGCCAGTCTATAGAAGAGATTTTGCAATACCAACCAACATAGCGACGGTTTCAGGTCATTCTCTGACGAATCGGCAAAAAACTATTAACTTAGGATGATAATGAGATTTATGTCAGGCATCTATGCATTTTGGAAACTTGGGGACCTCGATGCTGCAATATTTGTTAATTTACCGTCCATATGTTTTGGTCTAAAATGGATTTTTTCTGATCTCATAAATGAACTCGGTCTGCTGAGAAGCACATTAAATGACCTATAAATTTTATAGGTAGAAATTCGTGTTCAAAGCAAAAGGCGAATTTACTATTGTTATCTATGTGTTGTTATGTGTTATCTTCACGCGAAATACTGCATCACAGGAATCGTTTCTCGTACAATTCAGCATCCTACGACTTCAACTAGCATAAACAGTTAATTATGTACACATAGCAGTTCCTTTCCCCCTCCGATGCGAATTCCAATGCAGCCGAAGATGCAGCATTTCAAAACCTAACAGCTCATCCGCAAGCTCTAATTAGGGAATATGTGGACTAAGTGAACCTGGCAGGTACTGCTACCTACCGACCTGCAGGTACTGCTACCTACTGTTCATTAGCAGGAAGGACGAACAGGCGCAGATTCGCACTCGCGTGTATTTAGGATTATTGGAAATGATAACGCCAGGCGATGCTATCGAAGAGGTAATGCACCCCATGGTCTTAGGTCAGGTGGTTAGTCCCGCTTCGTTTAGTTCCGTAACTTCATTTGCATAACTATGCTACCCAGTAGATAGTGGGTATCACTGTAATATAATCACAGTAACTATAATTATAAAGTGAATGTATTATAAAGCCAGTGGTTTCTAACTGGGGCGATCGTCACATTCGGGTGTGTGAGGGGGGAGGGGGTAGAAATATCATTGAAATAAATCCGTACACTATGCACGGCAGACCGAATAAATAATAATAATAAAATAATAAATAATACATTTATTACTGTCACACTATTCTCAACTCTCTCACATTAATCGTCTCTGAAAAACAACAACAAAATCTTTTCGGTTTTTGTATAGCCGACCGTGAAGGTATAGTCGGGGTTCGCCCTCAAATTTCCGAATCCCATCAATAAAACAACAAAATAGTGAGGCAAAGCATCGAGATTAGTAATGGGAAGGAGGAGAAAGAAAAAGAAAGGTAGGAGAAAGAAGCGAGAGAGGTAAGGGCGAAGAGGGAGGACGTGAGGCTCCGTGCATTTCCGTTGGATGCGCCTTCGATAGAGTACGGTGTTAGTGGTGTTGTGCTTTTGAAGTATTAGTGAGCCAGTCAAATGCTCGAGATTTGAGGAGGTTCATAGGTATACAGGGTGTTCACCCTTAAGATTGTCTTTCTGAAGGGGTAGATTGTTCAGCGTATTTGCTATAATTGTTCCATAAAATTATTTGTGAGGCTGAGCGATTGTACTTTTTTTAATATTTTGTTACTCGTGTTTTCGACTTTGTCTCAGTGAAATGGTCATAAGTCCCTCAAACTTGGATTAATTACAAAAATGAGGATACCGTTGGAAAGCATGTTAAATTTCCTATAACTTAATGTATTTGCAGCTTTTTTAACACCCAGTTAAATTAGCAGAGTATTAGGTCAGATTCGAGAATTTCTCAAATCGAGGTAAGTACGTCAATTTACCGGAAAATAAAGAAAAGATGAGACGATAATAATTATTCTTCACAGAAGAATTATTTTCTACAGGGCACGAAAAAATCTTCCTTTTCCAGCATTTCAAGAAATCCCAGCCTTCATCTGATCGCTCTCGATGAAATTTCTCCAATTAGGTCCCACTAATTTTTGTTTGACCATAATTAAAGCTTGTTAGCGGAAACGGTGGAAGCTCCTTCTTTAACAAACCGGTCCCCAATGCAACCCTTGTCTTGCCAGAGACGTCAGCGGAGATGACTAACAACGTTATGACCAAAATGTCAAATCATGAAATTCAAAACCGTGATGCGAATTGAAACAAAATTAGAACATTTACGCCAGCGGGAGAGACGACAGTTTTTCACCTACTCCATTTATCATGACGACTTTCGACGAGCAATTTCCGTGTTTTTACTCCAAATTTACTTACTCTTCCGCCATTTTGCCACTCTCCGAACGTCTGAATACGTAACGATGTTCCTCCTCCTCCTTACGCAAATTCCAAATTAGATCAGGACTCGTCACTACCTTCGAGATTCGTCACACATAACGACACCTGAATTTTTCTGAATCCGTATCCACCTACACCATTCGCCATAAAACATCCCCGCCATCAGGGAGCCGAAATTCAAGGACTTCTTACTTTTAACGTATATGTCTGACTTCGCCATAGATTTCAAGGAGAGATAAAGAGAAAAGATTAGAGGTTATAAGGTTAGAGTGCTAAAACACATCAGTAGACAACTGCAGAAATACGATGCCTACAACATGCTGTATCGTGAGTTTGTCAAGTCAAAGAACGTTTAATGTCTATGTTGTCAGCCCTTATCACCAGCCTGAGCGCTTTCTTCCGCATGGCCCTCCTCAGCAGCCATTCCAGACGAAGCCTTCATTGTAAGCCCCTTAGCGACCGTTCCTAATCGCGATTTCGGTCTTTAGGGACGAGGATCCAACTTAGGCCCTATGCTGATACCTATGACTAAACCTAGAAAGAAATCAGCGATTCGTCGAAAAAGTGATGCTGAAGACCCTCCCATTCTCTCACCCTGGGGAAGGCCGTGGGACTGAAAGCGCCTGGTTGGCAATAAGGGCTACCAATATCAACATGAACGATATCATACAAAATTGAAATATACCAAGCATGAGCAGTAGTTAAAAAGATTGACCTTAAGATTCCCTTGTTCTGGAGTTTTTATGGCAAAACGAAGTATCTTTAGGGGTTCGATTCCAAACGTGAACGGCGCATGAACATGAATTGTTGCATCAAAGGGGGTTATCCCCATACGAAACAGGGTTGAAGAAATTGTATGGGTTGAATCCAAAATAGGTCTTCTTAGTGGGTTCGACCCACGCTGAATCAAGAAATGTTCTCAAAATCTGAAGAAGTTGTTTAGAAGCTGATAAATGTGGCTGCTATAAAGAAAAGCAGGTCCCCCTGATAGGGAATGGGGATGATAGCAATATCTATACATGATGTACTCATTTGAGTATCTAGACAAGCTTTACCTGGTGCCTACCTATAATAATTTATTCACTTTGAATATCTTACGCAAAATACCTACTTATCTTTCCAAAAGATGAAACAAATAGCTCTCAAAAGAGATGGAGCGAAGGCGTCGAATCGAATGCAAATGTTAATGCTCTCGTTTGTTGAATAATTAAAACCAAGATTGAAACCAAGCCCCTGAGGCCAGAGAGCTGCGAGTTTCACCCTGCTGGTAGCAACTGCCGTTAACTTTTAACTGCATCGAGATTGTTAGTAACGGATCTTTGAAAAAAGGCCTGTTGTAGGTATACTAACCGTAAACCGAAGGTATGGTAAATCGACTGAATTCACCCTGAGCCAAACCCCAAGAGACGAATAAGCACCGCGAGATATCCTGCCGGTTTATCAATAAATTCATTTAAATCTCGATTTATCGAAGGACGCTTGCACTAAATAATTAACTAGCAATTTTCTGTATGACGATCAATGAAAATATGTCCTAGGTGAGATTTAGTGCAAGCGTCCTAGGATAAATCTAGATTTAAATGAATTTATTGAAAAACCGGCCCCATATCTACTAGCTACGTTAGCATTCGGAAGACCTCACAGCCGAGAGGTAATCACAGTATGGCGAGCAAAAGCTAATTAACTAATGGGCGAATAAGCCAATTATTTGGAAATGTCCATTCTAAATCTTCAATGAGCAACCTGTACGGCCGTGTTGGGATTATTTGAAACGTGAACATTTAATTACACCTTGGAGATTATAAACCCAAATAACCAACAATATCATGGTATAGTTTCTTAGTATTGATCTTTCGTCTTCCACAGCTAACATCTACACTTTTATGGACAAGCTGAATATCAAGGTGGTGGCAAAGTCTTGAGGTCCTGGCATAGGATAACCTGGCTGGAACCGGTAAAAGCCTAATCGATAAGGCGCATCTTGGTTACCTATGTAACTTTTCCAATCCGAAAAAATTACAACCGACCAAGCAAGTATTTTCATGTCAGGGAAAGGGTCTTCATAAAGACGTCATGGACATATTGTCAGAACAGAATAAAATCAATGATCCGTGAACCGGAATTTTATTCATACGGCTCCAGCGGTGATTTTTAAGGATCAAAAGAAAATGTTATTCGTTCACCGGACGGAACTTCTCAAGAAGAAAACCATCCTTTCAAGAAAAGAAGCAATCATCGAGTCCTTCCGATATGGTAGCTTCGTGGAATATTCATCTTACCAACGAGATTGGCTGACCGGTGTAGCAAAAGAGGAACTGATGGCATCGTGGTTTACTTTTGATGTCCTATGGTGCGAATGATCTATTGTGCACGTTGTACCACAGTATACGAATCGCATAGTAGGTATGTATAGTAGCAATTTTACCTCAAATATTACTTAAAAATCTTCAATCCTTAAAGTGCAGGGCACCGATCATTTATCATTTTTACTTCCACAACCACGCAGTACCTACGTTCATTCTTCCTCTGTAACTTCGTAAATGTGATAAAAAAGTAGATCATCATTGGGGGGGATTTCGGTTTTGACACGCACGGTAGTATTATATTTATGGATATGGTATCATTGTAAATCCTGATTATGACAGTCGATCGAATTGAAAGGTCGAAAAACCTTCAATAAACCGATGAATTAGCGAAGAAAGAAATTTTCTTATAGTTTATAGTACATAACTCGAAAACGAATTGGAGATTCAGAGAAAACATTCATCACACTCTAACTCGAACACACTTTTGGAAAAATGCCGCCTCAGGGACGACTGCGCGTGCCCACTAAAACGGTGCCATCTTACGCAATAATTGTCAACCTTTTTTTTCTAATTTCGTGAACGGAAATGGTTCCGGACGCAAAAATGAACCGACCCGCGCGTTCTTGGTTTTAAACTTTTGGTTTTTACCTCGCAGGATACGTTGGTAAGTACTTCGTAATTCCGGTAACTCGATGTACCTACTTCGATCTTAGGTAGGTTTTAAATATTTTTTTTGGGCGCTTTGGGACATCTTTGACCTTTGCAGCCTCCAGATTCGTCAAAATAAAATCAATTTGCTTGAAAATATCCCAAGATCCCAAAATATCGAAGCATTGAGTGCTATACTATACTACCCATCCCTGGTTTTCAAATGTCTACATACAGTAGGCAAGTAAGGTAGGTGCCAACCTACCAATATTATTTTCAATCTATTTTTTGAATGAAACCACGCGATGTTCCGAAAAAGGTCAACGCAAAAATGTACCAGCAGATGTGGATATGAGCACACCTACATTTTAACCGACGGAATAAAAACTTCCAACCTAGAAAAATGGGTTCGAAGATAAAAATCCATTGAAAAATTAACCCATGAACAGAATGTGTGGTGTCCTTTTTTTTGAGCTTTTGTAATAAATTTATGATGCCTGAAAAAATCTCATCAACCCCGCTCTAGAGAGGTTTGCCGCATTACTATAAAAATACGAAAAAATCATAAATCTCTGTCTTCGAGACTAATGTTCGAGAACTCTGGCAGCACAATTTAAACTTTATCGGATCATAAAAATGATTACAGCTCATTATCACGTACCCATGATGTCTTTGTGAGTGTGTGCGTCGTGCGTGCTTTTCCGAGGGTGGTCTGTGCGGAATGGAAACGTTGAATGAGCTCACGCAGGACTTTATAGGGATGGATTCAGTGGGGGAGGGACCTGTGGCTTTCGGGCGAGTCTGCTTAGGTCAGCGCAGTCGCCTCGATCGGTTATTTTCTGGCCTGATGCCTCTCCTGTCTTTTTAGTGTAATCGTCCTAAAATCGAGAATTGGAGCTTCAGAAAACAACTTTTACTCATACACATTTTCTCAGAATCACTTCCCGAACAAGTGTGGGTGTGTCCGTCTGTGGTCATTCATAAAAATGGACTTAAGTGTCTCAATCCTCAACCTTTTTTCAAATTTCTTGAACTGAAATGTTTGTCTAGGCAAGACTTAACACCTTATTTAATCAGAATGTGAATACTTCACAGTACTTCCGATATATTTGCGTTTATAGTGTTTTCTATTTTATTTTTTTCCGCCTACAAAAATGAACCGCTTTAAGGGTTCTTGGTCTTAAAATCTTTGTTTTACTTTGCAGAATGCGTGGATATTTTTTATACTCCAATGCCATGGCGTATTTTAATTTTGGGCGAATTTTAAAATTGGCATAGTGAGTTTGTTGATATTTTTGACCCAAACACCCTCAAAAGCAGTCAAAATATGATCAAACTTTCCGTTTCAAAATATGGAAGTATTAAGTTTTATCTACGCACCACGTTTTTTTGTCATTTTTAAGGGAATCAGAGGCACTTAACGGTTTGCTTAAATAACTAAATAGGTACCTACTAGTGAAAATTGAAGTTGATCCATTCATTTTCAAGGGAATCAAAATATGGGTCTGTTATCGACGCACAGCTTGTTTACTCCACGTCCTTCGTCAACATGGAGATAAAATCTCAACAATTTTTGAACAAGTTGGCAGACTATTTCAATAATTATTGCTAATGTCCCCCACGATTTGACTTCGGGTCCTTCTGTTGTTAGTCACTTCCCAGTCCTCGCCCGGTTTTTTCCTCCTGCCTATTTTCAACCCTCTCGTCCAGTTTCCCGTGTGACATTGTTCAGGGAAGAGCCGTTGCTAAACGGGCCAGCACTCAACAATCATCCGACGATTTCCATCGAACTTTCAAAGTCCTGCTTTTCATTTTATTGGGCGTGAAATTCCCCTTGGGTAGAAACGCCATCTAATCGGGACTAATGGTGGAGCATTTAATCGGAAGTGTTCTCGAGCAAAAATTAGTCCAGAGCCCTTCTGCACCCCCTTACACTACGGAGGAGATCGCACACTCCCAAATATATTGCTAAAAAAATTTTTGAAAAAAATTAAAAACGCTCAAATCCTCTAAGTGGAATGGGAAGCGATAATAGCTGCGAACATTAGTGTTTTAGGTCAGTTTCTATAAGGTTTTTTCAAAAAAGGTAATTGAGAGAAATAGTTTTCTGTTTCAATCATTACATTGTTATTAAAAATGATTATTAAATTATTAGAACATTATTCTATTAGATAAATAATATAAAAATAATTTCTAAATAAAAATTTTAAAACAATTTTAAACGAGTAGGTATACGTTTAACTAATTTCAAATACAATACCTACGTGCCTAACAAAATTGTATTTCTATACGAATTATCTTCTCGAGCTAGGTAGGTGCTTCCCATGGAAAAATTAAACTGGAAAGTCGACATTTAGAAGGATCTTGAATCAGCGTGGTCACGACACTATCGCTAATTAGTTCTACAACCCCACTCGGAATTTTCTTTCCTTCCTTATCAGCTAATTCACTCTTTTCCGCTCAGAACGGATTACTTTTGTTCTAACGTATTTATCCCAGGCTGCTTGCAGGCATAAACTCGTGAGCCACCTTGGGCAATCTTGAACAGTACGAGGCTTTCAAGCACTGAAGGTCGTGTTGAGGAACCCTCCCCCATGCTAACCCATGGCTTTCAAATTTGGACCCGTTTCACCAACACGTTAAAATGGAAATGATGGGAAACTGAGTTAGGCGGCTTCAACTTTTTTTTTGTCAATCGTAAAACCCAAAATCTTTGTAACCGCTCAATTCAATTATGAAAAAACCATCAAAAAGTTATGGTCAAATTCGCTCACCAGTTAGCCTCCCTTGAATTATTAGTAAATTAAAGAATAAGTAGAACGGAGTTCCAGGCGTCGGTTTTTTGACGGATAACAGAGTTGTCCCGGGCGTGACCTGCCGCCCTCAAGCAGAGAAAATATTGATAATGTATTTTGATTTTCATCTTTTTCTTATTGGTATGGAAGTATTGTGTGTTATCCACGCACCACTTACCCTTACCACGCACCCTTACGTTTCAAAGATTGAAGAAACCGATTCGGCAGGAGAAGAGATAATTATTATTTTCAGGAAAATTTCATTCCTTGAAAATTACCCACATGCGGGGCAGAAAATTGTTTACCACTGGCTGCGTTTGATTAATTGTTCTTCTCCACTGCCTGCTGTTGGGCACTGTTCTTTATGCAACAGTACAAACGTCTTCCCAATCAATGGTATCTATCTAGCGCAGAACGTGGGAGTATTTTCATTAAAAGAAACAACGTTTTTCCGCTTTATTTTTAGGTTGCATTCTGCCTAACAACATCGCATTCATTATTAATGAATCTCCAGAAACTGAGCTGATGCCAGAGATTCCTCAAGGATATAAATGCAATTGCTCGTGTCGGAGCAACTATGTTTGTATATAATTGCATTAGAGAAATTGATTTAACACCGATATTTAAAAAACATTTGTTACAGTAGGGGGAGAACGGCGATTTTACGTATCACTTCTCATCATTAACGTCATCCCACACCCTTCTCCCGCCATTGTAGTACAGGGTTGAAAGGTCTGTGACGTCACACCGGACGGGCAGGACGTTTAAAGGCTCAGCGGGCGGGAGGGGTGGTTGATGACCTCAGAGATAAGACTGATACGTTGAATCCCCGTTTTCCCCCTACTAAAAACTCCTCTTTATTATTATACAATAAAGGGATCTCGAAGCGAACAGCCGATACGACAGCTCCAGTTTTGAAAAGAGAATAGTTTCTCAAGAATCACAATACGGGGGCCTATTCTGTAAAATTGAAGCAATATGTCTTGGCAGTCGCTATCGACTCGTTACACAAATTGTCTTATGTTGTAAGATTTGCCATGGCAAGTCGACATAGACTTCCAAAGACATATTGCTTTCAGTTTACAGAATAGGCCCCCTGAAGACTTCAAAACGAACCTGGTAATGGGTAAAAAGTTTTTTTGACCAATTCATTACAGAATGCAGAATGAAACGTTTATTTGCAAAAATCGCAATTGGTAATTTACAAAAAAAAAAAAAAATAATCTACGCAGGAGGCAGCTTCATGTTGAAATCATGTATTTGCCGAGGTAACGTGATGGTGGCTATCTCGACGCCTCTCATGACCTGCGGAATGAATTATCAATTATTGTTAAGTTAACAATGTTAACTAGTATAGGGTAAAAGGGACTCGTTAAAAACTGCCTTTACGCAATGAAAAAAGACCTTTTGAGCATCGTCCAACAATCTGACTGTTTCAACGATGGATTTGTCATCTTGCGAGGCTCTACAGGTGGGAGGATGCGCCTCCAGCAAAGACTTCGACTTCAACATCAATTCCTCCATTTCAGCAGGCGGACATTCTTTGCACAGGCGAGAGGTTTCTGATATAACTTTTTCACATTTTTCGTCGATCACATTCAATTTTGGCATATCCTAAAATAAACAGGCAAGGCGGGCTGAGCATGTGCAAAGGACACCTAAAAAATTCACAATTTCGCCAACAAAGTCAATAAGCTGTGAGACACCTTTGAATGTTTTTTACACTACTGAAAAGATGCATTCCCAATCGGATAAATCCATAATCGCTATAATTTTCAAGTGTTACACTGACCATTGCGAGTAGCTGCTCAGCTTCTCTCACCAATTGGTCGATATCTGGTGTGTTATCATCATCGGATCCACAATCCGGCGTCGGGTGTGTAACGGCCTTTGGTGTTTTGGTTTGATCCCGCTTTGGATAAGAGAGAATTAGTATGAAAATATTATCTCCTCTACTATATCAGATGGATGTTACGAGAGAAAGAGGGCATTCAACATTGACTAACGTTTAGCTCTTGGATGACATGAAGTTCAGAGAGGATCGGATCCCAAAGTTTCTTCTGCGCAGATTTATATAGGGAGCCATCGATGAAATCGGGCATTTCACGGGCGGAAATTCCAAATAGTTTCAAAAAGAGACTGCTTAATTCTGAGATGAGAAATTAGAAAAAAATCATTTCAGTTTGGTGATAAGAAGGACTTTAACGTGAACAGGGGCTTACAATGGTGGTGCTTGGGCCTCAGCTTGACGATACTACAAATTTGGCAAAAATATGAAGAATCTAGCTTACAAAAAGTACATTTACAAAACTCAGAATAATTTTGAAGGCCAGGTACCTATTAAGTTGAACTTACCCTCATCAGTCCAGGACGATGGAAGACGAACATCTGGGAAGTACATTGCATGAAGTACGGATGCGCCCCAGGCGATGAATTTTCGCCTTTTTGGCCCTTTGCAAAAAAGGATTTTTTCGGCTTGGTCCGCCGAGAATTTAGCCGATCCTTGGTAATGAGTATTTTCTAGTAGGTATTTGAAGTGATTTCGGTACATATTCTGAACAAACACACCACACATAACATCACATAACACCACATCACATGATTCTGGTTAAGTAAAAGTACTAACTCAAGTAAGTAGGTACAGCATTTTAAATTCGCCTTCTTATTGTTTCATCTTCATAAAGTAGGAATGTCTTCGACCAAAAAAAAAATTTGGCACAATTTTCACAACCCATGGAGACCCCACAGAAAAACCCAGAGCATCGAAAAGTACATCCAACCTTTTGAAAAGGAGTGGGGATTCAAAATACATATATCTTTCATAATAGTTTATTATTACCTATATCAAGTAACTAGGTACCTACCTACTAATTTCAATATTATTACATACTTATATTAAGCTTATACCTATATTAGCTACTTACTTAGAATCTTATATATTAGCTACTTACTTCGAATCTTTTACGATTTCTATGTTACTTAGGTACATAATTGTATTTCCTATATCTCAATATTACATTTTCCGTGATAATTACTTCAAAATAGTAATGGAAATAATTCTATTGATATTATAGAAAAACCAGACTTACATCAACGTGAATACCTATTCGAACAAAGGCCTGATCGAAATCCTCGTGATGACGAACCGTGATTGTAATGGATCAGTTAGGTTCTATACCTACAGTTAAAGTAAAAATTAGAAATTTCAATTTGGAAAATAGTGACAAATTTTATATAGGTACTTTATTTTATGTACATGGATTTTAACAAAATTCAGTCAATCAAAGTAATCAATCTCATTCTAGTTTTCGCGCCTTTTCCTTTCCTTTGCCTCTTTAAAAATGTCACGGTCCCGACGGCTACAGTGTTTTTATTCATGCAATAATTTTCAACAGAGAGATTCATAAAACGGTGCACCAACACACGCGATCGGCTTATTAAGTCAAACTTGTGAGTCCTCCCGAGGGATTTATGATGAATTTCTTTCATTTTCAGGTCTATTTTTTTGCATTATTTGTATCTAGTTGAGTTTACATACGGTGTACAACATTATTATTGATGTAAGGACTAAAACTGTTGGCAACCAATGCTTGGTGTTATCAATAATTTTGACGTTTCGGGAGGTTTTCCGGATTTTAGGGATAAGGGAATATCGACAGAATATATCGAGAGGGATACACAATACAATCGAGAGGAATACAACTCGCACTGAAGCGTAGACGAAAAGACGCACACCCCATCGAGAGCTTAATCTATCGGAACTTTGAAAACATTTTTTGTATAAAAACAGTAAAATAGACTGTAAAAACTGTAAAATAAATAAATAAACAGAAAAAAGACTGTTTTTATGCAAAAAAGGAAGGTGAATCGTTTTGCGGCCACCAGCCAATCATTTAAGATAATATCATAACATATTATCTAAATATTTTAACATCTCTGAATGTTTTTTCATTCGACAAAATTTTGAGCCCTGCAAAGCCCAACAATTTCGGCAAATCGTCGGCCTGAAATAAAATATCCTTGTAGTTGTAGAAGTTATGGGTCCAGGTTTGGTTCAAAACTTTTGACCCTACCTAGGAGCTATAAAAATAATATAAATATAGGACAACCTATATGGGAACCCATAACCTATACATATGAGAAACCTCTAGGACAAAGATTCGTAATTATTCGCAATTTGGAGAGATGTTGGAATTTCAGTCTTGAAATATTCCTTCGTGGAAATATCAGTCTTGTCTTCTCACAGAAAATGTAGCGATATATCGTCCAGAGTATCGATACATCAAAGACGAAGTATTCTTTTCACCAACCCTAGCTTGACAATTTATTGACATTGACATAACATCGCTCAATCTTTGAAGTCTGAGCTTGTACAATTTATGTACTTAATAAGTAGGTACTTACTTATTGTATTATTTTATCATGTTATTTGATTGATCAACCGACCCGAGGTTTAATTTTACGAAGATTTTCCTTTTTTATTTTTACCAACAATAAGATGACTCACACGAAAGTTATACTGCTCGCATGTGGGTCTTTCAACCCTCCGACGTTCATGCACCTGAGAATGTTCGGTGAGTGTCCATCAGAATGTTGCTAGTTGTCATAAACTGGCTGTGCTACGTTTATGGAAAGGTAAATTCAGTTATTCGACGGCAACCGTTATTTTCACCTTGTCCAGAGTTAGCCAGAGACCATCTCAACCGGTTGGGACGTTACCAAGTGATAGGAGGAATCGTGTCGCCAGTTCACGACGATTACGGCAAGAAGGAGCTCATCTCGTCAACCCATCGCGTCTCCTTACTGCGTTTGGCTTTGCAGGACTCGGACTGGATTTTCCTCAGCGATTGGGAAGTCAACCAGAAGTCGTGGGTCCGAACACGCCTAGTGCTTCAGCACCACCAGGTAGGAAGGCCTCACGTTTCTGGTTGAACCAGATCTGTGAACAAGATTCGGAATTTCGGTGTCGCGAGGAGCCTCAAGGTAGACCGTGAGGAGGAGGTCCAAGATGATTTGTAGTTGGATGAGTGGGAGACGTTTGTTGGAGTTTCAAGGAGGTCGAAGATGACTGTGAGGAGGAGGGTATGCGTTTGGGTAGAAGCGAGGTGAAGCACACGCATTTGGGTAATCTGGAGCATGAAAACTCATCGCACCTAACCATAAATAACGGCTGTCCCGGGAATCGAGTTGGAACGATAGCAGTGAATTTTGGCTCCTAAGTACGCCGAAATATCCAGATCCAAACTGAAAATGAAAAACAAACTTGAACAAAACTCAAAATGCAAATGGAACTCAAACCTGATTTCAAGCTGGAACAAAACTGAAAATCAAACCCAACTGAAACTTGAACTTGAACTGATACTAAAACTCGAACCTCAAACTGAAAATACAAATCAACCTCAAACTAATCCCCAAATTTGAACCAAAATCAAACTCGAACTCAGACCGAAACTCAAACATGAACTCACACTGAAAAGAAATACCAACTTGATCTCAAACTGAAACTAAAACTGAAGATGAAATCAAACTCAAATTGAAAACGAAAATCGAACTTGAACTCAAACTGAAAATGAAACTCCAACTTGATCTCAAACTGAAACTCAAACTTGAGCTAAGACTCAAACTCGAACTTGAACTCAAACTAAAAATGAAACTCGAACATCATCTCAAACTGAAAATGAAAATCAATCTCAAACTGAAACTCAAACTTGAAAGAAAAATCAAACTCGAACTGAATCTTAAGCTTGAACTCAAACTGAAATTGAAGCTCAAACTTGATCTCAAACTGAAACTAAAACTGAAGATGAAAATCAAACTCAAACTGAAAACGAAAATCGAACTTGAACTCAAACTGAAAATGAAACTCGAACTTTATCTCAAACTGAAACTCAAACTTGAGCTAAGACTCAAACTCGAACTTGAACTCAAACTAAAAATGAAACTCGAACATCATCTCAAACTGAAAATGAAAATCAATCTCAAACTGAAACTCAAACTTGAGCTAAGACTCGAACTTGAACTTGAACTCAAACTGAAAATGAAACTCAAACTTGATCTCAAACTGAAACTCAAACTTGAGCTAAGACTCAAACTCGAACTTGAACTCAAACTAAAAATGAAACTCGAACATCATCTCAAACTGAAAATGAAGTGTTCAAGTTTGATTTTCATTTTCAGTTCAAGTTTGAATTTCATTTTCAGTTCGAGTTTCTGTTTCAGTTTGAGGTTGAGTTTTGTTCAAGTTTGAGTTTCATTTTCAGTTTGAGTTCAAGTTCGAGTTTGAGTCTTAGCTCAAGTTTGAGATCAAGTTTGAATTTCATTTTCAGTTTGAGTTCAAGTTCGATTTTCGTTTTCAGTTTGAGTTTGATTTTCATCTTCAGTTTATTTTCAGTTTGAGATCAAGTTTGAGCTTCAATTTCAGTTTGAGTTCAAGCTTAAGATTCAGTTCGAGTTTGATTTTTCTTTCAAGTTTGAGTTTCAGTTTGAGATAAAGTTCGAGTTTCATTTTCAGTTTGAGTTCAAGTTCGATTTTCGTTTTTAGTTTGAGTTTGATTTTCATCTTCAGTTTTAGTTGTAGTTTGAGGTTGAGTTTTGTTCAAGTTTGAGTTTGAGTTTGAACTTAAAGTTCATGTTCGATTTTCATTTTCTTTCAGAGGATGAGTTTTAGTTCGAGTTTGAGTTTTAGTTTGAGATTGATTTCCATTTTCATTTTGAGATCTAGCTTGAATTTCAGTTCGAGTTTGATTTTTTTTTTCAAGTTTGAGTTTCAGTTTGAGATTGATTTTCATTTTCAGTTTGAGATCAAGTTTGAGTTTCATTCTCAGTTTGAGTTCAAGTTCGAGTTTGATTTTTCTTTCAAGTTTGAGATTGATTTTCAGTTTGGGGTTGAATTGGCTTTTCGTTTTTAGTTCTATTTTTACTTCAAGTTTGAGTTTGAGTTCACGTTTGAATGTCTATTTCAGTCTGAGTTCAGGTTCGAGCTCAACTTTGAGTTTCAGTTGGAGTTTCATTTTCTGTAGGAGGTTGAGTTGTTGTTCAAGTTTGGCTTGCGTTCGAGTTTGGGTTTGGGTTTCAGTTTGAGTTTGAGTTCTACTTTACGTTTGAGTTTGTGTTCAGGTTCGAGTTTCAAGTTTCAGTTTAGGAACTGGCAGTCCAAGTTTTAGTTGATTTTAGCTTTCAGTTTTACTTCCACTTTCACTTTGTATACTTCAACTCTGAATTTCGAGCTTCACTTTGGTTTTCAGCCTCAGCTACGCTTCAAGTTTTTCTTCTGCTTTGAGATTGCTCTTCTTTTTTGGTTTTGTATTGTGTGTTATCTACGCACCACTGGTTTTTAAACCTAACCAAACGTGCGTCTCTATCGGCTGTTTTCAGAATAAACTAAATATGTACGCGAGCGAATTGGGCAGCAACAAGCGACACCTGGACGCAGATGTGCCTGAATGGGTCGCGCATGCCCAGAAATATTGTGCTGGATCAAATTGCGGAGTTGTCGTCAAACTGCTGTGCGGTGGAGATCTCCTCGACTCGTTCAACTCTCCAGGTCTCTGGCTCAAAGAAGATGTAAGTAACTTGCACCAATTCCCCAATACAAATGAGGAGTTTGTTGTTGCTTTGATGCTCTTTGGTTTGAATTGTTGGTGTACCTTACAGATTGAGAGCTTGATTGGAGACCATGGACTGGCCGTAGTCACACGGGCTGGATCAGATTCGTACAAATGCATCTACGAGTCCGACTTATTATCAAAGCATCAGGTAGCTTAACTTCAGTTTGTATTTTAGTTCAGGTTATAAGGTTATCAAGGAATAATGAGCATCTTGATTTCAGAACAACATTGTGGTCGTGACTGAATGGATCGCCAATGAGATCAGCTCGACCAAAATCCGCCGGGCCTTGCGGAGAGGCGAAAGCGTCAAATACCTTCTTCCTCCAGATGTTATCGACTACATAAAAAACAACGGTCTTTATTCCTCTTCAATCGATAAGTGAGTTTATTTTTCCTTAAATTTGTTAAATCTACAGATCCTAAATGTGTTAAATCTACAGTATAATGTACCTACAGATAATGAAAGCTATTCTGCTGTCCTACGAAAGAACGTCCTATCTCCATTTTTAAGTTGAAGCCTGTTTCCTATAGATTTTTGATGAGATCTATCGATTGAGCTAGGTTAGAAAGTCCTAACTCTTTTGGAAGTGCCTGAAAATCGATGCGGGACTGTCGAAACTATCAAAATGTTCTATCAAAATTCAAAACTATCAAAATAGTGATAGGATTTTCTTCCTTACGACGGCAGTATTGTTGTTGTTTTCTTCGAAAATGACTGCCCGGGTAATCCTTGATCTGAAAGATATTTTTTGCCCCCTCGTAATGTTAACACTTTTTATATTCACGCTGCCCTCTTCCCCGCGGATTATCGTCCAGTAAGTATCAGTTATTCGCCAATTCGACGAGCGCCCTGACGCCGTCGCCGAATGACATCATCATGACGTTGGACGTGCCCGACTCGTCCGGTAATTATAACTCGCCGTCGCACCAGCTTCAAAACGCTTTAGCTGAACTCCCGCCGGCGTCCAGTTCCTCGCCGACGACCCTGGAGTCGAAAAGGGCCCGTCCTGGACACGCTGTCGCGATGCGCAAGGTACACCTGGGCTCCCGGGAGACGGACCTAGAAACGGTCGGCGAGGTGACTGACGAGGAAAAGGAGACGCGGGTGGAAATCCAGATCACCGAGGACGGGACGATTCGAGTCATTAGCGACAAGGAGACGACCGTCTAATAGGACCATGGAGTATATCTTGTCCGGAAAATGGGGTCTTAGAAATTTTTCTTTTTTTTCCAACGAGGACAAAATTTGGAGTTTGTACTGATCAATTTTCCCCCCACGGCACTCTAAGCTACCTCAAGATAAGATTCATTGGACGTTTTTGACATTTTTTTGTATTTTTGATTTTGACCGTTACTCCATTAGGATCTACAATCCTGACGTTAGCCACGCACTATAGCCCTTATCACACGTCAGACCGTTCCCCCTCCCCATCCCACAGACGTCTGTACAGACTAATTCTTTGGTTGCGTTTACTCGCAGATTCATCGATGATTTTTCCAAGAAACAAGGTTCCTTAGATGAATAACGAAATGTTGATGCGTGGATTGCTGGTGGAGGGGGTAAGAAAATGCATTGCGGTGATTGGCCGAGGTGGCGTCGGCGTTGAACCCAATGAATTTTACTGGCGTTTCCAAGCCACGTTCCCATGTAATAGTGCGTGGCCGACTGTGAAATGAATAAACTGTGAAGGAATACATTCAAATGGTGAAGGGTTACATGGGTTTGAAGTTCGGTTGTGCCAAAAAATGTTCCAAACCAAAATATTAACCACGATGTCTCCGAAAATTGTTGCCAAACTTGGTAAATTAGTACTCCACCCTCTTCCCTTGTCTTCCAAAGCTGAGGAAGTCCTCAACTTTCATATGGTAATAGACCGCGTTTCTGTGGTATTACAAATAAATTGGGACCTCTATCTATGGCCGACAAAGTGAAGTCGGTGAAGCCCACAAAACCGTAGAAAAAAATTGTGCCAATCACGTACCTATTTTGATGAAAATTGTTCGTTAGCGTGTAATACCTAGTTTAAATAAATTGTTTTATAGTTCTGATATTTCATTCTATTATCTAAACTGGAGAACAGACTCAAATTAAATTGTTATTGTACCGGTATAATGAATGTAGCTGCCAAGACGCAAAACTCTAGAAATTCTTAAATAGAGAAATCCCACGCATGCGCACTGGCATATTTGGTAGGTTACTCGGATGCGCATTTTTGTTTGGTCTCGTCTCTACGCAAATGTGGCACCCAAGGGCTCATAACCTTTTCCAAAGCCGCGCATTCGCTGCCAAAAAACTCAAGTTTCTTATTAAGACCGGGGGTTTATTGGGAATCTATTGTCGCTGAAGGGTTGGCCGTTTTCTCGGATAACAGACGGGCAGGTTCATTGCCCCGTTGTTGTCCTGAATTTTTGGGACCCTTGCTGGTCTTTTTTTTCACTGTCATGTCAGAAAAGCCCCTGTGTCTTGTTGCTCTTTGGTCAATCTCGCGTCAGGCCGAATTTGATATTTTGCAAAACTTTTATGGACTTTTTGATATGCAATGATGGCAATGTACATCGATCTGCTTATCCATTTGATTCGTCCCAATTCAGCTGTTGCCAAAAAATGCGGTTATCTCTCAAAAACATTCTTCCCTCAACACGCGCTGTAGAACGCGTTCTTCCTTGACTGTTACAATGTAATGTAGTTAGTATTAAATTTCTGACGAATCGTATATTCTGCGATAGATGGAGTTTTATTTGTCAAAATAGTCGTTCACAACATTGTGCCAAATGTTGTATTTCACTCGTTATAGGTTGTGGAGGCGGTTGTCGGTACGAATTTAGCCGTACCGAACACTTGAGTAGATTAATCGATAGGTGTAACTTAGTTAAGGATTAGTATTACACGGCGTGTTCTTGATCAAAGATAATTTCTTGGAGAATTTTCGGCTAATTGTGTATGCTGAAAAAAACCCTAATTTAATATCCTTTAAAATATCCATCAAAGTTATTTTTTCTGAAAGTTTAGGAAAGATGCGATATTTTGAATCAGAATGACTTTTGAGTCAATTTTGTGGTAAGAAATTTCATGATAGGAATTTCAAGACCTTGAGGTGGGGTGGGATTGTTGTTGACCTCGAAGAAATCACTTCCCTAACAAGTGTCTGTGTGTCCGTCTTTGGTCATTTTCAAAAATGGCCATAGCTCCCTCAATTTGCAACCCTAACACCCTGTTTAATCGGAATTTGAATAACTCACATTACTTCCGATATTTTTGCATTTTTATTGTTTTCTATTTTATTTTTTTCCGGCCACAAAAATGAACCAATTTGAGCGTTCTTGGTCTTAAACTCTATGTTTTACCTTGCAGAATGCGTGGATATTTTTTATATTCAGATAACTTGGCGTATTTTTATTTTAGGCGAGTTTTAAAATTTGCATAGTGAGTTTTTTATATTTATTACCTAAATACCCTCAAAAGCAGTCAAAATATGATCAAATTGTGTCACACTTTTACGTTTCAAAATATGAAAGTATTGCGTGTTATGTGCTCACCACTGGTTACAATTAATTCGCTCGAATTAAGTGTCAACTTTCTCCAAGAATTATCTTTTCCGAGTTCACGCTACCTAATACAGGTATATGTAGCTGAAAAATTGTCTACAACGATTACTTTTAAGCACCTAACTGTTAAGTGGAATAATGCAATTCATCTGGAATCACTTTATTATCTGAATGTCAAATTTCTCTTCACAATCTCGTTTTTACATATCAACGTGCAATCTTGTGTCAAATTAATGTCGATCTCAACTAGAATTTCATAGATTTTATTCCGGTACGATGCTTATTCATGCCAGTATCTTAACTAAGATTTTAACGTCCCACTTTCATCCCCGATTGATGGAACATGACAATGAAAATGTGCATCGCATACCGGTGATCTGGATTTCCAGGGATGATTTACACATTATATTAAACCACCTTTTTTGCTTGCTATGCACTTTCTATGCATTTTACAATTTTGCTGATGTATTTACCATTTTTGAATTTGACAACCATGCCTAACAGCTGGCTTGTAATGTTGGGTGAGCTCAACTTTTGAACTGAAAATTATTTTCATCTGGATATTGGTTGTTTGGTTTTGCACAGTTTCTTATCCTAATGAAATTCCTAGTCTACTCATGCTTATGAATAATCTGTTTCAAACCCTCCAAAGCATTATTATAATTGAAGATTTCATCACAAAACAATGTCAAAAAAACCGAAAATTGTGGTTTCATCGCATTCTGGTAGCTCTTGGCAGCACTCATTAAACAGGTAGTTCTCCAGAAAATCAATTTTTTTGGTCATTGGTTGTTTTTGTAATGAACTCTTCAATTATCAAACGTCTGGTCATTTTACCTATTGTGTAATTGCAGCTCCACTGTGCATCTACGCTTAAAAAATGGCAGATTTGAAACTAGTTTCTCCATTTCCATGTTTTAGTGTTTCATGTTTTAATTTTCCTTCTCTTTCGCATGCCTTCGATTCAACCAATCGTTTTTGCTCATTTTCAAGATTCGTGTTTAACTTATTTTTTCGTGTTTACAGGCAGTGAGACCTGCATGCCTGCAGTAAAACGACTGGCTATGTACGTTGGATGTGCGAAACCTTCCTTCCCTCGCCCGACCGCCCTGTAGTTAAAGCGACCGTTTAGTCAATTTACAATTTTCCGATGTTCCATGCCTGCTCTTATTTCTCATTGCATGGTCAGTTTCTATTTATTAAAACTCTATATATTTGTAGTAGATGTGACTATAATGTTCGGCCAAGTTTTTGTAAATCAACTGCGGCTAACCTCCACTTTTTGTTCCTCCTAATAAAAGTGATGCCCCGCATTATCCGGACTCCTTCGATGATAGGTTACTCTGCATCACACATTGTTTTCTGTTCGCTCCCAAATAATAATTATGATCAAATTAATTCTCGCGGTTCACCTGGTTGGCTGTCCGTTACTAGAAGCCAGTCAGCTGGCGCCAGTCGGTTTAAGTGGACTGAGTTATTCGTCTGCACGTTGACGTCACTGGTGCCCGTGCAGATGACGTTTTTTTTATAGTCCAATTGACTGGCGCTTGCCTCTGGACTCGCGTAAATGCAGCATAGGGAGCGTAGACTTTCATCACATTCAATTCCAGTGCCTCATCCTGTTATGCCTTCCTGAAATCCTCCGAGGAGTCGAGGGAATAAAAATTACCATAATAATTTCTCTAAACTAGGCTCCGCCCTTTGCGAGCCACTGCTGTCAACATCACACGAGCCAATGTTGGCTTCAATGCGTTAACCACTAATCTCAACACAAAATTACCGCCAAGTCCATCACAACAACCCACCAAACATTTTATGCTGTACATTTTCATCATCTCAGAGTGCAACTATATTCTCGGGTTTTTTTGTAGAATTTTCCAATTGCGAGGTAGAATTTCAAGCCCATTTTTGCATTTCTGTTAGCCAATTGACCGCATGGCTTCACTTTAATTATACGGTTATAAAAAATCAGTCATCATTCTTTCTATAAGCTAATCAGTCTACTAAGAGTGGTAGCCACTTTTTTAACCGAAAATATTCTGTTGATAATGTTCAGCAGAGAAATCTTGTTGTCTGTTCGGACATGGAGTCCCGGACTACTCCAGGCGTCGTCAGCTACTTGTCTTGGAGCAGTCCGGGACTGCCTGTCCTAACAAACCTTTCAGGGTCGCATGACGCATGCACATTAGTTACTTAAATTTCGAAATGTTGATATCATGTTAACCTTAAATGTTATAATTTGCACTAGGCATCTTGTTCCTACAGACAAATTCGAGTGTGATTCCCAATTTTATTTATTTTTACTTTCCTTCCCCGGTACAGAGTAAAGAAATTATAGTGACCTCCTGTTATCAGTTTCACTTATAACGTAAAAGATTAGTTTAAAAAAAGATTATTTAATAATCTTTTCGTAATTTACCTACTTACTTTCAACTAGCCATATGCAGTGTGTTTTTTTTTTTTTGACGATCTAAAGCTGCGAGTTGAGGTAAACTTTTTTTTACAATCCGATCGATCAAAACTCTTGGAAAAAAACCCTTTGCGTATGCCCACCTATTAAATTAATTCCCATAACAAAGTATCCAAGTTTGATCAAAATTGTACTCAAATTTGTGTTAAAATGGTATGCCCTTGGTTATTTACCTGGGCTGGACCTTTTATCTTCCAATCTATCAGTAAGCACCTGATGAAATTTTGTGATCGGGAACTTTTGTGATTTGTAAGAAATTTGCCCTAAGCGAATCACGTCAGCAGGGTATTTATTCAGATTATGAAAAAATAGGGAAAAGGACGAATTTCACCACAGATTCAACCAAACAGTCGAACCACGGATTCGTAGGTTCAAAATCAAGTTCAAAATTTGCGATTGAATAATTCGTGAAATCGGGTCTTGATCCAAATTGGTACTTCAAAGTGTATCTTCAACTGTACTTAATTCGAAACTGTTGACATTTTAATGATCGCAGTATAATTTATTTTAAAGTTTATACTTATGAGTAAATAATCAATAAAATCGATTATCAACATTTAATGTTGACCGTACATACTTTCCAACTCAAGATGAGGTGGTCATTATTTAGGTAATTATATTTATAATGCATGTTACTCATCGCATGTTAGTGATAGCTGAAAGGTTCGATTTCTTGACTTTTTATTGTATCTCAAAAATGTTACAATAAATTGGCACGTCAAAAGTGAGGTAAAACAAAGCTAGGTCGATAGAAAATCTGGGTTTTTGTCATTTTTCGAATTTTAGGTACTTCAGTCAAATTTAATTGTTCATCATTCTATTTCCCTAGCGCTTTCGCCCATAAACTACCATGAACTTTAAACCTGGATCAAAATGGTGAAATTAAAACCGAATGAAGACCAATTTCACCAAGTCTTTGAAAACACAGCTTTGTCGTTTCCTATGTATTCTACGCCATATTTTAAGTTACCTATTCATTGTCTGAAACTACGATGGCGGAAAAATGTCATTGCATTTTTTCCAAAAACAATTGAAATCAGAAAATTTGATTTCATTTACTTGTTTTACTTATTGTTAAATACATGAACAGATATTTTTTCCAAAAAGTGGGTTCCTCTACGAAATTCCCTGTCCAATTTTGGCTAGGTGCTTTTTTCGTAAGTAAGTAGCCATTTTAGCACTTTTGGGCAAGTTAAAAATTGCAAAATTGCCCTCTAAACTTTGAGACGTCAGGCTAGTTGCTTAGGCTTCCTTTGAGACTCGAATGAACTTTCCCAAGCCTCTCCCATAGTTAGGAGAGCAAACTCAGTTGAAACGGAGTGGTGTGCAAATTAGCCCCATTTTACAGGACGGATTTTTTTGCGAAATCCAGGATAATGGGACATTAAATGTCCCATAAATTTTATCCTTTGGGAGTGGTCCCCTCAAGCCCATGGAGTTGAAAGGATTTGATTATAATTGATTGTAATGTACAACAAACAATTCATTCAAGTTTTCCGTTAGCTGGTTTGATAAAAGGGAAAATACAGTTACCTCGGCATAGTTTCGAGTTAAAGAAAATTATTTATTAACAAGGCACAAAATACAATGAGAATTTAAGATACGTGTGTCTTCAACAGGTGATAAAATGCATTCGTCTGCATTTTAAAGCGATGCAACAACTGAAAATTATCAATTTGTAAAATCGGCTTTTGAAAAATAACCGTAACAAAGACATTTTCTGAAAAAATGGAACCGTTATCTTTTTACTTTTTTTTGTAGTCAGATATCAGGGGTAGGGTTTTCAGAAATACTCTGTCTCATTCGCCAAGCTTTCGAAACTTTATTTTTTCTTCATCAGGGCCCATGACAACGAAAAATCACAGTCAACAATACGGCACATTCATAAAACTGTCAATCAACACTGGCTGTGGTTATTGTTGATGTTTGCCTGTTGAAAATAGTGTTTTTGAGTTAAAAACAAATTTTTTTGTAGTTTTAGAATCATGGACATCATTCTCCAAAACAGTGGTCATAATGTGACTGAATAGACCTGTCTCTAAGTAGGTTTGTATAAGAAAAAAAGGTTTGTTAAATAATGCTAGTCTTGTTTTTTTTTTTTTTTTTTTTTTTTTTTTTTTTTTTTTTTTTTTTTTGTTTGTAATTGATTGATAGTTTTATGAATGTGCCACATTTTTTACTGTGATTTTTTGTTTTTATAGGCCCTGATGAAGAAAATATAAATTTTTGACAGCTCGGCAAAAGAGACAGATTATTTCTGAAGACCCTACATATCTGACTGTCAATCTGACTGAATAAAGGTCGATCCTCAACAAGTTATCTTTCTACGGTTGTGTTATCTACGGAATAACGGCCAGCAAAATAAAAGCGTGAATAGCAATTTTGATACATTGTATTTCTACGCTCTCTATTTCTACTCGCTTGCGAATTCCAACTGTCGGGTTACGTTCTTCATGTTGAAAATACGTTTTTTCATACTCGTTCGGATTCGGAAACATCACTTGGTACGGACAATACTGATGGGGCTGGTAGATTTGACCGTAAGTAAGAATCGCGATTCTTCGTTCGGCCGAAACGTCGATGGACGGATTGAGTAAGAGCCTTGCGGAAGGTTTTCCAACTCCAAAACTACGAATCCGGCTCTGCGGAAATATTTAGACAAAATCGGATCAGCATTTCAAACGTATTCCCCCGAAAGGGATTCGATAGCTATAACGGTGCACCTGAAATTCGTACCTGTAATCGCCGGAATGAAACGTCTGTTGAGGACCTTCCGTTTTGTTTGAAATTATATCGAAACCGATCTTGATGACTTGTGGAGCTCTTAGTTCAACGCAGATAGAGCCGGAGTCTAAGAGGAAAATTTTATTAAATTACCAGATGGAGTGGTGGAGTGAAGTTGAGGCATAACCTCATAAAAGTCCAGCTATAACCTCAGAAAGGTCCAGATATAACCTCAAAAAAGTCGCAATTTTTAAGAAATTGATAAAAACTACAAAAAATGTTTAGTTTATGGCATTGTATGCTCTGAAGGAGATCGGTCCGACTCACTTAACAAAGCTTTACACAAATGATCAACCCCTCAATAGCATATCGACAAAAAGTGACTATTCTAAACAATTCTTTTAATATTTCTGGAGAAAAACGACTTTCTCGAGGTTATGTCTCTCCTGCGGAGTTTCAAGGGAGGGAAAGAGTTACTTCTAAGGGTTTCCCAACCACCTGTCCATTTTCAGTTTATTTATTACCTCCTAACGATAAATTGTAGCTGGGGTTATTCTCGTAGCTGGCAGGATAGTTCCTGCAACCTCCAGCAGTGGCGCCCTTCCATTCGCCATCGATCACCTGATAACAAAAACCCTGTCGATACCAATACTGGAAAAAGCGCTAATGAAATCAATTAAAACCTAGAGATGAAATCGTTCTAGGAAATAAAAAATCAAAAAACGAGAGGAAAGAAGTATAGTCTACTCACAGTCATTTAGTTTTCTCTCATTTTTTGAGTTTTTATCAAAATTATGGGATTCCGCAATTTATCCGCGAGTGATCTATCCGTTTCTAGGGTCTCACTCTCAATCCAAAAGCCGACCTTAACAATTTTTACCTTTTGCACGTATTTGTAGGCGTCCACGAGTGGCGTCAGTTTGAACGGATGCGTCGAGTAGACTCGCAGACTGTAGTAAATCGTCGTCGTCTTTTCGTACTGCGACACGACCAGAGTGAAATCGCGGCCGTGCAATTTTTCCAGGTTGATTTTGGCTAAATAATGAGGACTGTTGATCCGAGCTCCATCGATAACTGGCTCGGGCTCATCTGGAAATCGGATGTAAACCGTATTTCGAGGAATCAAAAAACGTCCAAGATAAATGGAAAAATCTTAGGATTTTTCGACACGTCAATAAGGAAGATTTTGAGGTACAGGTTCATGGGGTTCTGGCCCCAGGGCCTATGACACTGGTTTTTTTTAATTTCAAATTTGGATTTTGTCAACTTTGACGACATGATGTCTTTCTCAAACACAGCTACCTCTATACTGGCACTTACACGGGTAATATATGCGTTTTCCACCGTTGTCGTATATAAGTATCGTGATGTACTCCTTGTTGTGCTTGAAATCCTCGATGTCCGTGATGTGTCGCGTTAGGAGAACCCAAGCGGCTCCTGACGTCACTTCGTTGCTCAACTGAAGCCGATATTGCGGATTTTCACCCACGTTGAAGCTATCCTTTGCCGGCCCGACACCAGCGCTCCATTCCCTGGAGGAAAATCAAATAATTACCCTGGTCGATTTCGGGCTGAATTCGCCGTATACACAACAATACAAACATACAATTGTGCTGGTTAAATTTAGCCTGTAGTCCCAAAAAATGCGCCAAGGTTTCAGCTTTCCGACGGTATAGTCAAAATTGAATTTTCTAGATAAATTCAACTATTTTCTAGATTCGAATTCACGAAAAAGATTTCAAAAGTGAAAAAAGTGGAATTTAGAAGCGAGTAAAAAAAGTTATACAATAATTTTTTTAGGAAATTAGTTGTCAAATCGATCCCTATCCAGCATATTCCTCAGGTTAACACCCTGCATAGCGGTGAAGAAGTTTTTCAATTGTTGTAAAGTCACACCATGATTTTGAAATACTGAAATCGCCTCGATACTTACTCGTGGATAGTGTACGTGAATGTGAACATGTTCGGGTTCCAGTTGATGTAAATAATGTCGAAAAAATGGCACAGGGACTTGAAGTCGATCCAGAAGACGCCGTTATCGTAATACGCGGCATTCTGAGGGTCGTAGTCCAACTCTTGGCACATCTGCCTCGTCCAATGGTTCACGTCAAGTTCGGAATAGTTGCCTTTCCACCGCACGTGAGACCAGGGATTTTTCAGCTGTACCAACTTTTCTCTCTGGGAATAGGAAGCATCGGTTGAGTGAAAAATCCCTTGAAAAAAGGCAACCGTGAGTAAACGGTTGTTTTTGAGTCGGTTAAACATCGTGCCGAATGTTTAACTGGGCATAGCATCCTGATGCTGTCGAGGATCTGTGGGACTTGAACCTGGCACCTCCAGTCTGAGAGAAGTATCAACTTTTTGCCGTTTTCCAATTTATCGATTTTATTATACCTGAGCAACTCTGACGTCTAAAATGGCGTAGGCGTGGAGCGCTACAAGGCCGGCGCGCTCGCTTTCTTCTTTGCTCATATCAGGGGTGGCTACCTGGAAATTGTGATTTTACCTATAGCAAAAACAAGACTACCAACCAAATATGGAAGTAGAATCTACAAATAACAAGTATCATCATTTCACCGTCATTAACGCGTTTCCTTCTTTCATTTTCTGCATGAGCATGCGAAATAACTTGTCGGGATCTTGGAGCGGTTTTTTGTCCGGGTTCAAAACGATTCGTTCCGGGATCCAGCCGGTGAGGGCGTGCAAATCAATATTCTGTAGAAATTAAAATCGATGCAATTCATAGGTAAATGGGCAATTGTTCAAGCGCCAGTGCAATTTGCAACTAAATAATTTGCACTTTTATTTTGCTTAGATCGAGAAATGGACCAATTTCGACAACCGAATGGGACCTAGCATCAATAATTAATTAATATTCATCGATATTTCTTACGCTATTGGAACCGGGGAAATCGTAGCCACCCATGACTTTCATGTAGGCTTTCTCGATCAACGAAATCCACAATTCCCCTTTCCTCGTCGAAAAGGAACTGAGCAGCTCGCCCCGCCGATCAACCGGCAGAAAGTCGTCGATGATCACTTTCCTCTTGATGCCGTTCAGATGGAATTTCACCATGTACTTACCTGAAAGACGGTTTTTGTTGAGACTGATCGGAAATTCGAGTCGGACAAAGATCGCGGGAAATTATTCCGAGCAAAAGTGTGCGAGTAAACTTTTTTAAACCTCCGATCCGGTTTTTGATTCAAGTACGGCTGCAAAACTCTCATTCACGTTTAACTCAACCTCGAACTCTAACTGGAACTTAAACCCAAACTCAAACTCACGCTTGAACTCAAACTGACGCTCAAACACTAACTCAAACTCGAACTTCAACCCAAACTGAAACGAAAGTGAACAGTGAGCTCAAGCTCGAGCTTAGGTTTGAGTTTAAATTTGACTTGGAAATTAAGTTGAACCTTGAGTTCAAGTTCGAGTTTGAGTTTCAGTTTCATTTTGCGTGTCAGTTTGAGTTTGAGTTTCAGTTTGAGTTTAAGTTTCAATTTCATTTTGTGTTTCACTTTGAGTTTGCATTTGAGTTCGAGTCTGAGAACTAGTTCGAGTTTCAGTTTAAGTTTAAGTCTGATTCTGGGTTCGAGTTCAACTTTGAGTTTGAGTAACAATTTCATTTCCAGTTCAAGTTCGAGTTTGAATTTTAGTTTTATTTTGCGTTCCAGTTTGAGTTTGAGTATCAGTTTGAGATCAAATTAAACATATCAAGTTTGAGTTAAAGTTTCAGTTTGAATTTAAGTGTGGGAGTAAGTTTGATTCTGAGTTCAAGTTTCAGTTTGAGTTTGACTTTAGGTTAGAGTTTGAGATTTTTGTGTTTAAGTAACAGGTTCAGTTTGAGTTTAAGTCTGATTCTTTGTTCGAGTGTGAGTTTGACTTCACGTTTGAGTTCAACTTTGACTTTAATTTCAAGTTCGAGTTTCAGTTTACGTTTGAGTTTCAGTTTAACTTTGATTCTGGGTTCAAGTTTGAGTTCTGGTTACAGTTCGAGGTTGAGGACCAGTTTGAGTTTTAGTTGGCATTTGAGTTACATTTTGGAGATTCAGCTTACAAAACATGTGTTTCGGTAACGCGCTCGTTGGCGAATCTAGCAACATCATACAAGGTGTCCCACTAACATTTTGTCAACGAAGTTTTGTCAACGACTACCGTACATGATCGATCTTTTACTGTTAACCATTTCTCAGAATTAGTTTTGAACAGATTCATCATGAATGCTGGGATGTCCTGCTTTTTACAAAGATGTCCTCCCAAAGTTGTGGGAGGAGTCGGCAGCCCTAGGAGTCGTACCGTAAATATCATAGATACCGTCAAACCACCTATGTATTATTTTGTAAACGTCAAAATTTCACAGTATTTTTGTTGCATCAAGGTACTTACCACTTGGATTGTAAACCGGTTCTTTGTTTTTCTTACGAGGGAATATTATATTGCTGATGAGGCGGCGGCCGAATTTTTTCTCAAAAAGCGCAGCCACCGAGAGCGAAGCGACAAAGGAACAATCGGAAATCACCTAAGAACATGACGAGGCTATTAAGTGAGGCTCGCATTTTCAAAACTGGCACAATCCATGTTTTTCCATAGCTAAATTTTTTTTTTTTTCATTTTTCCAAGTTCATGATCCATTCTATTACCCTGCAACGCCTTATGAATCCAGCTCAACCCGATAGAAAATTGCTTCCAAAAAATTGTTTTTGCTTCAATAGTATGCTTCATGGAAAATCGTTTCAGAGTTTTGAAACCACACGCCTCAAGTGGCTAGAAGATATTCAGAAATCGGGAGGGAAATCTTGTTTTCCGAATAAAAATGCTTTAATTTTTTGAGGAGCAAGGCCGACGTGAACTCAGAATTGTGGTTTAATTGTGATGGTGTGTTCAAGGGAAAAGCCGTCGTTCGAAACGGCGCACAGTGGTCGGATACGTGAAAAAACCCCCCAAAACGAAAGTCGTCCGATCGGTGTTCTGGACATTGTGACTCACTCTCAGATACCTACAGATGTGAATTCTCGCTCGATTTAGCTTTTAAAAAACATCAATTGGAGAGCTGAGAACGACAAAATGGAAAAAATCATAATCTTTTCATCAACGTTCTAGTTTTTGAATTCGCGATATGACATCTTGTACCTCTTGTAAATAGAACTAATTTATTTCTTGTAATTTTTCTCGGTCTATGGAGGTATAAATAACGAGAATAATTCAGTTATTTGTTTTTTTTATCAAGGTTAACCAAAATAAGGGTAAAAATGAAGGCAGTAAAATTTTTTCCATAACAGTACCTATTATTGTGGACCACAAAAAAAAAGCTCCGCTGAGCTCCGCTTCGGGAACGTTATCAGGTCAAAGAACAAGGGTACAAGAGTCAACACCGTGAGTTTCATCGCCGCCCTCGGCCGCCGGTGATGGGGATTCCCATTAGAACCTGTTGTTTCCAACTATTCGCCTTTCTTTCAAAAAAGGTCAAAACAGGAAAAATTTTAAATTAACAATGGGCAAATTTGTGATTTCGTACGTGAAGTTGTGTGAAATACTATTCAAAGGTGATACTAACCTACCGTGTGTCCGTGTGTCCGTGTGTCCGTCTGTCCGTCTGCGGCCATTTACAAAAATGGCCATAACTCCCTCATTTCTCAACCTTTTTTCAAATTTCTTGAACAGAAATGTTTGTCTCGGCAAGACCTAACACCCTGTTTAATCGGAATTTGGATAACGCACAGTACTTCCGAGATATTTGCATTTTTAGTGTTTTCTATTTTATTTTTTTCCGGCCGCAAAAATGAACCGATTTGAGCGTTCTTGGTCTTAAAATCTTTGTTTTACCTTGCAGAATATGTGGATATTTTTTACATTCCGAAAATGTGGAGTTTTCTCATTTTGGGCGAATTTTAAAATTTTAATACTGAATTTTTTGAGATTTTTGACCTAAACACGTTCAAAAGCAGTCAAAATATGATAAAATTGTGTCACAATTTTACGTTTCAAAATATGGAAGTATTGTGTGTTATCTACGCACCACTGGTTTTGATTATAAATATTCATTGAAATTAGCGCCAATAAAGTGATTTTTAACGAATATCTGTGTACAAAAAAGTTAAAAAGCTTGATAACCTAAGTTCTGAAGCCGATAGAGACAAATGGGTTTCAGATTCAGTTTCAGCTCACCAAAAAACATGTGGGGTCACACGAGTTTCGCCCAGTTTCCAGCCTTCCAAGGTTTTTGCACAAATTCGGCTGTTTCCGACCACTGTGCGGCGGTTTGATAATTTTTTTACTTTTTTAAAACTTTTTTTCATGTCTTGGGAAGTATAGGATCTGAACAAATTAGTCCGACTCAAAAATTTTGGCATTTTCAGTACGCAGGTACCCTCTCCTTAGGATGGAGGCTGTTCGATGATGGCTTAGACCAGTGCAAAAGAATAAATCAATACGGTGAAACTATATTTAATTTGAAAATTAAACCGTACATAAGGAGTTAACAGGACTAGACACTGCCGCTACACGGCCTAAGAACCTAATCAAGCGAGCGAAAAATGTTCGTCTAAGCCAACGCAACAGATATTGTTTCAAAATTGAAATTTTCAAAAAAAACCGCTACCCAGCCACCGAAAGCTTATTGCATTATTATACTATACAGTTTGTTTGATGCTGAAGCAGTCGATGTGCGGCCCTGCGATCATTTTAGGGTCCGAATTCAGCTCTGCAGGGCGTGCCCATTTGTGGAAGCTTTCCATCTGTTTGGGCGAAAGTGTCAAAAAGCCGTCCCGGTCAGTGAATCCTCGGGGGCCGTAGTTGAACCTGGAAGAAACGATTGAGGAAGGATAGGTGACAATTCGATTGAGAAGAGACACCAGATGCGACGACATCTCATCGATTCGTATCGACATCCAAAGCGCTTTCACCAGTTTCAACCTCTTTAGGGCATTAATCCTGGGATGTTAATGCTGAAGAAAGCGCAAGAGATGTCGATGAAATTTTGAGACCAAGTGTCACTAACCATCGAATTTCGCCAAACCGTAACTCTGAAGCAATGGTAACCTTTCCTCACAAGTGCGAGTATTTCTTGTTTTTAGGGAAAAGTATGAAAAATAAGAGGTAATAGTGTGTAAAATCACTCACTCTTCGTTATAGTCGACCGTCATGAAAGGGACGAACTGCAGTTTGTTGATGTTAGACGTGATTGAGATGACTCGTTTTTCGTTTTCGGTCAGCGTCGCTTTTCCGCTCAATTTCAAATTCGTATCGTTGACCACCATCGATCCGTGAATGTCGTGGGGAATATTTGCTGGGGGAAACGTAAATCAATTGTACCACTTTCCCTCCCTCGGTTTAAGATATTCTTCAATTTGAGATTTTTGGATTTTTCTTTTATGCATTCGAGAAAATTTTGAGATTATTGGCAGCCATTTGAATTTCTAGACTTGATCCATGTTGGTCGACCAATTCTACTAATAACTCACTGGTATTCTTCGGTGTTACAGGCTGCGCTGCGGACTGCGCACTCGCGTTTTTATCTTTCTCTTTTAAATACTCAACACGCGTCAACGCTTCTTTCAGAATGAACTCCAATTTTGCCAGGATGCCCTGCTTGTGTTTCAACTCTTCCATCTATAAATCAAAAATTGCACGGCTGGGGTTCGGGGACAATCTAAAATCTCCAGTTACCGTACCCTTGGAAATTGAACCGATTTTGAGTTCTGCCAAGTCACTCCAATCTGTCAATTGGTCCCAACAATAAATGTGATTTACTTACTGCCAATTCCGTGGCACTAATGGCCTCCTTGTATAGAACCAAGGCGTTTTTTACGTCACCCTTCTGATCAGCGTCCAACGCTTGGTTCAAAAGAAATCTACACTTGGACAACATGACCATTTCAGGTTGTTTCATCTGCCGGGAACTTTCTGAAAAGAGCGGAAGACAATTCTAGAGCTCCGAATTTACACTGCACACGGATCAAAACATCAATGATCCCAAATCCACTTTAACCTAACAAAGAACTCAATAAAGCCTACCTAGCGGCTTCGTAACTCCTTCGAATGACCGAACTAAATTGATAAAATCCAACAAAAGGACAGAAGCCAGATTCCCTAGTCCGGCGCATTTGCAGACTCAATATGACCGAAAACCAATCAATGTGGTTAAATCGCGGTAGACTTGATGGAACGAGCCTGATTGTGATATTTTACCATACCTCACAGTACCTAGGGCTATTATGTCAGTGATTTAATCAACCTAAACCAGGCCCTCTACAAGGAATCGCATATTTGAGTGATATTTTAACACCGACCACTTTCTATTACTGCGTGTGTATAGTATATTATACTTGATGCTGTAAACATCTACCGTAAGTACCAACTGAGGGGTAAACAGTCAATTGATAGGTAAATGCAAAACGGTTGAAGAATTTTCCAGTATACCATATTCGCTACCAATTGACCCCTTGCTGGTAAGCAGGATTCAAAGTAGACCAATAGCGGTTGAATCCGTTTTCAACAAAAGTACCACCGATATTTTTGTCAATGTGTGAGTCCAGCCATACTTGTCATACTGAATGGTTTCTACATTCGGACTGATTATCGTTCAAGCAATAAGGTCATACTGGGTACAGAAATTTGCGCAGCTCTTTTCCTATACTCTTCAGCTCTGTCGATCCACTCGCGCCTGTCAGCAAAAGAAGGGAAACTCTGGGCCAAATCCATCAGCAGCTTGGCCGCCTGGCTGTAATAGAAGGCAGCTGAGTCGACGAAACTATTCTGATCGCATTCGATAGCTTTTTTGGCGAGGTGGACGGCCTCTTTGTACGGTCCGGCCAGGCGGGCTCTTTTTCGGGCAACCGGGTCCATCGAAAGGCAAGTAAAGCTGGTGAAACACGGAAGGTTACGCGCTGTTATTCGCTACCCTATTTCTCCACTGCGAGCGATTGGGTGAGATATTGCGCGAATTATTGTGCAATTGCAAGCAACATTGCGATTTAAAGCGAGTCGACGCGGATTTCATGGCATTTTCTTATGCTTTTAATCGGTATACTGGTATAATCTAATTACAGTGGTATACCCGAGGTGTTAACATGCGTGGCACTAAGAATGGTGATATCCATAAACTGTAACAGGAGACATGAGTGTCAAGCTTACTCTAAATCTAACAATGGCACAGCTCAATGAGGCTTGGGTTTGTGTCCGTCGACGTAAAAATTCCTTGTAGCTTTGGGAAGAGTCAATTCAAGGCCGTCCAGCTCTTTGTTCAAGACAATTTGACACCCGAGGCGAGAGTTTTCCTTGAGGAAGGGAGCCAAGTCGAGGAGATCTTCTTCTTTTTCAGTTGCCAACGGAAGTTTATCAAGCTGCCGAAAGAAAGGGCCGGGGGGGTAAGAATTTGGGAGTAGACAAATAATATTGCCCCCTTATCTGTTCAGTAGGTCCTTTAAGGTAAACTGACCGATGTATGGTCAACGTAGACATGACAAGTGGTACAGGCTAGGGACGCCTCGCAAGCGCCTTCCATATGAATCCCATGGCGATGAGCCAAGTATAAAACGTTGTCGCCAATTTTTCCTCGCACCTTTCTTTTCACTCCTTCCGCGTCCACGAATGTCACACTCACAACCTGTAAATTTCAATAAAAAATCTTGCACAAATGCATGACGAGTCTCATTTTTGGTGGCACCACAAAAGATTTCGGAGGTAGAACTTCGATGATTCCGGAGGCTGAACTTTGATAATTTCTTGAACCAATTTGATGGGATGTCAGCCCCCAGATGCTGCCAAGCCAAATTTAGTTCAAGTTTAAAATAGCAAAATTTATCTCTCTGGCAGGACTCGAACCAGGCACCTGTTGCTCGATAGGCAGACACTTCTGACCCTTCTGCAACAGGTAGCCTGGGTCCAGAAAGGCAAGGAGGTGCACTCAAGTGACACATTACCTTTGAGAAACTACTATCTCTCCGAATGATTCAGAAATCTGTTACTCGTTGGAGAAAATCGGAAATGGCGAGGTTTCTTTCCAGACGGTAACTTGAGTGTACCTCCCAGAATATCTGGACTCAGGCGCTCTGATGCAGAAGGACCTAGCTGCCACCTATTGAGCAGAAGGTGCCTGGTTCGAGTCCTGACGGAGGGTGAGATTTTATTCGTTGATAATCCAACTCCGATCTTTTGCAAGCAACTCAGTCGTAACCTTTGAAAGGATATTATTCGAGTCTTTCTCGTTTTTTGTAAAATTTTTTCCTCTCTTCCTGAATAGAAGCAAATTTTTCTCTCTGTCCCTCTCTATCTCTCTCAATATTCATTCGCATTGACAGTGACTCACCTCTTCCTCAGTTGCCGGATCTTTCCACTCGAATTCGCCGTGACGAAGAATTAAACCCACCCTGAAATTGCGCTGGTCTTGGTGATGAAACACTCCCAAACCAGAATTAGCGGCTCTCGCACGGCCCAAAGGACGAAATAATTTTGTCAGGAATCCGTTATGAAAGGGTAAAAACATTAGCGTAGGTAATTTGATTCTTGAATTTAGAAAAATGCGAAATTGAATTGATGATAAGCCAGAAATAACAAAATAAGCCCAAAAATAATAATGAGTTATTGGCTGGCAAGGGTCAACGGCAACGCATCACATCAAGGACACGCTATCAATCCAAACTGATCCAACAACAAACACTATCAATCCAACGACCTTAACAACAACAGCAACAACAACAAATGTCAAATAAAAAATTTATTCATGTATGCCGCACTGCTTTTATGAGAGACAAACCAAAAAACAGCTAGTTGAGTTGATTTTCCATGTACATTTCATGCTCCTGCTAAAAACTAATACTAGCATCCGCTTATAGTTGCCGTAGAAGTACCCTAATAGCGATGACCCAGCACAACGTGAATCTACCTTGAGGTAAGAAACAAACCTAACGCTATTATTATGCACTTACCTGTATCCTGTGTTCTTTACCTGTGTATCCTTCGTTCATTGTCGGTGGTATCTTCTCTTGGTATTCTTATACCTACCTATATTTCATTCATGTTAATTTATTGGTAATTTTCTATGTTCTATTCTATTGTATCAGCAGAAACAGCATCTCTTTCGTATGAGGTGTTTATTTATCTGTTTACCTTTAGGCTGACTTGGACATCCTGAAACAACACGTACCATGGCTTTTATGGAGTTTGCCGGCTGCGCGCTGACAGCTTACAGTCCTGCATTGGCTTTGTTTATTCTCACTGTAAGCCATGACCCTGTGCGTATCATCATCATGGTAACGAGCGCCTTTTTCTGGCTGGTGGCGCTTGTGGTATCTTCACTCTTTTGGAATTTCATCACATTCGGTCATTTGATGCCGCTTTGCGTTCTCTTCTCCGTCGCGATTCAAGAAGTTTTCAGGTAGGCACAATTCTTTATTCCGGTTAGTGTTAATAGGCGTTTGTCATCATTCGCTCTCTCTGCTGAGTTCATCATGGAAGAACTAGAAGGAAGCTCCACTCCATAGGAAGTTTCGTGAAGATGTGACACGTGGCGCTCCCAAGCGAGTACAAAAGGAACTAGCTAAGTTCTCAATCATCCGGTACAGGTTACTAGTGATGGTCTCAGATTATCGCAAGAGCAAAAGGGCTCAGCACTGGAAATTTGACTCGAGCTCATTGGTAACTCAGCTGCTCAGGTGTCATACACAGTGTCATTCCTGAGGTCCTATTATTTATCCTGCACCTATTTGCCTTATTGGGAATGTGAAACGCTAGCTAACGGTTTGCTGGCAAACTATTTTTGACTGATTGTTGATTACCCTCCCATTTGATAGCGCACGTGAAGCCAGCTTTACGCTTGCAAATCTGTAATAAGTATTTGAAATTCTGGTAATACGTACATGTGCATCTGTGAGCTTTTTCACAGATACTGTTTCTACAAGCTGATGAGAAAAACTGAGGAAGGACTTCGCAGCCTCCGCGTGCCCAACACGAATACGGACATGCTTAAAAACCGACACTTGGTACCCTACGTCGCTGGACTTGGCTACGGGGCGATGAGTGGCGTCTTCTCGCTCTTCAACATTCTTGCTGCCTTGTCAGGACCAGCAACCGTTGGCTTTCCGGACCCGGTAACGGGAGCTTCGCCCTCGCCTTACTACGCATTTTTCACAGCCGTTTTCACAATGTTATTCACCATGCTGCACACAGTCTGGTCTGTGGTATTCTTCGACGCGGCCGATGAAGCTCGTTGGCTTAGGATGGCTTGGGTCGTGTGCAGCCATGCTGTCGTGTCTTGTCTGACATTGCTTCACGTTCAAGGGCTCTATGCTGTCAGTTTTCCGCTTACTGTCCTCGTACTCGCTATATCAAGTTACATGGCGTACCGGTCAGTCACAACTGGGCCAACTAATTGAACATTATTACGCATTTCTTACCACGTTAATCTGCCTATTGGAGGATTAACCTTGCCGAATTCGCAAGCTGGACGGTTGGATAAATAGCGCAAGCAGATTTCGGTGGAGGAAGGTTAAATGAAAATCAGTTGGAACCGTAGGCTCGTTTTTATCAAAACGTACCAGTTTTCATCCAACAATGTGACTGCAGCTCAAGATACGTTGTCCTGACTCCCAAGATAGGTTGTACACCTGTAGCTGGGTTCACATGTATTACTCAATATCCATCAACTGATTGATCAAGCCTTCCCAAAATCAATCGGCAAAAACAGTCATTAGCCCTTCTCAAATGTTTTTTCAAACAATGAAAACACGGGAAGAACAAGTTAAAATCATTTTACACGACAGAAAGTCTCTCAATTTAACTGATGCTTGCCCTTCCTATCCGAATCGGTTTAAAAAAGTTGAATATGAAGCTAAATTTTTGATAATATTGTTCAAACGTTACTGGTTTTGTATCCTCGTCAGCTTCATTTGACCTAAGGCTTCTTTTGGGTGATCTTCTGTGCCTACTGAGTTGCAGAGATGTCAGACTTTAAAGCTAGATTCACATGTGCGTTTTTCTCTGCGTTTTGCGCATGAGATCTGATTGGCTGCCAGGTAAAGTTACCTGGTTAAGTGCGCGCGCGTAAAACCGGCAGCCAATCTCATTCGCAAAACGCAGAGAAAAACGCACATGTGAATCCAGCGTAATTGTGAAACTATACGCTATGGAAGTAGGTTGCAGTAAAAAGCGGTTACCCTCTGTAATACTGGCTCATAACAAAATCTGTTTAGTACATGCCTAACAAAATTTGGCGTTTAATGCAAAATCAATTAAATTTTTCCTACCTTAGATTCGATGTTTGTTATGAGCCAGTGATCACCATGGCATGACTTCCGCAGGGTTTAGTGGTTTTGTACGGTCATATTAACGTGAAACGACAATTTTGTTTACCCCACGGTCGTACTGAGAAAAATGCGCATTGCTTTCATAAATTACTGAAACGGAAAACGTGTGAGAGACGACCATCGTAGGCTTGAGTTATCCATCCGTGAGGTGATACCTGTCGAGTACTTTTATATATACCTATCATTTTATGTATATAGTATTATGCCATTGGAGAGGCACTAAACATGAGCATTTATTTCTAACCTGAATTTCCCCATTTACTCTTTATAGCATTATGGACAATTATTGTCCCTCTGCCGATATTTTTCACTTAATTTGTTTACTGATTGCCGAACGGTAAAAAATGGTTTTTCCCACCGAGTCTAAATTTTTTTTTACCTATGGATAATTTTTTTATTGAGGCGTGTATTTAAAATATTCCATCAATTGAGTACTGGAAGAAAAGATGTGGCGAAATGTAATACAAAGCAAGCCTGGAACAGAAGAAGTACAACATTATTAGCTGCACCTTTGTACCTATAATTAAAATTAACCTATAATAAACTGATGGATTGCACGATTGATTTCATTTCAGATCCTCCTGTCCATTCGCCATTTTGAAAAATCGCAATTTCCCATTAGGACAGCAGAAAATCGTTTCGATTTATTCTATCAAAAGCGAAGATGATTGGTGAAAGCAGATACCAGCGGTGCCCCAATCACTTTTTATAGTTTTATAGATATAGATAGGAGAATTAAGAATCGAAATGATAGCGGGGAAGTGTTGAATTCAACATAGAATAGGTAACACTGATTTTCTCGGAAACACCCGCTTATATTTATTCGTTATCATAAGGATTATACAACGATTATACGTACCTATCTAGAATTATTTACAAGGGCATTTTAATACCTATATTCATTCGAATCGTTCAACGTTCAAATTCTCAAGGGTATAATATATATTTTTTATTTATTTTTTATCGAAGAAAAAAAATGAAAACGACAATAGTCCTCCTTAACACTATTTTATTATAGTATATTCGCGATAGTCGAGACATAACTTTCAACTCAAAGCCAATCAAATCAATGTGATGTCAATTGTAACTCCTGGGTTAACGAACTTAATTATAAACTTATTATTATATTAACTTAATTAGGTATACGTACAACGATATAATGATGCATTTAGGTAATTTACCGCCTAGACTTCCACTAACCTAGGGTTACAAGATTATTTTAGTTCATTCCCGTTAATTTTCCCCCTCCATATGTACAATAACGGCTCAATCTTTTCTTCAAATTCAAATTAGATCTTACAAAGTTCTTCAGACAGAATTCATTTAAGAAAATAAATAATTAAATCGGGGGAAGGGGGATTGAAAAATGAACGCGAGAAAATAATTCGAACAGAATCAAAAGTTTGAATTCCAACTTACTAACTAAATCACAGTTACAAACACCCAACTTTTTCCAAATTTTTTCACGCAATTTTTGAAAATGGGAGCGGTTCGATGAAATGAAATTAGGATCGTTCCAGCTGTGCAAGCGGTCAGAAAGAATAAATTCGTTAATTTTTCTTATCCAGGATTTGTCAGAATTGAACAAAAAAAAAAAAAAAAAAAAAACAGATTCAAACCATGGTTAACTTGTCATTATTTAACCTACCGCGGAAATGTTGGGACATTTCAATCATCGCTCAAATAACAACACCTGGGCGCCTATTCTGTAACCTGAAAGCAATATGTCTTTGGAAATCAATATCGATTTGCCATGGCAAATCTAATGACAACGTATGACAATTTGTGTAATGAATCGATAGCGACTGCCAAGACATATTGCTTCAATTTTACAGAATAGGCCCCCAGCTATCTTGACGTGACTTCAAACACAATCCGGCTTTGCTGAATTTTAAGTAACTGAAAATATCCTAATTCACTGTCATTATGGCAACCGCCCGTCGTCCTCTGTTGAAAACGACGCACGACTTTCTTATACTGTTCGGTCCTACAGGAAAATCTGATGGAAAAGTTACAATCTAAAGTTTGGTAGTCAAAGTGTGAAACTTAAACAAATCATGTGGTATTTACACGGCAATTTTGCAAAAAGTGAAAACGATATTTATATACAGCTAATCGTAAAAATAATGCCTGTAATAACATTTTTAAAATAATAGCTATCCGATGAAACTTATGCCGCAAACTATGAAAATTAGCCTATTTACAAAAATCAGACGGGTACATCGGTGTAATTGATACATAACTATTAATAGAAATCCGACTGTACAAATCTGTATTGCCCCTAAGTATATTTTTTACCTAAATTAGCGGTAGATTATTTTTTCCGTCGTTTATTCGTATTTTTTAATTTTTTTTCGATAGTTTTGAACGATCAGCTAAATAAAGAGATCCTTGGGACGATTCGATAAAAGTTCCAAAATTCCATTTTTACAAAAAGGCGGCGACTAGATACGAACCTAAAAACATTTTGCTGACGATCGATCAGACGATATTGCAAAAAGTGTCCTGAGGAATGGGAAACTACACACAAGCGAGTTGAACTTGTTGCTAGGACGAGGTTACGGCAAAATCTATTCGGACACGAGAAATTCGACGACGCTATTGGAAAATCGAAAGAGATATTATTTAACATTTCGTCGGATTTTTTATTCTCCTCAAATTCTCCGCAATCACTCAATTTACAGAAAATTTAGGTACCTACCAAAAAAAATTTAGAAAAAAGAACTGAAATTGGCGGCTATTCTGCAAATTCAAAAATGTGATGTTACAAAACCAGATGGGGATGGTATGCTCGATTGAGCGTGCGCATGCGCATTGGAGAAAAAACTTATGCTTTTGGTTCAATGTGCATGCGCACTTGCTCTTTGCAGCTGTATGACTGGAACATCCTCAATCTTTCATGTCTCTTTGGATCAGCAGAATCGCTAGGCCTAACTTAATTGTTTAGCAGCGAGTTGAGAATTTTTTGAAGATTCAACTAAAACAATACATCGATTAACCTACTGAGAAAGCCTTGGAAGGTTATCACTCTGAGAAGGGGATGCAATCAGGGGAATGATGTAAGGTATTTTAGTAAATCAACGTCTCCACCCAGGTGAGGGTAAGGAACGGCGAGGAATGATACTGTAGGTAGGTGCTGATTGTAGGTTAGAGGAAAGCCGGAGATCCATGTGTTCGTCGCTCGAGTTCTTAAGAAATGCTGAATTATCGAGCTCGGCATCGAGGCAATCAAAGCGTCGTGCATTATTCTCATGGCGTTGTCAGGGCCTCAATCGATGGTTGCCAGGAACGCTTGAATCCTTATGGAAAAGCAGTAACAGCAATGGTTTTACTGTCCATCTCGATGGTTGGAAGACTCGGGAATCTGATGATCTGTTCCTCAGCACTGCAGACGTTTGGATCCTTCCTGAACAGGGGCTCCAGCCGAATCGTCAAGTTGCAGCATAACTCGGAAGCTGCAGCTGTGGAATAGGAATCTGCAGCTTGTGGGCAGGAAGCTGAAGCTTTAGTGCAGGAAGCAGTACAACCTCGGTAGCACGCGGATTTGAAGATTGTCTTCACTTTTGAAGCTCAGAAGATCTTAGTTCTTCGACAGACGCCACTGAGAGTTGTTTGGTCGTTTCTTGAGTTTGAAAATCAAAGGCGTTAGATCGTACGACCCATTGCGTCCATCCGAAGAATAAGCAAATCGCTGAGTTGGTCTCGACTGTTGCAGAACAGTGCAGTCATGCCGGCAGTTTTGAAGAAATTTCAATTCTTAAAATTTCGATGGACAAGAATTGCAGACGATGGTGGGCGCCGTCTTTTGGTGTGGAAATCTTTCCTCTCTTCCGGCTGCGCAGGTGAATCAAGACCTTGCTCATCCAACAACACGGCAGAAGGATTGTTCTTATTACCGAGAGTGTTGACGTCACATGCTGTGGAAGCTTCTTCCGCTTAGTTCGCGTCGATCGATGGATTTCGTGTGCTTTCGATCTCGCCGGCTGCAAGAGCGGCCTGAAGCAGCTGAAAGCTCATCATCAGCACGACCAGGTAAACACGCAAAATGGCTGCAATGTACGTTGATTTTTACCGCATCGTCAAAAACACTGAGTGATGAGTTACAATTTCATTTGGACACTTGGAATATTTACGCTGAGTAATTGAGAAATTCAGGAATCGGGAAACGGGAGATATCGAATGAATACCATCCAAGGCCATCGTACAGAAACTTCAAGCGGCACTGACAATATTTCTAGTTAGTCGCGTACATGTTTACAACTGAAAAACCAAAGCTAACGTCTTAATGTAATGAATCGGTAAAGCAAAATATGGAACAGGGGAGCAAGGATTTTCTGGCAAACTTAACACCACATTCCCTCAGAGAGGAAAAGTGCTGAAAATTGCCCGCTTCCGATTGTTGCTCATTTTTTTACAATATAGGAACAGTAAAACTAGCCCCCTGTTTCAATTTTTGCTTCGATTAACTAACAAAATGTTACAGAACACAATACATCAGAAAACGACTTATAACTCATAATGAAACACCTTAAGAGTACTAGATACAGATCACGTACGAATCGTGCAAATTTCGCGTAATCTAGCGCAGACAAGCACCTCAACTGTTTCTTGCCTTCTTCGCTGGCGGTGGACCGTCTGAAAATCGAATTGAATAAAAAAATTAGTAAAATTATGGCATCCAAGGTCAATGTTTTGAATTCTTGGTCTTAGTCGCCTCCAAATCAGTTAAATTCCGAAATTTCACATGAAATATGAGAGTTTTTTTTCTAAAATGTTTGAAAAATTTAGTTTCGAGAGAGAAAATTTGGAGCTGAAGGTTTTGAACGAATAACTATTACGAAGTCGGGAATATTACTTTTTGGCGCAAGTCCGTCGCTACTCGATTCGTCCGCCCCGCGAGCCGATGGTAACGAATACTCGGCCTCCTGCGCTACCTGGAAACACACAAAACCACCACATGAGGCATGGAGGGGGAAGAATTTGTAATTTTAAACAATGCGTAGCCAATAATTCGTGGTTTTTAAATCAAGATTGCAGGCGACTTGCATTGCTATCAATAGAAAAGGTTAGTTAAAATTGGCAATACAGGGTGTTCACCTGAGGAATATGAAACCGGCTGGGGATTATAACTAATTTCCGACAAAAATCATTCTACAACATTTTTTACTTCCATATTTACAGAGTAAATGGAAGTATTGTGATCGTCCTAAAATCGAGAATCGGAACGGAGCTTCAGAAAAAACTTTTTCTTACACACATTTACTCAGAATCACTTCCTGAACAAGTGTCTGTGTGTCCGTTAGTCCGTCTGTCCGTCTGTGGTCATTTACAAAAATGGCCATAACTCCCTCATTTCTCAACCTTTTTTCAAATTTCTTGAACTGAAATGTTTGTCTCGGCAAGACCTAACACCCTGTTTAATCGGAATTTGGATAACGCACAGTACTTCCGAGATATTTGCATTTTTAGTGTTTTATATTTTATTTTTTTCCGGCCGCAAAAATGAACCGATTTGAGCGTTCTTGGTCTCAAAATCTTCGTTTTACCTTGCAGAATATGTGGATATTTTTTACATTCCGAAAATGTAGCGTTTTTTCATTTTGGGCGAATTTTAAAATTTTAATACTGAATTTTTTGATATTTTTGACCTAAACACTTTCAAAAGCAGTCAAAATATGATCAAATTGTGTCACAATTTTACGTTTCAAAATATGGAAGTATTGTGTGTTATCTACGCACCACTGGTTTTAACTTGCTTCTAAATGCCACTTTTTTGACTTTTAAGATTTTTCCGTGAATCGGACCTTAATCCACTTGAACGGCAATAACATCCTAAATTTACCAAGAAAATTCAATTTTGACTATACCGTTGAAAAGAGCAATAATTTCTCAATCAATAAAATTTTTTTAGCTGGTTAAAAATTTGATTTGTTAGTGTTTTGAAAATTTTGATTGGTTAAAAATTGGTCGGAAAAATGCATTTGGTCGAATTTCGTAGATCGAAAAATCTTAAAAGTCAAAAAAGTGTCATTTAGAAGCGCGTAAAAAAAAATGTTATAGAATGATTTTTGTTGGAAATTAGTAGTAGAATCGATCTCTAGCCGATGGCATATTCCTGAGGTTAACACCCTGTATAGTTCAATGAACAAATGCAGGTACTTGGAATATAGGTGTACCTACTACTCAAGATATATACCTATATGAAGTAAAAAAAAGTAAAGTAAACCGCCGTTCCAGGCGTTGGCTTTTCGCCCGATAACCGAAGTTGTCCCGGGCATGCCCTGCCGCTCTCAAATAGAGGGTCGGAACTATTCAGGACATGTGGCTCTAGTCTCATAGCACTTATGTACTGTGATACACGGCTACTCATTGCCTCAAGCCCCTTCGAGTGGAGAGGGACGGGAGCCTATTTATTAAGATTAATACCTACCTACTTTACAATCAACTTGAACAGAAAATTACAATAAACAGAGTGCTGAAACAGTTAAGAAATAAATCTACGTCAAAAATTGAAACAGTTCGATCACAGTGTGATTTACCTCAGTCGATCGCAGAAGACGAGAAAAATAAAACGCTCAAATTATGAGATAATTTTTTCAAAATCGTTATCGTGAAATTTGTTTAATTTAACCATCATATTAAACTCGGCATAACAAAAACATGCTCACAGCCAGCATAGACTTAGTTCAGTGAGACTAAACCATTCAAAAGCCGATAACAGACACGAATAATTTTCCTATAATTTTTTTTCTTTTAGAAGGTGAATGTCTAACGAAAAATAAATAACAAAATTAACTAAACATACACTGTGCGTAAAAACTGGTTGTAATTAAACATAGGGTATTTCACTATTTTCTTGAATGCCAATATTACGAGTATTAATTCAATTAAAGAACTAATATAATATTATTATCGCGTATACTAGCATGAGGTTCAAGTTTAAAAAATTTAACGCGCGGTTTTTTCTCGATAGAATTTGACGTTCGGTGAAAAAAGTGAAAATACCCTATTTTAAAAACTCTGAATCGCAATAATATTATCAAATGTTCAACGCCATCTTCATCGAAACTCTTCAACGAATCAGCTGTCTTCTTCGAATGTCAAATCTTCGTCGGTTCTTCAACGCTATGCCGCTATCTTCATCGATTCTTCACAATTTCTTCGACTCTTCTCCGAATTGAAGTCTTCACCCGTAGACTAAAAATCGTTGGTGTCGACCGAATATTATCCTACCTAATATTTTTTGTGGCGTGGACTAATATTGCAGACACGAGGGTAGAAAAATAAAATACTCACCTATGGAGCAATTAGAAATCGATTTTCTTAAATGCTCAACGGTACTTATTAATGAAGGTACGTTGGAGGAAAATTGTTGACTAGCATGAAGTTCTAAGCGCCCATAGGGCAAAATTTGGCCTTCGATTACAATAAAAACGAATAAATTTATATCATCTGAGAGAAGCAGTAAATTTTTTACAGCATTATTTATACAAATAGAATGTTCCTAGAACACAAAACAATGGATTAACAATGAACGAATTAGTCGATCATAAAAATAAAGGTTAGGCGTATATTCAACATTATTTTAAATTTATGCAGCACTTTCAAGGTAATCAAACGATTTTTCGCCGTCCACCAATCAGGATAGGTACATTTTTTTTGTTAGTTCCTCTACTAAACTAATCAGTATCCTCAACGAGCGTTAGGTATATCAAATAGTGGTAATATCAATTTCTTTTTTCGTTACACAAAGGAATTGAATTGTTTGTACATTTTTGTAGTGCAGTGACGTGAAAATTGCCACATTGCTTCCTTCAGTGGTCAACAATTGTATTGTACATACAATTTTCGTGTAACTTCAATCCCTATTTTACAACACACCAAAATCTCCCCGATATGCCAAACTGAATCTTCTGTTAGCGGTGACTCCATTAGACTAGCTGGTCCTGAAATTTTGGCAACTTACCCCGAACACGTACACTAAAAAGAACTGATATTCTCGTCCTTCATTTTGATTTTTTTTTGAGAACGTAGGTATCCCTACAAAAACCCAAAAGTTAAAAAAAAAGGTTCCACAGAAACGTTAGCCCTGGTGAGATCATCTCCAACTGACGAACAGTGGGAGCGAATAGTGATCTCACATTCAAACATCGTGAATTATGTGGGAACTTAATCAGTGGAAAATATCGAGGGTGAAGTGGCAACATGACCTAACTCATTTTTCGCGCCGAATCGATTGGTGAGCTCAGATTGGACGAAATAACGGAGGATTGTGTGAAAAATCGAGTTCATAAAAAGTCCTCATATTTAACACCGTCAGAAAACGTTTTTAGTGTGTCCGGAAAATTTAGGAAAAATGAGTTAGGTAATGTTGGTATAGTTATTATTTAGGTTGGTACTGCGCACCACCAGAAATGACCGCTGACTTGACAAAATTACTAAATATGATCAAAAAATTTGAAAAATCAAAAAAATTATCTGAAACATTGTAATATTCCTAATTCTATTTACTTATAGGGCTGATAAATCAATCGTCAAATCTAAGACTAAGAGCACTGTTTTGATATCGCAGACCGACTAGAGAAATATTGAATTTGGACTAGGCTGGTTTCTAAATCATGAAATTCTTGACAAACATACGAATGTCGAACATTTAGGCCTGTGTATCGATAATGAAGACAACAGTGAAATTCAGTAGTCGCATCTGTAATAATCAGGCGCAGAGGAATAGACAACTCCCCCATTCAAGCCCAAATAAGAAAATCTAATTGAAAAGAAATGGCAAGAATTACCTGAACCTGGTTACGGCTGTCACTCGCAGGGTCGTCCCGAATAGGCGGCGGTGCAGTCCAACTTCGGGTAGTCTCGGGCACAAGGGGCGGTTGCGCAGACGTCTGATGGACGGACCCCTCAGGCTTCGACTGCGAATACGAAATAGGAAAAGATAATGATCCATCATAGTTTCTTGGGGTCATGATGGCGGCCGATGGACGCAATGTTTGAGACGGGTCAGGTTCCAATGGGGCCCCCTTCGTAGAACGGTACAGTATTGCAGCTGTCGTTGTGATGGGAGTCAGCATGGTGCATCTGCCTCCGTCTTCCCCGTACATCATTATTGGTGCTCCCACTTGATTGCCGTAGTGTTCTGGCTGTCCAGGGAAATTCCGATGAGGCTCACCCCAGACCGTAGAGCACAAGGGGACTCCAGAATCGAACGATGATGACGAGGAGGTTGATAAATGTGAGAAACTTCTCAACTCGTTGAGGCGTTCAGCCCCGCCAGGAATGGCACGATTCTTGAGATTGCCAAGGGACATGGGATCACGAAGGAGGGAAGGGATCCGGGATCCTAAATTTTGTTGAGGCTCCCTGCTAAATTTGTTAGCCTCCTGGTCTCGGTCGTCATCCCCAGAAAGGCTGTCTTCCGAATCAGAATTTCGGATCAGGATCGGCGAACTCACCCGGTTGGATTGAATTCGCTGCGACGTCCTCGTTCTCGGCATTCGGGAAGATCTAGATCTCTCACTAAAACCGACGAGCTGCCGAATCGAACTCTTGTCGTCTCTCGTCTTGTCCAAAACGTTCTTGAGTGGCTCTGGGAGAACAGAGGTGAATTCTCTAAAATATGGCACTTTCTGATTCACCTTTCTATCTTGGTTTCGTTTGAGGTATTCCATTATTCGACCGTTGATTTCCAAGAGAACACTCTCATCAGGCTCGTCGATTGCTGTCATGGGTACCGAAGTTTTGTCTAATGCTGGAGACCAACGGCTCCGTCCTGGTAACATTGCAAATTGCCAGGCAGCTGTGCGAATAATCTGTTCTTGTAGGTTCTCAGCGATACTTTTTTGCCCTTTCTGAACAATTCCGTCCACTGAAGGTTGATGTTCTGAGCCGGTTCCGATTTTTGGGACTTTAGCAAAAGGTGATAGTAGCTGAGAATCACCGATTCTTGGATCAACGCGGCAGGGGATTTTAGTAACTTGAGAGTTCAGAGGTTGGAGCTGACACGAAGCGGCGCGTTGAATAGTTTCGGGATTCAGTCTCTCTACAACAACGTGAGGTTGTGAGTTGAAGAAGTAGGCTCGCTTTTTGCCTCGACGTTGTCGGTGTTCAGTTGATTTCTCCTCAGAGACGCTGATTTTATTTTTCGGCGAATCTTTCAAGGTAGAAGAACTGTCATCTGATGATGGAGATGGGGTCAAAGTCGTCAAAATGTCAGCATTATCCAGCTCTTGGCAATCGTTTACTGTATCTTCCACTTGCTTAGAAACAATCGAGGAACAATCAGCTTCTGAAGATTTGGCAGTATTGCTATCTGACATTTCACAATCTGGACGTTCATTGTTGAGAACGTTGGGTTGAATAGTTACGATGCAACCAGCAGATGGTGTTGGAATTTCTGGATTAGAGGCGGGGGTATCCAACGGTTCACTTGAACTGGTATTTGTTGAAATATCATCGTTTTGCTCATATTTCGTGCAAGAATCGGATGGAATAGTGGTTGGACATTCATCCTCAGGTATATTGGTACTTTTAGGGGAAAGGCTACATAAATTTTTCATTGACTCAGTTATTTGAGATACATCGCTGGAGGCAACAATCGAATTTGGCACAACATCATCTTCTGACGCTATGGATTTTCCACCAGCTCCCAATCCGTTACATGGCTCATCATTTTCTTCACATTTCCCGCATTCCAAGTTGCATGAAGCTGCTTCCAGCAGGGCATCCTCAGAAGCCTTGCTCACGGCGGGGTGCAGTTGCATTGACGTCAAACTGATAGACTCTTTAGTGGGAAAGCTTGGATCTTCTACCACATCTACCACTTCATCTTCCACTTCTACTGGGACACTTAAACTGCCAGGTTCGTTTTCACAGGAAGAATTTTCCTCAGAGAGCAATTGGGAACCTTCTGTGGTTTCACTTATAGCCAATCCACCGAAAGGTTCTTCGACAGGGGGGTTTTCTTGATCCTTTGAAGAGGTATCTTCAAGAGTCTGGTGCACCTCCAGGGACTTAATCGATTGTGGAGCTTCATTTTGAACTGATGCTTCAACTGTGTCGCTGACAAGAGTGTTTATCAATCTGTGAGATTCGGTTTGCCTGTCATCATTTTCCACAAGAATTTGGGTGGTTAGCTGCGAGGCTTCGTTTTGAGCCAAAGCCTTGAGTGTTTGGGTTTCACAAGCAGGAGTCTCGGAATCAGCAGCTGAATCCGATGGCTGTGGAAAGTGTGATTCATCAAGTTCTTTATGATTCTCATCTTTTTCCACAGTGAGGGTTTCAGCATTCACGTTGTTACAAATGGGGTTTTCGGAGGACACATCGTTTGACGGGTTTTCATGGGTATCATCGTTTGACGGGTTTTCATGGGCATCATCGTTTGGCGGGTTTTCATGGGTATCATCGTTTGACGGGTTTTCATGGGTATCATCGTTTGACGGGTTTTCATGGGTATCATCGTTTGACGGGTTTTCATGGCTATCATCGCATGACTGCAGAACTTCAACAAGCTCTGGTGCTACAATCGTGTGTTCTGGAGCCATAACAGAACCCTCAATTTCCAAGTTAGTCACGTTTTTAACTACATCCTCAATGTTTGTGACGTCGGTATCAGCTATTACAGCTGGTGCACATATTTCTGTAGAAGCTTGAGGTGACGTTTCAAATTCAGGTGAACTTATTCCAGTAGAGGGAATTTTATTTTCCAAACCTTCCTTGTCTTCTTCAGGTGGTTGGGATGGCTGACTTCTTGTTTCATGAATATCTGTGCTCACCAATATATCTTGATCTCCATTTCTTTCCGTGCAGTTCTTTTTATCAGTGACCTTGCCATTGGAAACTGCTGACTCGTCATTTACACAATCTGATTCGTAGCCACCATCAGATTCTTTAGTAGGCAACGAATTAATAATAATTGAGCTGAATTTATCCAACACCGGGAGGGCCAAACCAGGCTGGGCAGGAGGGTTCTCGCAATTAATTTCACTGGTTTGATTATCTTCAATCACGTTTTCATCAGGCAACAAATCTTCAGGCTTGCTGGGGCTGAGAGGATTCGCGGTTTTTGTATTCAAATCTAGAATTTCAGCGCTCGAATCAATCAGTTGGGAAAGTGAGTTTTTCGGCTTTAGACAACTTTCAGAGATTTCAGAGTGCACTGGTTCAGAAAAGTTGACATCGGCTTCACTATAAGCACTATCAAATGTATCTGGTGGTTTCTCAAGTCGATCATTCAGTATTTGAGTATCATTCATCAATCCAACCGACAATTTTTCAGAAATTTGGTCAATTTGAGTCGTGGACATATCGAGGGCGTTATCCTGTAAACTAATTGGCAAGGTTGTGTTTGTTTGCTGGATTTTAGCTGTTATATCAAACGTTTCAGAAGACACGTCAGCCTGTGGCGTCATTTCTGCCAAGCCAATCTGGTTGCTCATTTCAATTTGGGCTGCATTGGACTCAGGCTCGTATGGCGATTTTTCAAGTCCATCGCATCTTGCAATTCCCTGTATTTTATGGCGCCCAATTTCAACAGGATACGCTTCAGAAGCTTGCAAATCAGCAGCAATAATCGTATTGATTCTTTCTAGTCTAGAATCGTTCTCGAGAGGAACCACAATTGCTTTGGATATCCCATTTTCAGGAGCTTGAGGAAGGACTTTGATGCCATTCGGAATCATATTCACATTGCAGGACACCTTCCGTTCTGGATCCACAGAATCATTGTCTGTGGATGTTGTTTTTTCCAACTCATGGGCCGAATAAAGATCGTCTTCCTCCGAAGCTATCCCACAAACTGTCATATTCCTGAGTTCTTCAATCGATTGCACAATCACAGCTGGTATCCCATTCGGGACAGCGGAGTTGGTTGCGTCCCCTGGAACTGGGCTACTGACCTCAATTTGGACTTCGGATCCCAAGTCCAATTCATCAAAGAATTCAGGTTCATGGGTCCCTGTTGGCAAAGTTGGTGTGGTTCTTTGGCTATATATGCAATTGTTTTTGTAACTGGCATCAGCTGGTTTTTCCACCGTCAATTCATTTGATTCTTCAAGACCAGTCACTTTACTAGCAGATGCATGATCCGACGAATTAGGTTGAATCTCAATCCTATTCAGAGGTGGATCCGTCTGGGGACTGACCTCATCATCAGAATCATCAACAACGATAGGAGGAGATAGAGGCTTCATACATCTGGACGATCCAGTGTATTTCTCAGCGTTTGGATTCACAGGGGACGCTGTCGGGTTATCAACATAACGATGACCATGGTCAGAAGTCACTCTTACTTTACCGACTATTGTTTCAAGATTTTTAGCTTTTTGCTGCCTAGATCGAGGAGACTGGTAATTCCTGGAAGTTCCAGAATGCAATTGATAGGCTGAGGGGTAATGAACTTCAGAGGGCAAGCCACAAGTCAGTGTTGTCAGATCAGAAACTACTGGCCGCAGTGGTGTATGAAGTTTGCTGAACAACGGAGGAACTGATCGGCCCTGGACAAATGTGCGTTTTTCGCCAAGCGGTTTTATTAATATCCGCACTTTTTGGTTAGGGCCTGTCTGCGGCTTGCGTCCTCGTCTGGGTGGATCGTTCAGATCAAAGCCAGGTATACTTTCAGGACGATTTGCATGGACCGTGAGATTTAGAGCGTTAGCATCTTCCTGGTTGTGTCCTTGTCTGGATGAAGTTGGGCATCTTCGAGACGACTTCGTGTCCGGACTTGGTTTTTTGTTTCGGATCGGTGGATCTGGACTGTAGGCGGGGGAGGGTGGTTCTTCAAATGACGTATTCACGTGGAGAGGTGTGGTTATGTCGTTCGTCCACTGAGCATTCCTCCATCCAAGACTATTTACCGGGAATGTGGAAACAGATGAGCGCCTTGTTGACGCTGTGCAGGCCCAGGTTGAAGGTCTGTTCTGGCGTTTACCAGTGATAATTGAGGATACATTATTTCTATGATGATCCACAGTGGGTGGTTTTTCTAGTCTCCCACTGAATCCCCTTTTTTCTGCCTCAAGGATATGGTTTATGGAATGGTCTGATGTAGGAGTAGAACTTGACTGGTCGTTCATAGATTTCTTGGAAATGCTATCATCGCTCAGCTTAGTTGAGGACAAAATATCTGTCTTGCCACCTCGGTAGGTTGGCGTTGTCACTGTTTTGTTGGCTGTTGATTGTATGATCAAGTCTGTTCCACAGGCAAGAGTATTGATAGATATGGGATTTGTGGCATGTTGATTAACAGCTAAAGTGGGCTGTTTCTTAGGATCAATCTGGACAGATTCTGAAAGTTTTCTTCTTTTGGGATCCCCAGGTGTGTAAGAAACCTCAACGATTGTGTTATTTTGGTTTGGCCTACTTGCAATATCACCTAGTTTGTTCAGAGGTAAATCGTTCTGTAGAATATCTTCTTTGGATATTTCTTCCATTAATTTCTTTGCCGGACCGCTCATGGTGCAAACAGCTTTTGTTGAAGTTTTGGTGGATGGTTCATCCTCCAATACAGGGCGGTTGACTATTTCCAATTTCCCATTGTTGGATACTACCTCCTCAACAGAGGATGATTTACTTAGGTTGTGCAGAGTTGTCATCAAGCCGTCATCTGCAGTAATTGACTCGAATTCGGGGTTAGAATCACCTCTGTCTGATTGTTTTTCGACTTCCTTTGGGTTGCATGAAAGATGAAGAGAACCATTTTCATCAAGTGAAGTATGTTCGTATTCAGCAGACTTCTCACAATTTGTATCAGTTTTTGAACCTGGCTCAACCCCACTGCCCTCGTACCCTTCCTGGTTGTCATCGTCATGAATCTCACAATATTTCAATGGATAAAGACCTCCCGCATTATGATTTTTCTTCTTTTTAGAGTAGGAACCATTTTTTGGGTTTGATTTTTGAGAACATGGAGATTGAGATGAATGCGAAGACCGTGTAATTCTTTTTTGCGCATCTTTGTGAGACTCGTCGTTTGCTGTCTCAATGATGACACAATCTGAATTTTCAACCACATCATATGTTGTAGGGCTTTCAGAAGTATTTAAACGCTTCAAGACGTAGCTTTTGCCTTCATTTAGTTGTTTTCCAGCTTCAGATACAACCCTAACACTATCCGTTTTATTAGTGGTGTTTTGTTTTGTTGGCCTCAGCAAATGATCGTTGGAAGATGGACGTCCATTATCGCATGGTTCCTTGATAGGCTGTTCTTTGAAAACAGATCCATCATCGTTACTCTTGGGAGATGAACCTTTGGCTCCTTCCGGTTCAGCCTCCTGTGGGGTGCTATGCATCTCATCAGAGAAAGCTGGGTCATCCAGCATTGCATGTTGAGCAATTTCCATCATAGGCGTTATTAAAGAAACAGGTGCATCCACAGTGAGTGGATTGTTGAGTTTTTTGTCGGTTGGTAAGGCACTATTTTCAACGGTTTTGAGAGCTTCTGTTTGGGACTTACTGCTCAGCAAAGATCCGCCACTGTTCCGAGCAGGGCAGATAATCTGACTCGCAGTACCCGGTTCACTTAAAGGCAAAGGTAGTTTTTCACACAAAGCAACACCACTATCGGCCGACAAGCTATTGGGGACGCTGGAACCTAATTTCAGAGGAACTTGTTGCGTCGGCAAAATCGCAGTTACGCAACAATCCTCACCAGGGAACTCCTTGCAAGAGTTTAGGTCGGATGTTCTCAATGATGATCTCGTTAGCACTCTGTTCTTATCGTTCAGCTGCTCGCCAATGACAAGGCTATCTTGGGAATGGTCTATTTTATCCAAGTTCTTTGGTTTACAGCCTTTAACTGGCTTTTCATGGTCGCGCGATTTTTTCGTTTCTGCTCCACTAAGAAATTTTTTCTTTGTAGACGTTCTGGCTCGCTCTTGGGCTTTGAGCTTCTTTTGTTTACAGTGGTTTTTGTAAAATGCACTTTCTTCATCGTTGCCATCATCTGCGCTCTTTAGATTTTTATCCTGAGCTGCCTTACAGGGTTCATGAGTCGATTTTTCAGATGCTCCGCCATCTTTGTGGGACTGGTAAGTTGTAACTGGTCTGCATATGTCATCGTCAGGAGTGAAATCAAACACGGAGAGCTTCCTTGGGCTTACTGGGGGGTTTTCGATTGATTTCCTTGCTTGGCTCTCGTTCAACATATTGTCTTTTAGAGCAGATGCCAAATCGCTTGGGTCATTGTTAGCCTGGTAGGTATCTGAAGGCAGGCCACGCAAAATTTCAGTTTTGTCGGACCTATTTTCACATTCCACTGTTGAAGACAGCACTTTACCGAGCTGAGATTCAGCCATTAGGACAATTTTTGTAGTTCTCATACTAACTTTGGCGGAAAAGCTTTTTCGCTGTGGTTTTGATGACTTCGACCTAGTTATTCTGGCTTCAACGGGAGAGGATTCAACAATAGCACCCCCCTTAACATTATCATCATTTGGCGATTCATGCTGTCCAGATTGCACGCCAGCAACACTTGACTCCAGGCTGACAACTACTGACTTTGTTGAAATCTTAGTGCCAAGATCGGGAGAAATGTTGGTACTTGCATTTTGACAAGCAATTATCTTTTCTTTGATGCCCTTGGGAGCGCAAGAAATGATCGTTGAGCTCTCCGGAATGGCCGATTTTGGCTTAGGTTGTTCTATTTTTGCTGCTCGAGAGAGCTCAATCTGTTCCGACAAATCTTCACCAACAGTGCTTCCATTCTGCACCGATTTATCTTTTTGATCAGCAGAATAGGGTGGATGCTCAGCCAAATTGGAAATAGGTTCAGTAGGTAATAGTGTTTCTTGTTCTTCACTGGATTTTACAGCATTGGCTTTGTTGAATGTAGCCAGATTGGGAGGCAAATGGTTGTCTTTTACTCTACATCCAACTCGATTGGCGACGTCGATTGGCATTGATACTGTACAATTCTCATTGGCAAAACCTGAAGATTTTTTAATCGCTTCTGGCTTTTTAATAGGTTTTGTGCCCAATTTTTCTGCAACTCCAAGGGCCTTCTTTCTCTCTGAAAACGAACTAGAGAGTGCAGAATTTGAGACCGAATTATCAGAATCACCACTGGCATCCACAGCTCCAGTGGTATTGCTTGGTTTATCATCAGTCAAATTGATAGTTGTTGTTGTTTTCTTTGAGGCCGGTGGCTTTGATGTACCAGTCCAGCATTGATATTGTTTCGGTTTACCGCAGAGTCCTGTTAAATTGGGATCATGTTCTGCTTTGGCAATTGGGCTCCCAACAATGTCCTTGGGAAGGGATACCACAATTTTAAAGTCCGTTTTCTTGGGAGAACTGGTAGCTTTTGTTGGAGAAGCTCCTTGACAGGCGTTCGATGTGCCACTGGTTCTCATTCGCTTTTCCAAAGCTTCTCGCTTTTTCTGTTGCTTCTCATTCGTACTCCCTTTTTGTGTATCCAATTCTTTCGCTACTGGAACGTTCAACGAACTTTCGAGATGGCTTTTAACAATTTTTTCTTCTTGCTCATTTTCCAAACCATTTTCCATTTTCAAAACCTTTGGTGACTTTGATGAAAAGCTGTTAGGAAGCAGGGATACTGAATCCTCACAATGTTTACTGGTGTTGTAGGTCAAGTCTGGTGAAAGTCTGTCTGTGGTAGTTATAGTTACTTCTGACATTCCCAAAGGAACGTCAGACTGTCCAATAGTAATCAAATCTTGGCCATTGTTTGGACCCGGTGACGAATTCAGACGAGGCCTGAACTCGATTGACCGGTCTACGTTCTCCTTTGGCACGTCGATTGAATGAATATTCTCGGTCAAGTTGCTGGACTCTGGCGATTGAAAAGTGTCAGATATCTTATTCGCCTTATGAGGTAGCTTAACTTGGTTTTCTTTCTTTGACTCACCACAAACTTTGGAACGCTTTTGATTCGGAACCTTCGGCAAAGAAGTTCTGTTGTGAATGATTGAAGGATTATCGACAAGGTCAGATTTGCTACCAATCTTGCCAGAATTTGTGAATTTCTGAATGATACTAGATGCCAAATTCGGCATGGCGCCCATGTTTGGTAGGTGATTTTCGGGAATTTCTGAAACAGCGTCAAGTGTGGTTACTTTTTTCTTGGGACCCTCACCAGCAGGAGATGCCAAAGTAGGACCAATCTTCTTCAGGGTTTTCGTTAGATTGGGTAGGGTAGACGTCGCGTGAGTTTCTGGGACTAAATTTGGCGGTTCTTCGCAAGGAACCAAATTTATGACTCCACGACTTGGATGCAGTTTAGGGAGTTCCTCTACACCCACAGAATTTGGAATTTTCGGTTTAGACTTCTTTTTTACACGCTTCCGCTGTTTGTATCCCTCCACAGGCTTAGCACAGGGGGGAACAGGGTTAGGCAACAAACTTTCTGGACTACATGGACGAGCAACATTCTCTCGTGGCTTTCCAGGTAATTGGGCCGTTTTTGAATTGGGCACTATTGCATCGCTGGCAATTTGCCAATTGTCATAGTTGATAGTGGAGTTATTGGGCATGTCGAATATTGTGAATTGAGGAAAACTCTGATCATCAGCCAGAGTCTGATCTTCAGGTGAGTTGGGTTCTTCGGCTACAACACTCTGTAGATCGAACACATCTGGAAAAAACAAGTCGTTTTTCTGCTGTTCGGTGACATCGAAATTTTCAGCTGGGTCACCACTTTCCAAGGGGGTAGCTGGGAGCGAACAAGCGGCATCACTCGCCTGTTCACCCAGCTGCCCAACTTTTCCTTCATCGTCAAAATCTGCCTCTCCATTGAACTCAACGAATTCAGCTGGCATGGGAGGCTCGATAATTTCCCCTGTTTTAGATCTACTTTTCCCCCTGTGTCCTGATGAAAACGTCATGTTTCTGGTTTGTGAAGCCAGGGTGGCGGATCCATGGTTTTTGGTATTTTGCGGTTGGGCGACCGGTTCGAACGCCACGCCCGATAAGGGCCCCACATCTCCAACATAATCTGTTATTGACACACCCTTGAAACAGCCCAGCAAACACTCGTTAATAAGTTTTTCATTGTCAGCCATTCGAGCCTGCCTTTTCCTCAAAGCCAGTTCTCATGCCATCTCAAACCCGCCCCAACCCATAACGAGGAATCGCCTCAGCTCGCTAATTCGACCAAGAGCAAGCTTGTAAATTGAAAAATCAAAAACGAGACTTACTTCGAAGCTGAATGCAAACTTAAAAGCACAAAAAGAAGAAGAACACTGTACAATACACCACTCGTCGTCTTGGGTTTTCTCTCCTCTGTATTCACTTGACGGCCAGCACTATTATTTGTTGGGCTGAGTCAGGTTTCCAATCTTCAAAGTGAATCGACGTCATCGTTGGTATTTCAGCAAACGTCCGCACTATACACAAACTAAAACCGTTCAACAATTTTGCAGACAGCGAAAATTAGAATAGACACACAAAAGAAGCGACAGCTCGAAACTACTCGATCGCAGGTTATTTTTCAATTTTCAATGGAGTACGACTTGAAAAACTCAGGGACCCACTGACTTGGGGCTCAGGTTCGCCCAGCGTTGCCAAGCGATTAGAAGCAAGTTACCGTATCAGCAACAGTATAGCCGGATGTTAGTGAGCTTTACTCGTGTACAGCGTCTAAAATGATCGTAACCGAGGCAGACTGTCGTCCATGTCAAGTGCTTGAAATCCGTCTAGGCTCTCGGCCAAGGCGAATGAAAGGGAGGAGAAATTATCGTATGTCTAGCAACGCTGGGCTCACGTCGTAGCTCCTGGCAGTGTTACCTCTAGTACTCTTGGGAGAAGAAGAAGAAGAAGATAATGGTAGCCTTAAAACACCAGTGGAGTTGGCGGTTTCATACGCAGATCATTTGAGTCAATTCCACTAAAATTTTTAAAACAAATTTTCACTCAAATTCAACGTCTCTTTAGTCATGGACACGTGCCAAACGGTTACTAAGGATGCGTAAAATTTGATGGGACGTTAAAATGATTAGTGATCCCAATCTTATAGTTCGTTTTCGACTCTCCAGGTTGTGCTCCCATTCTTCACTGACATCATTGTGTCTTACATCACATCATCATCAACAAAAATGTTCATGAGATTGTTGATAACTCCTGCAAGATGCATGCTATGTAAATCAAAATTTAATGCTAGTTTGAATGCGAAAAATTTAATTAGGTAGACAACTTATTACACCTATTATTTCTACAATACTATTATTTCTACCTATTATTTCTACTACTACCTATTAATTTCTACAACTCGGCCCTAGTTCCTGGATTCTGAAAGAAAAAAAGGTTTCCCCGACCCGTCGTACCAGCTATTTCAGTTTTCAACATGATCCGCAGTGTGATCGGTAAGCCAGTTGATGAAACTTGGATAATGTGACCTTTGACCTGATCTCTGGGGAGAATGTGTGCATGCGTGCCGGAGAGGCCAGGGAGGGTTGGCATAAGGGGCAAGTTGGCATTTTTTCAGTCTGTTCGAAAATTTCATCTAGCGTGTGGGGCCAGATGGCATTCTCATTTTGTGCAGTTTGATTGGCAAAATTTGCCATTATTTAATAATATCTAGGTATTTTAAGCCTGCCGACAGCCAAGAAAGCTACTATGAGACTTTTACATTGAAATTAATCTGTCAACACTATTCGGGCCGTACCTAGGTACCCCTAGGTTGTGCCTGATACCTCTCCCCCATCCTTCAAAATACCTCCTCCATTCTTCAAAAGCCTATGTCAACTTACCCTCTACCTTTTCATTCATGCGACTGTGGCTGTAAAGCTACTTTTTCATTCTAACCAATCATGGAGAGGCTCTCCAGGGGGGAGGGGGCTGGTGACGCGCAACTGACTGTTGCTGCAGAGCGCTGTTATTCTTGGGGAAGAGGCTTTCCAGACATAAAGGTACATTTGGAACGTGATCCGCTTTTTTGAAGTCTTCATTCCTGTACTACGCCGTGACAGGTTCGTGCCTGAAACTGCGAAGCGCCTTGTCAACAACGATGGCTATGACCTCAAGTGTCGCCACCACGACAACTCGACAGTTTCGCATTTTTGACGCCAATTTTCTTAAGGCGGCGGCGTTACCATCTCAGAATTTCTGCACTCTAAGCCGGATTCAGCCTCTGACATCAAATTTGTGAGTACCTATCGTTCTCTTGATTTACCAAACTATTGTTATACTGACGTGGAAAATTTAACCATCGTTTGGTTGCGGGATACCTCTGATCAGGCACATTTGCTTGAATTCAACACAATCCTTTGTCGTGATCCGCGCCAACGTACTTATTAACCGGGGACTAATTTTTTTCAGGAGCTTGATGGAACTCAAACCCGTGAATTACGAGCAGAAAAGATCACTGATTAAGTATTCACTCCACAGAGGCAAACGAAAAACTGTTAAGGCCGTCCTCAAACGTTTCTACCGACTTGACTGGTGAGCAAAAAAGATGAACAATTCAAAGGTCCTTAACACAACTCCTTCACCACCATTAGCCACGTCTTACAATTTGGCTTTTGTCTGAAAAGCCTAAATAACTTGAACTATCTCCACGATTTCTCGGCACTGACTACACTCTTTGAGAGCAAAATGTCAAGAAGAATTTTTGTCCAGGGGAATTTGGATTCGGACTATGTGCGGCCGCCACAAAAAGATGCATAAAAAATCGTTGGCTCGCAAACGACGCCTCAGACGGCACGTATTCACCAACGCTACGCAGAGTTGGCTCCTGGACACCATGGTCACCCGCTACTGGCGGCGGCCCAAATACTTACCTGATTCGCCTTACAACCCGTATCACAAACGCGAAGAGTTTTTCCTGACTCGGAGGAAACCTGCAGTCCCTGTGGCTTCTTAGGATATTCTGAACCAATCCTTCGGCACATAAGTTGTTGACTTTAGTTTGATTTTTTTCTGCAGTGCGATAATAATCTAAACACACTCGTTCTTTTTTTTAAATATCCTCTTAACCCTTAGCTTGACATCTTGGGAAAATTTCCAACACCCTAAGTAACCTTTTCCCATCGGATTCCCAAACAATTGCCAAGAATTAGTTACGTGGGACATGTGTAAATGTTTCTAGGTAGCTGATGAAGTAATGAAATTTTGACTCGCCACATTTTATTGAACCACTGATCCGGATATAGTTGAAAAGTTGTGGTTTCCTCCAACTTCATGCATATTCCGAGATTTTTTCCCTTGGTACTTCGAAATGAATTTAGGGGGTTCTCTTAAAAAGAGGTGCACATCGAGGGATGTGCCCATGCTTTCTTTTTTAATCGGTCAACCGTTTATGAATTTTGCTGTTGACGACGAACAGTACAGTAGAAGGACATTTTTTCTAGCAGATTTGGGTCCCAGGACCTGAAACGTAAAATGTGAAAGTTGTAAATAAATTTTTCCTGACCGATTCCAAGAACTGAGTTGGTTGTTAGGAAATGGACACGTACCGCAATAAATAATAACTGGATGGTCTAAATTGGCTGATATATATTTGACTTCACAATGTATTTACTTATAACAGTTCTATGAATTCAACAATTTCTCTCGAGGAATGATTTGGGGAACAAAATCAGGAATACTAGGAGCATTCTTAGCGCTGTCAGCAGTAGCGTAGCTCTATTATAATTCATAAAGGATCCTCTATGCTAATTTTCCCACTTGTATGAGAGCACTTTTCTAAAAAATATTTATTTTTCCGTTCAAGGAAACTAAATAACCACTTTCTTTGGTTTTTCAAGAAAATTGAAGAAAAATTATATAATCAATCGAGGAGAAATTAATCGTGAATAATTCTAGCACACAATTTGGTTAATACCAGTCATAATAACGCCACCACTGAAAAATACTTTTATAACTCTTAAATAATAATTATAATATTCATCTCTTCTATCACAACCATAATTGAGGAGGCCGGTGTAACAAGGGCTTGATATACGCGTCTCAGCCCCCTCGTTGCTCCGACTTCCTCAATTACACTAAACGCTATAATCTTAAAGATAAAAATTCAGTACCAACAAAAATATGAATCACATAGTGCCTGTAATATTGGGATAAGTATTGGATACGATCACAAATTCAGGTGTAAATCGCCATGGCCCAGACTCCGATGAAAACTGCTAAAAAAAAACTGTTAACGCTTAGTCCTGTCAATGAACGGCCCAGGGGGGATAGAAGACTTCTAATATAATGAAAATGGCCTTGGTAAACAATTGCTGGACAATTTTTGAACACCACGCGTACATGAAGAGTTTTTCCAAGAGTGGGTACCCATGGACCGTCTTATGCACTTCATTACAATGTAATAATAGTTATACGATTTTCCTTGATGAATAAATAATAGATTTTTATTATTGCAATTAAAAAATTTTCAATTTTTTTATAGAATGGTGGGGGGTGAAATTAGGGGGGGGGAAGTGTCGTTGAACCCCGGAAAAACTCTTTGTGTTTGGCCAGCTATTCATTGACAGTAATTTCATAATGAACCTAGTGATAATGAATTCTAATCCAGAAGTATAGTCGAACTCATGGGGTGAACTCATTCCTTGCTCAACTACCTAGTACCCTAATCAATTAGTGTCCCTTAACTTATTAAGTAAATCAATATAGGAGGAGCAGATTACAAAAGAGCGATTAACAATAAGTATAACAATATGAATTTGCCGCGTAAAATAAAACAAACACGTATTGTTGGAAATAATGGAGCGTTAGAGGAGCTGCGCGGCCTACTCCATTATCAACGAACTAGCGACACTATCTTTCTAGGTTTGATAGTATAGTTATTCATCGCCATCGGGAGTATGATTATGTTAAAATTAGCCGAATAACATTTTCAACAACAGATAGCGTAGCTGGATCATTAAGTCTACCTAGGACACGTCACTTTAAAGATCCATGCCGGTTCTTCTAGATCAACACAAAACGGGATAACAGTCGGATAAATGGTGCCTATTGGATCAATCGAGCGCCTGCCTTTAAAATTGTACCCAGTTTGGATTGCTCGGAGTGGTCGCTCCAGCGCTGAAACAAAAAAGGAGACTCTGGTCAATGGACGCAGGTCAGAATGTTGGCATTTTGAACTCATGTTTGGATTCCAGTGCCTAAAAAAACCCGATTTAACCCATTGCAAAATGAAAAATCCTTTGGAAAAATCAGTTACGTCTCAAGTTGGACGTTCAACCTCTAACGATCAACACTTCACTTACGCCGCTGATGCTGGACTCGAGGCCGAGGCGAATTCGCCCCAAGATTCGCCTGCTTTTCCGCCCGGCGGGACATGCGAAGGGGAGGAGTTGACAGATGGGGCGGGGGGAGGCGCAATTTTGACTGTTCCGGGAGGCGGCGGCAGAAGACCGCCACCGGGCGAACCTTTCGCTTTCGGCTTGCTAGTCGCGTCCGATCCATCTTTTTTCTGAAATCAGAAACGCTCGTATTTGATTAATTCGCGACAATTTGGTTTTTTTATTATTATTCAGAGAAATATCCATGGACTTGAGAATGACAATTGGTGCTTGATAATTTCACTGTCGTTTCATCGATCTCGTTCAAAATTTAAAGGGATTAGATTCATTCGAGTTAGGTTAGAAAAAACATCACAAGCGCCGACTAATCCAACGTGGAAAGGCCAGAGGCGCCACCTACCGTTGATCGCTTTCTTTACGTACCGTTATCTTCATATTGATCTTGATAGTTTCTCCTTCTTTGAATCTGAGATCAAGTTCTGGCTTAGGGACATCCTTCTCTTTTTCAATTTCTTCCGACTTTTTCAGCCAGTTGAAATGATCCTGAAGAGCGACGTTCAAGTCGAAACTATCCGAGCGGTCTGAGAAACCGACACCGATGTACGCAGTGCGCCCTGAAGTTCCACAGATGAGTTAATTTTTTGCAAGGTGCAAGCGATGAATTAAAGTTATAAATCAACGAGCTCCAATAATCCAATTAGTCTGATGTATTGTTCCTTTTCACTTCATTGCGGGGTTAAAAAAACAAAGAGTGGATAAAAGACTGGAACAAAAAATATTCGCGAAGAAAAGAGAAACTAAAATTAACCCAAGATCCGAAACGCTCGCCCAATATTTTTACCCTCTGTCATAGGATTCGTTGAAGAGCTACCGAATAGGCCTCCTTGGATTTGAGGAAAGTCACAGCCAAAAACTCAATAAACACTCTCGAATCCAAGATTATGTCAAAGCCACGTTGTTGATAAGACTGACCAATACACGTACACCCTAGCTGTTAAGTAGGGAGGCATGCACTTTCTTACCATTATCGCTCTGAATTCGAAGTACAAAATATCGAGAAGAATCCGAAACGGGCTCGATGGCCACCCCTGGATATTTGTCGATAGGGCACTTGGCAAAAAGCTCGCCCGAATTTTTGTCTTCGAGTTTCAAAACGCATTCCTTGTCTTTGGTGACCAAACGCATACGCCCCGTCCACTGGGGATCATTGAGATTCCAATCGGCAGCTCTGCAAAATCGGCGAATTAATTTCGTAAAACCAACCGCAACGATCAAACGAAAAACCAGGCTAATTACTTATAAAACTATAGTGCGGGCAAGTGATAAACATCAAGCAGTTCGCTATTACTTGTGTCCGCGATTGGTCGTCATCGGTGGGATTTTGAAAACGAACACCTCGTTTTTCACCAATAAAACGCTTTCGTACGCATCCATACTTTAACTAAACGTTCGAATTTGGCAAATGTTAAGATAGCTGTAACAACCAGCAGTATTCTACCCCTAAACTACACAGGAATGACAGGAAAAAACAACGGAGTTCAGCAAAATACACCACACAGACACAGTTACCAGAACAATACGAAATACGAGTGCTAGTGACGAAACTGATGACGAAACGAAGATCAGGCTGTGCGGTGTGGCAGCCTGTTAGCTGGCAGGTTCTATCATCAGAATTGCCAACTGTAGTTATTCCGTTTTTTCCACGCCAGGCACAGTGACTTCCAAGAAAAGTTTCAAATTTTTTCAAATTTTGTTTTGCCGACCTTGGTATTGCCAATGATTTCAATCTTGAATGATTCCCGAGTCTTTTTTCCACCCACTAGACGTTTTACTAGCCGCATCGGCTTCCAGTGACGAGGAAAAAGGAATAAGCAGCTCCTTGACAGGACCTGGAGGGCTTCATGAATGATTTTAAGGAAGAATGACTGAGTGACGTTGAACTGTAGAATCAAGAATGATCCACGAGATGACAGTTTAGAACGCGGAGTTCTTCAAGACAGGACGTGGAGGGCTTATCACTGAATGAGTGGAGTGGTGAGTTGTGGAGGACCGAATGAGTGTGGAGGACTTCATGACAGTAGTTGGAGGGGATTCAGGACCCAGATCGTCAACTCAAGTTTTCATCAATTTTTGATGAACTTCTCACATTGTTAGCCATGATAAGTTCTCGTGTGGCAATCTTGGTCATCAACTGGACTGGTGAAAGCTAAGATGACGAAAGGTAGGTATCGTACTGTGTAATGTCGAATTGGACTGATGATTTATGGGTGTGAGTAGGTACCTATTTACCTTTTCTACGAATATAACGAGCCACAGGATTCTTTTAACGGTAGAGAAAAGTACGGTCAGAACTAACGTTGTAACCTGTATAAAAATCAACAGTTACCAAGCTCTCTACTAAAACATAGCCGATGTTAATCCAGCAGATAGCAATATTTAGGAGCAGGATACGCATATCATTTCAAGTACATACATGGAAAAATTATATATTTCCCGATGAAAAAAATGTTACCATCTATGATTCAAAGCCATTAATGGTAAGCAGGGTGTTCAAAAGTCTACAAGGAGACTTTCTTGCTCCCCTTGTCAAACTGTCGAGTTGTCCATTTGAGTGAGCAAGAGAGCTGTTCAATTTTAAACAGTAGTATCAAGTATCAATTTCAAGTCCCAAAATGGTTCTGTTGCTCTCTGGAACTGAAGAAAGTTGGCTCCACCATTGCGTGTTGCCTGGCTCAAATTTTTGGACACTGGCACTAATCCTGGTTGGTCGAGGTAGATACGTGTCTGCATTTCCCTCCTTCAGCTCATGAGTTCATTCAGTCAGTAATTGAATTTTAAACCACTTTAGTCCGTATCTATCACAGATGCACTGTCAGGTAAACCATCACTGCTGAGATGGTGCTGATAATTGTTGATCCGCCGTTGTTTGCCATTTCCTAGAAGAAGAGATACCAGAAATCAAGTTCTGTCCAGCAAATGAGAAATCCTAATCAGGAAGTTGGTTGTCTAATCAGCCTGATTTTCACACTCGTTATTTTAACTTATTACTAGTTAACCACCCACTGCTGTCGTACTAGAAATGCATCACCAAGTGAATTCCGGGTTGATTTTTTCAAACACAGATTTTTACTGCAGTGCCTACTATGCTTCGGTAGTTGGGAACAGTGTGTTAGGAAAATCCCTATCATTGTGAAATACTGGGGCCTGCACAGGCATGTTTTCACCTTTATATGGAGTGCCACTATCCCGTCTTCTTGGGGTGAAAAAGTAACCATCGCTGTACCGTCTTTGGCCACTTTGATCTCCGTGAAGGCACATGCTCGTTTACCAGCTTTATTTACGTATGAGCCTAGGGCGAGATTGCAGTATCGTCCAGGTGGTAGGCATGTCTAAAATTTTTGATAAAGCATTAAGCAAAAAATAAGGTAGATCAGGGGTGGATTACCAAAAGATGAAGGATATATGATGGAGTTGACGCAGCCATTGAAAGTTATTGCAAGACTGGGCTCCAGTTGATATGCTCCCGATTTGTGCAAAGCTATCTTCATCCCAGATAATATTACCGGTAAAAAGGCCCAGTGCTTTTTTGGGAAACATGAAAAAATGCCAAGAAGATTGAGCACTGACCTGCGCTTTAATCGTGGTTGTTGAGTAGCCTATGTCGCTGATTGCAACAAAGCCCTTTCCGGGTCTGCAAAACGAGATCTGTGTATAGTCAGATGAGCCATGTACGGTAAAATTTGTCATATTCGTACCTGGAAAAAAATAAAAACGTTTGTAAGAGTCCTACCTACTTTACAGTGGATTTTGACCAATTTTTGCTGAAAATTTTGTTGCATCGAATTAAAGCTCTTCCCTCCCGACAGCTGAAACTTCTATGAAGTTTGCCTCCTCAAAAGTCAACATGCTTGAAACTCAATTTTAAATTAATAGTGCAGCCATACCACACATTTATAAAGCCTCGTCTTCACCGGCCCAAGCATACCCAAGCTAGCTTATAATTTGAAAGTTGCTCATCACCTTCTACAATCCTGGCGAACTGGATCATCCGACTGACTAAAGGGTCGCGATGCTCGCAGTTCCACGAGTCTTTGCACCAGTAGCCATCTTTGAACTCGACGTGCTTGATTGTTTTGTTCTCGTAATGCGGTGGCGCTGGATCTCGTCTGTTCATCCAGTAACTCGACAAAATTGTCTTGTAAGCTCCATAAGGCTGAGCCAGCATGAATGTATTGAACACCTGTAAGCAAGAGCCATCTTACCCCGATTGATAAAGTTTGTCCCAACTGCAACTGAATACCTGTTACTATTTTCTGGTTAACTTTTAACTGTTAAAATCTGGATTAGGTAGCTTGACCATGGTGCTCACTTGCTGGCAGCCAATTATATATCTACAAAGTTACCATGCTCAACATATCCGCATGAAATCAACTATTGGTGGTGAAGGGTTGTACGAAAGGTTCTACGCTTTATGATGACGAACAGTACCAACCCTGAATTTGCGCAGCCCGATATCCCAAACGTTCCTAACATCCATCAAGTCCACGAAAACGACGGATTTGTTAGAACTCATTAGATCCTGCGCTGCAATAAATTGAACGCCATTTCATTGAAAAACATAGAATGAATAATCATTATGAGCCATGATTTTATAATTGTATGGCAATTTCGTAACTCTAGCTTCCACTCACTGTAATTAACAATAGCTGAGAGGTTGCTCTCCCTCTCCATCAGGTTTATGCTCTTCATGAAACTTTCAAAGCGGTATTCGGTCACTGGGCCCAAATTGAAATATTCTTCTGGGCGCACAGCCTCCTTCCCTGTTATAGGATCAGAAAATCACGATTCAGAAAAGATTGAAACCGAACTTGAAGAAGAGTGGGTAAAAGACAGCTCCTTGAGGAACATTCATGTGATCTGCAAAAATATTTTGTCTTATGATGAAACGCTGGGATTATATGTGGGAAACGGTGTATGATTCATCGTTCAGGTACCCTACCTAATGCCTACCTATCAGTGAAATTACCTTGCCCTTATGGGAAAGTGGCCCTGGTAAATACTGGGTTTTACGTTCCAATGGTGGAAGGCGAATTCCAAAACTTACGTCTCCCTTCGAGAGGAACCTCCGAAAACACGAACGGCTTATCTCCTGACTTGAGCTTATTGATTCTTGCCATTATGATTTCCAAATCGTCTGGATACATGTACTTGGCATTGCATATTCTAAAAAGGTCAATTCACACCATTATTAAGCCAGGCCTACGAAGAACGCAACATCGTGTTGTAATTTGTAATCCAATTCTAATTTTCTAATCGGAATGTTTGTATTGCACGAAATAGATACCAACTTGAACCCATTGACACCTAGATCGATGAGTTTATTCAAGAATTCCGCTTGTTTAGTCCTGACGTGCTCATGTTTTTGAAAAAGATCGTGCCTGTGGTCCAGCTCGCATTGCCTTACCTGAAAAATACCTGCAAATTAGAACAGTGCTATCTCGTGTTGCAATGGTCGAGTGACTGCAGCAGCAATCTGTCAGATGTTCAGATGGCTTTTCCAGCCAAAATCGTTTCGTACATTACTTGAGTTTAAGTAGTCGACGACGCCACAGGTCGAGTGGAAATGTTCAGACTTCAACGACAGAGCCGGATACAACTTGTTAAACGGCTGTGCTACAGATCCTCCCAGGCCCCTTGTGACTAACGGCAAATTGGTCGACATGTGGTTCAAAACCACTTCGACGTATACCCTGCAGGTAAAATCAAAATTGTCTCGAACAGCCTGATTATCTTGCAACATATTGATTTAGAATTGAGTGTTGTCTTTACTTGAGTCCCGCCTTGGAGCATCTCTGGACCATGTTCTGGAATTCCGTGACATTGCCAGATCTCGTGGTGATGTTGTAAGAGTACACCTGATACCTTTCGTACCACGGCATCCGAGGAATCTCTGGAGGCTCATGAACCGGCGATATCTTCCGACAGACCAAACCATAATGCCAATCAATATTAAACTAATTTCTATGTCAAGCTAATCGTCAAAGAGGACGAGATTCCCAATCGTTGGTGCTGGGGGATTGGTGTGTTTGGTACAGGAGACGTTGGCGTAGGAAATGAACGAAATTGATAGGTATTAGGCTTTCCCAAGACACGCTCCTCAAGCACATCCCCACTCAATGATAATGCCCAGCTTAACGCCCGAATCCCCCAAACTTCAAAGTGCACCCGAGCAGTGAAGGGGTTACCTTAGTGCTCCCTATGCTACCGTTATTTTGGTCAGTAACCGTAAAGGTAGCAACTTCAGGTATGTAGATACCTACAAATCTATTTAAACAAAGTTTAAACTTCGTACTCAGTTTTTAGTCAACAGAAATTTAATAGGTATTTTTCGATATCTGCCGAGCACAATGAAATTAGTCCAAAAGTCTTGATTTTCCACTCCCACAATTTTTTCCCCAAAAATGGCCCCATTTTGTTGGGTCAAATTTTCCGACATGTCACCCGAAATGCAACTGGACGCCTTGAGTGTGGCTCTTGAAGGTCATCAGAAATTTGACTCGGAAATGAACCTAGCAAGGCATATCAAGACCAGATTCGACCGGAAATATAGACGATTTTGGCATTGCACTGTTGGGCGTGACTTTGGAAGCTATGTCTCCCATGTTGGGAAGAGATTCATCTATTTCCATGTCGACCAGTATGCAATTTTGCTCTTCAAGTCGAAATCAGAGTCAAGAAAAGAGTCGACAAACCGAATAGAACGGGTCCATTATTCTGGACAAACATAAATTATTTGAACCATACTTTTGGATGCGTTTGAAGCAATTTAAAATTAGTTGTATCTGAGTAAAATGGGCCCTAGAAATTAATGGCCACGGTCTCTTACGAGCACTGCTGAATATCCACTCTTCGATAGGAAGGTGTCGCATTCCCTGGCAATATCGTCGAACCGCCAATCCATGAGATGGACAATGAATTCTGTGGTTGAGCAGCTGGTTACGAGTATCAAGGCCACCCACGGCAGCATTAACCAGCAGCAAGTGTGCGCCATGTTTTATCTCTGAATACCTAAAATAATTTAATTTTTTTAAATTTAATTTAAAAATTGCTTCTTTTATTTTGTAATTATAAATTACAATAAAAATATTTACCTATATAATATATATTATTGGTATATATAAAAAGATCGGTAGATGCCCTAAAAAAATGTAGGACCTTGTACAGAATCGATTGATGGGCTAGTGATATAAAAACTAGCAAGACTTGCCTAATAGTTATTGAGCGTTATTGAAATTCCGGTAGAGGCGCATGTAAATAGGTATTATGATTGTGAGTGAATATAATATATTCACCACCATATATTGGTGCCATATTATGGTGTACCAAACTGACAAAGAACCATCAGAGATAAAATAACTAACAGTCTCCATCTTGTTCAATGTGTTAAAAGGGAGGAGTTTCAACCGGACCTACGATCCGATTTCCATTTTTTTAGAACACCGCAGACACATGCCTATATTCTTATACCTGTCACCTGACTTGTCGTTTTTACTTGGTAATAACTAATGTTCAAAACGCGAACTTGAGAGAGTTGTGTACGGCCTATCAACCGAACAAAACGGGTAACTTACGATTCTCACTTACCTGCAGGCCGCTAGCATAGCCACATTAATACTGGCACTGTTGGCATTGTTAAAATGACTCACTGAACCCGACTAGTCCCAAGATAGCGTTCCAACCAACCGATAAAAATTCATCTATCTGTAGGTGCGGATTTGAGTGTTATTTCCCCCTGCTCGCTCATTTTATGAATCGACATCATCGACCACACCTGTTTATTTCCTCCGTTTAACATAACTATCGAAGTAACGTAATTATGTATATTAGCAAGTATTTGATTTTCGCCGGCACCTGCCTGTACCGTTACGGAATACCTACAAAAATCAAAATAGTGCGATCGTCCTGAATGATCGTTTCTCAGAATTAATTTTGAACTGTTTCGCCATGAAATGCTGGGATGTCCTACCTTTCCCAAAGAACTCAAACTGAAACTCGATCTCAAACGTAACTCAAATTGAAAGCAAACTCATATTCCTGGAACGAACGAACTCAAACGAACTGGAGCTAAAACCCTAAAACTCAAACTCAAACTTTAACTGAAGCTTGAACTCAAAGTCAGACTGAAATAGAAACTCAAACTCAAATTTAAACCTAAACTCGAACTAAAACTCAAATTCAAACGAAGAAGTCAAAGCTCAACTCAAACGTAAACCTATACTCGAACGCTAACTTGAACTTAAACTAAAACTGAAACTCACTTTCCAACTTAAACTCAAACTGAAACCCAGAATAAAACTGGAAATGGAGCTAAAACCCATACTGAAACTAAAACGAATTGAAACTCAAACTCAATCTGAAACTGGAATTGACCACCAACTTCAACTCAAACTGAAGATGAAACTCAAACTGTACAGTTCAGTTTCAGTATGTGGATATTTTTAATTTAAATTTCGTTTCAGTTCGAGTTTCAATTGAAGTCAATTGAATCAATACAAGTTCAGTTTGAGTTTGATCTTCAACTTCAGTTTAGGTTTGAGTTTCAATTTCAGTTTGAGTTTGAATGTCAACTTCAGTTTCAGTTTGAGTTTCATGTTCAATTTGACTTTCAATGTCAGTTTGAGTTTCAATTTTAGTTTGACTTTGAATGTCAACTTCAGTTTCAGTTTGAGTTTCAACTTCAGTATGAGATTGAGTTTCAACTTCCGTTCGAGTTTGAGTTTCAATGTCAGTTTGATTTTCAAGTGCAGTTTGAGTTCGAATCTCAACTTCAGTTTGAGTTCCAATGCCAGTTTGAGTTTGAGTTTCAATTTCAGTTTGAGTTTCAATGTCAGTTTGAGTTTCAATTTTAGTTTGACTTTGAATGTCAACTTCAGTTTCAGTTTGAATTTCAACTTCAGTATGAGATTGAGTTTCAACTTCCGTTCGAGTTTGAGTTTCAATGTCAGTTTGATTTTCAATTTCAGTTTGAGTTTGAATGTTTGGATGTTGTTTGAGTTTTCACTTTGAATGTCAACTTCAGTTTCAGTTTGAGTTCCAATGCCAGTTTGAGTTTGAGTTTCAATTTCAGTTTGAGTTTGAATGTCAACTTCAGTTTCAGTTTGAGTTTCAACTTCCGTTCGGGTTTGAGTTTCAATGTCAGTTTGATGTTCAGTTTGAGTTAGAGTGTCCCCTTCAATTTTTTTCAACTGTTAGCTTCATCGTACAAAATGGGTACAATTTTTTGGTCATGAATTCCTCTTCCCAAAATTTTTCATTTTGTGGTCTAAAAGTCGTGGGAGGAATTGGCAACCTTATTTTTGGCATACACTTAGAAAGTACCTAATTGGAAAAGCTCTCGGTCGAGTGAATAAATGTGTGAAAAATGTGTTTACCTTGTGTCAGTCTTATCTCCCATTCGAAGTCGATCGTTTTCACTCATAGAGCATGAATGTTATAATGTATTATTAAACTGGTTCTGGGGCAGATTATTCGTTAACGTATCAAGTTCAACACCTCGAATGGACTAAAACAATAAACCGAACGTTAACCGGACCGCCCAACTGACGTAGCACAACTGTCTCTTCGCGCTCTAGTGCCGCTCTGAGCTTTTGTGGCGAACATGAATGTGCATGCCTGCTTGTATTGGTATCTTTATTGGCCCAGTGTTCGTGAGCTGGGGAGTTCAAGCTGGAAAGTGAGAGTATTCCTGATCCAGGTTGGCCTTCACCTTTCGAGTGACCTGGTGACTAATCCCATCTGGTCCCTGAGCTGAACTCAAGAACCGCCCGATGGTTGTAGACTGTCTAGATCTTTTATATTGGCATCGGACTTCCATCCCGCACGGTAACTAAGATGACTCCATTCTTATAGGATGTGAAGATTTCGGGTGTTAAATTTCCTATCAGATGCTTTCCCACCCTTGTTACTGACTTCTCACACGAGGGCCCTCATTTAAGGGCCGAGTTCGGTGACACCAAAAACGCTTGATTCCAAAAAGATATCGTGAAGTGAATCTCGCCTTCGGCTACTAGGCCGTAGTTTTTGGTTTTATCGGTATAAAAAACATCAATTTAACCTGATGCTCATTTATTGACGTAGATTTACGATTCACATCTGTTCTCAAAACTTGACGACAGAGCGAAAAATTTTTTGAAGATCATTCTAACAACGATGTCTTTCTGCCAATATGGTCACAAGAAACGAAGAGAGCATCAGCACCAAGGCTGAACAATTGACTGCTGATACGCCTCCCTGTGAACAGTAATTCAATTTGAATATTAAGACATGCAGGTAGAGGTAAAAATAAGTTTTCAATCCACTTCGGAAAGCGGGAAAAGTCATCTCTTAAGTAAAGTAAACCGCCGTTCCAGGCGCTGGCTTTTCACACGATAACCGAAGTTGTCCCGGGCGTGCCCTGCCGCCCTGAACGAGAGGGTAATTTCTGGTAGGCATTACGAAGCTTTTTCCTGCCTGTTTGACTCTTAAGGTAATATATGAAGATAAATGTGAAATTTTATTGGCTGAAATTAAAGAAAATTGTTATTGCAGCTGTTCAAGCTGAAATCGCTTGAGACGGACCAACGTATAAATTACGTGCTGACTGTTACTTACCGTAAGATGGATAGCGATTATTGTGTAGTTGTTGGGGGAGTTCAAAGGGAACGAGAAATTAGCCTTCCCTTCACTATTCACCTCAATCTTGGTACTAGTGCAATTACCAGTGGGTCCTGGGTTTGTTATGATGTCACAGTATATTCCACGTTTTAGGCCAGTCTGTAATTCGAAGGAGATTGGTTGCAGTGTTAAAATTTCACAATAATAGTAGGTAACTTGCGAAGAAGTTTACATCCTAATATCGATATCAAAACCTACCCCGCAGTGCTTAAGAGGATCCAAAATAACTCTTTTCTAAAAGAGCAAGCTGTTGCAACGTTGTAGAAGATCTGGCAACGTCGCACAGGGATCTGGGCATGCGTTAGGCCTGTCCGCAGGGGCCAATTAGAGGGTTAGGTACTGGGTCTTTTGTTAACTCGAAATTACTTAGTTACTCAAGTTAACTTGTAGGGATTTTTTGTTCTTTGGCTATTGATGGCTGGAGACTGGGGTGTTCCTCATATTGTTCTTCATTCCCTTAATAGATACCTTCCCACATCATGTTTACAAACATCAGGTACCTGCACATTTGTCAAGTTCTTCGGTGGGTTGTCAGCACTGAGAAGGACGAATCCTTTTCCTGTCCTTTGGAAAGAAATCGTGTTGGGGGAGTGAGCGACGAAATCCGACGATCCCGAACCTGCGGTAGAGGAAGGATTCAAAATATTCACATGATAAAAAGTGTTCATTGGAAATGCTCCTTCGCAGTCGAGGTTCAAAAGAAGGGCAATAAAACAAATCAATTTCAGCAAAACAAACAAGCTCACCTTCGACTGCCTTGGCGAACCGTACCATAGCTGCGATTTCAGGCCATCGGTGTTCGCAGATCCAACCGTTTCCACAAACACCTTCGCTCGAAATGGTAACATTTTTGATCGACATGTCGTCATTGTGAGGAGGGCCGTCATCCGTGGTGGTGAACTGGTAGCTGGACATGACTTTTTTCGAATGGCCGTACGACCAGCCCAGCATAAAGGCGTTAGCCAACTGAAAAAGGGTGAAAATATGTGTCAAATCGCAGAACCATAAGAATGAGGTCGGGTGGGAAATCAAGAATTGGATTCGCCGGTAGGACTTGAACCTGGCACCTTCGGGAATGAAAGCGGATCAGAGGACAGCGGCTCTATAGTAAATATCACATTACAGAAAATATAGGGTGGAAAGTAAGTTGTGAAGGGTCGAGGTGTCTAACTAATGAGCATTAGTATCCAGCCCGATCTTTATTATAAATTGAAGGATAAAGGTATAATACCTAACAGCACCATAGGGGGCTGGCCCAATGGAAGGAGACAAATCAGATGGATCCCGAATTGTTGAGGCGTTAGACTTGACCCACAATACTTGGGTGATTTGAGAGTTGGGTTTCTTGAAGGAAATTTTGGAAATAGGAGTTGGGAGAAATATGGAGTTGGTTTGTTCAAGGAAATTGCCTTGAAATAGGCGTCAACATTTCGCATGCCAGCCCTAGTTCATCGAATTTTATTTGACCGTTGATCCTATGCATTTCACCGTTGGTCATTATGGTAACGCAGTTTGATTCATTCATCTCAAATTAAGCAGGTGCGCACGACAATTCAAAATTTGTATTTTTCAAAAATGGTTTGAAAATAAAAATGGTAGCTTTACCTTATAGATAGATGGAATTTTGTAGTTGAATGGAAAATCTCTTTGACGGTCGTGGTTATCAGTAAAAATTACAGCGTGCTTCGAATCCATCAAATCTTTACCTGAAAATCGATAGACCCAAACATTAGTCGTCATTCATACTATTTGAAGAACAAATCGCCCCCTGTACACCGACAATGATGAACTATAATTTTTCGTTTATCGATCTCACCAAAATCTTTCAACGACGATAAATTGGCAATATGATTTTTTATTCCTGACGCAAATTTGAACTCAGTAACCAGCCCAATGTCGAAATATTCTTCCGCTTTTATGGCTTCAGGGCCTGCAATAGGGAAATTGTTAGAGCCATAGAGCGAAATGACATCAAGTTCCAGGTACAGCTACTTTTAGTTTCAGGCACTGTTAAACCTTATTACATGTTAATTTTATGTTACACTATGATTGGCACCACACAAATTCTTTCATTTCTAACGAAGAAAAAAATTATTGATAGTATTATTATTAAATTATTTAATCAATAATGGGTTTAAGGTTGCTTCTTACCTGTGTCGTCTGGAACTTCTTGGAAAATGAATAGATTTTTCCCGTTAGATGGTTTTTTGACCCGTTTAAGAATTATCTGAATATCTTCTGGGTACATGTGCTTGGCAGCGTCAATCCTGGCAGTAAAAATTCGTGAAACATATGAAAGGAAATCATGTTGTTAAGGGTCACATCGAAGATTTGACTAATTTTGCGATGCACAACTGGGTTTTTTCGCGTTTAACATTTCATGAACATAAATAGCCAAAATGGAAAAGAAGTATGAGGAATTTATAAACTCCAAAGATGGTGAAAAAGATCTTGAAAAATATTATTCACATCATTACCTGAATCCTGTGGCACCCAAATCAACAAGATGGTTCAAATGATCGACCAGTTTTCCTCTAACATATTCTTGCGTTTGATTCAGATCGTGCAGTAGTACCAGCTCACACACCCTGACCTGAAAAATCGCTCAATTTTTGTAGGTAACCCGCTAAAATTATGAAGATAGCAATTCCCCCATTATTAACGTGGGATTTTTTTTCTCCGATTGTTAATAAACGGTTGCAATTTTCGTCACAAAATTGGCCTTCTACACATTTACGAAGTAGATACTTGATTTTTGTTCCGTACGTTCGTTGCGTTGTTATAATCGGTTATCTGGCACGTAGGGTGGAAATGCTCTGCTGTGTAGGGTACTGCCGGATAGCTCTTGTTCGTCGGTGTAGGGATGGCACCCCCAGTACCCACAGTCCCAAGGGGAGTGTTCGTGGACATGTGGTTCAAGAGGACGTCCACAATAATCCTGAGCAACAAGCGGTTTGATGAAAAGTGACAATAATGAACGCCCTAGTGATTATCTCAACCGTACCCTGTGGTGTGTTGTAGGTCGGAGAAAATATTTCTTTTAGATTTAATTTCTTTTTGCTGTGCTAAATAGAATTTCAGTTACTCATCGTCAACATATATGTTAACAATCGAGTAACTGAAATTCTATCTACGTATACATCAACGTAGACATTATATGACTTTTGGCAATTTTGAGGAGGCAATCGCAAATTGGGAAATCTTATAGCATCACCCGACCCCGACCTTGGAACATCGGTCACACGCTTTTGAATGTATGCTCACTCCAGATCTCGAAATGATCTTGTACGAAAACGGCGGGACTGTTTCATCATGGTCTACCACCAAGCATAGGACATTCTGTGACCGGTGAGACCCTAAATTGAACTTATTAATGCATTAGCTATCATTAGGTATATCACCTATTTCTTCAGGAATAATGACAAAATCTCTCGCAATTTCAATTTTAAAAGAAATGTTTTTGAAGTGCTTGCCTTTATTCTTACAATTATTGTAATCGTTCTGTTTGAGTACCTACCTAGGTTGTACAACATTACGAAATATTAGTGCGGGAATTTTACCTGAACTCCCGTGTAGCCATTCTTGCCGAGAAAGTCCTCGGCACTCCCTCGCGATGTCGTCGAAACGCCATTCAAACAATTGCACAAGCCTTTCAGCCGAATGTGTTCCCGAAACCATACAAAACAAGAAAACTAAACCCCTCATATTGTCTAAAAATTGAGGAGTAGGACTGATGACGGACCGGTGACCCACTACAAAAATGAAATGCTCTAAAAAATAAATTTTCAAGTAGTTTCAACCGCTATCTCTGCCGCGCCATTGTCACAAGTACCGCAGATGGGTTATCTTGAAAATTAAATGTCTCCGATCAGAAACGATTATCCAGGATGGTTCTTAGGCTACACAAAAATGAGATTATATTGAAAGTGCGATGAAGTCCTGTGTAATATATTTAATTTTTGTTTTGGTGTTCGGCTCGTATCAAAGAAAAACCACGGCGTTCAGAAAATTGATTGATCAATTTTGAGTTAGCTTGCTGTAGACGTACGGGCTATCTCAAGTGAAACCTACCGCTCGCGTAAGATTGTGCGCCTTCCTTCAGGGAAATAGCCCAATCTCGACTTGAGCTAATTTCGTAATAACAACAATAATTGTTGTACAAATATTTTAAAAAATTGGCAAAAAAGCTAATGGTAAAAATACCGTCTCAAAAGTAACACCCTGTACACCATTTTATATGCTAATTTATTATTATTATGTACTATCAATCATGCATTTATTGTTCCAAGTGTCGTATTTCATCACATCATGACTGCAAGGTTGTTGTGACACGAGATGATCTGTTCCGGTAGAGCTAGAAGGATAACATTTATTTGAAGGAATCGTTTTCGCATCAGAAAGGATCAATCAGAACTTGATCCGACTGGAGAAAACACGGTAAATCAGTTATAGGATGTTGGCAGAGTAAAAATGGAGAAGTCCAAGAATAGCAGACTCTCCCAACCCTTCGTACGAACCAACTTGTCTTGGGTGGCCTTGAGCCAATGGAACAGCGGCGATAAATTGATTAGTCTTCTTGTTCGAATCTAATCGGATAATCAAATCATATAAATTGGCTACCTACTGTACTCTTTTGGCTACGATTCTTGAAATGATTAAACTTTAGCCGTCATGGATGAAAGAATTCATGAGTGAATCATTACCGTGTTTCAATATGTTGTGTAAAACAATCAGCTGCAAGGACTCTTATTTACTTCGTCAATATTCCTCTCAAGGTGCCTACAACACAATTTCTACATTTATCCGACTCAACGCCACCCAAAAACCACAAACAACATAAACCAGGTGGTTTCAACGCTCGGCGAGGGTTTTCTGTGCAGACCTTATTCTTCTCTAGTGCTCTGTCTATGATGGCCATCTAGGAGTGGCGATGACGAAAGCCAGTATCATTTTTTGGAGTATCAGCTCAATTGTGTTTGTTGCAACAAACATGGTTAACCATGGTTAAAGTTGGAAATCTCTTGCGTATGAGCTTTTCGAACTGCATAAAAAAAGTTTCCTGTTGTTATATTTTCTCTTGTTACGAACTCTATTGAAGGTTTGTTGTAGTATTTAACGTTTTTACAGGTTTATAGAAGTATATAAATCCATGCATTGTGAGAATTCTCCTGCCAAATGCATGGGGTTTCAAAAAGGTTCCTGCTATGAGATTTTCTCGGTTACAAACTTTATTGGATGTAGGCAACTCTCCTCTTCTGCGAGTGACCATAGATTCACCTTGAGTGGCCATAGATCTTCTTGAAACATCTACATCAATGATCGGCTAAGTTATATCGACGGTGAAACCGCCAAACTGCCAAATTTGAAGCATCTTGTCTTTTCGCGCCTGGGCTGACTCTTTCTCAAAATTTGGATTGATGGCAGCTTGGCATCACGCGTCCATAGATTGCGAGGCAAAAGGATCGGGCATTGTTGATCTACACCGTCGATATGTCTTCTGTCGAAGGAGTTATATTACAACACAGGACTCGCTCGATCAGGTTCATTGATCGCCACAAATCGAATTACGCGTCAGAGGAGCGAAAGCCTGCGGGCGGTTTGGGCTTTGTGTATTCGTAACTCCATCCCAGCCATCCCTGCACCCTCAACTCTCGAGGGTATCCGATCCTCCCTCGATTTCACCCTGAAAACCAATGTGCGATTTTACGTATTCCGGACATGCGTACGCACGATTTACCTTTCGAATGAAATCAAAACTAGACACTTCTTAGGATAGAGGGCGTGAGTTCTATTAACTCTAAACCATTTATTGTTTCTTCCCTTTCGGTCCCTAGGCACGGTCTTTGTTGCTCGCATTTGGAATTTACTACGTTATCTTTACGCTGAACTATTTTTCAAAAAACATGTCTAGCAATTTAAAAATTTAAAATTAAAAAAATAAGAAAACATTTGAATTAACGAATAACTTTGACAATTTTCCATGATTTTAAGCGTTTAAAAAATGTTTATTTATAATTTTATTTTTATTTTGAGTACCGAGAAGAAATTAATCCTGCATAGATAGGTACGAGAAAACTCTTTCTGCTCTTTTTTATTAAATAATAAATTAAAAATAAAATGTAAATTTAATTGAAATGTTAATGTAAATAAACTGTAAATTTTACATGATCTTTTCAATCCAATTCCACCGGCCAATATTCCGGGCTTCTTATGTGACATATTCATCTCCAATACGAGATACCTCAAAATATTGCCACCATCCTAGAAGAACCATCTTGTCCGGTGGCAAGTTTGTATTGTCATAGGGAAACCACAAGTTGAAATTAGTCTGAACTCTCGCCCGGCCTTTGACAGGCTAATGGAACTTTGTTTGCTCTGTAACTTCATACGTGACAGATGCGGCCACCCTCATTGCCATGCCAATAGAAAAACGGGCCGAAGCGAAAGTGGAGTCTCAACCTCGATTTCGGGTGCTGTCAAAGAAAGAGTGTCTAAAAACCTTAACAGCTCCAACTGATGGTAACATTCTCGTTTGCTGATGCTACCCTCCCTCAACATTGCGGTTTTTTATGGAAGTAGTAATAATTTGCCGATAATAAATAAGGGAAGTTTGGGGTTTCAGTCGGTAAGGGATTTTTTCAGAGGCAGGGTTGCAAAAGAGTGAAGGCCTATAAGTAGCTTTTCATACATGCAATCTGTGTGGAGCATTTTTTTTAAATTATGGTTTTAGATAAATTAAAACAACAATTGAGTTCCAACAGAGGAAGGAGGTATAGCATGATAATTTGATATTAACATTTTATATTTCATACTATTTTTACATTTGATATTAAAATTTCATATTTCATTATATGAGTTGATAGGTAAATTTCACCTTCAAAATACGACTGTAAGATGATTTTTCGGATACAAATATTCAAAGTAAAATAATGACATTTTAATATCAAAGATGAAAATTTTTAAATCCGTTTAAAAATTAAATAAACGAATTTTTGCTGAAATCTATGGGAATACTTGGGTAAGACTTGTCTTTGTCCCAAATGCGAGTGAAGGTTGCACCTACCCAAAAGTATGAGTAGGGATGACGTTTGTGTGTTCATTAGGTTTTAATTAATACTCGATACAATTTAATTTTTCTATAGGCTTACATTTTGGCACATTTCGTAGGTACTGAATTTTCATCGTCAAGATGAGAACGGAGTCTGAAAAAGGACCACGATTTCGCGATGTTATTATGATAAAATATAAACAAGCATCTAACCTTTTTCCATTAACCTAAATTGCACAGAAGTTCAATGTTTTTGCTTCTGCACCGTTGTTGCTAGGGAAATCTGGGGTTGTGTTCGAGCTCCAATATACATTTAAATAATGTGCCGAAAAATTACAGCAAATAATTTTACAGTTTGAGTCTGATTTGGCATATACTGAAGAGAAAAGTTGGTAACTTGATCAGTAATGTGGCAATACACCTCGAATTCTCAATCAGCAAAACTCGAACAATTGGACTCAACTCCACAATTAATTATTGTGTTATTAGGTATGTTATTGCATTATTATACTGCCCGTTATTCTTTTTTGTTGCACTGTTCGCACATGAGGTCGTGAGGCGGCGGTAGAAGGACGGAGTTGAAGCTAAAGTTGGGGCAGCGTAGAATGGGCAAGCTCCTGCGTTGGAAAAAATTTCACACACGCAACTATGTAATTTAGGATAATTTATCCCAGATAATCTATATTCACCTAGGCATAAAAAAAGCAGGTGACATGGCATGTAATGTGCACATTGCATTATTCGATGACGTCATATAATAACCTCGTAACTCGAATTTTTGCAATTTTAATTGCATTTTCTGAATGCAATCGTCGTATCTCATCGGTCAGTATTCGGAATTTGGCGGAAATACATTTTTCAGCTCTCTAGCTCACTTTTTGAGAACCTCGTATTTCGGTCAAATAGGCCCTGTGTCACTGATAACAGTTTTTCGTTTCTCCAGAAAGTTTGATTTTTCTGACATACGAGGTTATTATACTCCATCACGGCATAATATTCTGTGTTAGCGAAGGCTGTCAAATAATTTTCCGTTTTCAATCCTTGAATGAATCTTCAATCATACCAGAGAGAAAAAGGGCGAATCTGCTTCTTTCCTAAATAGCAGATTCGCCCTTCTTGCTCTCTGGTATCGATATCGTTTTATCTTTATATTTATGTATATTTCCCACTTACGGATAAGGGGATATGCAAGGGTTAAGCAAGTGCGGCGGGGGCGGCGGAAGCGGAGGCCTGGAGGATTGATGAGCAGCCGGCGGGGAAAATGCCGAGTTACGCTGCTCCTCATGCGGCTCCCCATTCGGTTGTTCCCGATCTATTAAGCAATCATGTATGATAATACTTCCATATTTTAATGCGTAAATTTTTAGCACAATGTGATCATATTTTGACTACTTTGGAGACTATTAGGATAAAAAAATGTCCAGAAGCTCGCTGTGACATTTTAAAACTAGTCTAAAATCGAAATACGTCGAGAGGTCGTCATTCCTACAAGTCAAGTCGGGTTGGGCTATTCCGGCGAATACCTGATTTCCCTATTCCACCACCTTTCCGGCTTCCCCTGAAGAGGGCTGATTGGACAACGTCTACCAAAAAGAGTACCGAACTTCGCATTTATTTAGCGAACGTTAGAAACTAATAACCTGTACATACAACCGTGGCGTGACAGCTGCATCTGATTGCATTGCCGAAAAAATATTTATTTACCTTTCAGCGACGTCAGGCATATTTCTATTGCTGACATAAGCTGTTCGTCACACCTGCTGAAGACTAGTTCCAAAACGGATCTCTTTCTGTCCGGACATAATTTCATGAGCACTTCCAAATTTGCTCGACGTTTCGCCGATCTTCTCTTTCGTCCTCGGTGTTTGGACAACGAGGTTTCTGCGGGATCTTTAACATTTAAAGTTATCATTTAAAATTTTTGCCAATTTCGGCAAGTCTGCCTAAATTTTTCTGGAAGAGCAATTTTTCAATAAAATATAGGTAGTTAAAATATTAATGAAAATGCATCGATACTGAGGACTCCTCTTTACCTAGTCGTTAAAAATGCGTGGAATAGGTACGCGTCGGTTCATTTTTAAATTTTCGGTTCAAACCCTGCGCCGCTTGACCGGCAGTGCGTGAATGTATTGCGGCAGTGTATCTCATAGAGGCTCGTAAAGGCTATGGTTATCCTATAGCAATGCGACAGTATACCTGCAAAACCTCGTAAGTCCGATTTTTTCCCAAAATGAGGTTTTGACCTCTGTGGACTAGGAGTAAGGATACCGATCGTCGTAGTTCAACATTGATCTGATAAAAAATGTCTTATCTGTGTTCGTTTGAAAAAACCTAAGTCCGGTAGCCTTCCAGGAGGGTGGGTAAACCCTAAGTCCCAGCATTTGGCTCGTCCCGGCCAATTTTTCAATTTTCCGGTAATTTCTTTGATGTTGCTCTCGATCTTTACAGCTAAATGGATTCATTAGATGATACTCGAAGTCGTGAAGAAGAACAACCAGGCTCTAAATTCGGTTTGAAACGATTGTCGGTAAGAAAATTCGGCCCGTATCAAAATTCTGGGTTCCGATATGGGTAGATTTTTGCAGAGTCGATTCTCAACTGTTCTGAAGAACACCAATAACAAGAGAACAACTACTAGGAATAACAACGATGTGTTTATCCATCTAGAACAAAACAATGGTTCCAAAAGTAGCAATAAAAGCCTGCGAACATTTCTGCTATTTTCAATAATTTAGACGTTTTTGATAAAAAATCCAAAATCTCAGTCATTTCAATTTTTATAAAAAAAGTTTTTTAAATATTTTTTCATTAAGTAAGGTATTATTAAATAAAATTTATAAAATACGCTGAGAATCTATAACCTATTTGAAAGTGGTAGCTTGAAAACTGAGAGTTGAAAAACGAACTGAAATTCAAACAATCATAACAATTCCGTACGATAAACGGTTGTGATTCTTCGAGTTGAGATTGTAAATTTCAAGAAACTAAGTCACAGCTCTTTGAAGTATGGATAGTCAAATTTTGAAGAGAACAATGTCGTAATCTTCCTAAGATGTGATTTTTTAGTTTTTCTTTCCATAGTAGGTATTTAAAATAAGTTTAAATGTTATCAGTTGGTATTCACATTCTCAAGCCATCGTTATCACGTTTAAGTCATGTACCTTTTTTAAAACCCTTCTATGGAAAGAAAACTAAAACATTACGTTAGAATGTACCCAACATCAACTCTTCCAAAATTTAAAGTAATCATCGGAGGGGTTGACTTAGCGCTCTTGAAATTTACAATCTCAACTCGAATCACAGACGTTTCAAGAGAACGACCAATTATTGGTCATCAGATACCAGGTCAGTTAGTGAAGTTAGCAACGATTTAGCAATGGTCAACTGCGTGTTTCTTCTCTAACTAATTGGTCTCTAGGGACGCTCTTGAACTCATCTATGGCTGTACAAGAATTGTGCCACCAATCACATTGCACGCCTTAGGATTAAACACCTTGGTGTATCCAACACCTTCTCGGATAAGTAGGTAGGCTATAAAATATGTTGCTTGATTAGCGTTTGACTGGTGAGTATGTCGAATTGGACTGATGAGGGATGTTTTTTGCTTTGGAGATGCGAGTGAAACTTAGCATCCAGGTCACCTGATCTGTATAAGGATGTGTGAAGGAACAGTTGCAACGAGCTGTACGGACTGTATGACTAGTGCAGAATTCGCAAAATTGCCATAAGAAAAGAAACACACAGTTAACCGTTGCTGAATTGTTGCTAACTTCACTCTCTGGTAATCGGCCAGTCTTAGAAACAAAATCAAGGTAAATACCAACAAAAAAGTTGGTTGAAAATTTCTGCATAAAGAAACTTGTTTATTTACCAAACAATGATGAGAAAGAGCACATGTTGTGATCTCAAGTGAAATTATTCTAGTATTTGAAATAAAGACAACGTTATTGGAAGTTCGATTGAACTGCGTAAAACCTTGTAAGTCCGAGTGTAAGGTCTTGAATAAATCCTCGTAAGTCCGAATATTGCTTCAAAACGTTCATTTCTTCTAATTTTTGTTCAATTTTATTATTATGTCGTGTATACATGTGGTAAAAATGCAACGGATGTGGTTTTTTTAAACGGATGATGCCTCAAGTCGTTTTGGTGAGTTTTTTTCGTGCCTCCTGTAAAATTTCCCAATCGGAACATACGAGGTTTTGCAGGTATACTGTCGAAATTAGCTACTGACGCATTATTACGTGATGTATTACTCTGAATTGTGGAACCGCTCTAATTACTGTCGGACCCACCGGTAGTGGCAACGAAGAAACTATTGGACCCGGCGGCAAGTATCTGAATCTTTTTCCCGTAACAGCTTGGTTCAAATTGAGCGCCAGATTGTCTTCTGCCGCTTGTTGCCTTCAATGCGACCTATAACGGCAAAACATAAAAATTTTATAAAATATTGGAACTTATAGAAAATGCAAGAAGGAGATGGAAGATAGTTTAATCTTCAGTGCGAAGAACCACTTGAGCATCCTCATGCCATCACTCTAGTGGTTGCTAATGCGTCACATACCTCTTGAATAAAGCATCGAATGTTGACATAGGTCATCAATAGGTTGACATTTTTTTGCAGGAGAAATTCAATTTAAATTTCATACCTGTTTGGCCATAACCCGTTGCCGTTCAGCGATGAGGCCGCATTTTGCGGACAATCGGACCGGAAAGGCAATCTTTTTTGTGGCCTTTGAGCCATGCGATGAAGCCATGATTCCGGCATCGCGCACATTTGGGCTTCCGGGCCCCTTTTTTCGTCCGCCGCATCTGCGCTCATCTTCGATGCCGCCTTCCAGTGGGAAAAGCCAAGTAATGAGAGGGAAACAAAATATTTACTATCCTGTGGAGCGTAGTAGATTTTTCGTGAGAAAAAGTGACTTGGTTTAACCCGTATTAGAGGATCATAATAGGGGCGAAGTTATAGGATTAGTTTTCCATGGAACTGCAATTCGCATAATTTCCAAATCGACAGTAGGGAATGCATGATAGGGGTGTAAGGCTGCGGGCCAAATTGTTCATGTCACCTAGTATATTTAGTGGGATTAAGCTGCTGGTTTGAGAAACCGACGAAAATAAAGCAGCTGTTTTATGAGATAAATTTATAAAGTATCTTGTTTTATAGAAATCGACAACTTGTTTTCAATGACTCACTTGATATAAGCTTATGACGTCCGTCAATTTCCCAACTGATACTCGAACTCTCTTTAGCTTGTGAAAAGTCGGCTGCAGCTTCATCCCAAATCGACTCAGACCCAGGCTCCGCCTCCACCGCCCCCACAGACCATCCGGGGCGTGCGATTGGTTGAAAATCTCAGAGCATGGCGTCTGAGGATACAGCCCGTCAGATCCCTCGGCACCCTCAAAGTCGAGTCGCCCGAAATACAGACTTTCGGTATACTCTTCGCCTCTGTTTCATTCGAGTATTTCCTCCTCCACCGATCGACTCCGCCCAGCGTACTTCCTCATTCACTTTTTTCCCCGCTGAGAAAACATCCAGTTCATGTGGGTGGGCTCCCCGACACGTGGTTTCCTCTGACGCCTTGAAACATTGTATATTTCCTTCTCGTTCCCCGGCCTTGGCTGAAAGCCTTTTAAATAAAACCTGCTTACCTCAAATTCAGTAAACCTTCAAATGCTCGATCCAGATTTCGTTCGTTGCGTATTTTCCATAGCTTCTTACAGTTAATGTAGGGGCTATATCCGACTAGGCATGCGGACCATAACCGACCAAGTATTCGATCAGCGAGGACTTGCAGATGGGTACGGACATACGTTGGCCTACATTCACGTTTGGTCACCTTGGACACTCCGCCCTCGGGGAATTTCGTAATAGGAAAGGGCCATAATAAGGACCTATCACTCCAGTAATTTGGGGTCTTTTCTGATCTTGAACTGTAACTTTTGCGCCAAGCCCTATCATCCTGTTCAGCCTGAGTTTTGATAACTATGACAGTACTCCTGAAATATTTGCACATTTAGGGCCTTCATATGATACATATCGCCGGTGTAGGAGAAAAACCTCGTATCTCAATTTGGGTCAAAGACTCTATGTAACCACATTGAATATCAGATATTTTATAATAGATTCTATGACATCTCTAAGGTGCATGACATGCATATTGTGCAGGTTCGAAATAAGAGATTCGAGGTTTCTCTCTTCTTCAATGACGATATTTCATTTTTTCAACCTGCAAAATGAACCGATTTGTGCGTTCTTGGTCTTAAAATGTTCGCTTTACTTGCTCAATTCGTTGCTGAATATTTATCCTTAAAGGTAATTCGACGTGCGTCGATTTCCGGAGAGATTTTTCAAATCGAAGGAAGAAGTCAAAATATTGATCCCTGTTTGATATGATCCTGTTTGTTCAGCCTCAACGGCCTAACACACTTAGGTAAGCTTTTATCTAGGTGAAACTTAATTCGATGCTAAAATCTGATTTTGCCTTGGCAATTTGATCACGCCTATCGTCACTTTGGCACAGGACCCCCCAGCTTGGCCAACCGGCGGACGTTTGAGAGGTCAATCAACAACCTGTCCCTTTGCCTCACCGACAAGTCGCGTTGCCCAACTCTTCTCGAGGCAAACCGTTGCTTCGTTCGTCACATTTCGCAGCCATCCTTCGACCTGTAATTTCTGTAGGATGGAAGAAGTGCGGGATTAGGCGTTTTCGAAGCGGAATTTCGATTATTTACAAATAGTGGTACGAAGTTTCTTGCACTCGCGATCCATGAAATAAAACTATGGATATGTTTTCTCGTGTAGCCGTGGCATTGATGTTTATTCATGCGGTAAGCGTATTTTCAACTTGAACAATTTTCAGACGAAAACCCAGCCCCTAGACAATTTGGAGGTGGTACCTATAAGGTGCTTGCTAAAAAATTTGCACAGCATAGGAGTCATAGTTCCGCCCTAATCTTCTTCGATTCCCAACCTTTTTCGAATTCCGTGTAGGATGGAAGATGTGTTAGATTAGGCGTTTTCGTTAAAACGACCATAACATTAATTTATCAAGAAAATTCAATTTCGACTATACCGTTAGAAAGAGCGATAAATTCCCAATCAATATATCAAAAAAGAATTTTAATGTAGTTCAATTGGTTAAAAATAGGCCGGAAAAGTAAATTTGGCCAAATCTCGAAAATCGTCGCTTTTTTTCAACTCCGTGTGCTTAATACAATTATTGTGCTTGTTAAATTTAGCGTGTATTTTTTCCTGAAAATGCGCCAAAATGTCAGCTTTCCAACGGCAGGTCTAAATAGCTCTTGTAAGAGATGTAAACATGTAAAGATGTAAACATCAAAAAATCCAGCAGAGAAATCCCGCTTGAATGCGAAAAAAATTTCTATAAAAATCGGCAAAATTTGAGAAACAAATAAAAAAAGAAAAAGTATTTTCAAGCGTTTTTGAATGAAATAGTAAGGCAAAAACCGGTGTTCAAATTTACCAAGGTGGTGAAGGGTCATTCAATAATCCTAGATTGTTCATTGTTCGTAATCCTGATTCTCAAGGAGGTTCGTACTTTTTGCTTATCATGGCAGGATTAGTACAGGATTGTTATTGGTCTTTATTTTTGGTTTTGGACATTAAAGGAGTTGCTCTAAGCGGCCGCCATTCTGCGCAAAGCAGAAACGGCTCCTTCTGTGAATACTATTCACTCCAGCCTGTAGCTATCTTACATTTTTTCCGCAAAAAAATCAGGCAGGAACGCGATATTTGTAAGTAGCTTTTCGCTTCGATCCAAAACATTTGATTTTGTCAATTTCGTTCAGTCTGCCAACGCCAAAGATGACTCTCGACGGCAGACGAAGTCGAAGAACTGAAGAAACGATTGGCCGTAGTGAGGAAAGAGACGCTGGAAGAAGTGCAGAGCATCGTCGAAGTCCGGAAGAAGCGTTGTCCGGGACAGACGACTCGTCGGAACTGAGCGTCTGTGTGGACGAAGCTAGCGTCAGACTGAAAGAATGGCGTCGTTAACGGCTTCAGACGATGATTGGTGGTGGCGAATTCAATTTGACGCAAGTTTTTCTCGCAATAAATAATTATGGGTAAGAATAGGTTAAATAGTGAATTTAACAAAATTAAACGATGTGCTGCGTTAAAAAGATAGGTAGATAAGTATCAAGATAGTTATATCAAGCAGATACCAAGCAGGTATTCAACATGCTGGGCTGAAAAGGGTTCCTACTCATCTAAAATAAAATTTATACTGAAGTGGTAGGGTAATAACTTAATTCTGCGTTTCAGGAGCATCATTAGGTTTGTCTTTGCAATCGAATAATGACCTTTGTGCAGAATTTGCAGTTTTTTAAATTGTTTCATAGTGGTGAGCTAAAAGCTGAAAAAATGTGCGTGCTCTAACAAACAACATTATTTTTGGTGAAATGTGAGAACTTCAAAAATATTAGATGTAGAGAAATATTATTGAATAGATTCCTAGATCAGCATTGGTCAACTATGAGTACACTGCGTAACAAAAAAAATCTTTTGGAAAATCGTCCAGGGTTTTCCACCAGAATTTGACTAATGGTGATGCTTGAGTTCGAAAATGCCCTCAGTTTGTTTCAATCAGGTCAGGTTTGTTCGCTACAGACATATTGGATATATAGACAAACTTGGTGCTGCTCGTATTGGATTTTTTAATTTTGGAATAAAAAAAATATGACTTAGTCATTTGGAAACAGAAACACATCAGAAGCAACCATTTATAAATGAATACATTGCTATATCCTTTAAAAAAACCAGGATTGAACTCAAAACCCTCAAATTAACATACGAGGGGGGACCCAAAAGTAACGGGAATCGAGCTGGAGGGGCAGAATTGCTGTGAGTGGTTCGTTGGCAAGTGAGGGGTTTGGGAGGGACACACTCAAGAGCCAGTGTGCAAAGTTGGGTCGCTGTAAGTTGAACGGTTCGTCCGTTAGATCTTTTTTAGTGAAACAACTTTTTCCGTTTCGGCGAACGGAAAACGTGTGATGGCGGACAGCGTGGAGCAATGCGCTGCCGAAAAATTTTGTTTCTGTTAGGGAAAACGCCGGCTGAAACTCTCGAATTGCTAAAAACTGCTTATAGGGATGCTGCATTAAGCAAAATACCAGTCTACGAGTGGTTTCAGCGTTTTAAAAATGCAAATGACGATTGAGTACCAACCTCGTTCTGGCGGCCCTTCAACGTCAAGAACTGATGACAACGTTGAGAAAATCAACTCATTGATCATTGATGTTGATGTCATCACGTAGAATTATCAACTCATTGATGATTGAAAAAAGGCGGATTTGTGGCAGTCAGGGATTGGTTCTTCCATCATGACAATGCCCCCGACAATGCCCCTGTCTGTGAAGCAGTTTCTTATGAAAAATGGCATGACACCGATTGTTTCACCCCCCCATCCACCCCATTTTGCCCCTGTGACTATTTTTCGTTCCCCTGTCCCAAAAGGGACTGGAAAGGAAAACGATTTACGACTGTGGAAGAGGAAAACAAAAATCGCTGATGGCCTCAAGCTCATTTCATTAAATGAATTTGAACAATGTTTTTAAAGGTGGAAAACCGATTTAATAAGTGCGTTGCAGTCAGTGGTAATTACTTTGAAGGTGATCAACATTTGGTGTAAAAATATTGAAAAATAAAAATGTTATGACAAAATTCCCGTTACTTTTGGGTCCCCCCTCGTATGTATAGCTCGTCAGGTAGCTATGGCTGTATCTTGAAAAAGTTGACCTGATAGAGCAAAACCAAGGTGATATTTGGAATCAGAACACCAAAATTAGTCCTAAAAATGCTTAGAAACCCCGGACGATTTTTTGGCTGTTACCCAGTGGTATCGTTACCTCACCTCACATTTGGATGTTCCGATCGAAACAGATATTAGAATTCACGATATCATTATTTAAAATTTGAAGATAGCATTCAATGATAACGATCGATCCGTAAATTTTGGTCCAGGTTCATTGGAGCAAGAGCTAAACGACGGCCGTCCGCTGGACAGGGAGCAGTTCAAACTGAAAGTGGAAACTGCCACCGTGGGAGCTGGAGCTGCTGTCGAAGATGAAACTATGAAATTGATTAGGTATGTTCTGTACCCGACAAGAATTTGACCGAGTGTCAAAGAAGCGATAAAAGAGGTCAGTGCATAGCAAAAATAGTTGTCAACTTGAGCATTAATTCCATAAGGAGTGATCAAATTTTGGCGTTATTAGTGAAATCACTATACGGGTAAATCGATGTTTCGAGTGGTTTTAACTTTTTTAATTGGTGAAATTGTACTTATTTTGTGAAATTTGTACTTATTTGCGAAATTTGTATTACGAATGTGATGAATGAAGAATGGTAAATTACATCAAGGTTACACACAATTGAAATTCGTATTGATCCAATAGTTGGCTCAGGTAAAGCATAAACTCACAAACTAGAACAGAACATGTAAATACAAACTGTCATATCGACTTAGTTATTTACATAGACACATAACTTGTGTTTCGCAACTTCGGGAAAGTTATTACAGAAAAATGTGACCATTCCTGTGTTATACAACAGGAAACCAATTTTCGATATCGTTGGCACTCTGCCCTTGGTAGGACCTATACCTACCGAGCCGTGATAGGTATGTGACATTTTGCAATCTGCGGAAGCTCCTACAATTACGACAATGCCATTACTTAACTTTTTCCGATGGTGATGTCCCTACAGTAAGTAAAAGTATCTACGATATTTCAGTTGTTATCCTTTCAATTCCTCAAACGTATTTTAATACTAAATTAAGTATGTATTTCAGAATTAGGTATATAAAATTGAATTCAATAATATAGCTCGTTTCTGCGAGTTCCGTGATATTCAACAGAACTCCAACGATAGCGATATAGTCGCCTTAGTGATTATAAAACTCTCAAAAAACCCCTCATAAAACCCAGTGAATATTTACATAAACATGAAGTCATGCTGGGGGTATAATGTGAATATAAAGCAGAACAACCAATTCTAATAACGAATACCTCCGATTTTCACCTTAATTTGATAACTTTTAAACAATACATCTTGACCTATTCCAAAAAGGATAGGATCAATTCTCAACAAGTATTCGTCGAATTAGGTGCAACCACTGGTGGCACAGCGGTCGTCGAGGGACTTTCAATTTGAAACAGCACAACGATGTAGGTCAGTAAAAGCGGCAACCATCTAATAACAGATAGGCAACAGAATTTAGGAAGTTTAGGGCGTTAAATAATTCCTAAGTAATTTCCAGTATGACGATCAATGAAATTATGTACTAGGTAAAATTTAGTGCAAGCGTCTTTGGATAAATCTAGCTTTAAATAAATTGAAAAACCAGGACTAAGATTGTCAGCTGATTAGGGGTGGGGTCTAAACCAAGACAACTGGCAGAACTGTCTTCTTCGATATCCACCTACAAACTGTTTATTGTTCCTTGAAGATAAAACGACGTACATCGGAATAAACGCAGTACTAATTCCAAGGCGACTACTTACCGAGAGTCCCAGACGATAGTCGACATTGACACACTTGCAAGCTGTGAACGTCAACGTTTTCCGACTAGACAGATGAATCATCACAAGGGGCTGCAAAGATGAAAACATCAAAATGCCGGCGAAATAATCCGAAAATCGAAAAAAATATTGACCTAGTCCTAACATCTAATAAGAGCAGCTTGGGATCCAGTATGTCATTGTGACGTTGACGTGATTTTACTGCTTACACTTTATTAAATAAAGCAGTAACTCAACAATCAGTACCTTTACTTGCTATGTGGATTCAACTTGATTATGATTATCACTGCTGGATCAACTTGTGCAATTTATTTTCTTATTAGGATAGCAGAAAGCTCAAGAACAGCTCCTGATTTTTCGATACCTACCAACTTTTGAATAAAATGATCAGGACTCTTTCCTTCATACATTTATTACAATATTTTTTCCATTGTGAAATATCGAAGTAAATGGACCATTAATAATATATTTCTTCGTTAACTATATGATATATTAACATATTATATTACGTCGTAGGTACTCACATTGTCTATATACTTCGCCCTTATCGTGAATTATGTAACGAGAAGGCTTTATTACATTCTTCAGCCTGAAACAGAAATGTGGCTGGTATAAATATTTTGCAAGCCCTTGAAATTGATGTTTTCAAATTTATCGCGAGACTATTTTTTTTCGATCCACAGGAACAAGTGGAATATAGTTGTACACTTTGTGATGGAAATCACTTAGATGATAAGGCTTCGCTTGAAAGCCAACCTCTAGACGCCCCTGAATTTATGAAGCATTCAACTTTGGGCTTTAGCTGTCTAAATTTATTGCCTCGAATTTAAAAATGCGCTAAACATACCGTATTACCGATAATTCGAAATCAGAGGAGCACCTTGTATACATGTGAGCCTTACTCGAAAGAACCTTCATAACATACTGTTGTTGTGTCCCATAGGTCAGTACAATGTGTCATATTGCAGTTGTTTATAAGGCGGTTCACAATGAAATGCACTGCTCTTCAGCTATAAAGCATGCACCTGATTGCATATTATGCACATAAACTCGCTGGCACCTTAGATTGTGTTATAGTTTGTTGAATATAAAATGCGACATAAAATATTCAGCTAACCTTGTTCAAGACCGACTGGCAAGAGTCGATCATCTGCGCCATCAGCATGAATTGCAATATATTCCATAAAACCACATAAAAATCGCCCAAATCGAACTGTTTCGTGAGCAGAAGCTCAGTGAGGTCCATGCCGGATAAATAAGTGCACAACAGGTTCGAAATTATCACCGGGTCGTAGCATCGGTTGATGTCCGAGCACAAATCCATCAGGTGGTCATACACTCGCACAAAATGCCTTTCTTTGTTGAGAGTTGCCGGCGATCTATCGCGAATCCAGCGATGGGACAAATTTTGAAAACACTGGCCAACATTGGCGATGAGGTAAGTGAACTGGAAACAATATGCATGAAAAAGTGCATAAAACGAAGGCCAGGACAGGATGTGCAGAACTAGCTGCAATTCTTCCATCCAGCCAATTTTTGGCAATTCCAAACTCTTCAGCGCAGAAATTATCGCGAAAACCGCAAAGAACGATCCCGTTAGTAATTTTATAGAAAATGGAATTCCGAGTGGCTCTATTATGCCAAGCTTTTCCTGAGCTGAGCTGAGACCGGAAATGATTTTCTGGAATGTGGCACCATGATTGGCGAGCCAGCACGTCACTGCGATAGGAATGCCAATTATTGTAAATTTGGTGCTCAACATCAGACCCCATGATATCAGGCTATCGCCACAAACGAAATTCTCCGGGGACAGATGGTGCGCCAAAATGGACATGAACGTCACAGCTGTCACGGTCAACGAGGAAGTTGAGAGTCGCGTAAAATTGGGCAACTCCAGAGGAAAAGCGCCGAGGATTTGATAAATTCTAAGCTGGCGAAGCAAATGCGGCTGTTTCCCATGCATTTTGAAATTTCCCGAATCCTGAACCGTTTCGAAAATATATGAAATTCGGTACTCAAGGGGCCCATTGTTTAATCATCGCTACGGCGATGGAATAATGTTCATGGTTGCACACTCCGGACGGATCAATGAACTATGACCTGTATGGCTCGTCGCGTGATCAAGTGAAACAATATCGGTTCAAATCTTGACGATTCATCAAGTTGACGAGAGTCTATTGTGCGAATTACGCAGATAACACTCACTTGAGTACCTGTCGATATTAATTTTATACCGGGGTCTACCGTCCGAATAATTTGTTGGGTAAATGGGTTAGAATTTCACGATTTTAATATTTTTTGGAAATTGATTTAATAATATTGAACGAAGAGGAACCTATCGAATATTATTGAATTAAATAAAAATGTTATGAATTTATTTTTCTGAATATTTATTTTTATGAATTTATTTTTCATGAACATTTTTTGAATTTTTATTTATTAATTACTTGTTAGATTAATTATATTAATAATTACTCAATTGATATTCACTGTGATAACATTTTAACAGGTAATTAACAATATAAAATAATACCTAATATTAAAAAAATTAATTGTACTAGCCGGTATTTCAGATAAGCATTTCCAAGTCGAATTCCAATATATTTAGATGTTCCAAATCAGTTTAGGATTTTCCAACCCAAATTTGAGAGCTTTTCTTATTGAATTGACTTGAAAAATTCCCTTTTGATTTGGCAAGCATACAATTTGGTTCGGAAAATTCTCAATTCGACATGGAAATTCTATAAATTTGAGGAATATTTTCTATAAATCTACCTTGTTGATAACTGATTGACAACAGTAGATGATGTGTACAGCCTGAAGTACAAGATACATGAGCCAGATGAGCGGTTCGCTTTCTGCCCAATTGGCCTCGACGTCTTTTGTTTTATGTAAAACTAAAATACTGAAATCCAACGAGGAATAAAAACTCGACAACAGGTTGCCTGCGATCAGGCAATCGTAGCAGTCGGTGAATGTCTGGGAAATACCAGTCAGGGTATCGTACATTTTCACGTAATTTCGTACCGACGATTTCGAATTTTGGATCCGTAGCATGCTGAGAGGGATAGATCCTAGGCGGGAATAGCATGCCCCAACGCACAGTATCAGGTAGGTGAATTGACACACAACGGAAAAAACGAACCAGTAAAATACACCCCAAGCGGTAATTTCGTAGAGCCCAAAAATGAAGTCTGAAAAGTCACCGTGAGCTTGAAGTTTGACTACGCGGGTGACGAGACTAATTGAAAATATGACCCAAGTCAAAATTATCATGGATTTGATGGGGCTAAATATCCGGTATTCCTTGATTCCTAACTTCAGTTGAGCTTTCATCAGATTGTGCAGGGCTCTTGCGAATAAAAACCTTTTTTTGATCAACAGGTACGTGAATATCGCAAAATATAAAGAATAATACACTTTGAGGATAAACATCCCGATATAGGTCACTGAGCCGGAAGCGTAAACTATGAATGGCGAGTAGTGAAATATCAAATTCAGACAGCTCAACAATATCGATATGGCCAACCCGGTTTGGGAAATTCTCGACAAATTCGGCCGTTCAAGCTGTAACGGCATGAGACCGAAGATTTTAAATATTTGTAAATGTTCGATAATCCGCGAGCGAATCCTGGAATTCATCATGTCCTCAGTAACTCAATAAACGGAATTTCACAAATGTATCCGGATACTGCCACCCGGCAATGTACCCACACTCGCTAAATTATAGCAGTTGCTAAAAGATTAGTTTCTTACATTATTGATTATCTTGAGCTATTGCCAGTTACACTTTCGTTGAAATGGTGATGGCGATGATAATTATACTAATGGGAATGTGTCGAGAGAATAAATGAGAGCGCCGGAATCACCCATTATTGAAATGCTAAAACTCGCTTTCAAGGAAGAGAAATATTTTCTGCAAGAAAGCTTGTCCTGGAGGTTTATTGTTCGGATGATACATAGTAGGTATGTATATTTAAAATATTATTTTTAAAATCTATAAAAATATTATTTTTTGCGTTTTATATTTTATTACCAACTGATTTTCAAACAATGTCACAAAATCTATAAAAAACATTGGCTACAAATTTTGGCCGATCCGGGGCCTCAGTTGATATACCTACACTGAAATTACAAATTTTTACTCCAAGATTTTCTCATGCACATGGGTCGTTCTCATTTGAAACACACATTTCGTGTCTTCACTATCCCATTTTATCAATCAACCCTTCTGAAGAACCGTCCGATTTTTTTTTTAAATCTGCTGAATGTATTAATCAGGCCTCACTAATTACAACACCATAGTATACCAACTCAGTAGAAATTTAAGACCTTTTATGTCAAAAACAGCTAGAAATCTCATGTGCGTTACTGTCCTCAGCCTGAAGTTGCCAACATCTTCGTTCGAGATGAGCGAGTATAAATTTTTTTGAAGGTATCCCGAACCAATAACTTATAGTAAATAACTTAGAGTAAACTTGAGGAAAAAAGGTGCCCCAGAACTACTAGACCTCTTCTCTTTTTATGACGTCATCTTTAAAGTGTGTCCATCATTATTCTAGTTTTAGTAACCTCGTGCATGTTACCGCTGCCAGTTGGTAGCATTGCGGAGTTTTTTGGCGGTTAACCTTTCATTATCATCTCAAACTGATCTAGTATTAGTTTTTTCCTGGTTCAACGCCAGAAAACATAGTGGGACCGCGTTAGATGCCAAAACTCTGCAGAAAATGGTGCGTATTTTTATTCGTCCTCATGCGTGTTACTATGTATAGTAAAAAAACTCAAATAAAACCAGTGGTGAGTAGATAACACACAATACTTCCATATTTTGAATAGTAAAATCGTGACACATTTTGATCATATTTTGACTGCTTTTAAGGGTGTTTATTTCCTCCGTCCAGGAGAGTGGTGAAAAAATTGCCTATTTCGCCATAACGAAACACAATCTTTTCATAGGTACCTATTGTTTTTGTGGAAATTTTAACATTTGAAGGGTCAAACAAAGTTCTCTAAAATGTCAAGAACAGGCTTTCAAAACTAGTTATCTCCTACTACAACTGGAGCAATTTTGACGTTTAGGGAGAGAAAAAATTGCAAAAATCTTCAAGGAATACAAAGAGCCCAAAACTTTACTTTGCTGATCACCGATTGACAACTGTGGATGATGTGGGAGGCCTGGACTACGAGGTACAGGAGCCAAACGATCGGTTCGCTCTCCGCCCAATTCGCCATGACGTCAGGGTTGCTGAGTGCTAAAATGGTGAAATCCAACGTCGAAAAGAAGCACGACAAAAGATTGCCAGCGATCTGGCAGTCGTAACAGCAGACGAAATCCTCGCAAACGGCAGTTAACTGGTCGTAGATTTTTATAAAATTCTCGACCGTCGGTTTCACTGTTCGATTTGGTAACACGTTTAAAGGTAGCGACCCCAAGCGGGAAAAGCACGCCCCCACGCAAAGAATCAAGTAGGTGAATTGGAATGTTACTAGAAAAACGTACCAATAAAACAAGCCCCATCCTGCCACTTCGTAAATTCCGAATATGAATTCCGTAAAATCGTCTTCGGCTCTAAGTTTGACAAAGCGCATGACCACACTACACAGAGTAATGACTATTTGCAAAATAAACGTAATTTTGATGGGATTGAATATTTTGTATTCAGCGATTCCTAATTTTCGTTGGACGGTCATCAAACGGTTTAATGCTCTTTCAAGAGTAAACCTGGTTTTGATCAATAGAAAAATTGATATAACGAAATAAATGGCATAATACACTTTGAGGGCAAACATGCCTACATAAGTCACTGAGCCTGAAGCGTAAACTATGAATGGCACGCAGTGAAATAAGAAATTCAGGCTACACAAAACTATCGAGAAGGGTAAATCCTTAGTTGAAATCTTTGAAAATTCCGAGCGCTCAAGTTTCAGGGGCATTAGGCCTAATTTTTTGAAAATTTTCAAATGTTTGATCATGGAAGGAGCGACTCTCAAATGCATGGGGACAACGAGCGAACAAACTCAAACTTTGAAATTGTTGATCTATAAAAATCGGATAGCAGGTCCGGTAGGTACAGTCAGATTAAGGAACACAGCAGGGGAGGCAGCAAAGAACCACCCTCAGACAGACCGTGTCACTAAACCTTGTAGAGACAGAGGTACCTATAATAAAGCGACATTTCGTGCAATAGGGTAATAAATGGAAAATTATTTATCCACGAACGCGTGTCTATCAGGCCGTACATCTTACTGGGGATCGCTTTATCGGAAAAATCACCAAAGAGTTCGTTTGTTTCAGCCTTTGTATAATGGAACGAACTTTTTACGCCGAATGTTCAACGAGAGCATGCACGACTGCACGCTTCTATGCTCGCTGTTCAGCAAGCATAACACTTGGTTCAAAGAGTGTACTACGGGTGAATAAAACTGCCTTCTGTTCTACAAAATTCTCTGATTTTTCTCTTTTTCTTATTCTGATTTTCTCAAAACATTTGATTTTTTTTAAATTTTTGATTTTTGAAATTCTTGATTTTTTTAAACATTTTTTTAAAATGTTTAATTTGAAACATTTATTTTTTGTTTTAGTCTTTTTAAATTTTTTGATTCTTTAAATTTTTTAAAATGTTCAATTTTTTTTATTAAATTTTTTCAAAATTCTTTTTTTTTTTATTTTTCTAAAACTTTTTGAAAATATTTAATTTTTCCAAAAATTTTTATTTTTTTCAAAAAATTTTTAATTTTTCCAAAAATTTTTAATTTTTCCAAAAATTTTTAATTTTTCCAAAAATTTTTAATTTTTCCAAAAATTTTTTATTTTTCCAAAAATTTTTAATTTTCCAAAAATTTTTAATTTTTCCAAAAATTTTTAATTTTTCCAAAAATTTTTAGTTTTTCCAAAAATTTTTAATTTTTCCAAAAATTTTTAATTTTTCAAAAATTTTTAATTTTTAAAAATTTTTAATTTTTCTATTAATTTTTAATTTTTCCAAAAATTTTTAATTTTTCCAAAAATTTTAAATTTTCTAAAAAATTTTAATTTTTTTTAATCTTTAATTTTTTTTTAATTTTGATTTTTTTTTTTAATTAAATAGCGATTAGTATTTGGTCGCAATTAAATTTCCCAAGTTGTTATGGAGTCGGACTCAAGTATTGAGCAATAATATGGTATTTTGCTGCATGGAGTGTTTTATGTTCGCAAAATATTCGCCAATGGTTACTTTACCCGTACCTTGAGTGAGCCTGAAATTTCACCATCGCAAACGGCCAACTCACCTCGCTCGATGCTTGCTGACAGCTCCATATAATCAAAATCACTGGCAATACTGTGATCAGCAGCCAAGAACTTCGAACAACGACGATTAACGCGGAATTTTCATAACGCAAGCACAGATAAATTTGGTTCAAAAAGCTGAGGAACTCGGAAATCAGCGCCAGAGAAATCAGCGGGTTGAAAACGCTGGCGATTTTCGACAAGGACACCATCAAAGAATCGTAATTTTCAACAATACGTTGGACAAAAACGGGTGTATTCATTCCGGTGTAAAATGCTTCTTCTTCGAGGGAATTCGTCATCTTATTGAAACAATCCCTTGCCAATAATACGAAGTGCGCGAACAATGAAATTGCCGATAGGATATGGGCAATATAAACATTCCAGAACAGCTGCTCGACAAATATTAGGTCGAGACCAGGAGGACTGTAGTAGTACGATATCGTGTAGGAAATGATGATCAGTAATACGGTGGATATGATCACGATCAGGTTTGCACAGTAATATCTCGAATCAATGCCCAACGATTCTTGACATTGGGTCAGCATTTCCAAGCCTTTCTTCAATCTTGACCTTTGCGATACAATAGAATGACCACTGATCAACGGTGCCAGACACTTGATCAAAACTCCACATTTGAATTCGTAATAGGTGAACTTTCCTTGGAAGACCTCCTCGTACTTCGGCAACATCGCCATGGTTAGACTGCCCATCGCCATTAGCAATGAAAAAATGGCGGATCGTTTCGATAAACTAACAGTTGGAGGTATTTTGAAATCAATTTTCAATGGAAACGACCCTAAATGATGGGCTGTTTTGTAGTGCGCAATCAAAGGATCCGCATCCATGTTGTTTGCAATCGTGTTGCTCACTGAAAAACGCATACACTGTCCAAAATTCAATCGTAGTTTCTATGCAACAGGGGCTTAAAAGGGAAAGTAAAAATCAAGATGGTAATCATAATCATGATGTTGTGCCAAGACATCGTGAATAATGAAGCGATTGATCAATACACTATATTTATTATCTATTGTTGTTTTGAAAAGCAGGAACAAGGGTAGAGAGTTTGTATAAGTACTTGAAGGATACAATTTCGAAAACCCCCTAAGCTATTTAAGTGCAGCGATGACAAAGCACTGTGTCGTGTTGAAGTGACAAATACTTAGTTAATTTACGATCGCCAACTCATTCTTATCATTCCATCTCATTTAATTTCGCGATAACGTAGAAACTACAGGGTAAGAGGAATAAGTTTACGTTTTATTCACGAACCACCATACGAGCCAGCGATATAAATATAACATACTTCCATACTTTACCTACCACTTGAAACTATAGAAATATACTTGCCTTTTGAAAGCTGGGGCTATTATTTCAAAAAAAGTATGTACCTACCTACTTCAAAAACGCTAAAACTGCGCATACCTGCAAAGAACCTACTGTATTACATCAAAAATCTAAGGCGTACTTTATTATTTAGGCATTATAGCATTCAAGGGAGTTCCACAAGGAGACATCTTATTCACTTGTCTGGTTTTTTGACGATTTTACCAACAATAAGCGACCCTATATGCCTTCATAAGAACATTACTACATTAAAGTGGCCCTACATACCTTCATTAAAGCATTATTGCATTCAGTGGGGTTCCACAAGGAGACATCATATTCCCTTGTCTGTTTTTTTTTTACGCTAAAAAAATAGAATAAAATAAAATAACAACTAGCAATTCAAACTTACCTCGATCGCAGCATGTTGACATGCCCATATTATCAAAAACACAGGTAAAGCCGTGATCATCAACCAAAAACCTCGGATAGCCATTACAACGGGTAAATTTCCCTTGCTACTATGCCACGAATGGGTTTGATTCAAGAAGCTGAAGAACTCAGAAACCAACATCAAGGATATCGGCGGATCAAAAACACTGGCTATGTTTGATATAGAAAATGTTAGCGAGTCGTAATTTTTGACAAACTGTTCAACAAAAACTCGCGAATTCATTTCAGCAAAAGGTATTCCACCCTCAAGTACGGGGGTAATTTTATTGAAACAGTCTCTCGTCAGAAAAACACAGTGAGTGAATAACATAATTAAGGATAGCGATTGGACGATGTAAAATAGGCAGAATATTTCCCCAGCGAATCTCAGGTTGAAACTTGGGGGTGCGAGATAATATTGCAATGCGAAGCTGACGGTTAGCAACACAGCGTCCGACACAATGACGATTAAATTGGCGCCATAATATTTGGATTCTACTCGCAGCAATTGCTGAATTCTACTCAGGGTTTCTAGGCTATTTTTCAATTTGGCCCTTCCACATACCATCGAGACCATGCCGAACAGGGGAACTTGACTTTTGATTAAGGTACAAGATGTGAATACGAAACTTGAATATTTTCCAACGAATAACATTTCCCAATCTGGAACCAGCGCCATGAATAAACTGACAATTGTTGTCAGCAATGACAAAACTACGGATGCCGTTGAAATACGAATCTCTTTCCCAACACCCAATACGAGAGGAAACGATCCCAGATAGTTAGCCAATGTTGTATGAGTTGACAAGTGAACATTTTTCGCAACCATGTTGTTCATGGTTGAGCTAGTGACTGAAGGTTTATCAACTGCCTTAAATCTAGTTTTAAGTACCTGCAAATACTATTGACAGCATTTACATTGACGCGCATATAAAAAAAATGCTGGATGACAATAAATCGACTTGAAAACGACCGATCACATAGGTCTATTATTTCTGGAAATAATGTACCAATAAATTTAAGTGCATTGATAAAATGGCTCTAATTCTATTCTGACAAATCACTCACCAATCAATCAACCCAATAACACTCGCACTTCATCAATCTTGAGGCTTCGATAATAGGTACAAATAAAAGAGAAAATATCCGATAAAGCGGGAACTAGTTAATTAACCAGCTTTCTTTTTTAATAGGCACGTCAAAGCATCCAATGACACTGCAAAATTAACAAAGTCCTTAGAATAAAACTAGTTATTTATGGATGGAACAGCTTTACCATAGATGCAAGACCTATAATAATTATTGATCAATTATTGATGGACCATTAAACCTACCAACCAAAAATCGCAAAATACAGCAATAAGAGGGACCAAACCAGTGGTGCTTAGATAACACACAATACTTTCATATTTTGATATGTGAATTTTTCAAACACTTGAATTATATTTTGTCTACTATGGAGTTTGCATAATGTCCAGAAACTCACAATGCGATATAAGTGAAATGAATTATTTTACCTATATAAATTTATGAATATTTTATATAAATAAAATTAATTAATTATAACAATGCTATTATAATTACTACTAAGATATCAATGAAATTAATTATTTTATACAAATTTATGAAAATTTGTGGTATTGTACTCGACTCACCTTTGAAGAAATTGAGACGCAGGTAATCATCAATGCAGTAAGGGAGAACAAGTGATACGGAACCCAAATGGAGAATTCATTTTGCTTGAAGGGATTGAATATGTTAGAAATCAGCAAAGCACTTCCGTGCGCCATCATGCAGGTGAAATTGCTGAGCAGCGTCTCCCCGACTACAATGTCGTAACACTCGAAGATCTCGTACGCCAAATCAACTATTGTGTCGTAGTTTTTTATGAACCTCCTGATGTCAACGTGGGGTAGAACAGTTTGCCCTTTTTTGGGGATCATGGTCATCAACCGAGAGAAGCATTCGCCCGTTGAGTAAATTAAAAACATGAATTGCGAACACGTGAGGGCCATGATTGCGAAAAAAGTGTCCCAACATGCATCGTCAATTATATTCATCCAAGAGTATAAATCAGGGCTCAAACGTATGGCGACGGCAATGTTCACCATGCTGCACGTCGTCAGCACGCCATACAGGGCGAGATAAAGCTTGACCACAATGGGGTAGCGGGCCTCCCCCAACCCCAGCTTCGCTCGCATCGCAAGCAACTCGTTAACAGCGCTTTCAAAGACGAACCTTTTCTTTACGAGAACCAGGGTGGCAGTCGGTGGGACCAGGGTGTACACGCAGGAAGTAGCGTCGAACAGAGCGGCGGACAACGGCCTGAGATAAACGCTCTGGTAGGATACCGAAAAAAGTAGAAAGTATGCAACTATCGACGACAATATGGCGGAAATTATTAAATAACGCGGGCTCAATTTGGAAAACACCGGAGCTTCAAGGGTGAGGGGTAGCGTACCGAATAGCTGAAGTCGTTTCAAACGTATCTCGAGCGAATGGGCCAGACGGCAATTTGAGTCGGACGCAAGCTTACTCATCGCGAAGGAGAATTGCAGGGCGAATGACAATTCTACGCTCCTCTTGCTAAACTCAAGAAGGATAGCAAATCGATGGATTGATAGCTCGAGCAATTTGGCGCTGAATGGTAGATAGTGGAATTTAATGGTGGCGAGAAAGAATTACGCAAGGCGTTCACATTGACTTCCTTGAAGGGGTCGATTCTTCAGTTCATTTGCTACCATTTCTGCTCCATAAATTTCTTCAGCCCCGAAAAAATACAGTTTTTCACTTTAAAGTTTTGGTTTCAATATTCAATTCAATAATAAACCCAGATCACCCAAGACAAAGAACCTAATCTACCTTGAAATTATCATGGTTTACGTTTCAAAGAGTGGAGAATCCGAATCTGCAATAAAAAATCGAAGGCTAAGAACCAACGGGACATAACTTGATTTTTCCATTTTGAGATTTATGCACTTTCCAATTCAAATTTTCGCATACAGTTTGATGGTACTATTAGTTTTTTTGAAAAACTCACTTGAAACGCCACAACCGTCGATTTATTCCGCAGAGCACAACTGGATACGAGCGACATCATGACATAACTCAGTCAAACTCACAATCAAACAGAAACTCAAACCCATAATCAAACTCGAAGTCAAACTCACAATGAATCAGAAACGTAAACTCACAATCGAACTTGAAGCCAAACTCACAATAAAACCGAAACTCAAACTCATAATGAAACTCGAAGTCAAACTCACAATCGAACTTGAAGCCAGACTCACAATGAAAAAGAAACTTAAACTCATAATCGAACTCGAAGTCAAAATAACGATGCAACAAAAACTCAAACTCACAATCAAACTCGAGGTCAAACTCACAATGAAACAAAAACTAAAACTCATAATCGAACTCGAGGTCAAACTCACAATCGAACTTGAAGTCAAACTCACAATGAAACCGAAACTCAAACTCATAATCGAACTCGGAATCAAACTCACAATGAAACAAAAACTAAAACTCATAATCAAACTCGAGGTCAAACTCACAATCGAACTTGAAGTCAAACTCACAATGAAACAGAAACTCAAACTCATAATCAAACTCGATGTCAAACTCACAATGGATCAGAAACTCAAACTCATAATCGAACTCGGAGTCAAACTCACAATGATACAGAAACTCACTCATAATCAAACTCGAAGTCAAACTCACAATCGAACTTGAAGCCAAACTCACAATGAAAAAGAAACTCAAACTCATAATCGATCTCGAAGTCAAAATCACGATGAAACAAAAACTCAAACTCATAATCAAACTCGAGGTCAAACTCACAGTCGAACTTGAAGTCAAACTCACAATGAATCAGAAACTCAAACTCATAATCAAACTCGAAGTCAATCTCACAGTGATACAAAGACTCTAATTCACAATGAAACTGAGAATCAAACACAGAATCGAACTTGAAATCAAACTCACAATGGAACAGAAACTCAAACTCATAATCGAAGTCGAAGTCAAACTCACAATGAATGAGAAAGTCAAACTCATAATCGAACTCGAGGTCAAACTATCAATCGAACTTGAAGTCAAACTCACAATGAAACAGAAACTCAAACTCACAATGTATGAGAACATCAAACTCTTACTCGAAATCGAAGTCAAACTCACTGTAAACTCAATTTCATAATCGACATTTGATGCTCAAAATTCGAACTGAAACTTAAACTAGATGAGTTTCTGTTTCATTGTGAGTCTGACTTCGAGTTCGATTATGAGTTTGACTTCGAGTTCGATGATGAGTTTGACTTCAAGTTTGATTATGAGTTTGAGTTTCTGTTTCATTGTGGCTTTGACCTCGAGTTCGATTGTGAGTTTGAGTTTCTGTTTGACTGTGATTTTGACTTCAAGTTCGATTGTGAGTTTGAGTTTCTGTTTCATTGTGGCTTTGACCTCGAGTTCGATTATGAGTTTGAGTTTCCGTTTCATTGTGAGTTTGACTTCAAGTTCGATTGTGAGTTTGAGTTTCTGTTTGACTGTGATTTTGACTCCAAGTTCGGTTGTGACTTTGACTTCAAGTTCGATTGTGAGTTTGACTTCAAGTTCGATTGTGAGTTTGAGTTTCTGTTTGACTGTGATTTTGACTTCAAGTTCGATTGTGAGTTTGAGTTTCTGTTTCATTGTGAGTTTGACTTCAAGTTCGGTTGTGACTTTGACTTCAAGTTCGATTGTGAGTTTGACTTCAAGTTCGATTGTGAGTTTGAGTTTCTGTTTGACTGTGATTTTGACTTCAAGTTCGATTGTGAGTTTGAGTTTCTGTTTCATTGTAAGTTTGACTTGAAGTTCGATTGTGTGTTTGACCTCGAGTTCGATTGTGAGTTTGAGTTTCTGTTTGACTGTGACTTTGACTTCAAGTTCGATTGTGAGTTTGAGTTTCTGTTTCATTGTGAGTTTGACTTGAAGTTCGATTGTGTGTTTGACCTCGAGTTCGATTATGAGTTTGAGTTTCTGTTTCATTGTGAGTTTGACTTCAAGTTCGGTTGTGACTTTGACTTCAAGTTCGATTGTGAGTTTGAGTTTCTGTTTGACTGTGACTTTGACTTCAAGTTCGATTGTGAGTTTGAGTTTCTGTTTCATTGTGAGTTTGACTTCAAGTTCGATTGTGAGTTTGACTTCGAGTTCGATTGTGAGTTTGAGTTTCTGTTTGACTGTGATTTTGACTTCAAGTTCGATTGTGAGTTTGACTTCGAGTTTGAGTTTCTGATTCATTGTGAGTTTGACTTCATGTTTTATTATACGTTTGAGTTTCTGTTTCATTGTGAGTTTGAGTTCGATTATGAGTTTGACTTTCTGTTTTATTGTGAGTTTGACATTGAGGTTGAATATTAGTTCGAGTTTCTGTTTCCTTGTGAGAGATAGTCCTTATAAGTGCAATTTATAGCCAACACCTATAACTTTGCCGGGTGCTTAGTAAAAGCAAAGACTGTTAGTGATAGAAAGAAACGGTAATAGCTGTTGAATTATGGAAAACATTGAAAATGTAGTCGTGGTTCAGTCTGAGATAATGGTGATTTTGACAGTACTTGACAATGTTGACTGAATTCTTTCAGAATCAAAAAAATTCAAAGCAAGGCGCGTTTTTGCTGATCACCCCGGTTTTCGTTCCAAACCTGGATAACAGCATACTATGCTATTAGCATAACTCAACGATTCCCCCCGCGGTGAGGTGGAATACCAATTTTTCTACGTCATAGTGCTGAAGGGTCATAAAAATTAAAACTTCAACGCCGCTTTCCCGAAAGCAGCGATTTTGAGTGTACATTTGATGTGCACAATTTTGAGTGTACATTCGATGCGTACAAGTTGATTAGAACAAACTCGTCAATTCTATCGATTGGTTAATGCAATAACCCAAGGACAGCGAGTGAAGAAATATGTCTGGGAAAATATTTTTTACACATTATATTTCAAAAGAAAACATGTTACAAATTTTAAAACGCCAACATATTGAGGGGCCTAAGCACTCCGAGTCGATCTAAGTACCGTAGGCTGAACATGACTGCAAGCATCCAAGGTCATTGAAATTGTCACGAAAGAAATTCAAGGTAGGCAGTAATTAATATTGATGACATTAATCGATAGTTTAGATTGAGATGCTTAGTTCACAGGTCTGCGGCTTCGTTGTCGATTTGCATCAGCCGTTCGTTTGTTCGAAATACGCGAAACGCGGAAGTTCTTTACTGGCGGTGTATAATAACGGTTACACATAAACTTTGGGAAGGGGGGAAGGGGGTGAAATCATAGTATAAATTGAACATGGACGAATATAAATATTAAATTACTCCTAATTAAAAGAAATTAAAAAAACCAACCCCAGCAAGTACTGCGGTAGAAACTTAAACATTAAATGACGCGTGCTAGGTAGAAATTATGTCAACAAATCGGCCACATGCCGGCTAGAAAAATGTTCTTGAACATGAGGCGGACCGAAGGAGGGAAAAATAACAAACATTTAACCGATTTTCTGCCAATAACGGAGCCGGTGCAGTCTAACGATCGCAACCATCGGTAGCGAAGTTCGGAAAGAAATTTCAATAACGGATTGCCTGAAACGATTTTTGCCATTACGAAATAAATTTTATTCAATTTTTTTTAGATTTAAAAAAAGTTTCATAAGAACAATATACATGTACACCTCTTAACAGTATGTGACAGTATTATATAAACACTACAATCCTTATGCAAAGAGAGAAACATTGATCTTTTATTTCTTCTTGGGTAGCGAAACGAATAAGTGGAACCGAGAGGTGAGAAGCGAGGGGGGGGATAATTCGGCCGGGGAAAATCAATTTGTACAGTCCACTCAAGCGCAATATATTTCAAGTGTTCAAACATTCATAATTATTATATAAAATATCAAGTAAAAAGAATTCTCCGAGGAATGTTAAGTCTGTTTTCATTGTTTCTCAAAAGATTTTGAAGCAATAGGTACATAGAAGAGAACAAAACATAATCGATAGGTACCGCACTTGAACGTTTCACAACTCGTAGAAGGATTATATTTTTTTTGCCTTTTTTCCTTAATCTATGCATGTTTTTTTTTTCATTTTTTGTTTGATTTGACGATCCGACAAACGCATTTTGCACGGAACCGAGTCTCCTATTCGACGAATTCGAATACGAATTTCTGCTATGCGCAGACGGGGACGTTGCACTGAATGAACGGAACGAACCGAAGGAGGGTAGTGAATGGGGGGGGGGGGGGAGAGAAGGAATGAAGAATTATGCCAAGTTCACGTATATTATCAAGATTCAACCATAAAAAAGAGAGAAAATGAATTTTGACAAGAAACTGCGTCTTGGGGCGAACCGGCTTCAGCGCCGAAGATCAAAGCCAACTCGCCCCCATCAACTGTGGGGGGGCGCGAGGTTAAAAATCATTTTGTCAATCGGTTAGCCGATTTTTGCTTGTTGTCACAAAAACGTTGCCGAACCCGACCGATTCGGCGGAGAGAACGAAATTTTGACTGTTTTGTTTTTTTTACCAATTTGAAATTTTCTGCTGTGTTTCTGTTTTGTATGTGTTTAGGTTTGTTTTGTATAGCGGTGCCGCGCGACTTGCCGCTCTTTATTAGCGGTTGGCGTTCTTCAGCTGGTTTGACAGCCAATCTAAGCCTTCGTACAGGCCGTCGCCGCTGGTTGCACAGGTCGCCTGGATGTACCAGTTGCGGTTACGAAGCGAATGGAGGCCCAGTTTGTCGGTGATCTCTGCAGCATTCATCGCGTTTGGCAGATCCTGATGACAAAGTATGACGTCAGAATACGATCGTACTTAGGGTGAAACCGTTTTGAAATTACCGGTGTCAGCAGATCAGGGGTAGGGTCTACCGTAAGAAAACCGCCCCTTTTGTTGAGCTTTTGATATATTATTTTATATATATTATTAATAAGGTATATAAAATTTGCAACGATTTCAGCCTAACCCTGTAATGGGAACTTAACCCTGTAATGAGGGCCTAAACCTGAAATAAGGGCCTCTGTAGCTCCATTAGTTCAAATGGGACAGCTTAAAAAATATTGTTTTTTTTTTATTCCCTTTTTTTGGAGAAAATCAGGACATTTTCTCAGTGGTTGTCTCAGCAAGTTTTCAGCATTTTGTTCATTTCGGGTACAGGTAAGTGACGACTGGCCTGAATCGAAAGAAATATGTAAAAAAATTCCTCTACTACTCCGAAAACCGCTAAAATGTTATCCCCTCGTAATTCTGACCCCAGTCAAAGGTCAATCCTATGCTATCACTCATGCCGCAATCGCCTCGTCTGCTCGTCCACTTAGGAGAAGATAACAAGATCATCTGTTACAACACGTTAATCAGCGTTAAATCTAGCTGCCTATTGCAATATCGACCCCGTTGACCGGTTCTTGGATCCGAGGAGCCGGAAGCGAGAAATTAGTGGAATGCGTACCGCTGAATTTTCTTTTTTTCGTAGAAAATATAACAGCTGACATTGAGGAGGTAACATAGAGTAAAAGAATATAAACATTGAAACAAAAATTTAGGCCCTCGAACCCCAAGAATAGCAATTCTGCGTAAAATTCGTTATTAAAACACTAGAATTACCAATATTTTTCACGAGATTCTATCATGAAACTACAATTTTTAAACTCACCTAGGTACCAGTAAATTTTGGAGTTTAATAATACTCACTTGTTTGTTTGCAAAAATAAGGAGGACTGCGTCTCTTAACTCATCTTCGGCTAGCATCCTCATTAATTCTTCGCGGGCTTCTCCGATTCGCTCTCGATCGTTGCTGTCAACTACGAATATAAGCCCCTGAAAATACAGGATATGAAGCACATTAATACAGTAAAATGGTTAAAATACAGTTAACCCGGGCTATTTGAGACTGCCTGGGCGTTTTGAGAACGCCTTCATAAAAAAACCTACCTAAATATGAAAATATAGATACAATTTTGATGATAATCTATCAGATTTTCATAAACCAGGCCATAAAAAGTGAACAATACAAATTGGAGGTGTATTTTCAGCATTGAATACGAACGGTAGTTTAATAATTAGTATTAAGTTGAGTACAACTAAAATTTTAGTCATCTATGCCCAGTACCAGTACCGTAAGTATACCTGATAATTTTAATGATTTTTGGATAACCTTAAGGCACAGAAGAAGCAAGACCCAATAGCACTATCAATAACCAGTGGTGAGCAGATAACACACAAGACATCCACATTTTAGGACGTGGCAAATTATTTAAATTTAAACTAATTTGGCCTCTTCAATTATCAAAAACACACTATGCAAACGTTAAAACCCCGTTAAAAATCAAAATAAGCTCAGTAACGGGAAAAATTTCCGCGCATTCTGCAAGGTAAAATACAAATTTTGGGACCATAACATATAAATCGATTCATTTCTGTGGCAAAAAAAAATGAAATGAACAACACAAGAAGCGCAGATAAATCAAAAGTATTGTGAGTAATAAAAATTCCGGTAAAACAGCGTGATTGGTCTTGCCTGTAAGAACATTCCAGTTCACGAAATTCGAAAAACGGTTAAGAATTGAGGGAGATATGGACATTTTTGTAAATAACCACAGACAGATACTTGTTCAGGAAGTGATTCCGAGTAAAAGTGTAAACGAAAACTTTTTTTCTGGCTGACAGTAACATTGGCGAAATTACAATACATTGATAGGTCGCAGCAAAACATCTACAAACGTTGTGTTCATTTATGAATTTAAATGAAGGGTAGAATGTTGCGATGATGACTCATAGGTACACGTTTCTCATCATGGATTGAGTCATGACTTGAAATCGATAAGGATTTACTACACGTGAATGAAGATAACCGATGCGAAATGAGTTGACTTGTCAACAACACAAAAACTCAGTGCAGAATTCAAGGATTGTGATCGGTCAGTTGAAGAATTTATTAGATAACCGTACAAATTTACAATCAAACTCAATCCTATGATGACATATTTCATCAAATGTGCTGTTCGCCGACTCACCTGAGTATTCTGGAAATAATGCCGCCACAGAGGTCGAATTTTGTCTTGCCCGCCGACGTCCCATACAGTAAAACTGATGTTCTTGTATTCAACAGTCTCAACGTTGAAGCCTGAAAAGTAAAAGGAAATTTAGGTATTGAGTAATTCAGAACGAAGAAATGGGTAAGCTGGAGATCTGCGACACATCATGATGTACACGTAAGCAGAAATGAGAGGCTCGTAATTAGAAAAGGGCAGACATTGACGTAGGTGATAATGATAATGGCTAAAAATACCCGTAATTTTGCAATAATGAGCAGGTACGTACCGATAGTGGGGATCGTTGTGACTATTTCTCCTAACTTCAATTTGTAGAGAATTGTGGTTTTACCAGCAGCGTCGAGCCCGACCATCAATATTCTCATTTCTTTCTTACCGAAGAGGCCTTTGAACAAGTTAGCGAACATATTCCCCATTTTGAACGAATATTCTAAGTAACTGAAACAGTCGAGAAACAGAGGGACGGAAGCTGTGAATGAAAAAATGTTTAGGCACGCGGATTAGATAGAGAAATATTTCACAAACTGCGCCACTGATAGCCGACTCTCTTGCCTCGAGGACAAGTGCAAGGTATGGGACAGAGTCGGAGCTTTTTGTTGCCCGAACCCCCGAAAGCCGCCTGGCTGGCAACGGCGACTAACGAAACGGCAACACCGCGCAATTTTAAAGGCGAGAGAAGGAAAGACGCGAATTTATCCGCCGAAAACCCCGAATACACGACACTTGGGACACTTTCCAGTGAATAACTATACGAAAAAAGCTTGGCTCGCCTGGGACCAAAAAGCGAACCGCATTTTCACACATCACCACCGACTCCTCCCAAGTGCCGAAATCGACGATAACTCAGACCGAACGTGCGATAAGTTAGAAAAAACTTTCCTAACGCGTAAATAGGCGGTTCAATTCAAGAATGAGAACACTTACTCACCTTTACTGCAAAGAATTAAATTTACAACAATAAATAAAGACAGTCAAGCAGGGCCTACGACCCAATATGGCGGACGACAGTGGAAGTGGATTTGCCACGTACAGTTATGACGCCATTACAACACCCGGAGACTAGATCGATGGAAAGACGACGAACATTTTTATTAACAACCGCAAATAACCATACGAGATCAAATCGCGAAAAATTTCCTTTTCCAATTTTTTACGAAAAACTTTTCAAGTTTGATTCGATCGTGGACACAAAGGCAAGATGAAAATGAGACGTGACAATTCCGGGCGAAAATCTTCCTTTCCTTTTTCCTATTTGAAGGTCCTTTGAGAACCAAGGATGTAACTGACGAGTTGGTGTTTGTGAGGTACATGAAATATATGAGAATCATGAAAATTCCATAATATGGAATAATAATATATAATTCCATAATGGAATAATAATAATATATTCCATAATGGAATAATAATAATATATAATATAAAATTCCATAATATGGAATAATAATATTCCATAAATAATAAAATAATGAATAATAATATTCCATGAATCCATATCCATATCCATGAATAATATGAATCCATATGAATGAATAATAATATGAATAATGAATAATATGAATCCATATCCATGAATAATAAAATTCCATAATATGGAATAATAATATATAATTTCATAATGGAATAATAATAATATATTCCATAATGGAATAATAATTATATATAATATAAAATTCCATAATATGGAATAATAATATATAATTTTTAACAGTCGCGAAGGAGGGGAAGGGGGCACTGGGCGCTCTATCCTTATAATAAATAATATTAACAGTCTTCGCGACTGTTAAAAATTGGCGATATACTCTACGAAATAGTATCTTACATAATGAAAACTGTTTTACACAAGATTGATATTTCATTGGAATTTGCCGGAACCGGATTTTTTTATCGGTGTACCTACTAACTCAAAAATGAGGTTGAATAGCAAAAAATTCTGAAGAATTCCCCATTCTCAGTGTGTAGCTTTGACTGTAATATATTCATTTGATGTAGTATAGTCAATCTCACAATGAAGCAGAAACACAAACTCATAATCGAAATTGAAGTTACACTCACAATGAAACAGAAACTCAAACTCATCATTGTGAGTTTTACTTCGAGTTTGAGTTTCTGTTTCATTGTGAGTTTGACTTCGAGTTCGATTATGAGTTTGAGTTTCTGTTTCATTGTGAGTTTGATCATTTGGATTGATTCTTTGATATAATATATCAAAGGTAGTAGGTATAAATATATATTAAGGTAATATATATTAAGGTTAGTAGGTATAAGTGGAAATGCGGCCAATAAAATCACAGGGATGCACACAAGAAAACGTCTTTGGCCGTTTTGCCAAAAATCATCTTTTTGGACAAACGCCTTTTGCGCTTTAAGGTATCAATATGTATAATATACTCGACTAGGGAAGTATAATATACTTAAGAAAAATTATCAATGAATTTGCATGTAAAAATTACCAAAGAATTAGTGTGTCCAGATGGTCCAGACTAGTCATACCTACTAGCCATCTGGACACACATATTCTTGGGTAATTTTTACATGCAAATTCATTGATAATTTTTCTTAGAAATAAGGTTTCATAGATGAATAAAAACGAACATTGAAGCAGGTGCACAAAAGTGAATATATCCATAGCATCGGCCATATCCATGGCATATGGATATATCCATAGCATACCATCCATATATACCAGCAGTCTAGACTAGGGTCTGTAGTCCCCGGTCGTGTCGTGTGATACTGTCGGTCTGTCGTGTGATACTGGCTTCAAAGGTGTAAGTACCTTTCTACAACAACAGCAACTCTTCCGAAAGGCGATGAACTGAAAACAGAGACTCTCTGTCATAGAGTCAACAGTCAACTCAACTCACAACTCTGAACACTGTAGAAAGTGTGTTCTACTACAAAAGTTTTACAGCCTAGTAGTAAAATTAGTAGTAGTAAAATTACCGAGTAGTAGTGTGACAACATGGAAAGTTGAGAATCCCTCGGTAAATTGATACTTCGACAGACGGTCGCCCCGTAGTCTAGTGGTTAGGACATCCGCTTGCGGAGCAAGAGGTCCCGGGATCGCAACTGCATAATCATCATTTCAGTCGAAAAAAATATTTTCGGCGGAAAAAGCTTCCACCTTTCTTTCGGTACAGTAACTACTGTATACCGAGTATACTAGTATACTAGTAAACTACTGTATACTAGTAGGTATATAGAGTATAGGTATAGTATAACTGTATACTAGTATACCGAGATACTTACCGGGCGGTTTGTTAAGAATTTCAGATTTAAATTTAATTTCTTCGGATCGTTTGTTCTCTCAGATCGAATTTTCCCAAACTTTCAAGGATTTTGTGATTTCCGCTAAGAAGCGGCCAAAAACTAGGGCCAGTTTTACGACTACAAAACTGGAAATGTTGATCCAGTTAGCTAGGGCCTTAGACATGAAGCTGTACGATTTGAGTGCAGAGGATTGACTAGCAAGAATTTTTTACTGTTGGAAAGTTCTTAGGTACGCTCTGCTTAAATTACAGGTTAGCGCCCCAAGACAGGAGATCTGTCAATTTCCAGTCGATGGCATCTTCAAGTGAAGGAACGTCCTCACCTTCCGGTAGGCTTGGATATTCGTTAATGATTTGTTATTGTACGGATGATTAAATAAAATGATGAGACATTTATTTGGTCTTTTTCTACTTCAGAGGCTGGTGAGCCCGATGAGGATCAAAAGGAACACAGCAGTCCATCACATCTAGCAGTAAGACATACTGCTAATTTCTCAGTACCTAATCATCTGAACCCTGAATCTTTGCTAAATTGCTGGTCTGGTTGGCATAATCTTGACCGGTCACTTTCCTAATTTCCAGCTGGCGCTCATCCCCGAAGACGCTTCGATTTCAAGGATTGGTGTTGAAGAGGTGAGTGTTCAGGGTGGAAAATCAATCCCTGTGTTTCATCAGGTTTTCACTTTTATGCTCCCCGGGCCTTCACCTGAGCTCACTGATATTCTAAAAATATCTCACTTGTTTCGACTGCAGGTGACTGTTACGGGCGATATTTCTCCTAATCCAGTCAACGTCATTTTCTTGGACTCGTCGCCAATTTACAGACGACCCCTCAAGAATCAAGAGATCGTCTTAGCTCATCGTCGGGATAAGGGCTATTGGTGCCGCGCTGCGATTCTGCGTAAGACGTACTGCAGTAACCAAATGGTTCGTGCTCGCAAGAATTAAGCCTGCTAACAATATTTTGGCTGATGGGCAATCGATAATTTCTGGAATGTCAGTAAATGATACGTTCCTCGTGGATCCAAGGTTTTGGGAGTACCTGCTTCATTCAATCCGAATCTGCATCCACAGCCTCAAACAAAGTCAGGAATCCCTAACATTTCACGATCACGTTTTTCCAGACGAAGGAAATCACGACTAAGCACCAAGTGCACTACGAAGATGGCGTCAGGCCTGTCGAACCTCTCAGTCTGGATGAAATTGCGTACTCGGAAGTATGTCGCAAGCTGATTCCTGTCGGCACTCCTGTGGTAACTGACATATCCGACACTTGCATCAAGTTCACTCCTGGTGTCATCATCGAAACGCCCACGTTCCTTAACAGAAACAGGTGAGCGAGCGAATCGGCGGATCGAAAATTCCGACTTGGTCTAAAAAATGGTCAGTTAACCTTACCTTCATCCATGCGATGGTAAGCCTGCGTAAGGTAAACCTCCGTTCCAGGCGCTGTTCCTTAATTGACGTTGCCCCAGGCGTTCCCTGCCGCCCTCAGGAGATTCCATAGTTCCAAATCGTTTCAGCATATTCAACTACCTTTGTTACAGATATGCAGTCATGTCTCCCAAGGGAACGGCTCGCTATGTGGAACATTCGGATATTCGAATCGTCGCAGGTACGAATTTCAGTTTCGATTCAGACCAGTTCGACCCCGATTTTCTCCTGGATCACATGGAGATTTATCCCAACTACGTGACCGTGAGAATGAAGCCTGGAGGAAACGCAATATTCAATAGAAACAGTGAGTCCAGATATGAATGAGTAAATAAAAAATAAAATCAAACGACTTGATGATATGATTTGGTATAAAATCAATTCCAGTACCTAAGTCAAAATTGTTTTCTTCGTGTTTTCGTATGAATTTTTTTAACCTTTATTATACTTATTTTTAGAGGAATGGACATCGGGTAAGGTCATTTCGATAGATTGTTCGATCGTTCAGATCCTTTTCGATGATGGGGACGTCGAAAGCTACCACCGAGGATCGTACAGGAATCACCGTCTGATTTTCGAACCGCTTGCTGACGCTATCAGCAAAATGGGAGTGCCACGACTAAAACGGCTGCGAAGCAGTGTCAACCGTCGGGTAAGAATTACCTAGTGGCTAGCTGAACTTGTCAATCATACAAAGTCAAGGTTTGAAAGAGAGTTCGGTCTAGGCGGCCGGGTAGGCAACACCTGTTACATGTGCTCTGTCGTGTCACGCTATCCTCGGGATAATAATAATTCGACAGGTGGTCGTAGTGTTGTTATAATAAAAACAACTTTTTAAAAATTCTGGTTTTAAAAATTCTCGTTTTTCGTGCCGTAGCGGCACCCACCCCCCGGGTCACCTCACTCGCGCGACAGCCCTGACTACGCCCCCAAACGACCGAAGTCCTCGCCCATTTTCCCAACCACCGTCATCAGAATGGCCGTATTACCCGCAGTGTCCATAATACCCCCCTTGAGAAACGGACGGTAGAATTGCGCTTTATCCATTTACTTTCCAATGGCTACGCTCCTAAACGATCGAAGTCCCCGCCCATCTTTCCAACCACCGTATCCATGGACGCGTCATTCGCGTTTTCCGGTTTCCCTTCCAATATCCAATCTTCTTCCAACAAGTCGAAAAGAGCGTTAAACTTTTGTCCCAGCCTCGCCAATCGGCATTCCCGGGTTTCGTTATCGTCGCCGCTCATTGACGCGTCCAACTCCTTGCGCAGCGTTTCGATCAAACGAGCGTTACGAGTTTTGAAGGCTCGTACCTCTTTCGATTTGCATTCGAGGTATGACAGCTTTTCTTGCAAATGGCCGTTCTCCTGCCGTACGTCGCCAAAATCCCTCAACGTGCTGTCGAGCTTTTTCTTCAGCTCCTGTATCCTCGTCCTCAGCTGCCTGGCCTTCTGCCTGAATTGCTCGCCTTGCCTGTGGTAATCAGATAATTTTTCATGTTCGAGCGCTAGCCTTTCGATCGTCTCAGATTGGATTCTGTTCTTCGAGTCGAGCTTCGCTTTTATCTGGCGCTGGGCGTCGATTTCGTTGCACGTCCTTCTGTTTTCTCCTCGTAGCTTTTCGTTCTCTTCGTGGAGTTTCTGCCAGGATGCGATTATCAGTCCCAGCTCGTTATTGACGGCGACGTTCTCGTCAATTATGTTCCGCGTCTCGATGGCGATTCGCTTTTTCGTCGCTTTTTGAAATTCCACTTTGAATCGCTCCAATTTAACTTCCATTTCCCTTCGCATTCGATTTTTATCTATCAAACTCCCCTTCTCGTATTCTTTTTCGATGGCTCGAGCTTGCGTTTCCATCACCTTCAAGTACGAGTCTAGCTGGTTGTTTTTGTCAAGCAAAAAGTCCCGTTGAGCCTGATATTCTTCGAGGTTATCGATTTTACCCTGCAACGTTTTAATGTTGTTCGTAAGACGTTCGCACATTTCCGCGTATTCGTTCTGTTTCTGCGCCAACTCGGCCTCGAATTCTTGTTTCGCTTTGGCTCTCTCAGATTCTAACGCTTCGTTGATTTCCCTTATCCCCAATACTTCTTCGCAGACTTCACCCAATTTCCGGCGAAGGAAAGCCACCAAATGGGCGCCATCTCTTTTCTCCTGGCGTAATTCGTTCTTGAGCCTCTTGTTCTCGTCTGCCGCTCGTTCAGCTGCTGAGCTCAGTTTGGCCAAGTGCTGAAGTTGTTCTACCTGCTGTTGCTCTCTGTACGCCTGCAGAATTGCGGTCTCGGCTTCGGTTAATTCTTTCGTTTTTTTCTTCTGCTGTTTCGGTCCCATTGCAATATTTCATGCGGCAAAATCTTCGTTTCCCCAGCTCTAAAATTCTGAATAAGTTCACCGATTGGTTTCATCAGGTTACTTGATTTCAAGTGATCGTTCCTCTCATAGTAACGACTGAAGGTGAAAAACGATAAAAATTCCCGTAACTTTCGAAAAGTCAGAATCAGTCGTTTAGTCTAAAGTTAGTCTAGGTCAAGCTGAAACTCAAACTCAAACGTAAACTCAAGCTGAAGCAGGAACTCAAATCTGCAAACTGGTTGCAGTCCGAGAGAATCCCTTACTAAACTGTGGTGTAACATTTCATTTTACAGATCATGCGAGCAGGCCGCAGCATTAGCACCGAGCAATGTAAGTAAACTTATCAGTTCAATTTCATTGTTGTTACATCGATTGGTAAAAGAGTGACGATTTGCAAACGTCGAAATTGATGTCGCACATCTTATTATTTGTGATTTTGTTTCAAAATATAATTTTTTATCCGCTTTTCTCGCTCGGAACTCCCTCGCTGCACAATTTTGAGCAACCATCAGTTGATGAAATTAAGTTTTTATGGTCAACTTGTAGGTGGTGTTTCTGCACCTTTGAAACCAACATCGACGGTCTGCTTGAGTCGAAAGCGTCCAGATCCAGCTCAGTGTTTGAAGGTAGGCTATCGTACAATTCTTATCTGATTTCGCTAACTTGTGTTTACAAATCGGCTAAATAGACGTAAGTAGAGGGTTTCTGAGAATACGGCAACACTTTCTGCAACTGTCGGGAAAAAGGTTAGGTAAAATATCCCGTATTTAGTACTGAATTTCGATCAGCCGGTGAGAAAATCTTCATCTACCTCCCATTCCAGCCCATCACGCCGATTTTGAAGTATTATCGCCGTCCTGCTGGACTTCACCATTGCGATCGATCGTGCGCTGTTCCTGTCGACGTCATCCTCAAATTGGATCCCAAGCTGGGCCCTCTCATTCGTCCTCTTTTCCTTGGATTCAAAAGGTTTGGCAGCTTTAGGATTTTGATAAATACAATTCGTAGATACTCTCGATTCGATGGTATTCGATTCAATAAACGGCAATTCCACCTGTACTGTTACTAATTTCCAGAGAACCAGGAGGAGCCCTAGGTGTCACTTATACCGCCCCGTGCGGCCAAAAAATATCCAATTTTGACCAACTGTTGACTTTCTTGAATCAAACGATGGTCCACCTGAGCGTCACTAATTTTGATTTCACTCCGGAAATAAATCCAAAACGGATTTTCGACCCTGATCCGGAGTTTGTATTTGCAAAAGTGAGTACTACAACCTTTTTTTATTTCTTTTACTGATCCTTCCCACTGGTATGCACATTTACACCTTGAATTGTAGATGGACGATATCTCGGAAGGGCTCGAAGACGGTGGCATCTCAGTGGTCAACGAGTACGACTCAGATTTGCCCGACGCGTTCATCTACCAAAATCACCGAGTTTTCGCCGGTGGCCGAGGAGTCGACACAGACTTTGTCAGTGGTTGTTCTTGTGAGGACAATTGTCAGGTTAGATTCTTCATATCTCATGTTAGATTTCTTCAGTACTCTTAACGAAAGCCGGAAACTGGGGGTGGAATATTGGGAGCCAGTATAAAATACAGAAAATATCAATATCGATTATTGTGGGATGGAAAGCTTGAATGATAAATCAATATCTCGTCATTCGGCAAGCAACATTTAATTAAATCAATTTTTCAATTTTTCAGGAAACTTAATCTTCTCATTATCTCACAATTCACTTTGTAGAGCTCCATACACGCTTTGACATTTCGATTTTCAAAAATTACTCGATATTTCGATCGATACTGTAGATTTTTCAATAATACTGGATATTTCGATTTTCGAATTCAGACAAACCTAAAAACAATAACTTTTCCCAGTGTCCGTACCTAGACGTAAGTTCAAATCCGTACTTGTACAAATATACAATGTCGAACTTTTATACAGAATTTGCTGACCTGCGAATGCGCATCGCTCACTGTGGAATCGTACTTATCGTGGAATTGTCACAGTACGACGACACTGGAGCCGCAACAAATCGGGTACCAGCACAAACGGCTACTCAATGAAATCCCAACGGGGATCTATGAATGTAATAAGAGGTAATTAACCCCCGGAGAATTTCCCTCGAATAATTTCCATTGGGTTGGAGAAGGTCTCATTTTTGATCCTCAAAATAATCGATAATTATTCTGCCCCAGATGCAAATGCGGTCCGAATTGCCCCCGTCGATTGGTACAACATCCGTCGGAGGTTAAATTCCAGCTGTTCAGCACCAGAGGCAAAGGCTGGGGGGTGCGCACCCTCTATGATGTCCCTAAAGGGATGATGGTATCTGTATACCTGGGCACGATACTCAACGAGTTTGACGCCGAACGGGTGAGTACAACCATTCCATGTTGAAGGTAAAATATCATGTTTATGTTCATGTATGTTCACCGATTCTGTATCAGGAGGGGTGGGTTTAGTTCTCCAACTTGGCGTTTTTACTTCCATATTTACAAAGTAACTGTAATCGTAATTTAAAAATGAAACTGTATCGTCCTAAAATGGAAAATAGGATCTGAGCTACAGAAACCATTTTTAATTACACACTTCCACTCAGAATCACTTCCTGAAAAAGTGTCTGTGTATACGTCTGTGTGTAAGTGTATGGTCATTTACAAAAATGACCATATCTCCCTCAATTTGTAAGCTTTTTGCCGAGTGATTGAAAGCATTGTAATCGTTCTTTTACTCAAAGTTAGGTATTTTAATGATGTTTCAAGCCTTTTTGAATTATTCCTCTCCCTAAAAAGCCTCGATAATTTTCCAGTGGGGCTCAGTTTATGGAGATGCCTACCTCACAGATCTTGACTTCATCTACAAGGCGGAATCTCGAAAGCCGGATTACGAAGACTGCCCCGTTGATGTTAATGACAACGCGGCTGTAAAAAAAGGTGATTAAAATAATCTCTTTATTCTTGCAAAAAAAAAAAAAAATAAAATAAAAAATCAAGTGAAATTATAGTTACCTAGGTTAACATAACTAGTTATGGTATTTATACAGAATTTGCATTTCATGTTTTTTCCAGACGATACTGAACCAGGGACCCCTCAGAAGACCAAAGCCGGGAGGACTGTGAGGTGATTCTTCATGTTTTTAAGACACGATAGCAACTTGCCAACATTTTAAAATGTTTTCCCTAATTTTTGAATTTTTTTCCTAACCTCTTTATTTCTTATTAACCAATTTTCACCTCAGTATGCGTCAAATATGGATAATTTTAGCAAGATAGCGTGAAATGATACAATACATTTTAGTCCAATTATTATCCTAATTTTTGTGACTCGTCAATATATTTGTATTCATTCCAGGGAGCGAGTGGTGATCCAAAAGAAGAAAAAATATAAATTGAAAAATAACGGTGAGATTTCTGAGCAAGCATGGCAATTTGACTCATCTATTTCGTTTCCGTTGTTGACCATTTTTCCAATTTTTGTCTGCACCCAGGGCGGTCCCGTCGAGTCAAATCTCTGCGCCGTTTCTTCCCTAAGGGAGAGGCTGAATTTACTATCGACGCCAAATTGTCGGGGAATATTAGCAAATATTTTAACGTAAGCTACTTCACCCTTTATTAATTTTTATCGAATTTCTAACGTTTACCCAATCAAGATTTCTTTCTAACTGGAATTTTGATAATAAAGATTGTAATAAAAATACCCACTTGCCTGCGAAAAATATTTTTCCCAAAATTTAGGGGGATTTCTTGCTAAACAATATTAAACTATTTTTGGTGTTGAATGTGTTGGATGATGAGAGAGTTTTGGTCAATTCCAAAATGGGTGCTCATATCATATTTCTGTAGAATCAAATGTCACGGTTCGATCAGTGTTAATCGAGTGTAGATAAACGGTTTTGAAAAACGGTCGTCGATTTAACTCTAATCAAATGTTCAATTTTCCACCAATCGGCTATTAATAAAGAGACCTACGAAAAACGGCATATTATTTTGGGAATTTCTCGTGGAACCCAACTTTTTAAGGTATTTCAATGTCACCCCCGAAAACTGATTTTCACCTACAATTATTGAAATGCCCATTTCAGCATTCATGCAACCCGAACATGTTCGTTCAGAACGTTTTCGTCGATACGCACGATCCAAGGCTGCCGTGGGTTGCGTTTTTCACCAAGAACAACATCGTCGCCGGTACGGAGTTAACATGGGATTACGACTACGTCATTGGATCCGTCAAAAATCGGTTCATCTCCTGCATGTGCCTGGAGCCTAACTGCCGTAAACGACTGATTTAATCCTCGGTCAGTTTAAACCCAAGAGTAAGTAACGTTATGCTTCTGACCGGCCACAATAACCAAACTGTTGGGTAAAATAGTAAAAATAACGAGTGAGAAATTAAAAAAAAATCAGCAAAAAAGTAAAACCAATTTACTAAAGCGCTTGAAAAACTAAGAAAAAAAATCATATTGACAATAGTTTTTTCATTTTTTGAGGACTATTTTGGACATCTCGCTTGAAAGTTGGTACGTGCAATAAGGGAAAGTCGAATTTTGAGAGCTTCAGCTTCCTGGTCCCACCGCTAATCGGAGGCCTCGCCCCCCCGCCCAAAAAATAGGTAGGTAACCTATAACCATTGTTCAAAACCATGATATTTTGATGATGACTAATTTCCAGATGGCCCAGTACGTGTTCCTCTCGTTGCATCACAATCGTCTAGTTGCTGTTAATTTTGTATTTCGTAATCGACGTCTCCCGTCGCGTTGCCGTTTTGGCTTTTTCTCTTGTCGCTTTCTGCGTGTTCTCATTTTTTCGAATTTTACCCGCGTTTTCGAGTCTATATTTTTACGACGAATTATTTAACCTGCTGTTCTTCGTATATTTTTTTTTCGAACTAAAATATTGTCGCGGTACGATAGTATTTTACAATATTCTCATACTGACGTCAAATCGTCCTCGCCTAACCTCAGGGTTTCCGTGAATATTTGTAACTACTCTGCTCTGCAGGTACTTATTACCTATTGTAATTGTGCAAAATGCAATCATGACAGTTCATTCTCTCCTTATGACAGTTCTCTTTTGTACCTGTTTTGAAGGCTTGTCCTTCGCATTTGTACCTTTAAATTGTTGTAATATTGAAGATCGAGGTTCAGAAAAAAATACATATTGCGCTTCTACTAAGGATAGTTTTCTAGACAAACTAAGCCCTTGAAAAGAAACAAAAAAAAAAAATTGAAGAAAATCAGAAAACATTATGACCAAGCGTCTGCGTGTCCTCGTGCGCTCTTACAAAAAAAAAAAAAAAAACTCCCTCAACCGTCGCCATTAACCAAGGAGACAAATTGGTAATATATCGACTACTTTGGAGGCTATAAGAAATCTGAAAATCTATATCAATCAAAAATGTCAAAAAAACTCATCATACCTATAAATTTATATAAGTAAGAGTAAATGTGTATAAATAAAAGTTTTTTCTGAAGCTCCGTTCAGATTCTCGATTTTAGGACGATTACAATACTTATATATTTTCAGATTAAATGGAAGTAATAACGTAATTAATTTATTGGTTGTTTCAAATAGACTCCACTCCTCTGGCAATTGAGTTCACTGCCGATAGTTTAACTCCATAGTCTGACCTTAGGTATTATCCTTGAAAATTAGCGTATATGCTTAAAGAAGGAGTACCTGATTCTCCTTTGTAGATAGACCGCCAGTTATTTTTACTCTGGCCAAAATGTATTTAATATGTGAATGTCTAGTTAGGTATAGTTTAAGGACATGGTTCAATTTCACCAAAATTTTGAAGTCATAATTGAGTTGGCCATGCACATTGTTTTTTTCAAGTTCTTCTCCGTTTTTTGGGTTCATCAAATCAGTTTATTCATCGAATATTCAGTATCCTCCGAATAAAGTTTTCCGTGGATACGTTCACAAGGAAATTCATAGTTAACATTTCCAAGAAACTACTGAGTAGTTTCCGTAAGTCTTATGAGTCTTATTCTGAGAATAATAATAATTTGATGAATTAACTGAATTGATGAACCCCTAGGAAATTGCACCATTGTAATAAAATTCATTTGAAATCATCACACCAAAAATCATCGTGTACAAAGTTAGCCATTAGCTTAACATAGAGTATGGATGGAAGGTTAGGTTACTTTGTCCATAGATATGACACCAACAGCCAATAAGCAGCGCAATAGGCGTTAAAGTTCTAGTGAAATTGGACCTTACTCAATATTATTTGTACTCAACGGTTACGTGTAGTCATGCATCACAATTTATTGCTCGACATTTTCGTCTAGTGTTTTTTACGTCTATGCTGCTTGTTTCATGATAATGTGGCAAATAAAGTAATATAACATTCTTTGCAGTTTTCCATAATATTTGCACTTTTTGGCACCATTCGTAAGTGGTTTGGGAGAAAATTTCTTCATTGAAAAAAGCTTTTTGAAATGGATGCCCATTTACCAGCTAATCCCCACCCTCAGATATCCAATGTGTTTTTGAAAATGGCATTGAAGTGCAAAAAAATGCACTTTTCCTTGGGCTTACAAAAAATTTTAGCTAATGAGCTTACAAAATCGAGCTCTTCAAGGAAGACAATTGTAAATAATCCAAATAGTCAATAAAATGTTTTGTAAGCTCGAGATAAAGTGCACTTTTTTGCTTTTAAGATTTTTCCAGGTTTTCGACTTTGTCTCAGTAAACTGGCCATAAGCCCCTCTAATTTCAAAAATGAGGATACCGTTGAAAAGAGCGTCAAATTTCAAATCGTCTTACAGCATCGGCAGCCTTTTATCAATAAGAAGCAAAAACCTTGGCCAAAGTCTAGAAATTCTCAGTTTTCAGAAATTGCCATTTTTTCAACGCTTGTTTATTACTAGAGAAAAATGGAAAACTCACGAGCACGTTCCAGGAAAAACTGGCCCAGAATGTCAACTTTCCAACGGTATGGTAATTTTTTAAATTTTCTCACTTCTGAGAGGAGAAATCGACGTTTGTATGCAGAAAAACGTGGGTTTTCGATAAAATGTAGGTAACAGTTTTAAAAATTTTCACGCTGAACCCAAATTTGACCCTTTCTATCGTCCATTGACGAGCTCTTATAGGTTCGAACTCTGATTTCATCGTTGAATGATGATTACAATGATGGATTGATGAACTGCAATCAGAGGTGTGCTTTGAATATCCTCACTTCACATCGCCCTGAAATTGATCTGCTTGCGAGTATTGGTATTCAAATTTGATAAAATAGATTGCGTCGATATAAAAGATCAGTTTTCTGAAAACCGTCACGTTTATTGGACAATGGAACATACGATGCAGATCGCGTTGCTGAGTTTGTTGAGGTTTTCTTCCTTTTGCCGCTGTTATCGGAAGAGCTTTTCTGGATTCCCATCATAATCTTGATGAGATGATAGCATTTTTTTGGTGAAGCGGAAACTCAATTTTGAATCTCGGTGGAAGAGCTGCTTCAAGTTAATTTTCAAAAATCGTTCGATCCCGGGAATGCCGATTTTGATGTTTTAAACGCTTAGGTTTCACAATGCGCTTCCCCAGCATCGGCCGTGATACGATATGCTGATTGCTGCTGAGGAGACGCTTGAACCTAACTTCTTCATTCGACTGAGGATGAGGAATTTGGTCACCCAGCTGGTGGGTTACCGGTCGGCGCTTATCGGGTGCCTTTGTGGCTTCTGGAAGACCTGTTGTCGATTTCACATCAACCGTATGGTTCGAATTTTTTATTTTCGGCGTGGGGAAATACGACTGCACCGCGTCGTCCGAATCTACAGGGGCCGGGTCGATCGGTTTTACTCGATCCAGATTGTAGTCTTCGTTCGTAATGTCAGGCTGTTGTTCGCCCGACTTCAATTCCTCAGGCTGGGAAGTGGCAACCTCAATTACTTTATTTGGAAATCTGCGATGCGCTGTCAGATGCCATGCTTCGTTTTGAAGTTTTTGGTTGAATCTTTTCTCAACCATTTGACTGTCGGCTGGTGAATTCGCAGCTTCCTCGGCTTGCTGCGTTTCTTCGTTGAGGAACTTCTGACGTAATTTTGCGAAGAAACCTTGTTTTATGACTCTTGTTTTGCAGGAATTGGAATCCGTATTTGTTATCGGTTCTGCAGCCGACTCGGGAAATGATTTTTGAATAGATGTCACCTGATCGGTCGGTTCCATGGCCGATTCTTGCTCTTCAAGCACACCAGGCCGAGGACACCTTCGTGGCCACTCGAAGGAGTCATTGTTGCACATGGTGGTCTTTCGGCAAGTGGTGGAGCAGGTGGTGGGAGGAGAACATGTGGTGGAACACGTGGTGGAACATGTGGTGGAACACGTAGTTGTGCATTCGGTCGAACTTGGAGGGCAGCGAGTCGATTTACATCTTCTTGGTGGAGAAGTCGTCCTGCACGGACGAGGGCAGGGACATCCTCTGCATTCATAGTTCACAACGTGCTGATTCTGCTTAGTTCCCATCTGCGAGGGTTGAGAATTTGGTTCTGTGGGGAAATCGCTCGAATTTATCGTTCGCCTTTGATGTCTCTTGACTATTCCCTTACCCATTGGAGATGCTCCGGATTTGGATTCATGGCGCATTCGTCTCAAATGTGCAATTGCATTCGACATGTTTTTCTGAGCATTACGGTAAATCTTATGACCGCCGTAGTTGTCAACGGCAATGAGTCCGTTGGTCGCCATCAAAGCCATCCAATTCCTCCTTCTTTCTTCGTCCGAGTTTTCTCTCATGCGCTGCTCGACGCTCTGCTCTGAGATTTTGCCTGGAATGAAAATCCCTCTAACTCTGGCTTGTTTTTCTTGACCTCTCATCGAATAATTGTTCCGCGACCTTCGGGCGATCCTTATCGGCATATACACCTCGTCATTTTCGTTATCAGCTTTCAACCACGGCCTTCCCGTCTGGAAAACGCTCGAGGAACCCTGAGAAGTGCGTTTCTTCATGAACAAGGCAGCATCACTGTCGTGGGAAAAAGGTCCACCTTTTTGTTTTTCAAAAGAACGGTAGATACTCTCGATAATCCTCCCTATATCCTCATCGTCCATGTTTTCTTTAGGCAATTTAATTTTATACACTATATTGCTATGAGCGCAAGTGAGCTTTTTCGGCTCAGTTAAATAGCAACTGATCGGGTCGACATATTTCTGCTGTCGTCTTTTGCGATTCGTACCTGTCGACGAGAATTCGTTGTCGTCTTCGCTGAACCCAGAATATGACTGTTTCAACGATTCTAGATCTAAATTCACCTCTTCACTCGCTTTGGGACAAAGTTCGGAACGATCGGCTTTGAGTCGCCTCACGCTGAGCTGTGTTTTCGGTCCGAAAAATTGGTTGACCGCCGAAATGAAGGCGTTTGCCATTTGAATTTGCTTTTTACTCGGGTCATCGTCCGATCGAGATAATTCTAACGGATTTATAGGGCCGTTCGACGAATTGGGATCGCCGTTTTTCAAAAAATTTGCCAAATGGTCGAGTCGTTGATACGAATTCGGGTGAAACGATTTTCTCTGCAATAACTGTTTCGCTATGATGTTCGTCAAATTGTTTGAATCTGAAATTGAAGAGATAGCTGTGAAATAGGAATGCAACAACTAGTGATGTGGTTTCAAATTGGGAGATTACGTAGGTATATGACAGCACATTGTGCTGTAAAACCCAAACTGCCTAGCTTGCGGGGGCGTCGGCCATTTTGTCAAAAAGTCATCATAAGTTTGTTTAGAATTAAACAATATTAAAAGTTAGATTATTAGATTCAGAATGCTATACACTAGAGTGAAAATAAACCAATCCGGAAAGCAGGTGCCTCTTGAATCTTCTTCAACCCGTTGAGCACGAAGTGGACATGAATCATGAGCACCAAAATATAATTGTCAACTATTATACGCTTACCGGAGACCTCTTTGGAATCTTCATAATCCTTATGTTGGGGCTTGACGTTGCTGACTGCTGTTAATAGAAAAATATAAAAAATACGAATAAGCATCACACCTAACCAATGCCCCTAAGCACATTGTCGACGAGAGTTATCATTTGATAAATCTCATCTTTGTCGAAGATTGATGTTTGCGAGAAATTGATGATACTTCTGTCGCCATGAGAGTTTGGTACATGGAATTTCATGTTCATGGAAGCCGAGTCGGCCAGGTACCACGAAATTTTTTATTCATAACCTATAATGGAGGCCTAACGTTATACCATTATAATGGTTCACATACACTATCCGATTGCTGGTCGTGGGGCCAAGACAATCCATTGCTTTAATTGGTCGAGATGACTCAATAAACGACTCAAATAAATTGTATTGGAGTTCAAAACCACGTTCCCAGGTTTGTCCCCACGAATCTTGCAATCGGAAAGAGCACCTTAACTGGAGACTAGGCTACAGCAAAAACAACTTGTTTGCGACAATCATCGATGAGTTGCGACGATTTTGAGTAGCGAATACCTACCTATCATGTTTTCATACCATGATCGCATGGCCACTGTCACCGGTGTTCGCGGCTCTTCGGGTCTTGGAAAGAATGGACATGAATAGGTAATTAGCTACCTAACGATTACAGTTGAAATAGCATGGAAAATTTCCATTGGAAATCAAGCGTTGAATAATTTATTGTACTTTTACGTTTAGTTGAGGTGATTTTGTGCGATATACCTATCTACTCTACAAAAAATTACCCAAGTGAGTACTTTTTGCTGTTGTGATTTAATAAGTGTTACCTGTGCTTAACTGCGATTCAGCGGGGGGTCAAATAACCCACTGTAGACACGTATTATAGGTACCTAGTTTTTTTTTTCTTTTTTTTTTTGAGCCATCATTGAATTTCGGACCAAAAGTCCATGATAAGACTGATTTTATGGAAATGGACGTAAGTACAATTGTATATTATACAATTATAATTCTAATTAATTATGATAATATTAATTATGATCTATATTAATATGATAATATTATTATGTCCTTGCGTGTCGACTTATTACCTCAACCAGGCCTGGCATTACAAAGTGTTGAAAAAATTCACTCATCCACTTATCGATTTTTTTTTGATCCACTGGGATTTTTGTTTAATGAATTTCAATTTGCATCTATTTACCAATTTAAATTTGCATTTTTTATTCCAAAATAAATGTTATGCATTATTTCTATCATGCCACATTGCATTATTTTTTATGCAAAATTAATTTCGTCCATTATTTTTACAGTGCATAACTGCATTATGTTCTACCTATTTATTTTGATTTGAATTTATGTAGGTATTTAAATTTATTTGAATTATTTTTATTTGTCTAAGTTTGCATATAATGCGTTCCCTAATAAATATAGCCCTCCCTTTGCTTGTAATCGTTGAAAAGTAGGATTTTAAGACACTTTCACAAAACTTCTCGTCTTTCCTTTACGGACCATCAGATATCTGTCGGTTGGTGATCGTCGCCAATACGATTATGTGAAGAATAATTTGTCTCGATTTATATTTTGTCGGGTAGTCCCTGAAACGTGTCAGGTGTAGATTTGGTACCTAACTGTCAAAAACAAATAGTTCGCCCGGTAATAACCACCACCTTGGGATGCCTCCTTCTACATAGCCGGCAGATCGAAGGTCGGTAATGCCACAAGCTCATGAGACTCAGTTATCGTCTTCTCAACGTTCCCTCGTGATCTATTTACACCTATTCTCCGTGCATTCGATATTTGAGCTAAATTTGTGCATTTCAGAAGGTACTGAAGTTCTAGGTATCAGGAAGCCGAATTGAAAACTTTTATGTGACTGGAATTGGCAATAAACCAATATGTTAGAAGTCTCTTGCAATCTGGAAAGAATAAAGCTTCAAAAAATTGTAAAAACTGAATACTACTAAACGATGAATTTGGACAAGCGTCCGCCGGTTTCTTTTTTCAATTTTAGTTTTACTGCCATCAGGAAACTAAAACTGAATACGGCGATTTCTCGAAGAACTGCATAAAAATATCACATTTCTGTGTCCACAACTTTCCTTCCCTCTATTTTAACGACGCCAGCCTTACAAGAGCAATATTTCTGGAACTATCGAACCGATTTTGAGGTTCTTGGTTTCTGAATATTGGGTTTTCAACCAACTATAATTTTGGCTCGTTTTTTAGTTATTATCGATTGGGAGAATTTCTCTAACCGACGGACATACACGGCTGGAAATTACTTTTGGGACTCAGGAATGTCTGAACCGTATGGATATGACAATGGCTCAAATTCGAATTTTCCATTTAACGATATACTTTTGTTTCCTTAGGTTTTTTATACCAGGGAAGGAAAGTTTCCTTACTTTAAAAAGTCTTAACTGCATTTACTCAAAGTCTGTTTGGTTACTCGCGGGCTACCTATCTTTATAGTTTAGTTTATTCCAATATAAATTAAGCATGGTAAGTTCAACAACCATATTGGCGGCTCGTCAGTTCCTGATATGCTTCGCTCTTAAACTCATCAACCCAACGCAAGATGAGGTAGGCACTGATTGAATTTTTAAATCATTTACCTATAATATTTATAGGGGAATTATTGATATTATTTGCCGGACATCCGAGTTTACCTGTTTCTTCACGTTAGCTCGCTAGGTCCCTACCTCAGTTTTCTGTTTGGCATGTCCCCCAAAAATCAAATTTTACATCGGAGACTAGGCAGGCACTTACTATGGCCAAATAATGACCAAGTAAAGCCATCCCTACAAATTTGACGGATCGTAGGCATTTCAAGAAAAATTTAGTTTTGCCTTGAAACGTATTATTTCCATTTCACGAGATCAACAAATTCGCGAACAACATGTATGTGTATAGGTATGCCTCAGGAGCATTCTGGGAAAACCCTTTTGGCGCGTTTCGAGTTGCCGAGTCATTGGGTAAAACCATTCACGGTTTGGCCAACACGGCATTGGAAGGCTCATCCTGAGTCTGCAAGACTAGTTATGGTGTGACGAGGGGTGAGAAACCGACGTTGCGAGCTAATTTATAATATCAAGGTTACCTATGAAACTCTCACATACGCAGGATAAAGTAATAATAGGAGATTCGATGATCCGGCAAAAATAGGTAGGTAGGTAACGTAATAGCTTCGGCCCTGAGGCAAGACTCATTCAGATGATTGCGAGCATCAGATTCCTCTCCGCGAACATCTTGCAATTTGGAGAAGGCGAATTATGAGAAAAGGAAAAGGCGTTAAGGAAAATTGGCGAAACAAGTGAGATGGAACGAGAATAGAACCAATTTTCTGTTCAACCCGTCACCTAGATCCGACTTTTTAAACGCGAAGAAAAAAAAATTCAATCTGAAAAATATGTAATATTCGAATGTTACCTTCGCCTTGAAAAAAGGTGGTGAAAGGCGTCTTTCAGAAGAACTTGCCAATTTAATCGGTTTCTCGGTATTACCTAAACACTGGACTTTCACCCCCTTTTACCTTTCACTTAGGCAGAATTTTCACTTTTCCTTTCACTTGTAGCCAAATATTTCTCAATGTACCTCTGTCGTTCCTGAGTACTGATGATGGTTTAATCGCCGAAACCCCTCTACAATAGTACCTCAATAGTGAAATGGGATATTTCTTTTCTCTCATTTTTGAGTTTTTATTCAAATCCCTATCTCTTGCATCCCAATATATCCCCATCTTTCATCCCTATCTCTTGCAAACTCGATATTTTTCGAGAAGTCATTTTTGATCAGTTTTCTCGCGAACGCACCACCTATCCAAAGTTTGACGTTGGTACGTAGTTTCAAAATAATTTCATTACCACTTTTGTATTTTCGGCAGTCCGCGTAATAATAATTGTGGTTGCTTCACTGGCGCGTAAGTTCAATTCAATTGAGTGGGCGCTGGGCGCAGACGGATTGCGTCACGTTTAGCGTCTATTTATCCGTCCCTGCCGTGGAAGGGAGAGGAGAAGAGCCCACGACGCAGTACGCGCCTCTCAATTAATCGGGCGGTCCAGGACTGGTCCGAGAAATTATTTTTCTTACGAAGATAAGGCAATTCGTCGATAATTATTATCTTCAGCTCTACCACCCTAGAGGTCCTGCCCATTCCAATATATGCGGTATTTCGCGATATATCTGTCCTGTCTAGCCGCGATTATTTGTGAGACACCCACGTTACCGTCGACGTTGCTATTACAGCACGTGTAGTTGTTCGACAAGGCTGGTTTCGGCGGACTGACGTTGATTCCTCTCTGGTAGGTACGTGTAAATTAAATTTTTTCTTTTTTGCAAACTAGTAAGTACAATTTATTGAATGAGTATTACCGCAGGGTCGCTGGTGTTCATTGGTGTGATTGGTCGAGATGGCGTTGGTCGCAAAACCTGAAAATTTTAATTTGATCTCTGATTGCACGTCTCTTACCGCGAGCTTGTTTCGCGAATAGCTTCATTTATGAACATAAAATACCCAAACAGTTTGGTTTTGACAGAAGGTGATTAACGCGGGGAGGGGGGATGTCCGGGATTATTGCTAACATAAAAACATTATAAATGTCAGTTTTTTTCCTTATATTAATTTCTTAAATTAGGTGAGGAAAAAATATAAATTTTCGTAAAATATTAAAAAATCGAAAATGAAGTAGAGGTTTTTTGAATATTTTGAAAAGTACCTACCTACCTGTAGCAGTTGTTGAGGAATTTCATTTATAACATTGGATTTGGGTTATTGAATGATCTCACATTTCAATTACGAACGAATAGCAAAAACCTCCCTAATCCCTCCACTCTGAAAACTGGGGATCAAACGGCCTAATAGTTACTTACAATTTTGATGAGAAACATCGGATATAATTGAGGAAAAATTGTTTGACCTTTGGCAATTTATCGGTACCTACTTATGGTAAAGGAACACCATGCAATGGAAAAAAAGAAAAGAAAAATACTCGGTGGTTTAACAAAAATTGGTAATCCCCTTTCAGTAAAATCTCGATGCCCGTGGCAACCAATCCAATTCTAGAATGAAGTTATAGGCGGGAATAATGAAATATTAACGTCTTCATTGGTAGCCGGAATTCGGTTGGTTAATGAAAAGTAGTAGAAAAATGAAATTGACCACTCTTGACCTCCTAATTCGTTATCTCATGTGGGCACGACTGAACGAGTTGATCTCGGATTCACCCAAGGATTTTTTTTTCAGTGTCTGCGGTATTTGGGTCAGTGTCATCAGCGAAAGTTTTTCCATCTAAAGATGTGATTATTTTGCTTAATTGCTGAACTAAATTATTGAATAATTTATGAAGGGAGGTGGTTGGACGACGGATTGGGATGGTGTTCAAAATTATTATACTGCAGTAGTGGAGTTGAAGCCTACAATAGGGAGTTGTTGAATTTACATTAGAGAAGGGATAAGTCACCTACCGCAGGTGGACCAAAAAGTATTCATGAATTGATATAATCAGTGGCGAGGTTTCGCAGGGCAACCTGGGCAAACAGTGCCTTGCCAATCGTTACTCAAGAACGAGCATACCATAATTCATGTCTATGGTTCTTGAATTACGAATTTCCTTGGTACTGCTGGCTCTGTTTCTACCTGAGAATTCGCCACTGGATATATGGTATCCATGAGTACCGGTTCCACATTCATGCGGCTAATATCATTCAATCCGCTCGATTATTGATTGATCATTAATATCGCAGTTCTTCTAATCAAGTTCGTATTTTATTCCAGGTGGCTTTCTGTCGAAGTGCTCATCGCGTATAAGGATGAACCTGTGAAACTGCTTACCAATGATTATCAGCGGCATGGATCAGTTGAGGGATACCAGGACGTACCGCCTGGTGTTGACTGGAGGGCCCTGCGGTGGAAAAACGACGAGTCAAGCTCGTCTCAGCACTTTTTTCGAAAATCTCGGTTGGAAAGTCTACCGAGTCCCTGAAACGGCGACAGTCCTTATCAGCGGAGGCGTCGATTGGAGCATTATGTCAGCCGAGGAAGGTTGCAAGTTCCAGGAAAACTTGCTCAAAACTATGTTGCAAATTGAAAACACGTTCTTTGAATTGGGACGAACCAGTAGGCGAAACACGCTCATCATTTGCGACAGAGGCGCTATGGACGCGTCGGCCTTCATCACGCGCGAACAATGGGAGTCCATCATGGCGGCCAACGGCTGGAACAACGTCGAGCTCCGCGACAACCGCTACGATCACATTATCCACCTCGTCTCTGCAGCCAAGGGTGCCGAAGATTTCTACACCCTGGAAGACCACGCCTGCCGCAGCGAGAACATCGAACTGGCTCGGGAATTGGACGACAAAGCGGCGAGCGCTTGGATAGGACATCCCTACTTTGACGTTATCGACAATTCGACGCCGTTCGAAGAGAAAATCCGCCGGGTGATCGCGAGCGTCTGCCACAAAGTCGGCATCGATCCCGGCGACCGTCTCGTGACGAATTCGAAAAAGAGGAAGTTCCTTATCAAAGGCCCGCTGCCACCGGATTCGGCATTCCCTCCGTTCGAGGACTTTGACGTTGTCCACCATTACCTGACCAGTGCGACTCCCGAAGTGGAAGCGCGATTGAGGAAGCGCGGCCAAAACGGCCATTGGTCCTACACTCACACGATAAGGAAGCCCCGCATTCACGACCAGGCTGTCGAAGTCAAAACCCAGCTGACTCACCGGGACTACGTCAACTTCTTGAGCCAAAGCGATTATCTGCATTTCCCCATCTACAAAACCAGACGGTGCTTCCTTCTGCAGAATCAGTACTTCCAGTTAGACATGTACAGGAAGCCCTCGCATCCAAGATGCGACAGCCTCATTCTCCTGGAAACCTATTCGGCACTCAACGACGACCAACTGCAAGCGTCTCTACCGGAATTTCTCGAAATTGAACGGGAAGTTACCGGGGACCCCGCATTCTCTATGTACAACCTCTCGCTGCTTGCCGACTGGCACAATACACCTCGGGTACTCAACGCCCTGAAAGAATTCCACAATGGCCATACGAATGGAGTCGCTGAAAAGAACAAACGGAATATTGAATGAGTTATCTCATCGAGCTATTCCTGAAAATTGATTGTTCGTCAATAAAAATGTATAGCTATCGGGATCAGTCATTTCTTTTTTGAAAGACAATATGTGAATTTTTTAGCTGTTATTGTACCAAAGTGGTGCTGTTGTGTATAAAGCGCGTGCAGTGATGCTGTGTGGTCACTGACCACTTGTCAGCGCAGATTGTTTCATTCGTGTCCCAAAATTTATTCGACTGAATAAAATGCATTGTAAATTTTATTCTCTTTACCCCTAGGGTTATCATTGATCCCTTGACCCTTGTGGCGAAGTCACTTGGCATCAGTGGTAGCGAAGGATGTTTGCTACTTAAGGGTCCAAATTTCGGGTCTCTCGGTCCCAGCTCAACTCGGGGATTCCAGTCTAGCTCTTCAAAAATACCACACCGCACAAATTTGAGTCTTCATTTTTCTGGGTCTTCTTTTTTATTTTATTTCCCCATTGAGCCACTCATTATCTAAACGTTGTTAGGAAAGTAGAAAACCACTCAACCCCAATTGCTCCAGATTAAGGAATTTCTCGGCTGCCTTATCATACCACTCGAATGTGTTGACATTGAAGCGAAAAAATATCAAAACTCATCTACCAGTATAACCTGACTATGTTTCAGAACATGATACCACGTCGTGTGTTCGGTGACCTACGTTCTATCACGAACATCTACCTTACGAAAGAGCAAAGTCCTCAAGCAACTGGAGCTCTAATTTTGTTACATGGGAGTGGTATGTACGCTTTATTCAGACTTCGGATCCTCCACCCTAGCTGTTTGTTAAATTGGGATTGGGTTGATGGATTGTGGAGCTAAACACGGTAGTTGGGGGTTGGGGGTGGGGGTGGATACTTTGCTTATTAGCCACACACTATCCGATTTCCGGCTGTTAGAGGGGATGAACCTGGAAACCCCAATCAAATTTATTGGGTTCAACGCCGACTCCACCTCGACCAATCATAGCAATGCATTTTTTTACCCCCTCCACCAACAATAGGAAGGTGTATGGCCAGCTTTAAAAAGAGCTTGGAGCGCTTCACCATACTTTTAACAACTGGTTCTTTCAACAAAGCTACCAACAGTAAAAACAATTCAGTTCTTGAGTAACGATTGGCAAGGTACTTCCCCAAGTTGCCCTACGAGACCTCGCCACTGATACCTACCTACTGATGGTTTCAGGTGACAATGGCGACTGCTTTAGACTGACAGTAGATCACCTGCTGAATGGGAGAGCATGTTTTCCACACATAAAAATAATCTACCCTTCAGCGTGGACTATACCTTATTCGCCATCTGGTGGTATTGTGAGTAAACGTGTCCAACAAATCCAATAACTAACGACTGGTTATCCAATGAATTTGGAGAGCAGATATTCACCAAATCATATGAAAACTGGGAATCCGTAACTTTTCTGCAGCTGGCGACAGTCTTCTGTCCCTAAGAGACTGCTCCGAGTGACTTTTCCTCATAGACGATTTCCATAAGTGATACAGAAATAGCATCCACTTACTGAAATTAAGAAACAGACTGAAATTGAAGTAACGGAATAACAAACCTATACGAATGCATCAGCTGTGGGTATCTGCCCTCCAAAATGAATTGGGGAAAGTTGAATGAAAATGCCTCCAAAATGAATTGGGGAAAGTTGAATGAAAATGCCTCCAAAATGAATTGGGGAAAGTTGAATGAAAATACGATCACTGGTCATACCTACCCTTGGAAAACCATCGGTTAAACATGAATGGATATCGGGCCCTGATCTGCCAAATTTATTTTTGTCACATGCCATGTTGCAGCCTGTACCGACCTGGTTCGATGTATCCGGGTACGCAATGGAAGCTGAAGAGAACGAAGCCGAATTGCGCGTGGCGACTCGAGATTTACTCCAGATTATAGATAAGCTCGGAGCCGAGGGTATTCCTCGAAATCGGATTGTAATTGGTGAGTCGTTTCTCGCCTATGGAATGGTATGAGTTTTCAACACTTTGACCAACAAAGCATAGGATAACTAAATTGATCAATTGTGTCTGCAAAACGCGACTTCTAGCCGAGTCGGTTGAGCATTCCATAAGTTGTCCAAGGAAAACTGATTTTTTGGAGACTGTTTGCTGGATTTTTTAATTATCCACGATCAACTTTTTGAAAGAACGACGTCTTCATATTCTAGGTGGATTTTCTCGGGGAGGTGCTATGGCTGCCCACTTAGCTCTATGTTCTGCGCCCGATCTTGCTGGTGTTGGCGTCATGTCATCCTGGATTCCCAGCACCTCCAATTTTTACCAGGTATTTTGGGTCGGTCTTCAGTTTGAAAACATCGGGCCAAATATTTTCCACCGTTGTAGGCAGAATGAATAATGGAATGTAATATTTTCAAGATTGTCCAAAACTTGATTCAAATGTCTAAAAACCCACACCAGGCCAACCGACTGACAGAAAAACCATTATTTTCAGTGCTTCCCAGAAAATCTCAATCGAGGGAGGTCACCGCAGTTGCTACAGATGCATGGCGACGACGACGATTTAATTGACCCGTCCTTGGCTCAACAAACCTTCGCCAAACTTCGGTCGTTAGGTGTTCACGGCAATTTCCTCACATACCCCGGTCAAAACCACGAAGTCTCCCGACAGGAATTGGAGGACTTTTTCTCATTTGTGTCCAAACTTGTACCCGAGTGACTGAACTTTAAACGATTGTAATACATTTTGCAAGTATCTATGTAGATAAAACTGCGAACGAGGACGAAGTTTTTATAAAATTGTACCTGTTGTATTTTATTTAAATAAATGAAGGGTAAGGGGAAGAAACGAGGAATGTCACAAAAAGTACTTTTAGAAAAAAAGCAGGTTTTGTATTTTAAATTCTATGTTTTTTCCCCTTAAGTCGAATCTTTCGTTGCTTCTCAGGGCGACATTTATACTTTTTTCCCCTTGGAGTTTCACTATACGGTTAGTACCTTTGAATTCCTACAAAATGCGCTATTAAGCTTGTTTTTGGGAAAAATGGACATTTCCTGTTCTTTCCCCTTACCCTTCAAATGAAGTATCTTTTCTAAGTACTTACCGTATACGTACTCAGAGCTTTCATTTGGAAACCCTTACAATCACACCATCGAGTGCAAATAGTTGAAAAAAGGTTGCAAAGGTTGAAAATACCAAACCTGAGTTTTTTATGATTTGTAGCAATTCGAAAGTTTTTTGATAGTTACTAAAAGTTAAGGTGAAGTCGACCAAAGCGTTAAAAATTTATATTTTGCGTAAAATTCATATCTACCAAAGCAATCGAGTTTCCAGCTGAAATGGTTGACGTCCTATCATAAAAAATATTTCAGTCCGTCCGCCCCTACAGTATGCTGCTCACCGTCAACACTTGAGACAATTATTGTCTGAAGAGGAAAAGTTGAATTTTTCAGAAAAAATCAACCTTGGTCCGACAGAGGCTCAATTGCAAGCCAGTAAGGTACAGTTTATACCTCTACAATTTTTTCAAAGGAATTTTGAACTTGGGAATTTTTCTGCTGTGGAACAAAGACATCACAATAAATTGATAGATTTCTTAAATGCTAAATCAAATCAGACGGTTCGATAGCTGTCACCGTTTGAAAGTTAAGCAGTTTTTGTGTCCATGGGGTAGATTGCTTGATTTCGTCTGAATCTTAAGAGTGTTGAGTAACTCAAACTTTGTAACTTGAGAGAAAAAAGTAGTTAAAGATGTAATTAGGTAATGAGAGCGATGGCTAACGTTGCACCTGGTTAATAGACGTCATGGACCTCATAAATTTTGTATGTCAGCTATGCTATAATTAGTGAATAAAACATGAACCATTCGTGGAGTCGTTGGACCCGCAGTTTCTATAATAAACAATAGCTTTTATATTTCCCCGTTGCGTTCAAACACAATAGTCGCGTTGGTCGTTAACTCTGATTTCGAATTGTGACCCACCGACGGTTCGAGTCAGAACTGAATTCAATCGAGGATCATTTGAATATATGAGGTGATAGTTGGTTTATAGTAAGGAGATCTCAGGTGGTCTGCCCTACCGTCACCATGGACCATAACGTGGGCCCGATTTGTCTGGACGAGTTGGCCGTTTACGACCAAACCGGCGGCCGGGCCGATGCTGCGATCGTCTTCCTCCATGGGTCTGGTAAGCCGAAATCTTGGAATTCCACGATTCCGAACTATGGTACAGTCTGGTAGCTATGGAGCAGTATGGTAGCTCTGATGCCGTCATAATTCAACCATCAGGGCCACACAGATAAAACCGTCAATTTTTCCAAGCTTTTGGAACCTTAAATTTCCTTAATCAGGGCCTGGCTTATGCAGCATACTCCAACAACATGTTATAGATTATACGTAAAGTGGCCAGTTTTGCTCCAAATAAAACTATAATTCAAGCTGCTATTGATACTTGACTCAAAGTGGAAGGTAAACTCAAACTGATATTGATATTCAAGCTCAAACATGAACTGAAGCTGAAATAGCTAGTTGCTATTAGCAAATCAAACTCAAAGTTCGAATAAAAGGTGAACTCAACCGAAACTTAAACTCCGACTGAAACTGATATCCAAACTCAAACTGAAACTTCATCTAAAACTCAAACCGATATTGATATCCAAACTCAAACTGAAACTCAAACTGAAACTGAAACCCCCACTGACATTAAAACTCAAACTGATATTGGTATTCTAACTCAAACTTGAACCGAAACTCAAACTGAAACAGATACTCGAACTCAAGGTTCGAATGAAAGGTGAACTGAAATTGAAACTTGCTTGAACTGAAACTTGTGCTGATAGTCAAAGTGAAACTGAAACTTAGTTTGAGTTTGATTTTCATTTTGAGTTTCAGTTCAAGTTTGAGTTCAAATATCAATATAGAAAACTATAGTGTCCGTTTGGGTTTCTATAGAACTATAGTTGAAGTTTCAGCTTCAGGTTCTCAAACTCTACCTTTCATTCGAACCTTGAGTTTGTGTTTCAGTTTGAGTTTGTGATCAAGTTTGAGTTTGAATGTCAATATCAGTTTGAGTTTCAGTTGAAGTTTCAGTTCCAGTTAGAGTTTACCTTTCATTCGAACTTTGATTTTGTGTTTCAGTTTCAGTTCAATATTGAGTTTCAATTCAAGTTTGAGTTTCGGTGTCAGTTGGAGTTTTAGTTTCAGCGAGGGTTTCAGTTTCAGATCGAGTCTACCTTTCATTCGAACTTTCATTCGAACTTAGAGTTTGAGTATTGGTTTCAGTTTCCCTTCATTAGAAACCACAGTAGGATCAGTTTGAGTTTGGGATCAGTTCGAGTTTTAATATCAATGAGTTTTCAGATGGAGTTTCCCTTTGTGTTTACATTTCATTCAAACTTCGAGTTTGAGTGTCGGTTTCAGTTTCAGTTTGAGTGGCGGTATCAGTTCAAATCAGTTGTGTTTGAGTTTCACTCCCAGTCTGAGTGCCAGAATAATTTGCGTTTGTGTATCACTTTGAGTTTTCACGGGTCTGGGTAACCCCATTTTTTGATCATTCAGGTGATGACGGGCCCAAGGTCAGAGACCACTTTGAGCAGATGCTGGAGGAAATGCAAGATGAAATTTCTGCTTACACTCACGTCAAAATATACTTTCCCACTGCACCTAAGAACCACTTAACTTTACGAGATCAGGTATGGACATAAAAAATTGTTCAGCGTGTTTTTGAGATGGATTAAGGCAGCTGATTGGACTTCTTCCAATTTTTTTGTTGTACCTACTTTCGATTGCTTTCGCTTTTTTGGCCATCATCAGGGAGCATGGCCTTTTTTTGATCCAGAGAAACGATGCTTGATCAAAATTTCCAGTTATATTTTCTATGGGTTAACCGAATTTTAGCCGATTTGATTTTATCCTTTTCGGACTAGATAATATTTAATTCTAACGGCTCATCTTTTCAAGGTGACGACAAGCTGGTTCGATGGCATCAGAAACGGAAGGAAACTCGAGGATGTTAAGGTTAACTACGAGGAGGCAAATGCCGCTGCCGCATACGTCGTTAGCATAATTGACGAAATTGAAGCCTCTGGTATTCCGAGAAATAGAATTTTCATCGGTTAGTGATCAAGAGCATCATGTAACATCAGGTCTTTTGATTCGTGGTTTTGACTTGTTTTTGATTGAGTTCTTCCCCAGTTGGAGTTGAGAGTCCAAGTTTTATTTTCCTCCCCCGAAAATACTCATAAACATTACGCCCGTGTTCAAGCTGTTTGAACTCGTGACGAACGTCATTCTTGCAGGCGGTATCTCTCAAGGTGGTATGCTGGCACAGTATGTCGCTTACGTCAAAACCAGAGGACTCGCCGGAGTGTGCGCGATGGCGAGCATCTATCCATTCACCCAAGTAAATTTACTTTTTAGAAATATTGTTTGAAATAATTATTATAATCAAAGAATGATTTAAATAAATTTAATCAAAATTTGAATTAATATTTAAGCAAAAAATGATTTTAATCAAAATTATTGTAAATTTCATATTTTGTTCGGAATATTCCAGGCGGTCATACTGCCCCCTCCACATCCGAAATGCCTCATCTTGTACGGAGCTAAGGACCCCATCATCCCACTGCAGGGTGTCCGCTTGTCGCAGCTGTTCCTCAAGATGGGCAAAGTTAGGTTTGTTTTGAAAGTGTTGCCCGACAGCTCGCACGATTTGGACGAACATTTCGTCAAACATATGTTGGAGCACGTTGATAAGGAACTGCGTAGATAGATACTACAACATTTACATTGATTTACAATATTATTGTGATTATGGTTAGGCCAATCCACAGCAGTTCGCCTTCGTTCACCAGTGTGGCCGAGGCTTTTGTTACTTCGAGTGGATATCGTTTAATATCTATTATAAATTTAAATATTAAATACAATAATAGGTAGTGAATACGTGCTGCTTACCTAATTTATGTTTTGATTATTTTTATTATAAAATAAAGTTGCTTCAAAGCGAAAAAACGGCGATTAGAGTTTTCACCCTTATCCACTCCGTTACTTGCGATAATGGCTTCGACCATTTTTCCGAACAAACCGTAGCCTACACATTTTGTGGGTATATTGTGGTAGGTGTTTGTGGCATCGCCGATCACTACACGTCTGTTCTTGATCCCCTCCTCGTTTTGACATGAAGCTCAAGTCTGGTCTCGATCCCCTCCTCGTTTTGACATGAAGCTCACGTTTGGTCTTGATCCCCACCTCTTTCTGGCATGAAGCTCACGTCTGGTCTCAAACCCCTCCTCGTCCTGACATAAAGCTCACGTCTGGTCTTGATCCCCTCCTCGTTTTTACATGAAGCTCACGTTTGGTCTTGATCCCCTCCTTGTCCTGACATAAAGCTCACGTCTGGTCTTGATCCCCTCCTCGTCCTGACATGAGGCTCACGTCTGGTCTTGATCCCCTCCTCGTTTTTACATGAAGCTCACGTCTGTTCTTGATCCCCACCTCTTTCTGGCATGAAGCTCACGTCTGGTCTTGAACCCCTCCTCGTTTTTACATGAAGCTCACGTCTGGTCTTGATCCCCTACTCGTTTCTACATGAAGCTCACGTCTGGTCTTGATCCCCTCCTCGTTTTGACATGAAGCTCACGTCTGTTCTTGATCCCCACCTATTTCTGGCGTGAAGCTCGCGTCTGGTCTCAAACCCCTCCTCGTTTTTACATAAAGCTCACGTCTGGTCTTGATCCCCTCCTCATCTCTGCATGAAGCTCATGTCTGTTCTTGATCCCCACCTCTTTCCGGCATGAAGCTCACGTCTGGTCTTGATCCCCTCCTCGTTTTGATATGAAGCTCACGTCTGGTCTTGATCCCCACCTCTTTCTGGCATGAAGCTCACGTCGGGTTTTGATCCCCTCCATGTCCTGACATAAAGCTCACGTCTGGTCTTGATCCCCTCCTCGTCCTGACATGAAGCTCACGTCTGGTCTTGATCCCCTCCTTGTCCTGGCATAAGGCTCACGTCTGGTCTTGATCCCCTCCTCGTTTTGACATGAAGCTCAAGACTGTTCTTGATCCCCACCTCTTTCTGGCACGAAGCTCACGTCTGGTCTCAAACCCCTCCTCGTTTTTACATGAAGCTCACGTCTGGTCTTGATCCCCTCCTTGTCCTGACATAAAGCTCACGTCTGGTCTTGATCCCCTCCTCGTTTCTACATGAAGCTCACGTCTGGTCTTGATCCCCTCCTCGTTTTGACATGAAGCTCACGTCTGGTCTTGATCCCCACCTCTTTCTGGCATCAAGCACACGTCTGGTCTTGATCCCCTCCTCGTTTCTACATAAAGCTCACGTCTGGTCTCGAACCCCTGCTCTTTTGACATGAAGCTCATGTCTGGTCTTGATCCCCTCCTTGTCCTGACATAATGCTCACGTCTGGTCTTGATCCCCACCTCTTTTAGGCATGAAGCTCACGTCTGGTCTTGATCCACTCCTCGTTTTGACATGAAGCTCACGTCTGGTCTTGATCCCCTCCTCTTTTCTACATGAAGCTCACGTCTGGTCTTGATCCCCTCCTCGTCCTGACATGAAGCTCACGTCTGGTCTTGATCCCCTCCTCGTCCTGACATGAAGCTCACGTCTGGTCTTGATCCCCTCCTCGTCCTGACATGAAGCTCACGTCTGGTCTTGATCCCCTCCTCGTCCTGACATGAAGCTCACGTCTGGTCTTGATCCCCTCCTTGTCCTGACATAAAGCTCACGTCTGGTCTTGATCCCCTCCTCGTTTTTACATGAAGCTCACGTCTGGTCTTGATCCCCTCCTTGACCTGACATAAAGCTCACGTCTGGTCTTGATCCCCTCCTCGTTTCTACATGAAGCTCACGTCTGGTCTTGATCCCCTCCTCGTTTTGACATGAAGCTCACGTCTGGTCTTGATCCCCACCTCTTTCTGGCATCAAGCTCACGTCTGGTCTTGATCCCCTCCTCGTTTTGACATGAAGCTCACGTCTGGTCTTGATCCCCACCTCTTTCTGGCATCAAGCTCACGTCTGGTCTTGATCCCCTCCTTGTCCTGACATGAAGCTCACGTCTGGTCTTTATCCCCCCCTTGTCCTGACATAATGCTCACGTCTGGTCTTGATCCCCTCCTCGTTTTGACATGAAGCACAACGTCTGTTCTTGATTCTGACGTCTCGTCTTGATCCCCTCCTCGTTTTTCCATAAAGCTCACGTCTGGTCTTGATCCCCTCCTTGTCCTGACATGAAGCTCACGTCTGGTCTTGATCCCCTCCTTGTCCTGACATAAAGCTCACGTCTGGTCTCGAACCCCTCCTCGTTTTTACATGAAGCTCACGTCTGGTCTTGATCCCCTCCTCGTTTCTACATGAAGCTCACGTCTGGTCTTGATCCCCTCCTCGTTTTGACATGAAGCTCACGTCTGGTCTTGATCCCCTCCTTGTCCTGACATAATGCTCACGTCTGGTCTTGATCCCCTCCTTGTCCTGACATAATGCTCACGTCTGGTCTTGATCCCCACCTCTTTCTGGCATCAAGCTCACGCCTGGTCTTGATCCCCTCCTTGACCTGACATAAAGCTCAGGTCCGGTCTTGAGCCCCTCCTTTTTCAGGCATGAAGCTCACGTCTGGTCTTTATCCCCACCTCTTTCTGGCATCAAGCTCACGTCTGGTCTTGATCCCCTCCTTGACCTGACATAAAGCTCACGTCTGGTCTTGATCCCCTCCTCGTTTCTACATGAAGCTCACGTCTGGTCTTGATCCCCACCTCTTTCTGGCATTAAGCTCACGTCTGGTCTTGATCCCCTCCCGGACCTGACATAAAGCTCACGTCTGGTCTTGATTCCCTCCTTGTTTCGACATGAAGCTCACGTCTGGTCTTGATCCCCACCTCTTTCTGGCATCAAGCTCACGTCTGGTCTCGAACCCCTCCTCGTTTTTACATAAAGCTTACGTCTGGTCTTGATCCCCTCCTCATCTCTGCATGGAGCTCACGTCTGTTCTTGATCCCCACCTCTTTCTGGCATGAAGCTCACGTCTGGTCTTGGTCCCCTCCTCGTTTTGATATGAAGCTCACGTCTGGTCTTGATCCCCACCTCTTTCTGGCATGAAGCTCACGTCTGGTTTTGATCCCCTCCTTGTCCTGACATAAAGCTCACGTCTGGTCTCGAACCCCTCCTCGTTTTTACATAAAGCTCACGTCTGGTCTTGATCCCCTCATTGTCCTGACATAAAGCTCACGTCTGGTCTTGATCCCCTCCTCGTCCTGACATGAAGCTCACGTCTGGTCTTGATCCCATCCTTGTCCTGACATAATGCTCACGTCTGGTCTTGATCCTCTCCTCGTTTTGACATGAAGCTCAAGACTGTTCTTGATCCCCACCTCTTCCTGGCACGAAGCTCACGTCTGGTTTTGATCCCCTCCTTGTCCTGACATAAAGCTCACGTCTGGTCTCGAACCCCTCCTCGTTTTTACATAAAGCTCACGTCTGGTCTTGATCCCCTCCTTGTCCTGACATAAAGCTCACGTCTGGTCTTGATCCCCTCCTCGTCCTGACATGAAGCTCACGTCTGGTCTTGATCCCCTCCCGGACCTGACATAAAGCTCACGTCTGGTCTTGATTCCCTCCTTGTTTCGACATGAAGCTCACGTCTGGTCTTGATCCCCACCTCTTTCTGGCATCAAGCTCACGTCTGGTCTTGATCCCCTCCTTGTCCTGACATGAAGCTCACGTCTGGTCTTGATCCCCTCCTCGTTTTGACATGAAGCTCACGTCTGGTCTTGATCCCCACCTCTTTCTGGCATCAAGCTCACGTCTGGTCTTGATCCCCTCCTTGTCCTGACATGAAGCTCACGTCTGGTCTTGATCCCCTCCTCGTTTTGACATGAAGCTCACGTCTGGTCTTGATCCCCTCCTCGTTTCTACATGAAGCTCACGTCTGGTCTTGATCCCCTCCTCGTTTTGACATGAAGCTCACGTCTGTTCTTGATCCCCACCTTGTTCTGGGCCCTACGTTACCCCACATTACCACTACCTGGGAGGGAAAGGTGTTCTAAACTAAAATATGGTAACAGGGCTTGTGAATATGAGACACCTACGGTAGCTACAATACCATCGCACACAACCTTACCTACATTACCATTGCTAGCCCTGTCAGGCTACGTTTCTGCTATCAACAATCCCCTACATTACCTCTACGTGCAGTGCCCTCTGTTATAGTTACCTACATTACCATCGCTTTGAGAGAGAAAGGTAACTGTTCTAAACTAAGATACTGCAGGCTAAAGGGAAATTTCCCCATGGTAACGTAGGGCTTGTGGGTTGGACGACACCTACGTTACCTACAATGCCAACCTTACCTACGTTACCATCACTATCACCAATAGACCACATTTCAACTATCCACACTTCCCTACATTACCTCTACCTCCTGTGCCCTACAGTACCAATGCTATTCCTTTCTTCCTAACTGTAGGTAATGCATTGTAGGTAACGTAGGTGTCGTCCAACCCACAAGCCCTACGTTACCATGGGGAAATTTCTCTTTAGTCTGCGGTATCTTAGTTTAGAACAGTTACCTTCCCTCTCGACGTGATGGTAATGTAGGTAGTGATAACAGAGGGCACTGCTTGAGAGGTAATGTAGGGAATTGTTGACGCAGTCTGACAGGGATAGCAATGGTAATGTAGGTAAGGTTGTGTGCAATGGTATTGTAGGTAACGTAGGTATCTCATATTCACAAGCCCTGTTTCCATTGTAAGTATTTTGAAGGGGATACTCTCAGAGTGATGGTAATGTAGGGAATGGTAACGTAGGGCACTTCAGGTAGTGGTAATGTAGGGAATTGTTGATAGCTGAAACGTAGTCTGACAGGGATAGAGATGGTATTGTAGGTAAGGTTGGCATTGTAGGTAACGTAGGGGTTCTATATCCTACAAGCCCTATGTTTTGATTGTAAATGAATGAATATTATGTGGAAATGCCAGGAAGAGGTGGGGATCAAGACCAGACGTGAGCTTGATGTCAAAACAAGGAGGGGATCAAGACCAGACGTGAGCTTCATGTAGAAACGAGGAGGGGATCAAGACCAGACGTGAGCTTCATGTCAAAACAAGGAGGGGATCAAGACCAGACGTGAGCTTCATGCCAGAAAGAGGTGGGGATCAAGACCAGACGTGAGCTTCATGCCAGAAAGAGGTGGGGATCAAGAACAGACGTGAGCTTCATGCAGAGATGAGGAGGGGATCAAGACCAGACGTGAGCTTCATATAGAAACGAGGAGGGGATCAAGACCAGACGTGAGCTTTATGTCAGGACAAGGAGGGGATCAAGACCAGACGTGAGCTTCATGTAGAAACGAGGAGGGGATCAAGACCAGACGTGAGTTTCATGTCAAAACAAGGAGGGGATCAAGACCAGACGTGAGCTTCATGCCAGAAAGAGGTGGGGATCAAGACCAGACGTGAGCTTCATATCAAAACGAGGAGGGGATCAAGACCAGACGTGAGCTTCATGCCAGAAAGAGGTGGGGATCAAGAACAGACGTGAGCTTCATGCAGAGATGAGGAGGGGATCAAGACCAGACGTGAGCTTCATATAGAAACGAGGAGGGGATCAAGACCAGACGTGAGCTTTATGTCAGGACAAGGAGGGGATCAAGACCAGACGTGAGCTTCATGTCATGACAAGGAGGGGAACAAGACCAGACGTGAGCTTGATGCCAGAAAGAGGTGGGGATCAAGAACAGACGCGAGCTTCATGTAGAAACGAGGAGGGGATCAAGACCAGACGTGAGCTTCATGTCATGACAAGGAGGGGATCAAGACCAGACGTGAGCTTGATGCCAGAAAGAGCTGGGGATCGAGAACAGACGCGAGCTTTATGTCAGAACGAGGTGGGGATCAAGACCAGACGTGAGCTTCATGCCAGGAAAAGGTGGGGATCAAGACCAGACGTGAGCTTCATGACAGAAAGAGGTGGGGATTATGACCAGACGTGAGCTTCATGCCAGGAAGAGGTGGGGATCAAGACCAGACGTGAGCTTCATGTCAAAACGAGGAGGGGATCAAGACCAGACGTGAGCTTTATGTCAGAACAAGGAGGGGATCAAGACCAGACGTGAGCTTCATGTCATGACAAGGAGGGGATCAAGACCAGACGTGAGCTTGATGCCAGAAAGAGGTGGGGATCAAGACCAGACGTGAGCTTCATGTAGAAACGAGGAGGGGATCAAGACCAGACGTGAGCTTTATGTCAGGTCAGGGAGGGGATCAAGACCAGACGTGAGCTTCATTCCAGAAAGAGGTGGGGATCAAGACAAGACGTTAGCTTCATGCAGAGATGAGGAGGGGTTCGAGACCAGACGTGAGCTTCATGCCAGAAAGAGGTGGGGATCAAGACCTGATGTGAGCTTCATGCCAGAAAGAGGTGGGGATCAAGACCTGACGTGAGCTTCATGCCAGAAAGAGGTGGGGATCAAGACCAGACGTGAGCTTCATGCCAGAAAGAGGAGGGGATCAAGACCAGACGTGAGCTTCATGCCAGAAAGAGGAGGGGATCAAGACCAGACGTGAGCTTGATGCCAGAAAGAGGTGGGGATCAAGACCAGACGTGAGCTTCATGCCAGAAAGAGGTGGGGATCAAGACCAGACGTGAGCTTCATGCCAGAAAGAGGTGGGGATCAAGAACAGACGTGAGCTTCATGCCAGAAAGAGGTGGGGATCAAGACCAGACGTGAGCTTCATGCCAGAAAGAGGTGGGGATCAAGACCTGACGTGAGCTTCATGCCAGAAAGAGGTGGGGATCAAGACCAGACGTGAGCTTCATGCCAGAAAGAGGAGGGGCTCAAGACCAGACGTGAGCTTTATGTCAGGACAAGGAGGGGATCAAGACCAGACGTGAGCTTGATGCCAGAAAGAGGTGGGGATCAAGACCAGACGTGAGCTTGATGCCAGAAAGAGGTGGGGATCAAGACCAGACGTGAGCTTCATGCCAGAAAGAGGTGGTGATCAAGACCAGACGTGAGCTTCATGCCAGAAAGAGGTGGGGATCAAGACCAGACGTGAGCTTCATGCCAGAAAGAGGTGGGGATCAAGACCAGACATGAGCTTCATGCCAGAAAGAGGTGGCGATCAAGACCAGACGTGAGCTTCATGCCAGAAAGAGGTGGTGATCAAGAACAGACGTGAGCTTTATGTCAGGACAAGGAGTGGATCATGACCAGACGTGAGCTTTATGTAAAAACGAGGAGGGGATCAAAACCAGGCGTGAGCTACCGTCTGGCTCACGTCTGTTCATGATCCCCACCTATTTCTGGCATGAAGCTCACTTCTGGTCTCGAACCCCCCTCGTTTTTACTTAAAGCTCACGTTTGTAGTGATGGGCGATACTTACCAATATGAGTATGGTATCGAATATCTTCTTTCAATACCAAGTAGGGGAGATGTGGGTGTTACCGGTCATTGGGGTATTTCTGGTCAGCTGTGTTTTAATTGATGAAAAGTGATTTCGTGAAAACTGTTGGTGGCTGACTTCTCTTTGGAGGTCCCTGAACTAATTTTAAGAGGTTTCCAAGCCGCCAGGTTATTCAGCTCGGCCTGGCTCAGCACTTTTTCAAAGGTGTGATTTCGTTCTAATGTCGAAGGAACTTCAGACGACGATAAGTGGCGTCAAACCTGATTTTTTCGACATTTTTTGGCACTCTTCAGCAACATTAAGTTTATAGCTTCTCAATTCTACAAGAATTTTTGAAATCGAGCAAAAATTGTGTCCACAGCATTCAAGTTAGAAAATGTTAACAAACGGGGTATTACCGGTCACCTCTTCGGGGTGTTACCGGTCACCATGCAGGGTGTTCCGGTCAGTTCTTCTCGACCGGTAATTCCCTTCTCACTATTTATTTAGGTTTTTCTACTTACTTTTCGGTTTTATTTACTTTTTTCCGGCTCCCTGTGATATTTGCGATCTTCAGACTGATTTAATGGAAAATAAAGTTAGGTAATGTTCAAAATAATTAAAAACAACATGTTCGTAATAATTTTTTCTTCCTTTCATAAAGCAAGACCTTTTGAATGAAAATTTCCAGGGGAAAATGTACCCAGGTGAGCAAAAAACGGTAGTTTCCCTATAGAAAAGTATTGCAAGTTCACTGACCGGTAATACCCCGCTGACCGGTAATACCCCAGAAAAAAAAACAACTTTGGTTTTTTTGGTTTTGTTAATTCCACATTAAAGATATGGGAAAGTCTGACTAATGCCTACTACTAGACATAATTCTCAGAAAGGTACGGTGGAAACCGTAATTTTACGATAAACCAGGTTCAAATGGCATGGTTTCTTCCTTAGGTGACCGGTAACACCCATATCTCCCCTACATTTGTTATCGAATATTTTGCTTCGATACTAGTGTAGGTATCGAGTATTTTTCCCGACAGAAAAAATACTCAAATGGATAGTCTCAAAATTACCTACCTACTTTATTCATACTAATTAATAAAATTTACAAAAGGAACCTTCTTCCGCCGGCTATGGTTGACAAATTGACATTCCTGCGTGGAGTAGGGAAGCAGTTCTGTGACTTGACTGAGTGAATGACATCGGTGGTGCGTAGATAACACACAATACTTCCACATCATGAAACGCATATGTATGACACGATTTGATCATATTTTGACTGCTTTTAAGGGTGTTTAGGTAAATGTGTATCAGTAAAAGTGAGTTTGTAGGTACATACATGCGTTTTGAAACAGCGGAGTCGAACATTTTCCTCTGTTATTCTTATTGACAGCAGTAGGTACCATTCCAATAATTGGAATTATTCCTTTACATTATTGGAGTATTTAATTATCCTAGTTGTATAGCATTGACAAAGGAGTGACGTCTCGCATTTTATCAACCTGATTTCCGTTTGGCTATTCTATTGAATGCAAATTTTTCGGAGGAGGCTCCATTCCACCGAGCTGGATAATAACTGATCGTTCGGTTACGACAATTCTGTAAATCTCAGTCAACTGGCAGGTACGGGTTCCAAATTAAACCAGGATGGCCAATTTCGATTTTGAAGACATAGCGATCATTGAGCAGACCGGCTACAAACCCACGGCGGCACTGATATTTCTACACGGAGAGGGTGAGCTTGAACTAAAAATACGTTAATTTATACGGCGCTAGATATCTTTCTTGATGAAACCCAAGAGTGTATAGAATAAAAAAGGTTTCTTGTTCATGAAAACAGGCTTACCACTGAGACTATCGTATTGTTACAGGTCAAACTGGACAAGAAATTTGTAACATTTTCAAGGATTATTTTGGGACGAAGAGCGGCCACTCATATTTTAAACTTATATTTCCCACTGCTCCTGTAAGGACTCTCACTAGCAGGAATCCGGTAGGTACCACCTAACATTTTTTTTGTCATTATAGGTAAATCATCACAGATGCAGGGCCACCTTCACCAAAGAAATTTTAACGCGTTAAAGCTTGAAATTTGATACTGTTGGTCAGTAAATAAGGAGTAAGCAAGTTTAACGAGATAGTAGGTAAATGTTTGGTGAAAGTGCACCGTAATGGCTCATTCATTAAACTTTTAACGACCGTTGCTTTGGTTATATTCATAATAAATGATAAAGTGCATAACTAACAGTAACTGAAACATTCAATTTTTGTGGGGACGTTTAAAATGTGGTGGATATGACCCACGGGGCTACTTTCACCAAACTTTCTACGTCTTTTTAATTGGTGCTGGGTAGGTACTTGCGTGGCGTTGTCGGGTAAGTTACCAACTGCAATCGACGAGTCGGTGACTTTCACCAGTGCGACATGTTTTAGTGATAGATGAAAGCGGCCCTTTGGAAAGTATTGATTGATATTTACAGAAACTGCATGATCAACGATACTGGTTTGACGTTGTGCCTACTGGCCAATCCTCGGTTGACGTGTCTTGCAATTTAAAGGACGCTGAAGATGTTTCTTCGGCATTGGACCGGCTTATAGAAAAAACCTCGATTTCTGGAGTTCCTCGAGACAGAATAGTTATAGGTAAATTTCGGTTAAAACCAGCCTGAATGGGCCTGAATAATCACCAGTAATTACGGCCCATCCGTGTAGTAAATCGCTTCTATCTCTCTTCTTCTTTGTACATTATCAACCTTATTATTTAAAAATTGTAGGAGGTATATCCCAAGGTGGTATGGTATCCTTGTATGCTGCGTACGCTCGCGGCATCAGAATTGGGGGTGTGGTCAGCATTGCGTCCCCATTTTTGTTCCATAAGGTAATTATTAATTCAAAATTAGTATAGGTCTAGGTTACATGATAACGAATGTAGAGCTAGGCGGTTATTTTTCCAATGATAGACGGCATCTAGAAAAAACCGCCAATACTTTTTGCCAATATTATTAATCGCCCACCATAAAATCGAAATTGTTAGCTTTCAAATAATGCATCAAAAACCAGCATCATAATTCTAAATTTTTTCGCAGCAAACAACTTTGCTTGATGGGAAGAAGCCACCACTGCTGAGCATTTATGGTGAAAAAGACGTATCCATTTCTTCCGAAGAAATGAACACGACATGGACAATGTTCAAGCAAAAACAATTGCCCGCGACGATAAAAAAATTGAGGCAACAAGGGCACAATATGCACACTGATTATGCAAAAGTGATATTCGAATGGCTCCAAAGTGAATTTCCACCATTAGAGTGGTTCTAGCATGGCTTACAACATTGGTATTAGAGCGTTGAAAATAAGGGTGAATAAGTAAATTTTTTAAAAATATTTAAGCGGTAAATAACATTATCCTCTTTTGAGCATTCGTTATATTGTCCAAAGCCACATTGGCTTTTTCGCTTGAAGTAACGTATACTTGGTCTACAACTCATCTGACTTATCTGACACCATCAATCACCAATTATCTGACTCACTCATCTCATCTGACTTATCTGCCTTATCTTACGTAGGTGAATATTGTGAATATTCACAACCTTGTGGATATTCACTACCTTTGTGAATATTGTGTCGTTCATGTGAAATATTGTTCGAATTTTTTTGGGAATAGTTAGACCTATATGTGACGTGTAATATACGTATAATATGATATTATCATGAATGAGGCCATTGTAGAGGCCGAATTTATAAGAGTCTGTTTCTAAAATTACAATTATTAGACCGGCTACTTCATTCCATTAATTTTCTGTTTAATTTGTTACCGTCGCGTGAGACTTGACTTTATTCGTTCAGTTTTCTATTTCACCAATTTCAGTTTATTTATATTAACCAACATCTTGGTTCTGAAATGCAGATTTTTAACGAACTACATATTATTTATTTCAATAAATTGACGACGAAAACCCCGTGGTCTCAGTGTATCTGTTGATTGTAAGTATTTGGTTTCATTTTGGGCTAAATAGGCACTATAATGCTGAGGCCAAATAATAGAAAAAACCCGGGGAAGAGAAGTAAAAATTAGTTGTCCATTTCTTTTATCAACCGGTCAAATCCGCAAAGGAACGCGGACAACATTAATTTTTTTTTAAAACAACTACTTCCTTCCGATTGGAATACATTGGAAGGTTTTCCGGTATTCATGAAAGCTAGAGCGGAACGACCTGCGACTATAAGAATGCCTGGCAGGAAAGAACGGATCATAATTTTTCGATGAGCGACAGCTGAGGTGAGAGATGCTAGTTTATTATGGATTTATTTTAAGAAATGCAAATTTATCTTGGAACGGCCAGACGTCATTCATCTGTCTGCCATTCGCTGTCTGAGGTGAAGAAGTCGGTCAGTGTCGCGTATCCGCTCATGGCTTCCCCACAATCAGAAATATGAGTTTTACCGGGGTAGAAATTCTTAAAGCCGGATGTGGAAACCCGAAGGCGGCCCTGGTTTTCCTGCATGGGTCAGGTAAGGTTACGAATACGTGAATAAAAACTCAAAAATGAGAGAAAAGAAATAGACTATTCCACAGTTGAAGTACAATTGTAGACCGGTTTCGGTGATTAAGCCATCATCAGTACATCAATCCCTGATAAGTACTGATGACGGTTCACTGAAACCGGACTGCAATTGTATCGCGATAGTGGAATTGAATATTTCTTTTCTCTCATTTTTGAGTTTTATTCTAATTATGGAATTCCCCAATTTCTCTGCGAGTCATTTAGTATCTAAAAATACTTCCTGCATATTATGCAAATATTATTTGATACTGGCCTCTTAATTTTAAGGTAGGTACCTAGCCCGTCAAAATATAGCCTACCAAAGGTTTGAAAACATTTCCACGCATGTCATCAATAAAAACCAGTATAGCACGCGTACCCACCTGAACCTACTCCATAAGAAATAACTGTTTTTCTTAATAAAATTGCAAGAATAATGGATTTTTAGGTAACAACTTACATTTTTCAAAACGATTGATCAAAATGTTGATAAATTTGGAGGCTACTAGGTTGAAAATTGAAAAAAACATACTTAGCAAATTTTATAGCTCGTTATTCAAATGATAACTCTATTGTTCTGCTATTGGAACGAACACACAACCCAGAGCAGCTTTGCGGTTCGAGTCTAACCCCTCGGCCACTAACCAGTGGTGACGTGAAAAATTGGACCCATAGCCTGATGATTCATGCCATTCACCAACTTACAAATTATCTCAAAACGCAACTCATTTTTTCACTGAATTTTCCCGTGATTATATCATTAAGTAGGTACTATTATTTTTATGCTGAATATTCTAGTCCTTGTACCCATTAACTAATAAGTGGGCCCATAACGACAACCATAGGCTTGCATTATTGTTCAATTTTTTTTGCAGGCAGTTCAGGGTTGGAATGCAAAAATAGTTTCGTCAAATTCTTGAGAGGGGTTGGACATAAATATATTGATGTATATTTTCCAACGGCTAAAGAACGATATCTCAAAATTCAAGACAGGGTAATCTCTCAGTACTCTTTACATAGCATTAAATTTTAGTTAATTAGTAGTAGTACTTTAGGCTGGTTTTAGGCAATTTATTTAGGCTTGAAATTACAATAATATTGAGCAATTCATGGAGCAAACAACATAGGTACATGGTTGCTCTTGGAAGTCGTTGAGCCAAGAAAATTATTGTATTAGCGATATTTCAGATCAAAAACACGTTCAAAAACAGTTGGAGCGAAAAATTTTCTCATTGGTAATTTGATTAATAAAAATAACTACTTACGACCGATAAAAACTAAGATCATGTTTTTTACCTTCTCAACAACTATTCATCACCTCCCAACCAAATTGGTGCATACACATTAGAAAACCGCATCAAAGAGAATTTTCTTACTTTCAGTTATGAAGAAATTAGGTAAAAATTACCTATTTACTCAGTTGATAACTGCTCACAATTTTTACAGGTGACCACTTATTGGTTCGACGCTGTTCGCACAGGATCAAACAACATCGATGTGGAAGGGAACATTGACGATGCGAACGAAGTGTCGGCGGCACTCGATAAAATCGTTTCCGAAATCGAAGCCACTGGAATACCCAGGGAGCGGATAGCTATTGGTTTGTATTTGAAGTGAACGAAGGGGTATTTTTATGTAGCCTATATTTTCAATTTTTGAGGATTGGTTCATATTTCCCAAAAACAATGTTAACCATTTGAAACCCGTGCAGGAGGAACCTCACAGGGTGGAATGGTTTCAATCTACGCAGCTTACGTCCGAGGAGTTAAAGTGGGCGCAGTTGTTGGTATCTCAGCGAGTTTCCCTTTTTACACGGTAAGAAACCGATTAGCAGCCATTGGCCACAATAAGATGGATTGAGTTTTTTGGATCACGATGCTTGAAGACCATAGAGAAAGAATGTTAATTTTTACTTCCATAATATGGAAGTAGATGCCTATTGTGATCGTGCTAATATTGAAAATCAGAACGGAGCTTTAGAAAAAACGTTAACTGCTATTGTATGCTATCAAGTACTTCCATTTAGGTATGGAAATAATAAGAAAATAAAGTTAAAAAACAGATATTTGTTGTTTTCAGAATTCGAAGTTCCTGCCCGACCCAACTACTCCTTTGATAAGCATTTATGGACAGCAGGACGCATTCGTCGTGCCTTGCGTGATGAACGCTGTGTGGAATTTCTTCAGAAGAAACAAAATTCCATTCGTAGTGAGATCGTTCTTGAAACACGGGCACTCGTTGGACGTGGATTACGTCAAGTGCATGTTCGAATGGCTTGAAGATAAATTTTTACGAGAGGATGAAGATGACGACTGAAGAAAGTGTCTGCTTGGTACGGCGGGGGTGTTCTGGTCTTTCGATCCAACCGTTTTGAGTTAACCCTAGAGTCGGCCACACACTGACCGTTTGCTGGCTGTTGGAGGAGGGATGAACATGGGATCGTGGCTTGGAGACACCAATCGAAGTTATTGGGTTCAACCTCGACCAATCACAGGAATACATTGTCTTACCCTCTTGACTAGCAATGGGATAGAGTATGGCCGACTTGAGGTGGCAAAACAACATTTTCAAGGAGTTGGGCTTGCGTGACTTCGGATTCCGCATCCATAGGTTCAGAACAACAACAAAATTATGAGAACTAAAAGCTTGCCACCGATGGATGACATGGACGAGGCAGATATGTGGGATTAGGAAATAGGAACTTTCTCGAGCTAGCTCTAGAGGGATGGATGATCATTAACCTCTGTCTTTGTGATAAAGGCTCGAAACCGCGAGCACGTGGTTGCAGCCCAAGGAACCGGTCCAAATTCCGGAAGAACAGTATAGGAGAGCTCCGGCTTCTTGGTCCCGTCGCAATTTAGAGGTCACGTCGGTCTCGCTTCTCAAAAGTGCCTCCGCAGGGCGGACTGTTGGATCGGGCTGCCAGAATAACCAACAGTACTAAAAGATACAAAAAATAAAATAAAATATGATCTTCAAGGCAAATCGTATTGAGTAACCTTTTCTTTTTCTAGTCGGTTAAAAATGAGCTCCTCCCTGACGAGGAGATGTGGGATGCACTCATCACAGACTTTATAATCTCATGGCTGTGGTGAGTGCGTCTATACCAAAGTGTCAGGTTGGTATCCTAAGAAAGGAACCTGTGCAAGAAGTGAAAAACAGGAAAACTTAGGTAAACTAAAAAAATAGGTTAAGTGTTGGAAAATCGTTATAACGGTATGTAAATACGTTAATACCGTACGTTAATGGTATGTGTGTTAATGGTATTCAAAGGCTCAGCTGTCATCAGGATTTTATAGTAGATATGATATGAATAAAAAGAAAATTTCAAGTATACTGATGTTACCCGAAGTGTTAATATTTTGTGAGAACTAAAAAGTTCAGGAATTCTCGTCGATTTGTCTACCACTGGTCCCGGTTTTTATTTGGTCGTTCGTTGAGTCATGCGTATGAAGACGAGTTGAGGTGAGTTGCGGCCTAATCTCTTAACCATGAGTGCGCAGCCGACCTGGTACAATGAGATGCGGCCCAACAGTTCGACCGGACAATCCGAAAAGTCCCAAAAATATATTATTATTCTTCTTCTTCTTCTCCTTCTCCTTTTCTTGCCCTGGCTCTTATATAATAAACGAAAAACAATCGACAACTGACCAGAGGTGAGAAGATACAGAAGGCATTTTTAAATGCCACTGTAAATGCCAATTTAAAAATTGCAACTGAAAGTGAAATTAAACCCGAAACTAAAATCGAAATTGACGCCAGAAGTACAACTGCTGAGATAAAAATTAAATCTGGAACTAAAAGTGAACAGTGGGTAGTCGATCGTAAAAGCAGAAGTGAAATTAAAATTAACTGCAACTCAAACTGAAACTAGAAGAAGAACTCAAACTCAAAGTGAAACAAAAGCTGGAACTGAAAGTGGAGCTCAAACTAAAATTTAATCTCAACCTAAAAGTGGAAATAAAACTCAGAGTGAAAGAAAACTGAAGCTGAAATTCAGACTCAAACTAAAAGTGAAACTAAATCTGAAATGTTAATATGGAGGGTTTTAATCTGGGATTGAAGGTGAAAGTAAAACTGAAGTATACAAAAGTCTAAGTATGAAAACTTGACGTAAAACTGAAACTTAAAATTTAATTGTTTAAATGTTAGATTACCTTTCATTTTGATATTGAAATCAAATTTCAGTGCAAGTTTCACTTTTAGTTTGAGCTTGAATTTTCGTTTCAGCTTGAGTTCAGTGTTACTTTCACTCTTAGCTTGAGATTCACTTCATTTTCCTTTACTTTTATAGATCCAATTTCAGGACAAAACTAGGGTATTATTTTTGATAAAATTGGCCCTTATTTCTATTCTCAGTTCAAGTTTGATTTACAGTTTGACTTTCACTTCCAGTTTTACATTCACACTGAATTTGAGATTCACTTTTTGTTTCAGTTAGAGTTGCCCACAGTTTTAGTTTCACTTTCAGTTTAACTTCCATTTTCAGTTTGCGTTTCAAGTTTATATTACCTACCTGCTTTCGGTTCACATAAAATTTCAGTTTCATTCCGAGTTTCACTTTTAGTTTTGCAACTACTTTCACCGAAACTTTCACATTCAGTTTTACTTTCACTTTTAGTGAATAAAACACAATTTTGAAGAACAATTTTCCGTAGACAATTTTTAAGAAACTTTCGAAAAAGTTTCAAAGAAGAAGTTTGAAGAAGAAGTTTCGAAGCAAATTATTACGAAAAATATCGAGTTTTTCTTTTACTTTTGCAACTACTTTCACAAAAAATTCCACATCCAAATTTTAAGAAAAAAAATCTGAAAATTTTTCAGATTGTAATTCTGTGTCAGTGCGAGTTTCATTTTTAATCTGAGTTTGAATTTTAGTTTCAGCTTGAGTTTCAATTTCAGTTGTAATTTCACTGTGAGCTTGAGATTCACTTTTAGTTTTATAGGTACTATGTATAAAAGTCTTTCAGTTTCACATTAAATTTCAGTTTCATTTCGAGTTTTACTTTTAATTTTACTACCTACTACTATCTAAATTTTAGTTTTTCCAGATTGTAATTCTGTTTTCAATGCGAGATTCACTTTCAGTTTGAGTTTGAATTTTAGTTTCAGCTTGAGGCCCACTTCCACATGGTTTTACTTTCACTTCGAATTTGAGATTCACTTCTAGTTTGAGTTCCACTTTCAGTTCAAGTTTGATTTACAGTCAAAGTTGTAGTTTCGCCTCCGATTTTAATGGCACTTTGAATTTGAGTTTCACTTTTTGATTCACTCGGTCCAAGGTTTAATTTCACTTCCAAATTTACTTCCATTCTCAGCGGCGGGCTTCTGTCAACGGCAACGAGATTTTCGATATAAAAATTTTATTAATAGATATTTAATATTATATATCTTTAGTCTTCGCTGATTTTACCCAACATGGGGGTTGTCCTTAAGTAGGTACCTTCTTTCTAGGTACTCGTCTTTTCCCCAACTCAGCCCAAAGAGTAAATACTCTTTGAAGATGGAAGTAAAATTCAAAAAAGTACATTTTGCTTTCTACGTTTGGTATCAGCTTCGAACCCTACGTGCAATTTAAAGTAACTGACCATACCTAATATCAAATAAGTGGATTTCAGTATCTAGATTTTGGATCTCAGTCAGGATAGGTAGTCAAAGGAGTCAAAGAACCTTCCACTCCCCACCTGCTGGTCAGCTCATCGACAATAACTTTCATTATAATTGACACAGATGTCAAATTGATCTTCAAAATGAATAATTCATGAAGATCGGTGACAAAATCATCGAACTCGGAACCAATTACAGAAAACCGTTCTGATACCATTGTGCGTTAATTATTAGCACATAATTGGGTATGCTAATCATTGGCAGACCTACAATGTCACTGTCACTGGTGCCCGAACGCCAGTCTTCAACATTGCAGCACCGCGGTCATCTGTTTCTACTGTCTGGAAATGACTTTCACCGGGATCGAAATTCTCAAAGCCACCTCGTCTCAACCGACGGCTGCCCTCGTCTTTCTTCATGGAACAGGTAATCATAACCCTACATTGACATCAACGGTGGCTACACCGTGGGGTAAAAATCGCCCCACGTTTCTAAAACCTCAAAAAAAATATTTCTGAACGTTTTAAAATGATTATTTTATATAATATTGGTTTCTTACGAATAGAAAATTAAAAAAAAACTAACCCAAGTAGGTATACAAATTTGAAATATTCAATGAAATTCCAAAACAGCCCAGGAACCCCGATTTTCTGCTAATGCTCAAACTATCTCAATAAAAAAATCAAAAATGTTGTTAATCTGGTAAACGTTCTTGAAATTCGCAAACCAGATTGAATGACTGACCAGACTTAAGGAACAAAAATAAGGGGATAATATAACTTTATGTTCAATTGCGAGATCGTTAAACGCTCTTGGCATATTGGCGCAGGAAGAAACCATAACTCGACATAAACACACCAAAAGTCACCTTGGAGGTCAAATTGGTTTGACGAAAAAGTTCCCCGGTAAGTACACCGTGGGGTAAAAGCTACCCCAAGCGCCACTAACACTACGTTTGACGGCGTTTGCAAGGAAATAACATTATTGCTTGTTTCTGGTGGTAGGTTGGATCCTGGTGGGTATTTAGGAGGACGAAGGATGGCTCTGAGATTCAGAAATTGAGAAACGCTGGAAACTGAAACAGCTGGGGTGTTTTTGTGTCAATCTAGGGATAATTCAAAAAATATTGCGAGAAGTTGCGAAGGTTGACTTTTAAACGGTGTATTCAAATCGTGTCAAATGTGTATGAACCAAGGTTTAATGTAATAATATTGAACGTTAGGTTCAGGGAGCGATAAAAAATTCTCGAGGTCGTCTTCATGATTTCCAGTCCTTCTGCCAAATTTCCACTTCTCCTGGAGAACCTTGTGAAATAAATACTGGTCCAGGGTGGGAGAATTAGGCGATGAGTGATCATCCACTGATGCAAATTACTTAAGCAATAAAAATCAAACTTTTTCCAACAATTGAACCTTTGCCAACAATACCAATGCATTGCAAGAAAAAATAATTTTAATTATGCAGCATTCAATAATTGAATAATTCTTAATTATTAAGAATACTGAATACTCCTTTCCCCCAGTTGTTGACTGTGATCTTCTTCTCTTTCCAGGAAGCTCGGGACTGGAGTGCAAAACGAATTTTATGAAATTCCTGGGAGCTCATGGGCATAAATATATAGATATATATTTGCCAACGGCTAGAGAGCGATACCTCAAAATTCAAGACAAGGTAACCGCCTATTCGTTATCGTTAATGTACATTAAGTGGGATACCTGAAGAAAGTTAATGTCTTTTTACCTACCGAATTGTTCCGTGTAAATTTTTAAAACTTGATTGGGCGTTTAACAGATCACCATGCTCAGCTATGGAGATCAGGACCCCAATTCTGTAAGCTGATAACCCAGTATCGCTATCAAACCCAATTCGTCTTAAGATTCAGCAAGGCAACAGGGGTAGAACAGGGAAGATCCTTGGAAATTTCGCGGCCGAAATTTGGACCAAAAATCCGGCAGGCGAAGTTCTCAAACAAAAAAGCCACCTAGCTCTTCATACCCGAACTTCAATGTTTTCAGGTTACCACATTCTGGTTCGATGCTGTTCGCACTGGTTCCGACAACATGGATGTGGAAGGCTCTACTAAAGATGCTGATGAAGTGTCTGCCAAACTCGAGGAAATAGTTTCCAAAATTGAAGCGACTGGAATACCGAGGGAGCGGATAGCGATTGGTTTGTATTCGAAGTTAGAGGAAGAACACGACTACTCAAAATATTGCCTGCAAATAAATTCAATGTATTGACGTTATAATTAATAATAATTAGATTTATCGAAGGCGTGAGACATGAACTCGTCTCATGATTTTTTATTGACGTCTCTCACGCTTTCGCCGAAATTAGCCTCTTGAAGGGATCCCAGCAGGTGGACAGTTGCCATGGAATTCTCAGAAGAGGCCGATGTTGCCGAAAGCGCTCGGGGCATCAGAGAGGTCTCACCTTCAACCAAGCCTACAAAGTGCAACGATTCCAAAAATCTAATCTGAGGTTAAAATGTTTAGGAGGAATGTCACAGGGAGGAATGGTCTCAGTCTATGCAGCCTATGTCCGAGGTATAAAAGTAGGCGCAGTAGTCAGCATCTCTGCCAGTTTTCCCTTTCACAACGTAAGAACACGATTACAATTTCTCGCATCATCTTTTGGAGGACCTACCTACCGCTAACATTATAGTAGACTCATGAATAAGCAAGGTACAAGAACTGCAGAATAGTTATTAACCTGGGGTTGGTGTTGGTGGTGGTGGTAGTGGTGGCTGTGGCGGTGGGGGGCAGTTACGTCAAAGATGATAGTCATGTACCTAATCCAACTGTAATGGGGTACCATACTCAGAGATTTCACCGCGGGGGCTTAATCGATTTTCAAATCGGTGGTGCGCAGGTGTCACACTAGCTTAATACCTATAGGTACTTGAATATTATAGTACGCGCCAGTAAAATTAAATTATAGAATATTAAAATTTACCAAAGTTCTGGGGTACCAAAGCATAGTGAAATTTTAATAGTAAGTATAATGAAATGTTTAGTTGTGGTCCTCGTCTAGCCGAACATTTAAGTTGATAGGAAATATAAATAGTTAAAAATTGAGTGAGATGCAGGAATTCATCGGGAGGAAACCTATTTTACGATTTTGAATTAACCACGGCTATCAGCTACCTTATCACTTACCTTTGTGCTAATTAAGGTAATCAATGGATTCCTTTTTTTCAGAATTCGAAGTTTCTGCCGAAACCAACAGTTCCTTTGCTCAGCATTTACGGACAGCAAGACGCGTTCATTATGCCCCGTGTAATGGACGCTGTATGGAAATTGTTCAGAATGAACAAAATCCCTTTCACTCCCAAATCTTTGGTAAAAAGCGGACACCCTTTGGACGCTAATTATGCGAAAATCATGTTCGAATGGCTCGAAAAGAGATTTGCACTTGAGGAAGAAGACGGCTACTAATCAGTTAGTATTGTTAATGAGAAGAAAACATAGTCTGAGTCTAAGTACATACGCATCACAATCTTCCATCCATCAGTTTTTAGGTAGTTCCAATGCCAGAGTAATGGGAGAACGACTCCACTCTTCTGAGAGCTAATCTCCGAAAGTAACGAAACGATTTTAACGTTTTTGATCTCAATATGTTTCCAACGACTGTAATTTTCTCTCAATAGGTAGAAGGCCTGCGGAATCGAAGACTTACATGTGCAATTGTAACAATATTATAGACAGTCGATGAAAACAAATTGCTTTCAACCGTCTGCAATCTTCATGAAATCGAACTTGATTCATTGAAATCTGATACTAAGCTATGCAGCCCTAATAGGGAATTTATACAAGCATTAAATGCGAAATTGTCGTATTTTGTATTCTAATGATAGTTCAAGTTTTGCATTTCACATGAGTCAGTATGTACCTCTTGTAGCGGCCAATCAGAAGCAACCTGTAGTTATTGCAACAATTTCTAGAAAATTCCACTTGAAACTATTTTAGACACCCTCAAGTATTGTCCATCAGATGTCAACCACTATATTAAAAATGGACTGATAATAAATTATTGGAACTTGTATCAAATTTCCCTCAATCCATTCTAAATCTCTCAGCGAGAAAAATATTTTTCTCAAAAAGTAAAAGTGTCTTCAGAAAATATCTCTTGAATTAAACTCAAAAGTATAAAAACCAAAATAATTATCACGATTACGAGTCGTGCTCTAAATTAACGAAGAGCAGTACAGGAGTGCTCCTGCTTCCACGTCCCACCACGGTTCTAAGGCCTCACCCACGTCTCCCCTCTAAAATTCAAAAGCATCCCGCCTCCGTAGGGTTACCCAGTTGTCCAAACCTCATGGGTTCCTTCGCATCTTTGGTCGTCGGTTTTGATGGGTCCTTGGTAAGGACTCCTTACACCCATCCTTACCCTTTTGATGAGTCCTTACACAAAGTGTACGAATTTCTACCTGGGTGAAAAATATGACTGCCGAAAAAAAATCAAGAGGAACCACAGAGGGAAAAATTAGAAGACCTTTCTGGATAGGAATTCAAGTTTTTACGACAAGAACAATTAATTCTTCTGTCCACCCTGAAAAGTTGATGAAAACGAGATATAACATAAAAGTATATGCGTTCAGATCTTGATTTCTCGAAGAATTGTCAACGGGTGTCATAAAGCCATTAAGTAGATGTGGAAGATTCATCAATATTCTTTCTATCTTCAAAAGCACCAACTTCTTGAATCGCTCGGGTAGTCGCGCCAGTCAGTGCACACGTTCCGTATTCATGCCGAACAGATTTGAATTGCTCAAAATTAATATGAAACCGATTCCTGGAATGGCAAGGAAAGACAAAATTCTAGTTTCGTGCTTATCATTGTTCGATTCGGTTTATTTCCACTCTACAGTGTTGGTTATAGCTATCGGCCAAAGTGTTGCAGAATTCTTGAAGAATAGGGGGCATATTGATTTTCCGAGTTCTTTAGGCATGAGCACTCGTTTGAGCTCTTTTGTAATGAGTATCAGTTGGATTCATTCCCTCATTACCAAGCGAGATAATCACGGGATCGTCAATCGGTATCTCGAAAATCAACTGAATGATTGGGGTAGGGAGATCAGTTTTTTCCGATTGCTATGGCCAGTTGCCATACTTGCAACGTTGCAGTTCGCAGCAACATTTTTCGTCGTAATAGCATTCCGCTTCTCTACCGAGCATACCTTTTTCATTTTTTGCGAGATAATGTGGAGTTTCGGTATAATGTATTTGTACGGTACAACGGCCAAGTTGCGAATCCAAATTTACGTGATACAACAGCATTTGAGGCAAATGCGGAAGCGCCTAATGCTTCGATCATCACACCAGGATACGCCAGTTAAAGTGATAGAGTGTTTAACTATTTACGAGAAATTGGCATCAATCAGTCAGGCAATCAATGGTAATTTCAGCCTACAAAACATCGTGATCATCATTTTCGAGTTTTTAACCCAGCTTGCACATACGTATTATTCCATTGCGAATTACCACGATGCTACGCGTCAAGTTTATATCGTTGTTTATTGCGTGCTGTTGGGGTTTTGGATTTTCATAACGGCCGGAATTTTGGTCACTCTCATAAACAGTTGCAACGATGTTGTCGTCGAGGTAAGTTAAAATTTTCATTTGAGTTTTTTTTTTATTAAATTCGTTGGAACGAATTTCATCCAGGGATGAAAGATTTAATGAAATCTGTCAGAAAAGGAATGCAGTCTCAACTTTGGGTTTCAAGATAAATTTTGGTTTCGGTTTTAGTTTTGGATTCAGTTTTTGAGGCCAGTGTTCACAATTGAACGGAAAACGGGGTGAGTTCATTTTTCGTGAAAATGGGGTTCGGTTGGCAACGACTTTCACACAAGGTCTAATTTCTTCTGGATACCATGAAACAGGGGAAAAACGAAGGGAATACCGTTTATAATGGCAAATCTGGTTTCGAGTTCCAGGGAGAGTTGAAAAAATTATCAAAAACAGCAAAACTGGACTTTCCCGTTTTTCCCCTGTGGTTTTCAATTGACAATTCAATTTCTTCTAAAGTATAAGATTCCTACCTACACTAGGTATGCTTTTTTCTGTTCCAAATTGACGGCAGTGAATTTCCATCGGATGTAAAATTCAAAGTGCCGATCGAAGGGTCTTGAAGTGCATCAATATTTTGTACTGCCATTAGGTAGGGCTTCCCCAGATGTTTCAGTGTACCTACTGTGTTTGACGAACGAGGAAAAATTTCAAGGAAATTCCAAAATTAATGTGTATTGATCATCCGTATTTCCCTCGTCGGATGGTTAGCAGGTACATATCTAATATTATGTTAAACTAGGGCCGGAAATGGTCGAAGGGCCAGCTTTTTTGGCACTGTTAGTCGGATCGATGTCTACGTGAAGGTTGTTTTAAAATTTTCATCAGAGAGGTTGGTAACAAAAAACTTGACGGACTCTTTATAGCTTCCATGTAATGGTTTGGCCCTAATCGTGGAGAATGTTTCCATCAATGACAAAATTGTCAATAAGATACCATCTTTCGACAGCTTTCGTGTCCGTGGTTCCCATAATGTTTATTTCAATCAAGCTCTCTGTTTCGCACTGTCTAAATATTTTCCTCATTAATCCAAGCGGTGGGTTTTTTGAATTTTGCCTCGATTTTAGGGTCAAACCGTAAGATGGCTATAGGTTTGCCCCCCTTCAAATCAGTTCTCTTCCACGCACTTATCGGTGCCTTGTGGTTGGTCAATCTTCAATTTTTCTTCACCCGATTTGTTTTTGGTCATGGTTCGGCCATAATGGTGCCATGCTTCCTGACTATTATAGTATTATTACAGGATTATTATAGTATTATTATAGTATTATATAGTATTATTATAGTATTATTATTATTATTATTATTATTATTATAGTATTATTATAGTAGGTATTATAGTATTATTATAGTATTATATAGTATTATATAGGATTATTATAGTATTATTATAGTATTATTATCAGTATAATACTGCTCCTCAATTGCTTTTGGATGCACTCGGTAGCATACAAACGTAAGAAACATAAAACAAATGAGAAACTGTTAGAAAACAACAGCCGGTATTGGCGAATCGATCATTCCATGACGTATTTTCGAATTGAATTGGTTGTATTTTCGATGACTGTATTTTTCTCACCGATTTTCAACATTTTGAAGAGTTGTATAATTGAAAGCTACGTTCTATCATACCTGAGGTTGGCACAGAGATTAATTTGGGGAGTCCATATTCTATACATGTATGGCACAGCCGTAGAATTTCGTATTTACCTTCGCGAGGTGGGATGCGTACTGCGGGCAATGCAACAATATCTAAAAGAAATAAACCCGTCAACAAAACCTGCACCGGTGTTTGTGATCGTCCAGTGTTTGAAAAATTATGATTTTCTCGCTGCATTAGCTCGAGATGTTAATGACTTTTTCGGTCCCCAAAACCTCGCTGTCATCGTATTAGGGTTCTACGTATCGATCATTCAAACGTATGTTATGATCCGTCACGTATCGTTGGACGGAGAGAACAGTAATGACGTCGAATACGTCTTATTAACTCTACTGACAATTGTAACCATTTGTGGAGGTTGCGTTGTTCTGATAATCGCCAGCAGCAGAGTGGAAAACGAGGTGAGATCAATTTTTAATATTTTTCGATAATAGGTACCTGCCTACTTGACTTTACCCATTTGTTGCGGTTTTTGATGCCGATCTTTTTTGAGGCGGTTGGTAGTGAGAGACGCAGGTCGAATTTGTCTTGAAAACGTTGTATTCTCCGGCGCTTACAGCTAGAAGTTAAAATTATGTTAGGTGACATGGGACAGGTAGAAGGAAGGGGGAGGGCGGCAAGGATACCATCGAGTGGTAGGTAGCTTACCTACCTTTCAATACCACCAATACCACGACACAACCCCTCCCACTCTACCATATAACCACCAGAGTAGGTACCATGTCAAACCACCCCTACCCCTCCCTACTAATACCACCATCCTACCATCAATGCCACCCCAACTTGGGTGGCACATCAACGTTTTTGGTGTGTCCTGAAAATTTACGAAAAATTAGTTACGTCATGTTGCCACTTCACCCTCGATTTGCTAGCACGCAGAAAATCGTAAGTAACGAAGTGAGTTACTTAATTTATCTGAGTTAAGTAATCTTAACTAAGTTACGTGATGAGAACAATTAACTGAAAACCTCCCTGTTGTCAATATAGATTCCCCTTCCAGTCTCCTCGTTGGTGTCAGATCAGGTAGATTATCGTTTCAAAACTCTTATCTAGACGTCACAAATAGCAACGCTCTATTTATGAGATGATATAAATCGCGTCCATTAGAAAATTTGTAACTAACAATTCGGTATTTTTGTGCGACAGTATGAGGCGAACAACATGAAAGATATTACGAGCAAATTGTCCAAAAATCTCAGACAGTCCCAAAATGACTTGATTCGGGAATTTTTCGGCCTGAATTCGTTCCAAGTGAAATGGCTGTCGCTGACTACGCTTTTCGAATTCCAATTCACGCACCTGTGTCTGACCGCGATGGGTGTGCTGAACTTCGTCATATACGTAATTTCCAACAGTCCAATGAACCACATTGCATCGAAAATGGCGGCTTTCATCTTTCTGTTCATACCTCATTTGGGCCTCGGTTGGTGTTATTCGTTGAGATATCGTCATGCATCTTTCCAGCACCACGTTGATGAGTTTCTCGAAATTGGAAACACCTTCATATTTGGCGATGAATTTACTAGCTTCGGGTACCTGATGTGGGCGGACATAATATTGTTCATACCCCCGTCCATTTGCGCCAGTGGTATTTTGCTTTTTGCGCACGGTCTGGATGTATCCGTAATTGTAAGTCAGCTTCTGTGGGTATTATATTTCATCTACGTTTTTATCGGTTTGCTGTCATTCACTATTGCCACGAACTTAGCTGGTTATTGCTTGCAACGAATGACAAAAATTTTGTCCGATTCTCCCGATGAAAAATCCTCCAAAGATTTAGTGATCAAATATTTGAAAAATTACGACGCTCTTGCGGACGGGTGCGTAAACGTGAACCAATATTTCGGGCCCCAGAACTTGAGCATCATCCTGTTCGCTTTCACCACGCTCATATTTCAATCATATTTCGCCATCGGAGGCCACTTGCCACTATTCGACAACATAGACGCAACATTGAGACTGGTGCTCAACGGATCTTATTTCGTCATGATGTTTACGATTCCGTCCTTTCTCATCGTTGAATGCGTCATGATCGAGCGTGAGGTGCGTATCTGAACTGACCTGAAGCATAAGCCTAATTACTCATTAGGTAGGTATATTTTGACATAACAAATAGGTATACCTATAGAGCGGAGATAACATCTAATAAATTTCATACGTAGATCTTGATGATGTGCATGAAAAAGGTCCTATATAATATGGAATAGATCATTCCAACTTAGCCATAGGTTCAATTTATTTTATTCCTTTATTTTTAGTTTGATCTATTTATTTATTTCATTTTCCTGTCCCTTGATTCCATGAGGGGAGGAAATTAGTAGCCGTGCACCACAGTTCACAGTACATGAGCACTGTGAGACAAGAGAGACATATCCTGACTAGTTCCGATCCTCTCCTTGAGGGCGGCATGGCACGCCCGGGACAGCTTCGGTTACCCGTCGAAAAGTCAACGCCTGAAACGGCGGTTAATTTAACTTTATTTCTTTTTATTCCTACTCGGGAACTCCTGAAACGGACTTGAGGACAGATCTGTGTGCCGAAAAATGTTGTAAACTGACTTTCCCGGTCTTTGTCCAAAATTCATTTACCTGTCAAGAGCAATTTGATGTGGCTCATGGCAATGGCTGGCTCACGCTTTTATCAGATTAACTGCCATCACTTGTCGGACGATTATTTGCTTGGATAAGATGGATGCGTCAGTGCTACGCGCAGCGTGCTTTCGATAGCAACACACTCCAGCAATGGCTCTCAATACCCCCAAATCTAAATTCTCCAGAAATTTAGCCGTCAAGAATTTGTTGTGTTTGACTCGGTTTGATGCCCTACCGCTCTCTTTTAGTGCCATTTTTGATTCCCCGTTCACACATTTGGGCATGGTGATTATCGGGGTTTCCAATTTGTTTGTGTTCATCTCATATCTTGGGACCAACGAAGAAGAGATTCAAATGAGTTTGTTGCTCCATTCCTTCCCGCCGATTCACGGTCTCTGTTTTTTGTTCAGCGTCGTTCGCCATCGAAGAATGATCGACCGTAATTTGAACGAGATCGTGTCTATCGGGGAATATCTTAAACTCGACCGAGAATTCAGATCGATCAGACTTCTAATAAGAATCTTCAGCGGGCTGCTTACCGCCCTAGTAGTATGTGTGATTGCAATATTTTTCAGTACTACTGGGTTGACGATGGCGTCTATTCAGGTCTTGTGGCTTATCTATTTTATTTACATACACTGGGGAAGTGTACTTTTCATAATTTACATCAGCGTAGGAGGACAATGCCTTCGACACATGAGTAGAACCTTTGCCAGGATGGCCGGCCATGAAGATATCCCAAAAAATGTTACTCAGTTCGTCAAAAAGTACGATCAGATTATGGAGATCAGCCAGTTTATTAACGACTATTACGGGTTGAGAAATCTATGCAGCTTAATTTTTGCCTTAAACACGCTGATTTTTCAGACGTATTTTGTTATCACCAATCAAATGACACCTCTTGGTGAGTTGGAGTTGGTATTATTCGTTTTATCGCTCGTAGGTTTCACAGCTCTGCTTCTCATCGTCCCATTGGTTCTCATTATTGGATGCGCCTTGAACGAGCGGGAGGTACGCAACTTTTGAGCAATGAATAATTTTCACAGTACTATTTATCTATTTATTGCGTACACGAATTTCGTTGTCTAGAGATAGGCCTCAATACAAGCATTAAGTCGGCCACACACTATCCGATTGCTGTTAGTTTGAGGGGCGATGAACGTGGGAACTTGGCTTGGAAACGAAAATTGAATTTATTTAAAATTAAACGAAGCCACCTTGACCAATCACAGAAGTTCATTTTCTTACCACCTCCACCGGCAATCGCCAAGCGTATGGCCGACTTAAAGGTGCCCACTCACTATCCGATTGCTACTATCCAAGACTTATTACTTTAGGCGGACTTATTGATCATTAAGTTATCAACATTGAGAGACCACCCATTTACAAGTAGGATGCCCGAATAATCAAACTCACAATAAAACAGAAACTCGGAATCAAACTCGCAATGAAACAAAAACCTTTACTCATTATCGAACTCGAAGTCAAACCCACAATAAAACCGAAACTCAAACTCATAATCGATTTCGAAGTCAAATTCAAATGAAACAGAAACTCAAACTCACAATGGAACAAAAACATTCACTCATAACCAAACTCGAAGTCAAACTCACAATGAAACCGAAACTCAAACTCATAATCGATTTCGAAGTCGAACTCAAATGAAACAGAAACTCAAACTCACAATGGAACAAAAACATTCACTCATAACCAAACTCGATGTCAAACTCACAATGAAACAGAAAATCAAACTCATAATCGAATCCAAACTGAAACATAAACTCAAACTCACAATCTAACTTGGAGTCAAACTCACAACAAAATGAAACTAAAACTCAGAATCGAAATCGAAGTCAAACTCACAATAAAACAGAAACTCGAAATCAAATTTGCAATGAAACCAAAACCTTTACTCATAATCGAAGTCGAAGTCAAACTCACAATAAAACCGAAACTCGAACTCATAATCGATTTCGAAGTCAAACTCAAATGAAACAGAAACTCAAACTCACAATGGAACAAAAACCTTTACTCATAATCAAACTCGAAGTCAAACTCACAATGAAACCGAAACTCGAAATCAAATTCGCAATGAAACAGAAACCTTTACTCATAATCGAACTCGAAGTCAAATTCACAATAGAATAGAAACTCGAACTCATAATCGATTTCGAAGTCAAACTCAAATGAAACAGAAACTCAAACTCACAATGGAACAAAAACCTTTACTCATAATCAAACTCGAAGTCAAACTCACAATGAAACCGAAACTCGAAATCAAATTCGCAATGAAACAGAAACCTTTACTCATAATCGAACTCGAAGTCAAATTCACAATAGAATAGAAACTCGAACTCATAATCGATTTCGAAGTCAAACTCAAATGAAACAGAAACTCAAACTCACAATGGAACCTTTCCTCATAATCAAACTCGGTGTCAAACTCACAATGAAACAGAAAATCAAACTCATAATCGAACACAAACTGAAACAGAAACTCAAACTCATGATCTAACTTGGAGTCAAACTCACAATAAAACCGAAACTCGAAATCAAACTCACGATGAAGCAGAAACTCAAGCTCATAATCGAAATCGAAGTCAAACTCACGATGAAACAGAAACTCAAACTCATAATCGAAATCGAAGTCAACCTCGCAATAGAACAGAAACTCAAACTCACAATGGAACATAAACCTTTACTCATAATCAAACTAAAACTCAAACTCACAATGAAACTGAAAATCAAACCTAAACTGAAACAGAAACTCTGACTCATAATCAAACTCGATGTCAAACATACAATAAAACTGAAACTGGAGCTCAAATTTAAACTCGAAGTCAAACTTACAATGAAACAGAAACTGAAACTCATAATCGAACTCGACGTCAAACTGAATCGAAGCCAACTCGAAGCCAAACTCATTATCGAAATCTTCACTCGAGTGTTCGACTTCGATTATGAGTTTGAGTTTCTGTTTCATTGTGAGTTTGACTTCGATTTCGATTATGAGTTTCAGTTTCTGATTCATTGTGAGTTTGACTTCGATTTCGATTATGAGTTTGAGTTTCTGTTTCATTGTGAGTTTGACTTCGATTTCGATTATGAGTTTGAGTTTCTGTTTCATTGTGAGTTTGACTTCGATTTCGATTATGAGTTTCAGTTTCTGATTCATTGTGAGTTTGACTTCGATTTCGATTATGAGTTTGAGTTTCTGTTTCATTGTGAGTTTGACTTCGATTTCGATTATGAGTTTGAGTTTCTGTTTCATCGCGAGTTTGACTTCGATTTCGATTCTGAGTTTCAGTTTCTGTTTCATTGTGAGTTTGACTTCGATTTCGATTATGAGTTTGAGTTTCTGTTTCATCGCGAGTTTGACTTCGATTTCGATTCTGCGTTTCAGTTTCTGATTCATTGTGAGTTTGACTTCAATTTCGATAATGAGTTTCAGTTTCTGTTTCATTGCGAGTTTGACTTCGATTTCGATTATGAGTTTGAGTTTCTGTTTCACCGTGAGTCTGACTTCAATTTCGATAATGAATTTGAATTTCAGTTTCATTGTGAGTTTCACTTCGATTTCGAGTATGAGTTTGAATTTCAGTTTCATTGTGAGTTTGACTTCGATTTCGATTAGGTATGAGTTTGAGTTTCTGATTCATTGTGAGTTTGACTTCGATTTCGATTCTGAGTTTCAGTTTCTGTTTCACTGTGAGCTTGACTTCGATTTCGATTATGAGATTGAGTTTCTGTTTCACTGTGAGTTTGACTTCGATTTCGATTATGAGTTTGAGTTTCTGATTCGTTGTGAGTTTGATTTCGATTTTGAATATGAGTTTGAGTTTCTATTTCTTTGTGAGTTTGACTTTGATTTCGATTCTGAGTTTCATTGTGAGTCTGACTTCGATTTCGAGTATGAGTTTGAGTTTCTGTTTCATGGTGAGTTTGACTTCGAGTTGGATTATAAGTTTCAGTTTCTGTTTCATTGTGAGTTTGGCTGTGATTTCGTTTATTTCCCTCTCCTCTAGCAAGAGACTGTAGTTTGTTCAGTAGTGCGAACCTGCCATTTGGTCCAATCTTTTTGATGTCCATTCACCGTCGAGGGAACATCTCTATAATAGTGTATACTGTATACAGTTTTATCTGACTAACAGATTCTCCAAATTTGAGGGTCTACCCTAACTTAACAATATTGGAGCAGGATTTCATCAAGGCAGTGTCCTTCGTCCTGTGAGTTGCTTACACTCAAGAAGACTTTCGAAACCGAGGAATCACAATCGTTGCAACCCTGCTGATGACGTAGCTACTTAGTGCTTCAATGTCTGGAACAAAAAGTGGCAGCTAAAGCTCAATTTTGCAATACATTTAATCACGTAACCTTCACGAACAAAAGCAAATAACTGCAACAGCCTTGCATCCGGAAGAGTGGGAAACATTTCGTGCTTGGGTCATCCTGTTCCATTTCATCTTGTTTTCAATTCAATGCCAATAGGCCCACATCGAACAATCAATGTTGAGCGGGGGAACTCAAATTCACCCCAGGCTATTGACGTGTTCGCTTGGGTGCGTATTTTCGGCCCAAAACTTCGCATATTTTCGGTGTAGTTAGAAAAAAATAAATCAAATTTTTGTATGTATAATTTATCCAGGTGCCGACTGTAGCGCAGATGAGGACGTACAAGTGGATGGTCGCGCTTTTATCTGTTTAACTTGCAGCACTCGGCGAACGATTTGTTCTCCTGGATAAGATATAGCCGGTAGGCATGTCGTTAAATGGAGGTTTTCGGTTGCGATTGTGTTGCTGAATAATTATGAGTGCGCCAGTGAGACTCGCGGCGTGTTTTCGATTGCAACGCACACCAGCCATGCCTATCAGCGATGGCAACATACCTAGATCAAAAATTTCCAGAAATTTAACCATCAGGAAATTCATGCGTTTGAGTAGTTTCGAAGCTATGCCGCTCTCGTGCAGTGCAATTTTCGATTCTATGTTGACTCATTCGGGCACGATGATTCTCGGAATTTTCAATATTATTAGTTTTATTTGGTATGTTGGTACCACTGAACAGCAAATGCAGATGAGTTTGCTTATTCATTTCTTCCCACCGATTCACGGCCTCTGTTCCGTGACCAGCATCGTTCGCCATCGACTAACGTTTGACCGTAATTTGAATCGAATCGTCTCTATTGGAGAAGATCTCAGACTTGACCTTGAATTCAGATCGATCAGATGCCTAATATCAATCTCTAGTGGACTAGTTAGCATCATAACAATTTGTATGATCGCGATATTTTTCAGTGCAACTGAATTGGCACTGGCGTCTATTCAAGCCTTGTGGCTTTGCTATTTTATGTACATACACTGGGGAAGTGTACTTTTCATAATTCACATCAGCATAGGAGGCCAATGCCTTCGACACATGAGAAAAACCTTCGTTAGGATGCTCGGCCGTGAAGATATCACGAAAAACGTTACTCAGTTTGTCAAAAAATACGATCAGATTATGGAGATCAGCCAGTTTGTCAACGACTATTACGGACCGAGGAACCTTTGCAGTTTAACTTTCGCGCTAAATACGCTGATTTTTCAGTCGTATTTTCTCATCAGCAATCATATGTCACCTCTAAGTGAAATGGAGTCAGTAGCGTTCGGTTTATCGTTCGGTGGTTTCACAGTTCTTCTTCTCATCGTACCATTATTGCTCATAATTGGATGCACCTTGAACGAGCGAGAGGTATTCAGATTTTGCCAAAGGATTTTTGTTTTTCATTTTTATTTACTGCTTTCTACGAGCTGAAATGAGGCTTTTCACTTTTAACATTATTTTACTTGATTTCTATCGAGGGTGAATTGGCAACATGAACTAACTCATTTTTCAGCCGTATTGAGTTCAGAATGGTTCTAGATTCAAATTTTCGCGCCGAATCGATTAGTGAGCTCAGGTTGAAAGACATAATCGAGGAGTGTGTGAAAAATCGAGTGCTTAATATTTAACACTGTCAGAAAACGTTTTTGGTGTGTCCTGAAAATTTAGGAAAAATGAGTTAGGTCATGGTGCCACATCATCCTCGACATTATCTGAATACTGCATCAATTTTGAGGAAAAAATTTATGTGTATGAAATTACTCAGCAACTTGTTTTGTGCCTTAAAAATCGATGACAATCAGCAATGTTGTATGTCAACGAGCGAGGGAATCAATTTTGCGTGTTTATTCGATACGATCTTACATAATGGATAGCTCTTGAAATTGTTCGAAAAAGAACGTGTCATGGGTATTTGCTCAATAATGTCTGCGGATGCTCCATGAAAGTTTGTTCTAGTTTTGTTGTAGCTAACGATGGCTCTCGGTTTGGCAGTTTTCAAATCCGTTCTTTTCCACGCACTGATCGGGGGTTTGTGGTGTGTCAATGTGGCGATTTTCCTTTCTGTTCGCAATTGGAAAACTGTTGTATCAGTCATGACGATGCCTTACCATGTGTCGATGTTTGGTCTCATTTTCTTTTGGATGCACTCGTTGTTGTACAATCGTAAAAATTTTGTCATAAACGAGCAACGTCTCGAAAATAGCGCCCGGAATTGGCGTGCCGAACTCTATTTGCGCTCTTTTCGAATAGAACTAGCCGTATTCATTGCTATCCTTGCAACACCTGCTATTGCCTGCGGTATAAAAAACTTTGATTCATGCTCTTCGAATAACTGGAAAATATTTTATCAAAATATTTGGACCATCCACCTTTCGTACATGTATTGCTCCGTAATGGAATTCCGGATTCACCTTCATGTTGTCAGAAGGGTACTTGTAACTATGCAAGAACGTATCCAAAATATTATTCCGACTAAACCGATTCCGATGGCAATAATCATCGAGTGTTTGAAGAGCTACGATTTTCTTGCCACAGCAACTCGTGATGCGAATGATTATTTCGGACGTCAAAACCTGACAGTCATTGTATTTGAGTTTTACGTGTCGATAATTCAAACGTTCGTTACGATCTCGTTCTTTTTGTCAAAAACTTCATTCATCGGACTGGCAGAATTTTTATTCTTTAATATACTATCAATTGCCACCATCTGCGGGGGTGTCGTTACATTAATAGCCGTCTGCAGCCAATTGGAAAATGAGGTAAGGCCTTGTTGAATATCGAAAACAATAACTATAATCAACCGACAGAAGAAACTGCATTGTTCTTGTGCAGAAAAAATATCGGAGTTTTTCTCTATACTTTTTAGAAAAGACTGACAATTGCTTAAGCCCGTATCGCACGACAGACAGACACGACGTACAGACCGCAGACCGGCTGGACAGACCGATTCTTCGGTAATTTTTACATGCAAATTTATTGATAATTTAGAAGTAAGGTAGATGGAAAGTAACAAACATTGATGCAGGTGCGCAAAAGTGAACTTATCCATAGCATCAGCCATTCAGAGAATCTGGTCTGTGGTCTGTACGCTGGTCTGTACGTCGTTTTATACGGGCTTTGATAAGCAAAGTATACAGTCCTTGCAAGACCTTTACGTTGTGCTTGTGAGGTTGGTATAGATGTGCCCTGGTAATTTACTTTAAAGACTCAAAAACTTGCATAATGTATTATTTGCATATATATGAGGGGTCTAGATTCAAAACTGGCAATCTCCACTTTTTTAATCTAATTTAGGAGCACATCACCAACAATCTCTTCTCAGCACTCAAAATTTGATTTAATCAAAAAGACTTTTTCGTTGCAGAATAGCACTAGCCTAATTGAAGAAAAAATAAAGAAGTAGGTACACCCCCCACAAAGTGGATGGTGTGGCTAGTAAAACTCTTTTGCGCTAAAAAAAGAAAAAAAGAGCGTTAAATGGCCTTCAAACATTTTACGATACAATGGTTTCTAATGAATTATAATCGGAAACCCATCAGTCGTAGACTCACTCAAGGGAGTATCGTTCGTGGATTTTTATTGATATAGTTTAGGTACCTAATCGATAAAATACAGGGGAGGGGGAGTATTAGAGGGTTGAAACTTCAATAGCATATTGTTTTGCCGTCTCAGTGCCTCAATATTCGGGCAGGCGACAACATGAACGGTTTTGTCAGCAAATTCATTGGAAGGCAACAACAGTCTCAAAATGACTCGATTCGAAATTTCCTCTGCTTAAATTCATTTCAAGCCAAGCTGCTATCTTTATCTTTGTTATTCGGATCCCAATGGACGCACTTGGGTATGGCCGTCACTGGAGTGATGAACTATTTCACTCACACGATGTTCACCAGAGAAATGAGCCACTTCGAACACAAATTGGCCGCTATATTATATTTATTTATACCCCAACTTGGCCTCAGTTGGTGGTATTCGGTGAGATATCATCAGGAATCTTTCCAGCGCCATGTGGACAAAGCGGTAGAGATCGGAAACACCTTCAGAGACACCTTCAAAGAATCAAGCTATGTCAGACACCTGTTGTCAGCAGCATCCTTATGTTTTGTCCCTCCCACGATTTGTGCCAGTTCTGTGTTGATTTTTGTATCCGGGGTGCGAATGTGGGTGACTGCATCGCAATTGTTTTGGAATCTGTATTTCATCTATGTTCATACGAGTTTGGTATTGTTCGTAATCTATACAAGCTTAGCAGGCCATTGCTTTCGACAAATGAGTAAACAAATTTCCGAAACTACCGGTGAAAATACCTCCAATGATTTTGTGGTTGGATTCGTTAAGAATTACGGCCTTCTTGTGGACGCCTGTATTGACATCAATCGATATTTCGGGCCCCAGAATTTGAGTATGATCCTGTTCGCCTTCTCCGCGCTCATAATCCAGTCATTTTTCACCATAGGCGGTCATCTGGAGTTATTTTCCGAAGTGAACTCATTCATGAGCAATGCTGTTCTCGGATCATATTTCGTCATTTTATTTGCGATCCCGGTATTCCTCATCGTTGGATGCGCCAATATTGAGCACGAGGTAATATGGAAGAGGACATTCCAATAATTTTGGAGTAATCCGATGCTGGATTTGGAGATAAAAAGTAGACTCTCCCACGTCTGAGCATTAGTGTTCGTTTTCTTTTTGCATTTTACTGCTTGCAGTAAAATAATTTGTCAAAATAATGTCCATTTCTTGAGATATTCGTAAATTAAAGGCAAGGCAGTAAGAATTCTCGTGTTATAATGTGTAAGTGGTAGTACGCTATTTATGATATGCATTACTCATCGGTTTATCCCACAACTCCGCTATGTCGCGAATGATATCGTAAAGATGTAAAATTTGAGGTTTGATTGAGTTAATAGGTGTGTAATGGCCTGCGTATGAAACGAAATTTTTTTTCTAAACCTGTCTAAATGTATAGCCGAATTCCAGGGAAACATTAAGGATTCGAAAAATCAAACGCAACTAAAAACAATGAAATGTGGCCGGAATATTTTTTTCCTCCAAATAACGTCCCACGACCTATTATTTTTGATAGATTTAAGAATGATCATCAATCATCGCTTTCTATTTCCAGGCGGAACGGTTCAATGAGGTCCTGTCAAGTTTGACAATAAGAGAAAAGAGCGGAGAACTTGTAAAAAATGTAAGTTCGTCGGTCGCCAAGCTTTTTAAATTTATCAATAATTAATTGAGTGCTTCGACCTTTGGTGAAAATTGATTGTGTCAAAATTATTAATTTTCGGCAGACCCTAATTTGAACCTTCAGTTCTCTGAATTCGTGTGCACGGATTGGCTCTTTCTGGGAAAATGAGTTAAGTTTGGATAATTGATGGTAAACTTTGTTTGCAGCCTTACGTAATTGCGCATTTCGCCATCGGCAAAAAGCTGAAATTCAGCGCCTGCAACATTTTCAGCATAGATTACCGTCTCGGCTGTTCCGTGAGTATACATTATTATGGTAATGGGGATCGAACGTTATTTTCTCAATGAAATCTTTCATTTACACCAAGTTAGGGACTGTTTAGGCATAGCACATGCTTATATTTATTTTACTTTAGAGTACGACTTTTGTCTTTCGGGCACCAAACTTCACGGAGCGGAATTATTTTCTTAATCTGAAAATACACGCTTATAATAATTATAATTAATTATTAATATAATTAATAATATTTGTAATCAAGTAACCCAATTATTGGGTACCTACCTGATTATAATAATTTCATTATTTCTGATTTTCAGATGTTAGCAGCTTGTGTCACTTACCTGATTGTTCTAGTTCAGTTTGATATGAACAGGAAACCTACCTGCCACTGTGACTTGAGTTCCTTAAACTATACTGCGGACTCGATATTTGTAACAGCATCAAGTACGACTCCGGCTCAATAATGGAATGGGTTCTAAACTGGTCATGCGCGTGATGTGCACAACAACGGAAATATTACCTAATATGCAATACAAATTGTAGGCTAGATTATATCCAGGTTTACTAATTTGAAGAGGATCTTTGATCATCTTAGTTTTTGGACTTGAAAGATTGTTGTTTTGTGCTCTTCGGGTAAGAAAACCGAGTTTTAGAGGAAACTTTATCCTTAAGCTTAAGAAAAAACTCGGGCAACCTAAATTTTTGATTCGGAGGGTATTTAGAAATATTTTTTTGCTATAGTCGTAGAGAGAGCCTGATTTTTTTTTTATTTCCGAGCGCAATTTAAGTTAGGCATACTTTAGCAGAGTTGGGGAATACTTATTTTCATGAGTGACATCTCATGTCTAGGATTTCAAATGGAACGAAATTTATTTAAGCGGTATCTCAGCAACGGCTGAACCGATTTTGGTCTTGTAAATCTTATTAGCCCAAATTTCAGAGTAGGGTTGATAAGAGTCAAAGTTTGACAAATTTAAAGCAAGGGCAAAAAAAATATTTTTTAAATTTCATTGCAATTGAAAATAACATGATATAATTGAATTGCACATTTCTCTTGGCGTCAAAACAGCGTAGGCCGTTTGGCCGATCCAAACTGGTTGAATTAATTTCGCGCAAACAAAAAGGACCCCCAATCCTCTAATCAGCCGATCCCTGAGCGACGTTGCCAGATCTTCTCCAACGCTGCAGCAGCTTGGTATTTTCGAAAAGAAAACGCCCTTGCAAACACAGAACCAGCCATTCACGCCACCCTGACTCTGCTGAGTAATTGTAAATGTAATTACATTTTGACTATCTCTGTACCGTTTGTAGAAAGGTTTAGTGTTCCAAAGTGTAATTACCTCACACGAATTGGATCGAGTGAAGTTGGCAGTTAGTGATAACAGTTTGATTCACTCAAATAACAGTACTCGATTGCGGTGATCCAAAAGTTTTTTTATGATATTGTGACTAACTAGGTACCCATATTTTATTGTAGAACAAGACCATCCTGTTGGAAAAAGACATTTTAATCCTGTTTATTTTTATTTGGTGTAGCTATTGGAGAAGCCTAAATGATAGATATTGTTTGAAAGCGGAAAGTAGGGAATCGGGTATTGCGATAATTCCTGAAACAGTTCGATCCGTTTATTATACAAACAAGCGAATTCTAACATTGAACTTACTTCACGTTCAACACGATTGGTATCTGAGGAATATTATCACACTGTTGGGAGGAAATAAAAGTGAGTTATTCGCTGTTGATGATTCTCTTTCCATTAGTTGACTAGTTCAGCACTCGTTAATTTGTAAGAAGAATTTAAAACCGACAGAAATGTTGAAAAACTCAAACTGGCGATTGTTGGACTATGATTCGAAATGACGGATCAATTATCGAGAATCGGAGACATATTAAAAGGTTTTTAAAATATCGCATCCTCTAATGGTTTTCGCCTCAGTGAAATCCGCTAGAGATGAATATCATTTGCGAGCTATTTTCGTTAGCAACACTCGGAAGCCTGAATGAATCCATCCATATTTTGATTTTTAGTTGTACCTATATAAGGTTTTAAAACCAGGAGGATAGATTAGATGGTGTGGACATGATAACGAACTACGGATAGTCAATTTGAAAAATGCTCTGATGCCCCAAATAGGAAAAATCAATACTGGTGCACTATTATTTTACGATAAGAATATTCGCCGAATAAAAATCATGATGAAGACATTCGTCGTTGCGCTATCAGAGCTGCGGTGATCGAGGGACTGTAGCCAACACCAGTTGGAAGAGTTGACGATCTATAAGGAGGGAGGGACATTGTCGCCTCCATCATAATTTTTTTGGACGCCAGCGGATCGAAAACGTGGACATTAGGAACTCCTTGGGTAGTTCTGAGAACAGAGATTGAAAAATAATTTAATATAATTTTTTGCTTTGCGTCAAGATTTATGATTGCAACCGGGATTTATGATTGCACCTGACATGACTAAGGCGTTTCTCAGTTAGAATTATACTGAAAGTATGAAAATGCAAGGGTCACAAATATTCCAGGGCGGGCTGGGGAATCGAACCCACGAGCTGTAGCTGTGCATCGATAATCAAAGGAGAGCGCCTTAAACCGCCCGGTCACACCGGGCCCCCTAGATCAAAAATTATTGCCCAAAACTATTTTTTTCATCAAGCACCTAACCAAAATTATTTTTTAATTATTGAGTAAGGTTTTAAAAAATTTGTGAGAAAACTCGCCAAATTGGGGTAACTAGGAAATGAGTTTTTCAGGTCATTATCGTCAATGCTCACCTTAGAAGACCTGGACTCGGTGGTTTTCCCGATCGCAGACCAGGATGTTGGAATTGGACATGACGGCTACGCCCTCCAAGCCCTTGAACTCCCCCTCCCCGCTCCCCCAGCAGCCGAAGGCCCGGATAAGTTCCCCCTCTGCAGTGAAGATCTGGATTCGGTTGTTCCCCGAGTCCCCCACTAGGATGTACCCCTGGTCGTCCACTGCTACTCCCCTGCAATTTTGAAAATTCGTCTTGCAACAATAGGGAGTTTTTGGAAACTACGTACTTTTTGCCTTTTCGTAGTACGAAATTAGTAGTTTGTACGATGTACTCACCCGGCAAATCAAGAAATGCTATGTGTACTCCAGTTCAACAGTCAACAAAAAGATCGGATTTGATTTTGTTTGCATTAGTTACGTTGATGCCAACAACTTCGTGCTACGAATTTGCACGACTCGTGTACGAATTTGGAGGAGAAAGTTCGTGTATAGAAATTTGAAAACGAATTCGTAGCCATGGACGTTGCCCGGTGACTACTTCGTACAAACTATTTACTTCTTACTACAAGTGACAAGATGCACAAAATTACCAAACCTTTATTACAGTCCGTATCACACGTCAGACCGTTCTCCTCCCCATCCCTCGTACAGACACACAGACCCTATTCTCTGATTGGCTGATCCTATGAATATGTTTACTTTGGCGTACCTGCATCGAGGTTAGTTGTTATTCATCTATGGAACTTTGTTTCTTGGAAATATAACCAATTCATTCGCATGTTGAAATTAACAAAGAATCAGTCTGTCCAAATGGTCTGTGGGATGGGGAGGGGAACAGACTGACGTCTGATGCGGGTTTAACGAGTTCTGTAGACGATTATGCCACAGTAATGTTCCCACAATTGGTACGCAATTTTAACGACGGCCAAATATTCGATTGTGAGCGGTACTGGAACTTCCACATTTTTTTTATGCAAAAAAATTTCATTTATCTTGACGAGGGTTTCGAAAATTGAACCACAATAACAATGTGATTAAATAATGTAATACGTATTTTCAATGACACCATCTTTCGACACACTCCACAAGGAAAACGAATGAGATGCGATTTAAGAAATGTGAAATAACACGGGATGTACAGGTTCCATGGAAGCGGGAGGCCAACAAGCCACTTTCAAAAATGCCACTCCGGGTGCAATATTATTGACAACACAAAAATGTGAACAACCCAGTTGTTGTGGAAAATATGAAATTCGACCACTAGCACCAAACAGACAACTTAATTCTCCAGTCATTTATTGTTGGTTTTTTATTTTCAAATATCCAAATTTCGCTTTTGCACATCGAGAGAATCAAGCAAGTGTGCGAAGACGCCCCAATATCAAACCGATCTCCAAACGAGTAGGTATTGAACAATTGTGTCAAAGGAAACGTTCGTGGTAAAAACTCGAGAATAGCTAGATGATGAAAAAACATTATAGAATAAAACTAGGGAAAAATTGTTGAAACAAAGAGTCCGAAATTTAAATTTCGCCCAAGATATAAATATGCCAAGTCTTTGGGATAAATATCTGTTTATTCTGTAAGCTGTAAAATGTAAGACATTTTAGGATCATATGCACAAGTTGGTCCATTTTTGAAACCAGGGGAAAACAATTGTTTTTACTTTATTTACTGTACTTACTATTTACTGTGAAGAAAATTCTTTTTGATTTTTTTAAATTTAGTTACTTACGTATTTAATAGAAAACACGAAAAGTACCAATATCATTCTCATCAATCATATCGTCGGCACCACGCCATAACCGCGAAACTTCTCATTATTACTGATCAGTTTCGCGGTTATGGCATGGTGCCGACGATATTGATTAAACAGAAATCAAGTAAGTTCATAATTTGTTTGGGTAGGGATATAATCCCCCAGGCATAATGAGTTGAAAATTGAGTTGGAAATATGACATAAAAATTCCGATCGATTCCCGTTTAGAGCTGAATTTTTTTGCCAGATGTTTCAATTTGATCATCAACTCATTTAGTCTTCAACGAATTTCCTTTTTTTAAAGGTTAATTTGCAAAGGGAGGCTCGGATCTCAAGTTAATTGTTTCTCTTTGACATGATTATCCCCTTCGACGTGCCGACAAAAATAAAACAACGGCATCACAATCCAATCCGCTTCCTTTCATCGTACCAGAAGCTGAAATCGCTTTGAATCGGAGTTGAAAAATTAACTTCCCTTGATATTTTGAATTTTCGCTGCCCACCGTCGGTACTCGAGGCACATAAATCAGTTCACTCTGGAATGCTTTCAGGTTTCAATGTAATTGGTATCAAGCGTGTTGTAATTTTCTGTCGGGAAATTTTTCATCTTTTCAGGAGGCTACTTTCTTCGAGACGGTAATGAGATGTCCTTGATCTTTTCTCAAGGATTTCTCTCGGGGGTTTTTTATTACTCACGAGGACTCGAACGACTCGAGTGAACCAATTATAGTAAACTGATGTCGGGTCATTGATTTTTGATGATAATTTCCCTGTACCGCATCGAAGAACATGGTTTTTTAAAAGGGTGGATCACTGGTTCGATGGAAGGAAGGTAGGACCTCTGGTTCGACTCAGGGCAAGCGAATTTCCTTCATTAGAGTGCTGAAAACGTCAACCAATGATCGTGTGTGTTGAGAGATGTGCCGACTTACAAGCGATGTTAGACTGCTACTGATTGGTCTATCGGTAGAAGAGGACGGGATGTGATCTGATGTCTGGCTCGTACTTGGGACTTGTCTAGTACCAGACAGAGACAAAGACCTAGCCAAAGATCTATTGGCTTGATAGGCGTCAGAACTTGAACTCCTATCATTCGATTGGCTAGTTGTGGTGGAGTAGGACGTGCTAGCTGGACCTGATAGGCTCCTGGCGTAGGGTGGCCTCTGGGATGATGGGGGTGTTCGGCTCTCGTCCCGACTGCCCATTAAAATAAAGGTTAGGTCCAACAATGCTAGGTAATTCAATTCTGTCGTGACGGATAGTGAAACTGGATTTTTTTTAATGGAGTCAACTATATATTCTGAGAATATTGGGGGACATTAGGTATCTTGAAATGGGAGATGAAGAGAAAATCTTTTCTTCGCGACTTGCGGCGTTGTAGAGCTGCGAGACGGTTTCACACCTCCGCACTGAATATTGATGATAATCCGTCGATTCATTTCATTGATCTTAACTCGATCGATGAAAATGTCTTATCAATCCATCCGCTTCCATAGGCCTTACCATAAATTTCACATGACTGCTTTTAGTTTCGACATGAATTTCTAGCTACTACACATAATAATAATAACGTATAATAATGCAAAGCGGAAGAGAATGTGACTCCTTATGAACGTGAAAGGATTTGATCTCAAACGGTTTAGGACCTCACGCTATGCCAGCATTGTGATGCCACATACAATTTTTTGAGGCAACAGACCCAGATGGCTGCAACAGCAGCACTGCAGGGAGCTGAAGTAGATTTCGAAAAGCTGTCACCAGTGTATTACGATCGATAGATAAAAAGTAGGGCAATCGAAAAAGTACTTACAAGAGATCACGCTCTGCTCCCGCTTGACATTTTTAATTTGATAATGCCGATTGCAACAATCACAGTGATTGGAGATATCGTGCTATTGTACATAGAGACTTACCTGGGAAATTTGAATTGGCCTTCTTCCGAACCTTCTGAGCCAAATGACGACAAGACGCGACCGTTGACGTCAAAAACTTGGACCCTGTGGTTGTTCGAATCTGAAACGATGACCTTGTTCGTGTTCGAGACGGCAATATAATGCGGATGATCTAGTTGGCCGACCTTGGAACCGTGCGATCCGAATTTGCCGACAAACGTGCCGTCGGATTGGAAAACCTGAAAATGGAAAATAGCTATGAAGAATCTTGATGATAGCCTGCCATAACTCAAAAAAATGTTATCCACTTAGTTAACAGTAATCTGAAAAGAGAAGCTCTACCTGAACTCTGTGGTTTTCCTTGTCACAGACATAAATGAAACCGAGTGCGTCTGTCGTGATGCCCCAGGGATAATTGAATTTACCGTCAGAGATGCCCTGTGAGCCAAATGACCTCAAAAATCTGCCCGATGGATCCATAACCTGGGAACAAATAAAAGGAGAGTTCGTTTGCTGGTCTGGCACGTAGACGAAATGTCACTTTTCTGTAAATTTGGTTAAATGTCTTCTTCAAAAAATAATGTACCAAAATTAGAGCTTTGAAAATGTCATATTTTATCCCCTAAAAAAACTCTTTGAATTGCTAACTATGAAAGAACATGAGAACCAAACCTTAAACACACCCAAGATCAGACACCTTGAAGATACTTAAACATACCTGAATCCTATGGTTGTACCTATCAGCAATAATAAACTGTCCGATCCTATTGACAGCTATACCAGCCAAGCAGTCGAATTCTCCTTCTCCATTTCCGTATGTTCCGAATTCTTTTTGGAATATTCCGTTGGAGTCAAAAACCTGCAAAGACATTACAGTTTTAAATTTCAGACCATCAAATGATCAACTTAATTCAGACGGGAACAAACCATACATTCAAACTGACTCTGTTTGAGTTTATTTTCAGTTCGAGGTTCAGTTCGAAATTCAGTTTTAGTATCAGCTCGAGATTCAGTTCGAGTTTGACTATCAATGTCAGTTTGAGATTCAGTGTGAGTTTCAGTTCGAGATTCAGTTTGAGAATCAGTTCGAGTTTGAGTATATCTAGTATTAAACACGATTATCAACTTTTGGAAATGAATAGGCTTTGAAGTTTTTATTTCTTCTGGATTTGACCACAGTCCTTTCACCATTAGGGGGTAAGGGGGTTTCTAGGTAGATGGCATAACCGTGCGCAACATTTCTACATTCTAAATTTTTACATCTAACCTGAACGCGGTGGTTTGACGAGTCTGCGACAACGATGGAATTGTCCGGCCCAGTGGCTACGCCCCTAGGCCAAGTGAAGTATCCCGGCTCGCTCCCCCTACTTCCTACACTGAACACCTGTCTACGTTTTGCAGCATACTGTCCTCTAGTACTGGACCCTACTGCGAAACCTGTAACAAGAAATTAAGAATCAATGTAGAATTTGTTATGATCATTCTTTTCCTACCCCCTCCACCAGCAATCGAATAGTGTATGGCCGACTTAACAAGTCAAAAGTATCAAAAAAAGGAGGTCTGATCTGGTTATTGAAATTCAAAAAAAGTCGCTGACAACCAATATCAAGATTTTCAATTATTCGTCAGTATCTTTCAATCTATGAGCTTCGCCAAATTTTTTACCTTGATGTAGAGGGTGTTGAGTGGGTGAAGTGGGGGAGGCGGGCGAGTTTTTTTGGTCCTCGTCATTTTCAGGTCGTAGGGGAAGTCCGAGTGATAGCCTCCTCGAATTGGAAATGGTCGATGTACCTGCGCCTTCTTTACCCCTTGCGCCGTACTTGTTCTTCAGGTAACGGGCCCAAGAGCTCAATGCGGCGCCATCTTTTTCACCGACGCCTGCAGAGCTGCTACTGGCTCCGCTCGAGCTCACACCTGGCGAATGTTGTTAGATTAAAAATGTAGATAATACTTAAGCCTTCGCCTGCTAAATTGAAAAAGGGAAACCCCCCATGAGGGGAATGGGCTGTTTTGAGTTGGTCTTCTCTGAACCGGTGTTTTTGATTTGACGTTTTCAAAACTGCCCTTTCCTCTTGCTCCTACGCCCCTCAATTTCATCCAACTCGGATGATGGATCGATGCGGAAGAGCAACAAAAAGGACTTCGTATAAAATCGCAGAAAATTTTTCTGAAACTCGAACATTTCAACAGCCCCAATCCAGGATTTCTGAAATCTCAGTGAAACTGAATTCACAAAAACTGTTTGAGGAACTTGTGAACCAACCTACTTCGCGGCACAAGCGTGCTGAGCACTTGGCGGGCACAACTTCATCTGTTTGGTGAGTACAGTTTTGAAAATCATATGGATTTAAATTTGTGGACTTATGCACCTACCTAACCGATTAAGCAAGATCACGATCAAACACCATGCAAAGTAGGGAAAAATACTTGGCACACGTGCGAATGTTGGATACAATGTATAGGCAACTCAGCGTAGGTCTGCGCTGTGTGCGATAGCAAAAGACAATTTGATCCGCCAGTCTTTAAGCCTCTGCTATCCGATTGAATTCGGGCTTGATGAGGTATTACATTGTTTGCAATAGCATTTACCACATTTATTGTTAGTTTGGATAGGGAAATTCACTTCAGTAAATGTTTTCATCAACTGCAGAATGAACATGTCTCCGGTTGAGTTTGGAGCTCAGTACTGCGCTCTTTACACCATGTGTGCTTGAAATTTTTGGACCTATTTTAATCATTATTGTCGCCATTGAAAGGGCAAAAGAGCCCGTACTGTACCAACGGATGGCTAGCATTCTGAGAATAGGTAATTTTACCAGATGTGGACGATGATGTTCTTAAAGGTGTCGTAGCTCTTTCTCCTCGTGATGGGATATCTCGCGCTAACGGAATTATGAAAAATTATAAATGTCCAGCTGGAGCTGAGTATACACCTTTTAAGAAATTGAGATAGGAACTTGTCAAAACTGTATTCGAGTTGTGCGAAAACAATTGACTTTTTCAAACTCTACGTATGCCTAGAGTGAATATCCGGCCTCAATCAACGTCCTGTTTGAAGGGGTAGGTGTACGAAATAAGGTAATTTTTTTAGGGGCTGTTACCAGAGTTGGAAGATGACGTTCGTAACGGTGTCGTAGCTCTCTCTCCTCGCGAAGGCATATCCCAAGCTATCAAAAATAATCGCTGTATCATCACGTGTGTATTATATTTGGTGACTTCACTTATGCAGGGCAATCTTCGTAAATAGGAGTAGGTATTTAGGTAAATGAGCCGAACATGGTACCAGAGCCCATTCAGTCCCACCTGAAGGGTATCTATGCACGATCTCAAAAGAATGGTCTCATATTTTACCAGAAGCGGAAGACGTTCTAAGAGGCGTCGTGGCTCTTTCTCCTCTCGAAGGAATATCTCTTAGCCGAGCTAGCGAGAAAAATCAGGAATGTATTATTTAAGCGAAAATAAAGGTATGGAGGGGTTAGCGTCTAAGCTTTCTAAAGCTCAACTTCATATACATCGATATAAGTCATTGAGCAGCAAAGGAGCAAGCATGAGGTTTTCTGTGCTTCGTGGAAGATGATCAGAGCGTTCAAAGCTTTCTTTGAGCTACTGCTTGCTTAAATCCGTTCAGCATTCAAAGTCGACAACTTCAAAAACCATTGACCATAGCCAGAAAAATGTGGGGATCGTATTCATGGATGACTTACAAATTTGGTATGAAACCAGTTTTGGAACAATTAATTGGCGTGCCTAAATACAATTTGCAGCAATCGGTGGCTTTGGGCTTCATGCGTTTGGATTCCTCGCCCAAGAGTTGGTCAGTCTTTCACCATCGGCGGTCAAAGTTTTTCCGAAATCGCCAAATTTGAAGTCGAAGAGTGAAGGCGCTTGTGGCGAAACACAAGGAGTTGAAAACGGAATCACACACTCACCTGTGGAGCGTTCTGGGCTTGGCTCGCGGGACTTGATCGCGTGTGTTGACCTCGACCTCGACAGGTCTGAACCGAATTTGCTGGCGAGGTAGGCGGCGGGCGAGTTTGCTGCGACAACATCGTCGTCATCGTCATCATCGACGCCGATGTTGTGAGTTGACTTGGAGCGGGCGAGACGGGACTTGCGATCCTGTAACAGTGAGGACGTCGAGTCCTATTGTGACCGTCAATATGTTCCGGTCCCAGTCTTGGAAGGAAGTAATCAAATACAAATCTTGAGCGAACCTACTTATTTACAATACTAATTAATCGAGCCTTTCATGGCACAGTAATGTTCAGATGTAAGTCTTGCACCATACATTCATAGTGTGGAGATTCCATATCGTGGCAATTATATGGATATTAAGAGTTACAAAAAGAGAGTGTAACGGTCGAATAAAGGAGGGCATCGGGTTGAGTCTCCGATATGTACAAGACGAGCTGAATTCAAAGGTTTGATCATATCCGACCTATGTGGATAGCATCGCTGATCTGGTGCGAAGGGTCCTGGATTCGTTTACTAGTTTTAATCAAATTTTTGCAATTCAGCTGGTCATTACAGGAGGATAAAGCACTCAGTGCTTAGTACTTGATAAACAAAGGAACGTCTTCCATTCTAATATTGCAGGATGGCCAAGTTCATCCGTTCTTCGTTCGTGTTACATACTCAACATTTTGAAAACACTCAGGCATTGAAAGTAATATCTCAATACAGACCTTGAGGGCAGCGTAGCGTGATTTGGGTGTCTGATTGGCTGAGCTGGATGCAGATTGACCCGCAGTGCTGAAACGTCTTCCCAGACCTGGATCTTCTTCCTCGGGTGAAACAGCAGCACTGCTCTTGCTCTTGTTCAAGAATCTCGATGTAAAGCCACCGTAGCTACGACTGCTGTGAACACGAGGAGAAACCAAACAAACAGGGTAAGTGCAAGGAAAATCCTCCAAGATAATAAATAATAAGGTATATTTCCAACCGACAAACAATTTTTACCTCGAGTCATCTTCGGTATTGGCGTTGGAAGACGGTGCAATGCTTCGACTGCGCCAGGACGGTTGCGCTGGTTCTTCTTGTCTGGAGGATGACCCGTAACTTGAGGTAGAGGATGGCTTGTATGAACTATCCCCATATCTGCTCCTAAAGTGAACATAACCGTGGGGACGATGATGATGAGGGCAGCAGGAAGATAAGAAACGATTTCAAGCACTAAACGGTTTACAAATTGGCAGGTCTGTTTGATTTTTGGATTTTTTTTGGCCGTTTGAAGAATAGTTTGTACTTACGAGCTAGGTGTGTAGGAAGGCTCTTCTTTACTCGTCTTCCTCGCCTGAGCTGAACGAGCCAAAAGAGGACCAATGTCCGTTTTGGCAGTTTCTGACGTTTTAGTTGCAGTTTCATCGTCCGAATCTGATGAATCTGAACTGGATTCTTCTTCAGAGCTTGAAGACTCCTCCTCTTCGTCTTCTTCTTCGTGCGTTGGCTCTTTGGTTACGGTTGATGCTACTCTACTTCCTATGACAGAGAAATCCGTTTGCCTTAGTTGGCTGCGAATTTCAGTAAAATCACATAACAGCGGCCAATCCACTAATACCAACAATCCAACCCAGGTGGGATACGACCAGCGCTTTCACGACACCTTTGCATCCTTTTCCATAATGCAAATGGACAATTATATTAAAAAAAAGGGCTCAAGAAAACTCAAGCCAACTCAATGAATAATTTCATTTACCCAGGGCATATTTCACCTGAGAATCCTTGAATGATCAAAACTGCTCTCTCTTCGACTGGATATACCTACCTGGCGTAGGAGTAGATACCTAATACACTACATTCTCGACCACAGTACTTAGGTGAGCGAGATGAAAATAGCATCTTCAGGTAAAACTCATTACGCCTTGCGCACATCTCGATTTCACCCAACATGACCGTACAGGTCACAATTTCAATTTCCTGATGACCACCTTTATGTCGGATGGACTTTCCACTTTCGTCTATGAATTAATGTCCAAGAAACGACCTTACAATAACTGCGTGACGATATCTTACCTTAAATCCGAAGTGTTTCCACCAGCTGTTTCTTATTTCAGTTAAAAAGGACCAGAAAACGATGCAAAAAAAGTTAGTCGGAAAATGGCTTGGTTATTTGTGACAATATCAGCACAATCGCGATGGATTCGGGGTTCAGCAAATGGTAAAACGGATGTATAGCTCTGTTTACGGGTGCTCTACAAGCGCCGATGTCTCGAGGACAAATGCGCTCGAATCTATGTAGCGAGGTCCAACTGAAACAATTGTTCTGTTTTGTTGTAAAACAATGAAAATTAAACTATCAGAACACTACCAAATACCAAGCTCGTAGGAACCTCAAAACGTGTTAACAAATTTATGAAGCAACCAAAATTATTTAATTGCAGCATACTCGAATCATTCGTTTTGAATTTGTTTTCATATTTACAACAGTAGATTTGAACAGTTTTCGTTTAGTAGGTATAAGAATACAGAAACCAATCAATTCATTCCGATTTTGACTGTAGCTACCTTGTCGTGTACTAAGTGCTTCTACTCTGGAATATCACTGCCGAGGGTGGATCGTCGTTTATTCGTCTTCGACCCTCGACAGGAACTTGTGGTGGTTTAGAATCTGGGAGTGTGGGGCAACCAACCCCCGCCTACGGGGAAATCGAAGACAACAATTAAAAGACGTGAAATGATGTTTGATGCGCAATGGTTGAGGAACGAGGCATTTTCATTTCGAGAATTTCCTTGCCCCTCGCCAATAGTAAATGTTTGGAGTCAGTAGGTACGAATGTGGAAGGCAAGAAAAACGGGAATTTTTACTACCAGCATTTTTAAAAAAGTTGTTTTTACTAAAAAAAACTATAATTCTGCAACGATATTTGCAATCTGAAGTCATATCTTTTCAAAATTTAGTAATTGAATATGGGTGCTTTGAGATGACGTTTGATTTTGAGCGTAAGTTGTGGTGCGGTCGCTGTGGGAGGGGGGGGTGCTTGAGAGAGCTCGACGGCGGTTTGTTGGTCGCTGTTGGTCACATTTTATAAATTGAGTTAAGTATCATGATGAATTAACTTTGAGGTCATTGAAAACTCGATGAAATTGGCCAGCTTTGAGTTCAGATTTGATAATTGATGAAAATGCCACGTTCCTGTGGCTATGTGGGTTATATTGGTATGGAATGACTCCTGATTTATAAAGCCATGCTTTACTTCCTCTCAAGTCCGTGCTGCATTTAAATAATTTGGCCCTCAAAAATAGTTAGAGGAGGATTGTTATCACATGAATATTCCGAGCAAACAATGAGTCATTGTGGAGTAAATAATGCGTCAGTATCTGTCTTGTAGTGCGGTATCTTCAGGTTTGCTGGGACGTTGGAATGTTGATGTGTGAGAGCCTGGTACACCTAATATAACCAGTGGTGCGTAGATAACACACAATACTTCCATATTTTGAAACGTGAAATTGAGACACAATTTGATCATTTTTACTTCCATATTTACAGAGTAAATGGAAGTATTGTGATCGTCCTAAAATCGAGAATCGAAACGGAGCTTCAGAAAAAACTTTTTCTTATACACATTTACTCAGAATCACTTCCTGAACAAGTGTCTGTGTGTCCGTCTGTCCGTCTGTCCGTCTGTCCGTCTGTCCGTCTGTCCGTCTGTCCGTGTGTCCGTCTGTCCGTCTGTCCGTCTGTGGTCTTTTACAAAAATGGCCATAACTCCCTCATTTCTCAACCTTTTTTCAAATTTCTTGAACTGAAATGTTTGTCTCGGCAAGACCTAACACCCTGTTTAATCGGAATTTGGATAACGCACAGTACTTCCGATATATTTGCATTTTTAGTGTTTTCTATTTTATTTTTTTCCGGCCACAAAATTGAACCGATTTGAGCGTTCTTGGTCTTAAAATCTTTGTTTTACCTTGCAGAATATGTGGATATTTTTTACATTCCGAAAATGTGGCATTTTTTCATTTTGAGCGAATTTTAAAATTTTAATAGTGAATTTTTCGATATTTTTGGCCTAAACACCCTTAAAAGCAGTCAAAATATGATCAAATTGTGTCACAATTTTACGTTTCAAAATATGGAAGTATTGTGTGTTATCTACGCACCACTGGTTTGACTGCTTTTAAGGGTGTTTAGGCCAAAAATATCGAAAAATTCACTATTAAAATTCGCCCAAAATGAAAAAACGCCACAATTTCGGAATGTAAAAAATATCCACATATTCTGCAAGGTGAAACAAAGATTTTAAGACCAAGAACGCTCAAATCGGTTCATTTTTGTGGCCGGAAAAAAATAAAATAGAAAACACTAAAAATTCAAATATCTCGGAAGTACAGTGCGTTATCCAAATTCCGATTAAACAGGGTGTTAGGTCTTGCCGAGACAAACATTTCAGTTCAAGAAATTTGAAAAAAGGTTGAGAAATGAGGGAGTTATGGCCATTTTTGTAAATGACCACAGACGGACAGACGGACAGACGGACAGACAGACAGACGGACAGACGGACACACGGACACACAGACACTTGTTCGGGAAGTGATTCTGAGTAAATGTGTATAAGAAAAAGTTTTTTCTGAAGCTCCGTTCCGATTCTCGATTTTAGGACGATCACAATACTTCCATTTACTCTGTAAATATGGAAGTAAAAAGAGATATCACCTTCACCAGGTACAAAGTGATGATCATCCTTGAACAGGGCAGGGGGTAAAAATGAGTTTTCCGAGGACTTAGCCATACCATGGGTAGACCTGACGCATTATTTCTCTTGCATGTTAGAAGGACTTGATAGTAAACCTATACTGCTCTCGTACAGTGGAATCAAATCTGTGCTCCAGCAAGATCATGCAGGCGTGCTCCATTTAGTACCTACCTAGACAGGTAATATTGACATTTTGTGAATGTAACGAGAAACGTTTCTTTTAGTGGTGTAAATTGCTGACGTCAAGTGATATTCTAAGCCGTGCCCTGCCAGCTATCAGTTGTTTCCCATCTTTAGTCACAAAACATAAGGAAACGAAGATTTTTCTCACATTGGTATTCGAAACATAAGCATGCAAATGGCAATTGCTCCGGGATGGTGATGTATATTATGTTCTATAGGTTCTTGGGTGGGCATGTAGTACTTGAAATCCTATTACTCTCGATGCCAGCGTCAATATATTCAATTTCCGATCTAGCATACGTATTTTCTGTAGCCCTGTCCAAAATTCTTGGTTGATGTAGAAAAAATGTTTCAATTTTCATTGTGTTTGAATGGCAAAGTTGCCATATCCTCAAGCTCTTGTGAGTCTTGTGGGTCGTCTTCAGGGTGTATTGGTGAAATAGGCATGGGTGGAATGAAAAATTGCTTCAGTCGTGACATCCATTTCGGCCTGCCATTATTCAGCTATGCATTATTCATCATCCTCACGCTAATTTAAGATCATCTGCAGCTCTATGACGATTTTTTGTGATACCTTCTATACGGAGAACTTGTGAAAGTCAAGGGATTACCTCCTTTAAGGAATCTGCTGTGGAAGCGCGGGGGTTCAGGTTTAGGCTGCGAAACCGGGGAGGGTGAAGTTCCCTGCGTCCCGGCCGCGTCCGCCGTCAAATTCGTCGCTGCCGCTGACGCGGCTCCACCGGTCCCAGAATTTGTCGGCTGATTCGAGCTGGCGTTCGTAATGTTGGCTCCTGTTCCGATTCCCGAGTTGCTCGATTGCGAGTGGCGCGCCAACATCTGTTTGACTTCTTCCGTGGTGAAGGCGGCTCCTGTCCTCTGTATCGAGTCAATCGAGCCAGCCGACTCTGAGCTGTTCGATCTGGGACCTTTTGTTTGCCCTGATCACCATCATAATCCCCGTAAAATTTATTTTCCAAATCCACTATAGATCTGCTGATTTTTGTGGGCCAGTATAAAATTTCAAGGAGCGCTTTTCATTACAATGCATAATACATCTAAAGATCCCCCATTTGAAGAATAAATCATTGGTCAGAATGAGTTTTTCGAAAATTTGATACACATTTTTTTATCTTTTCAAAGTCGAAGCAATCCCTCTACAATCACTACGACACTGTCCATAAAAGAATCATGGAATTTAAGGTCCCTTATAAATTAATAGTTAATTAATCACAGCCGCGGCAACGGATTCAACCTAATGATTTCCCAAACCAGCAACCATCACGAATGGGATTAGAATAGACACGGTCTCATGCTGACAACACATACCATACATCATCCCTTCACAACAATTGAATTGTGTTTGTGTGCCCTCCAACGCCGCTGTCCAAATTGAAAATGGTAATGTAATAAATATGTCACGCTGGCTAATGTAGTTTCGTCAATGGACCACTACTGAGGACTCCCAAGCTTAGATATGTGCGTGTAACAATTTTTTTATTGGTCTTTGTGCTGAAAGGCAACAGGTTTGATTATCATTCTCAGGTTTTAAACAGATGGCTATTAACCGAAGGGAGGCTGTTAAAGAGAAAGGTTAAAACGAAAAAAGTGAGAGGTGCGATCGTAATTGACAAAACGCCCTGATTCAGGAGGCTTTTGTGCACAAAAAATTAGACGAGTTAGTGAGTAGAAGACTGAAGCGATACTAGTGATCGTTACTGAAATGTATTAGGAAAACTTACATTCGAGCTGTGGAAACTCCTTGGATTAATCGCGATGGGCATTGTAGAAAAATAGCTTTGGTATATCGTTAGGACACATAAATTAGGTAAATTGTGTATTTACAACAGAGAAAGCCATCTTTGGTTCTCAACAATTTAAAATGATTTAACATGGAGCATGGATGATACAGATTAGTGGATAATACCTACTATAATGCCAGAATAGGTATATCAATGCATTGATGGGAGCCTTGAAACTAGCAGTTTACTCCCTTCATCTCGCTCAAGATAATTAAAAATTCATAATAGCAATAAATCAAAAACAATGATCATTAAAAAAGAAATTAAAAAAAATGCTTGGAATTTCATTTCAAACATAGTTTCATCATTCACTCAAAACATTGGCTAAACCTGTGATCCATGTGACTGGACATGTCAAAGGCCATAAAAATACGCTCTCTGTTCAAAGTCCCTAGTGAAAAGTCCAGCAGTTGGTATACAAGTTAGCATTATTTAAAAATGGCCTCCGGTTCCGCCTCCGGCTTTGAACAGAAACTATCTCTCTGAAGCTAAAATCGTCCAAACGTTTAATACGAAAGATCCACCCGCACAGCAGGTCTCAATGAAAAATGCCATAAAACAGGAACTGCGCCAGCTCGACGTTTCCTGAAGCCAGAAGGAGGAAGGGACTTGAAACTTGCTGTAGGGCTACGCCCGTAGGAATTAAACGTTATCGCCCTCCAACACTCGACAAAAAACCTCGACATTCTAACACATGGCTATTATCTCTTTCCTCTTTACGACAGGCGACTGAAGCGTCGAAGGTATATGCGAGTCTGAAGAGAGAATTCGCCCCCGATGGAATACGAGGACAAAGTATCGGGAAAGGTTTTCAGAGTTGAAAAATAAAATGGTTTACCCAACCGTACACGATCGCATTAGCTGGTAGTTACTACTTTTATTTCTCTTATCTGCGATTGAATACCGCGACTAAACGTTTCTGTTTTACGAGGGTTCGATTTTTATTCCACATTCTGACTGTTCTCAGATTTCAGCGCGAGGATTTTGAAAGCATAAATCAACATGACTTAAATAATAGGTACTCAAATTTTGAATAGGAAAATATCAAAAATTGCATGAAATTATTACCTGAGTAGAATATCATCAGTTCAACTTTTGGAGCTCTTTATCCAATCACAATTTTTTTTTCAAATAAGAACGAGCAATCCCAAATGACTCGCAATTAACCTCCCCCAACCTCCCCAATGGATTTTGAAGGGGTTACGTGTTCATCTGGTTTTAAAACACTGAGTCGAATTCTACAAAAGCAAGATTTACTTCAAAGAAACGTCTAGCTCATTCTCACATAAATGGCGGTGAAAAAGACAACGAAGAACCTAGTCCTAATTTACGCCTCGAACAGAGGATTCATCAACTTCTTCTCCTGCTGATGCAGGTGATAATCATCCAGATCGTAGCACAGAACAGGAAGATGTAAGAGAGCATGTACGAACCTGCAGGTGCCGATGACGATACGTCACTGGAGGCCGACGATCGGCGAGATCCTGCCTGTGCGCTGCCTTGCCTCGTCACCGACGTCTTCCTCTGGCTCAGAGACGCCGGAGGACTTTCGTCGGATTCCTCAGAACTCGAGGCTGCCACCTGTGACAGGCGTTAGAGACAAATTTAGCACATAAATTGCACACATGCATTAAAGTTAATGCGAGGACGTTGATGAAATATGATAGGCTACGATTGCTACACCTCTTCTTGAAACGGCACGGAAATCAATTTTTTCCAGCAGGACCTGAAGATGGGAAATATCCTGATCAAGATTTGAGTTTCTATTCGAGCAGTCCCTAAGTCATTCACTATCGACGATTGTCGTTGCGGGATGGCATGATGATACATTGTGCCATCACAGTATTGGAGTATAAATGAAAAAGTTCATGTTTTGATTTCGACAACGAAACGGACTCGTTATTTACAATAAATTTTTATAAGTCAATGTACAATACATACACAGATACATTGTAGAATACATTTCGTTGTTGGATCTGATACATTTCATTGTAGTCTCCAAGCCACTCCTCCATAGTCATCCTCACTCCAATGCATTTCACCATCATAATGCTGGTAGTTTGTTGAGAATATTTTTGGTCACCTAACCGACTGTTTGTACATCAGCTAACTGACCGAAGCTGAAATTATTGAAGCTGATGAATAACTTTTCGAACCCCTATTACACCGGTGTAGGCTCCGTCTAAATTCAGCGGTAGCTCACAAACGGAAGACACAAAGGGAAAATATTAGGATGGATCCGCGAAAGTCATTTTATGCGATCTACAACTTCATCAAAGTTTCTAAACTCAACTCAAATATCTGCGGCTGGGAAAGTTGAGATACGCTCCGAGTCCAAGTTGATGCATACTGCCTTCCAGCCGGTCGGTTCCTTTCCTCTGTATTTGATAAATTGCTGTTTGTTTTTCCAAATTCAAACAAAAGCCTAGGCAGTGAGTGGGACAGAGCGGGAAATACGTTCTTCTCGGCATCACATGTTTGTGAAATGAGCGGTGAAAAGGAGGGACAAGAATGGGAGGTCGAAGGTAGTTCCAAGTTTCTCACGCTAAGCAGATTTTGGTTGAGACTTGAGTTCCTCGAAACACAAGAAAGTTAAATCTGGCTTATCGGTAAACTAAACTGCTTTCCATTTCACTATTTCAAGGGGAAAACATGCGAGAGCCGATGGAATTCGTTCGATAAAAAGTCCCAATTTCAAAACGAGAATAAAAACCGGGTATATGGGGGTATAAAACTATCGGTACATTATTGTTAAGATAGTTGGAATTCAAACGCTTCTTCAAGCGTCCATTTATCTTACAGAGGTTCTGATTCAGTGATTTCTGGCGATGATTCACTTTACTTTGCCACATTCATTTTTCCCTCAGCATTTTCATTTCAAAATATCAAATTTAAATTTGCATATTTTCAGCTGGCAAATTCCGGGACCTCTTCAAAAGGGACCTCTTCAAAGGGGACCTCTTCAGGTATTCGTTTACAATTCTGAAAGCAGTTTGCCTAATTTTGGGGATTTTCGAAACATTTTGCAAATATTTCCGCACTTTCCGATGCATTTACAAATTTTTATTTGTACAAATTTACTATAGATTAATTATGAAATTGAAATAATATAATAATAATTATTATTATTATAATGTACAAATTTTATTTTCGTTAATAATGATGTTCGCCAGTTTATTCAAAATGTCCATCGCTCAAATACGTCAGCTATATCAAGTTTTCTCATCTCTCATTGGACTCACCGGGGGCTGGGATGTTTTGGGGATCGGTTCTGGTGCCGATGGCGTGGTCGGTGTGGCGGGGCTGCTCCTGGTGCTGGCTCCAACTGGAGACGATCTTTCTCGTTCATCTTCGCGTCTAAGCGTCGACACTCGGTCAGCACCTGCACCTCCGCTAGAACTATCGCGTGGCTCTCCTGGCGCGTTCTTCATTAATTTCTTTATCTTGGCGATCTCGTCCTCTTCACTCACTTGCCTCTGTGCTGCAGCTGGAGATGCAAATATTGATGTCAAAAAACGTTAATTTTCCATATGAATACCGGATGGTACAACTGATGAAAATCTTCAAGTGACTCTAGTTCGAATAAAGAACATCATCGTGACAATACCTACATCGAAAAAAAAACTTAAAAACCTAAGTAAAACTAGTCTAGCAATTAATACTAACGTGGTGTAGGACGTTTTGGGGGTTGAAACTTCGAAGTAGGAGTGGGAGGTTGTTGAACTGGTGGTGCTGGAGGGTGATCTTTTTTTATTTCGGAATCCTGCAGACGTTTCATAACGCGAGGGCTGTCGTATAGGCGCGTTATGCCGCTGAGAGGTCCTTTCGCAACATCCTCCGTATCCAGGACCCGCTCTCTTTCCTGTAAGCGGCCCCAAACCATCATTATCGATATAATTTTGATACAATTATAATTTTGTAATTAATTGCTATGTCACCATCGTTCAAATTTTCAGCAACTTCTCGGGGATTCTCCCATGTTACCTTTTGACCTTCGGTGAAACGAACATTCCTGCCACCGGAATTAGTGTCGTTGTCGGAGTCGGTGTTGTCGCCACCGTGCCTGAATCGAGACCTGATCCGAGATCGTGCAGGTCGTGATTCTTCGTAGTCACCCCCGTAGTCATAATCTCCTCTCTCTTGTCTCCTTGGAGGATACCTTTGAGATGGAAAAAAGTTAAGAAGTATTTTTAAATGTCTATTAGGAGACCAGTATGGTCCACGGATATCACACTATCATATCCTATACAATAGAGAATCTACCAACGACCATAGTTCTCGAAATGAAAAAAAAAGCCAAAAATAAATACAATACCTAATGAAAATTACCTACATTGCAATCTTTAAACTTTTCAAGAAATTTTTGAGAAGTTGAGTTTGAACTAGAAGTTGACATTGATCTCGAAGTTGAGTTTGATCTCGAAGTTGAGTTTGAACTCGAAGTTGACTTTGATCTCGAAGTTGAGTTTGATCTCGAAGTTGAGTTTGAACTCGAAGTTGAGTTTGAACTCAAAGTTGATTTTGAACTCGAAGTTGACATTGATCTCGAAGTTGAGTTTGATCTCGAAGTTGACTTTGATCTCGAAGTTGAGTTTGATCTCGAAGTTGTGTTTGAACTCGAAGTTGAGTTTGATCTCGACGTTGACTTTGATCTCGAAGTTGACTTTGAACTCGAAGTTTAGTTTGATCTCGAAGTTTAGTTTGATCTCGAAGTTTAGTTTGATCTCGAAGTTGACTTTGAACTCGAAGTTGATTTTGATCTCGATGTTGAGTTTGAACTCGAAGTTGAGTTTGAACTCAAAGTTGATTTTGAACTCGAAGTTGACTTTGAACTCGAAGTTAAGTTTGATCTCGAAGTTTAGTTTGATCTCGAAGTCGACTTTGATCTCGAAGTTGACATTGATCTCGAAGTTGAGGTTGAACTCGAAGTTGAGTTTGAACTCGAATTTGAGTTTGAACTCAAAGTTGATTTTGAACTCGAAGTTGACTTTGAACTCGAAGTTGACTTTGAACTCGAAGTTTAGTTTGATCTCGAAGTTTAGTTTGATCTCGAAGTTTAGTTTGATCTCGAAGTTGAGGTTGAACTCGAAGTTGACTTTGATCTCGAAGTTGAGTTTGATCTCGAAGTTGACTTTGATCTCGAAGTTGAGTTTGATCTCGAAGTCGACTTTGAACTCGAAGTTGACATTGATCTCGAAGTTGAGGTTGAACTCGAAGTCGACTTTGAACTCGAAGTTTAGTTTGATCTCGAAGTTTAGTTTGATCTCGAAGTTTAGTTTGATCTCGAAGTTGAGGTTGAACTCGAAGTTGACTTTGATCTCGAAGTTGACATTGATCTCGAAGTTGAGGTTGAACTCGAAGTTGAGTTTGAACTCGAATTTGAGTTTGAACTCAAAGTTGATTTTGAACTCGAAGTTGACTTTGAACTCGAAGTTGACTTTGAACTCGAAGTTTAGTTTGATCTCGAAGTTTAGTTTGATCTCGAAGTTTAGTTTGATCTCGAAGTTGAGGTTGAACTCGAAGTTGACTTTGATCTCGAAGTTGAGTTTGATCTCGAAGTTTAGTTTGATCTCGAAGTTGAGTTTGATCTCGAAGTCGACTTTGAACTCGAAGTTGACATTGATCTCGAAGTTGAGGTTGAACTCGAAGTCGACTTTGAACTCGAAGTTGACATTGATCTCGAAGTTGAGTTTGAACTAGAAGTTGAGGTTGAACTCGAAGTTGAGTTTGAACTAGAAGCTGATTTTGAACTCGAAGTTGACATTGATCTCGAAGTTGAGTTTGATCTCGAAGTCGACTTTGAACTCGAAGTTGACATTGATCTCGAAGTTGAGGTTGAACTCGAAGTTGAGTTTGAACTCGAAGTTGAGTTTGAACTCAAAGTTGATTTTGAACTCGAAGTTGACATTGATCTCGAAGTTGAGTTTGATCTCGAAGTCGACTTTGAACTCGAAGTTGACATTGATCTCGAAGTTGAGTTTGAACTAGAAGTTGAGTTTGATCTCGAAGTTGACTTTTATCTCGAAGTTGACTTTGATCTCGAAGTTGAGGTTGAACTCGAAGTTGACTTTGATCTCGAAGTTGAGGTTGAACTCGAAGTTGAGTTTGAACTCGAAGTTGAGTTTGAACTCAAAGTTGATTTTGAACTCGAAGTTGACATTGATCTCGAAGTTGAGTTTGATCTCGAAGTCGACTTTGAACTCGAAGTTGACATTGATCTCGAAGTTGAGTTTGAACTCGAAGTTGAGTTTGAACTCGATGTTGACTTTGATCTCGAAATTGACTTTGATCTTGAAATTGACTTCGATCTCGAAGTTGACGTTGATCTCGAAGTTGAGTTTGATCTCGAAGTCGACTTTGAACTCGAAGTTGACATTGATCTCGAAGTTGAGTTTGAACTAGAAGTTGAGTTTGATCTCGAAGTTGACTTTTATCTCGAAGTTGACTTTGATCTCGAAGTTGAGGTTGAACTCGAAGTTGACTTTGATCTCGAAGTTGAGTTTGATCTCGAAGTTGAGTTTGAACTCGAAGTTGAGTTTGAACTCAAAGTTGATTTTGAACTCGAAGTTGACATTGATCTCGAAGTTGAGTTTGATCTCGAAGTTGACTTTTATCTCGAAGTTGAGTTTGATCTCGAAGTTGTGTTTGAACTCGAAGTTGAGTTTGATCTCGACGTTGACTTTGATCTCGAAGTTGACTTTGAACTCGAAGTTTAGTTTGATCTCGAAGTTTAGTTTGATCTCGAAGTTTAGTTTGATCTCGAAGTTGACTTTGAACTCGAAGTTGATTTTGATCTCGATGTTGAGTTTGAACTCGAAGTTGAGTTTGAACTCAAAGTTGATTTTGAACTCGAAGTTGACTTTGAACTCGAAGTTAAGTTTGATCTCGAAGTTTAGTTTGATCTCGAAGTCGACTTTGAACTCGAAGTTGACATTGATCTCGAAGTTGAGGTTGAACTCGAAGTTGAGTTTGAACTCGAATTTGAGTTTGAACTCAAAGTTGATTTTGAACTCGAAGTTGACTTTGAACTCGAAGTTGACTTTGAACTCGAAGTTTAGTTTGATCTCGAAGTTTAGTTTGATCTCGAAGTTTAGTTTGATCTCGAAGTTGAGGTTGAACTCGAAGTTGACATTGATCTCGAAGTTGAGGTTGAACTCGAAGTTGAGTTTGAACTCGAATTTGAGTTTGAACTCAAAGTTGATTTTGAACTCGAAGTTGACTTTGAACTCGAAGTTGACTTTGAACTCGAAGTTTAGTTTGATCTCGAAGTTTAGTTTGATCTCGAAGTTTAGTTTGATCTCGAAGTTTAGTTTGATCTCGAAGTTTAGTTTGATCTCGAAGTTGAGGTTGAACTCGAAGTTGACTTTGATCTCGAAGTTGACATTGATCTCGAAGTTGAGGTTGAACTCGAAGTTGAGTTTGAACTCGAATTTGAGTTTGAACTCAAAGTTGATTTTGAACTCGAAGTTGACTTTGAACTCGAAGTTGACTTTGAACTCGAAGTTTAGTTTGATCTCGAAGTTTAGTTTGATCTCGAAGTTTAGTTTGATCTCGAAGTTGAGTTTGAACTCGAAGTTGACTTTGATCTCGAAGTTGAGTTTGATCTCGAAGTTTAGTTTGATCTCGAAGTTGACTTTGATCTCGAAGTTGAGTTTGATCTCGAAGTCGACTTTGAACTCGAAGTTGACATTGATCTCGAAGTTGAGTTTGAACTCGAAGTCGACTTTGAACTCGAAGTTGACATTGATCTCGAAGTTGAGTTTGAACTAGAAGTTGAGGTTGAACTCGAAGTTGAGTTTGAACTAGAAGCTGATTTTGAACTCGAAGTTGACATTGATCTCGAAGTTGAGTTTGATCTCGAAGTCGACTTTGAACTCGAAGTTGACATTGATCTCGAAGTTGAGTTTGAACTCGAAGTTGAGTTTGAACTCGAAGTTGATTTTGAACTCGAAGTTGACATTGATCTCGAAGTTGAGTTTGATCTCGAAGTCGACTTTGAACTCGAAGTTGACATTGATCTCGAAGTTGAGTTTGAACTAGAAGTTGAGTTTGATCTCGAAGTTGACTTTTATCTCGAAGTTGACTTTGATCTCGAAGTTGAGGTTGAACTCGAAGTTGAGTTTGAACTCGAAGTTGAGTTTGAACTCGAAGTTGAGTTTGAACTCAAAGTTGATTTTGAACTCGAAGTTGACATTGATCTCGAAGTTGAGTTTGATCTCGAAGTCGACTTTGAACTCGAAGTTGACATTGATCTCGAAGTTGAGTTTGAACTCGAAGTTGAGTTTGAACTCGATGTTGACTTTGATCTCGAAATTGACTTCGATCTCGAAATTGACTTCGATCTCGAAGTTGACGTTGATCTCGAAGTTGACTTTGAACTCGAAGTTGACATTGATCTCGAAGTTGAGTTTGATCTGGAAGTTGACTCTTATCTAGAAGTTGAGTTTGAATTCGAAGTTGATTTTGAACTAGAAGTTGACATTGATCTCGAAGTCGAGTTTGAACTCGAAGTTGAGTTTGATCTCGTAGTTGACTTTGATCTCACGTTGGACGTTTGGCCGTCCCCTACGAGATCGTGTCCACCCTTCAAATCGGGACTGTCCCGCCCAACTCGGGACGTCTGGCCACCTTACCAATGAGAGACCAGAACGTTCTTCGGCCTCTCCTGTAAAATTTGGTCTTGTGGTGTTAGCTCCTTTTGATCCTAAACGGATATCTTCTCAAGATATCCAAATCCAGGTACTTCGCAAATATAAGACAAAGGTATGACATTTGTCTTAATGTTAGAACGAAGTAAAATCCTTGTTCGTACAAAAAAAAAAACCGAACTCGTCTTTCAACAGAGGGCATATTTTATTCCGCAGAAAAGACACGGGTCTTTTCGACAAAGTCTGTCCTAATAGGAAACGTCTCCGAGTTCTTATCCGCTAAGTTGCCAAACTCCCTTTTCTTGAAGGCTAACTTTCCAAACTTAACCAACTAGCGGTGAAAACTCAATAAGGGTCTTAAGCCGGCCATGACGGGAAAATAACCAGGGCCTGTAAACCTTGAAATGAGCTCGACTTCGTCCCTGTCTGCTTTTGACATCAAAGAAAATTGATTAAATAGGTGCTTTTTGAATAACCTTCCAACGCATTACGATTGATGAATACGCGAATGGCAGCTCATGCGAACGTAGATGAGAAAGAAAACCTCAATATTTTTATTTCATGGGTAATTATAACCTCATATGTATTATTAGGGTACTTACCCAAAATATTCGGACTGGTTTACAGCCTACTAGAATGACAAATAATTCTGGGAAGAAAATTGTTCATTTTTATTTTTGCCCAAAATTGAAGTATTATGGGATCATAAAAACTCCAAGTATTCTGCAAGCTATGACAGACCTTGAACGGACAATTCAGTTTATTTTTGCATCCAGAAAGAATCACCTCAAATTCAAGCGTAAACTATTCTCAGGGCCGGTTCATCAATTCACCTAAGCTATTTTCAAAGAAGATTTATTTTCACCATGGATTTGAATACATGCACGTCCATGTGATTGTTGTCAATAGTAGTTGAAGGTACTTTGAAACAAGATTTATGGAAATTGATAAACCGACCCTAAGGATTTAGCAACTCGGCGGCCGATACAGTAGAATAGGGTCAAATTTATTTGCAGCCTACAACATCGATGGCGAGCACACAGACAATACTCTCGTATTGCGTAGGATGAGGTTGGTGAAGCGTATTGTACGCATGCTATGAGCATTGTAGCGTACACAAATCCACAGTTCAACTGGAGATCCCAGCTTGAGAGCTATCTAAATATCCCACCTAGTCGTTCGAGACATATTCACGTTTCCATGGTTACTGGAAGTGGAATCTTGTAACAGTTGTTGACATTCGGAAGGGTTTTTATTTTCCTGATAACCAACGTCAGATCTTGGAAATCTAAGTAACTGATGTATGGTGGCATAGGAGCGCGCCAACTGGGGAACATTCCAGAATCAGATATCAGCCCAATTTCGAATTCGATCAAGGATTATTGACGTTTTCGTGGATCTGATCATTCGAACAGCCGGTGGACAATAACAACAAAATATGTCGGCCATCTCGAAAAAAGTTCGAATTCAAAACGCATACTCGTAGGTAACTCACTTATCTCCAAATCGACGGCCATTCAGTGGTGAAACAGCCCTCTCGTCCCTTTCGAAGTCTCTCTCCTGCTGCCTGTACTGGGCTGCCAGCCTGTGATCGCTTTTTGATCTCATAAGACCCGGCCCTGCGGAAATTCGAAAGAATAAAAATGTCATTATAGCTGGAGAATATTTTAGTACGATATTTTGCAATAGTAAGTTAGTACTGTCAGGCCTGGATGCAATACCGATTATTAAAGGACATACAATTATTACCAGAACACAATTACGGCATAGCGAAATATAACAGCTAAGCTTGATTGAATCTAATTTCTATAGATGATCTCAAACACTATACTACCAGCAAATGGATTCAATTGCATTCGTAGTCATTACCCGGCCTTGAAATTATTATGGTGTCGAGACGATTATTTATGGGGTCGACATTATTATGGGGTCGAGACGATTAGTGATGCCACTACTTTAGGTTCTTCCTCAAATATGGATAACGTCACAACGCTCAGCTCAAAAATCAATTAGAAACCGCCAAATTTTGTTCAAGGATCTTCAACCAGAACGAACATTACTTTTCAGTAAGCTGCTGGGGTTTTCTGGTCTAACAACGCAACCGTCTATCATATGGAGGCGGAATGCTCAAGAATTTTCAGGGAGCGAGTCCTGCCTGCATAGTATGAGCATCGTAAGATCAGAAGAACCCGACAGTACTGAAAGTATTTTCTGTTCTTTAAGCAGGAAAGCCCCAGTTTCCTGATTCCTCCACAACTGCGACCTTGCACCTCAAAAATGCAAAACATTGTATGCTCATTTGTATCTTCTTCCCGCCTTTTTGACTACTTTGGCACTTTGGCACTATGTACGACGGGATTGCATGAAAAAGTTAGGTAAATGTTTCTTATTCGTCTTTGACATCCTATTCCTCGAAATGCGGATATCTTATTTTCTACGGAAACTTCACCACGAATTTCATTAGGACAACTACGATCACAAACTTCAAGAACAGCAAAGGCAGCATGGTTATTGGTGACGTATTGACGACATTCATATGAATGATTTGGTGCCGGTTGAGTTTATTTGCAGCCGTGAATGAATGATGGGAAACGTACCTAAGGCACCCAACAACCCCGGATCACATCCGGACGTTTCTCTTCGTATAATCAGCCGTTCCCTAGCCGTAAGACCCAGCCCTCCTACAGGTATAAATCGAATGAAATAAAATATTACCCTTACGAATCCAAAAACTTACGAAATCTAGTTTGTATAATAGCATCTTGAAAGGCAATTTTCATAACCATCTATCCTGATTTCAAAATAACCCTAGGCACCTGTAGATGGGACTCTAACCGGATGCTTTGGAATGATTTTGGAATTACCTGGCTGGAGCTGTTGCTGGTTCATAGCGAACTGGTGAGGCATACTGATGTTCAGGTCGCCATACGTGGAGACGTGCATCACGAGTTGATTCGGGTCGTGGGTCATCGAAAATCGGACTCTTCGAGTGTAGTCGCCCATTTCGGCCTCGAAATTTCTGGATAACCAATTGAGAATTTACGAGTAAAATTCAGGGCTGCACTCCAATAGATAGATAAAACTAGGTATTATTTCGGAATGGCGAAATATTTAACCTGATGAAGTCGACAGTCTTGAGGAAAATTTCTTTGGTGTCGAGGAGTTCGTTGTCCTCCCATTCAACATCTTCGGATTGCATATGCTTATCGGCGAGGTCGCAGTTCGCCTGGATATTGGTGACCTCGAGCTCCAAGTTTTCCTTTAGCGTGCCCAAATTCCTCAGCTCGACGGAAAGGTATCTGCCGTATTAAAAAAAAACATCGGTGGCAGGAAAATGAAAAAGAAAAAAAAAGAACCATAACTACCAGCTGAAAAATGGTCTATATAGGATCCTGATCAGGTACAATTTGATGGAAATTCATTGCCAAAAAAATACTTGTTATTAAGAGCAAGAAATTTACCTATCGATTTCCGCCCGAAGGTAATCGGTCCGATCTTTGAGGGCCTTGGAAAGTCGCCTATAAATTTCGTCGACTTCTTCCGCTACTGATGAGCAATTTACTTGGAGGGATTGAATATTCTTCTCAACAGTGGCCAAGATGTCTTCGAGCCTGTGGACCGCTCTCCTCACCTGATTGAGGAAGCACATTATCAAAAATTGCTCGTTTAATTCAAGATTATCAATTTTCAGCTTGATGATGGAGGCGACAATACATTACGCACATTTTGGCACGCTTGGAAAACCATGCTTAGATATCACACAATACCATATTTTAGGACGTAGCATAATGAACCAAATCGATTTGATTTTTACTCATTTGGACGCTATCGTAATAAAAAATGTCAAGAAACTCGCGATCCAAATATTTAAATTAGCTTAAAATCAGATACGACAAGTTAACGGACCAAGAAAATATCATAACATCAATTGAACATAAATTCAAACTCAAACTCGACCAAAAACTGAAGCTCATACTCGAACTGATGACCTGAAACTCAAACCGTAACTAGAACTGAAAGTCAAACTCAACTCAATATCAGAGTCGAACTCAAACTCAATCAAGAACTCAAGCTCTAACAGAAACTCAAGTCATACTCAAAGTGAAAAACATAGTCAAACTCAATCCGGAACTCATAGTCTAACTCGAACTGAAATTCAAAGTCAAACTGAAACTCAAGTTCAAAGTCAAAAGAAAACTGAAACTGAATGTCAATCTGAAATTCAAACTGAAACTCATTGTCATACTCAAACTAAAACTCACAGTCAAACTCAAACTGGATCTCAAGCTGACAAGCAAAATCAAACTCAAACTTAAACTTAAAGTCAAACTCGAACTCATAGTATAACTCAAACTGAAACTCATAATCAAACTCAAACTGAAACTCAAAGTGAAACGAAAACTCAAACTGAAACTCATAGTCAAACTGAAACTAAAGCTCAAGCAGAAAAGCAAAGTCAATCTCAAACTAAAAGTCAAAATGAAACTCAGTCTGAATGTCAAAGTTAAACTGAAAGGCAAAATCAAACTTGAACTCGAACTCATATAAAACTATAACAGAAACTCGTAATCAAACTTAAACTGAAACTCAAACTCAAAGACGAGCATAAACAAAAATTGAAACTCAATCTGAAACCCAAAGTTTCAGATAGTTTTCAAACTAAAACACAAATTGAAGCAGAAACCCAAACTCAATTTGACACAAAAGTTTGATTCCAAGATTGACTTTGAGTTCGAGTTTCACCTTAAAATCGAATTTCAGTTCAAGTTTGAGCTCGATTTCGAGTTTCAGTTTTCGTTTGAGTTTGATCATGACTTCAGTTTGAGTTTTACTATGAGTTTCTGTTTAAGTTTGACGATGATTTTCAGTTTGAGTATGCTCATCGTCATTCAGTTCGAGTTTTACAATGAGATCGTGTTTGACAATGAGTTTCAGTTTTGAACTAAAAGTGTTGACTGAGTTTCGACTATGAGTTTGATTATGAGGTTCAGTTCGAGTTTTACTATGAGTTCGAGTTTGACTTTGAGTTTCAGATTGGGATTCACTTTGAGTTATTGTTTGACTTTGACTTTGAGTTTCAGTTCAAGTTTGAAGATGAGTTTCAGATTGAGATTCACTTTGAGTTTTCTGTTTGACTTTGAGTTTAACATTGAGTTTCAGTTTACGTTTCATGATGAGTTTCAGTTTAAATTTGATTTAGCTTTTCAGCTTGAGTTTGATTATGAGTTTCAGTTTGCGTTTGATTATGAGTATCAGTTTGAGTTTTACTATGAGTTCGAGTTTGACTTGGAGTTTCAGTTCAGGTAAGACGATGAGTTCAGTGTGAGTTTCAAATTGAGATTCACTTTGAGGTTTCGTTTGAACTTGACTTTGAGTTTCAGTTTAAGTTTGACAATGAGTTTCAGATAGAGATTAGCTTTCAGTTTTTCTTATGACTCAGAGTTTGACTTTTAGTTTCCGTTGGACGTTGACTTTTTTCATGACTTTGAGTATGAGTTTCAGTTTGAGCTTGACTTTTAGTTTTCGTTTGACGTTGAATTTTAGCTCGAAGTGTTAGTTCCAAATGATCTGAATTTTCACTAACTATCCTCAAAAAGGTATCATAGGGGACTACCTTGTAAGTAATGTTATTGATTAATCTAATTCAAGTACCTAACATACATCCACGATAATGAAGAAAACTGTTTGGGCATTAACGGATTGTCCCCCGAGGCGTTACATTTACACTTAGCGGAGCACAGGTATCACTCACAACCCTCAACCACCGGAGCAGCACTTCATCGTCTTAAAAGGGCCCCACTAGACGGACGAAATGGCCCGAGCCGAGCCCTTGGCGTGAAACCATATCAATCATCTTGGTCTCCAACCTCCACTGCCGAGTTTGCAGGTAATGCGTCATCGCTTCTTCACCTCAGAAAGTTTTTGTAAACAAGTACCTATGTTGTGTACCTTACAACCTCGAGCTCATTTAGACTGGTGGGTAAGTTTCGACAATTTTCTACGAGGCAAAGTTAATGTTGACCTTGGACTTGATTTTTTTTATGAAAAGGGAAAAACAATTTCGGTGAAAGTGTTCTGAGGAATTAGTCGGAAGTATTCCGTATAAACAGCATTGGCAATTCGTTAGGGGACGCTAATCATTGGGGCGGCTAAACAGGAACGATAATTCATCTGCGAAGGAAACATTCCAAAAAATGCGAAATGTTGCCGAAAAATTGTTTACCTGGTTATTTATTCTCGATATTTCGCGTCGAAGAATGTCCATGTGAGCGGATTTACATTGCGGGCAGACATCTTTGGTGCAATGGTTGCAATACATGCAATACGCTTTCTCGGTGCAGACCGCGCACCTTTTCATTATTTGTCCGCTTGAACAACAAATGTGAAGTTCTCAGTACTGTTATCTTTATGGTTGGTCGAACAAACACAATCAGTAGGTATGTTAAACTATCCTAATTAACACGAAACATTATTCTTAGCACTGTTGCAGGCACATCCATGGCCGCTCGTACTCCAATCATTAAATTGTTTCCAGTTATACTGGTTATACAATTCGGTTTTGTCTCCTCCTCAACGTTTTTCGAAAATGGATTTATCCATTTATGTTCATATATGTTCCCTTTTGAAAAAACACTCCTCAGTTGTTTCCCAGTTTCTGATTTTTTGACGATTTTGCTTTCAATTACTCCGGTACACAACCCAGTGGCTTTTTCATGAAGTCCAAAAACAACGATGATGTGATAAATATAGAATTCTGCATACTGACCTAGTAGGATCCGGCATCTCGCCGGTTATTTCAATGTGAAGTTCAAGGAACCTTTGTAAAGTCACGTTGGTGGGGTAGCCCTGAACCCCCTGGTATGGTATCCTGTGTTCTGCACGGCATTCTGGACATTTCACCTGAAATCCGATTGAAGTCAGTCTCACGCGGGATAGTAATAGGTTTCAATTAATTTTGGTACATCATTTCCAGAAACTTTTTCGTAAGCCTCACTTGTCGCCTGACGTAGTCGACAAGGCCGTCCATGCAGGGCTCCATACAAAAGGAATGCTGACATGGTAGAAGCTTCGGATTTCTATATCGATCCAAACAAATGGCGCAAGTCAGTAACTGTTCGAATTGCTCCATTATTGTTCACACTGCAACATACAACGGCCAAGTGAAATTAATAATCAGATTCTGGTGAAACATAAGATAGTTTTTTGAGCTTTGAATATAATAATACAATTTTCCAGTGCGTATAATGCTTTTATTTAGGTATTAGGTGGGTACTTGTGGCACTTGTTATTTCTGGACGGAGGAAGTGAAGCTTTTATACGATAGAGTGCGTTACACTTTCAATCAAGAAGTTGCCATGGGATCATCATCAACGTCAAAACAGGCGTCAACTGATGGATAAAGCCATCAAAATGAGTAGCTCAGCTTCTACACTTGTTCCGTACAAAAGCAAAATTACTTGAAAGGTGCCGAAGGAATATTCCCAGTCAAAAGACGAGGGGTTGGAAGGGTTAATGGGTTTCCAGCTTCCACCTGCGCGGCATTCCAAAACACACGACCTAATGAGCTTCAACGTCGCTGGAACGTCTGGCTTCTCGGCCGTGAGGCGAATTGAAAGGCTTGACATCCCAAGACGAGCATAATTTCAGTTACGCTCGAGAGCCAGCCAAAAAATCGATGTTGAAAAAATAAAAAATAGGTACTTTCAACGTATAAATCTTGGATTGCAATATTTTGTATTCCAATCGTTGAAAATTTGTCGTTCGAATATAGTCAGACATTGCTTGATGCTTAAGTGCGGATTCACACACCAGAAAAGAGCAGTTTTTGACATTAAAACGTGATTTTTGCCACTTAGGAGTGGAGTAAACAGAAAAATGCCTATATCTTTAGAAAGCTGATCTTTTGGGCAAGTTTTTCTTTGAAAAGTACATTCCAATCTGCTGAAAAATGTTAGGAAAAATCCGATTGAAAAAATAAAGCTTTTATAATGTTCATATTTTATAAATTTGAATTTACTAATTTACTCGAATATTGAAGGATCTACAGCTATTTTATTGAGTAAAGGTCGGAAACGGAAAATGCCGATTTGAGCGTTCTTGGTGTTAAAATCTTTGTTTTAGCTTGCAGAATACGCGGGTATTTTTTATATTCCGATAATTTGACATTTTCTGATTTTAGGCGAGTTTTAAAACTTGCATAGTAATTTTCCTGATATTTTTTACCAAACACCCTCAAAAGTAGTCCAAATATGATCAAATTTTGTCAAAATTTTTCGTCTTAAAATATGGAAGTATTGAGTGTTACCCAAACACCACTGGTTCTTAATTTGTGACCATAGAAGAGAAAGCAAATTCGGCTGAACCGCAGAAACTCCGAACAACCATTCAGATTTCCAGCTGTATCGGAATTCTGAATTATGAATTGCGAGCGTCACGGCGAGTAACGAGCTTTTGTGTTCCATGTGAATTTACACAAAAGCATAATTAACTATTTGCGACGCACTAAAGGAACGGCAGAGAGGAATATCGGCAAAGTTTAGGCGAAGGCTCGATGCACTTTCAGCGAAACAATCTAATGGGCTGTGACGTCGTCGTATCGGCTTCGCTGACGTACAACCCTTAAAACCTCGACAACATCATAGGCAGAGTCAGACTTGATATTCTACATGCAGAGACGACTGTGGAATTGGGGTTGGGGTAGTTTGTAAAGGACGTACTCGTACGGACTGGCACCCGCAAGGGCGAATGACGTTGAATACAAAGTGCCACCCGTTCCAACCTACAAGTCGGCGAGGGAAACAGAGCTTGGAGAAACCTCGGCACGTAGGGAGCATTGTAGCCATTAGAGCCTCTGCATTCACTAATAGACTCCGACAATATCTTAATACACTGGCAAGGCCGGCGTTGGGGCTCGGTGTAATGCCTTTGAACTCACGTTGTTCCCTCCTCTCATTACCATTTCATTCCAAAGTTTGGGCCTTGTTGGACTGGGATTTTCATAGAATATTAAGGCAAATGTGGTATTTCGAAGAAAATTGAATGCGAAACGACACCCGGGCGGATGATACCCTGAAAGGAAGGTTATTGTAGCTGAAGAAAATACAACAAATAATGCTTACAAGTGACTGGAAAGTTTTCGTTAACAAAACTGTTGGTTGGTAGGTATACATAGCGCTATAGTACACAGGTGAATGTTTCTATTCCAACCTCAATTAGCAGCAATTCCAAGTCAAATTGAAAATTCTCCCAAATCAATTTGAGAATTTTCCAAATCAAATCGGGAATTTCCCAAATCAAATTGAGAATTTCCCGAGCCAACTCGATATGAAAAATTATACAAACACTACACATTTTCAATAGGCATTAGATCAGGGTGGCATTGTCAATAATAATAATAATAATAATTTGCCAAAAATTCATGGTTTTTTTCAACACCAGCCCGAATATCGCCCGCCATCCCCAATTCAATAAAAATACACCTCCCCTCTTGAGCAGGCCAACGTTTTCCAGTACTTTTCACGAAAATGTCTGAAGAAAAAATGTTTTCAAACGGCGTCATCTTGTTTTCTACTGAAACATCGCTCCTGTCACCAACAGATGAGGAAAACAAATCGCAATTGCTATCGGACCGAGGTTACCAGCTTTTGTACTACTTTTGAAGCACACTCGCTCTCACAAAAAAAGGAAATCGATAATTCTGACAGTGCTGTGATCAAGAAAGAATCTGGAACGTGAAGATATTCGAAATTGACTTTTTGAATTGGGATTTTTGAGTAGGTAGACCGTTACGTTCATTAGGTAATGAAGGCAAATAAAAAATGCCGATTTGGATTTTTTCGTTTGCTCCGAGTAGATGCTTTAATGATGAAGCAAAAAGTGTGCAACCGACCATACATAGCTCATTCGCACATTAGAGACCTTCTCAAATAGGTATATAGGATATAAGTCAATATCAATTTAGTTTATTCGTCAAATAAACATTTTTCTCCGAATAAGTAGTATCTATAGAAAATTTTATCTGGAGAATAATGAATACCCGATGAATAAACTTAATTGATGAACCCAACCTCAATAATAGGTACAACTACGACGTAACAATTTTCTCCTCAGATAAAACACTTTGTTCAGCTACAAGGACGACCATCATATTCATCAGTATCAAATAGCAGAATTGATACTCGTACTTTTCACGCAGCAAAAACATCGAGCCCCGGCCAAAATTTCTCGAACAGCAACGAAAGTCACAAATGGCAACATCGGCTGTCTCGTCCATTCGTTGTCATTCTGTAATGGATTGGAAAGCAATGGCTGGTGGCGTACGGCTGAAGGCCTTGTCGACGAGAGAGATACCAGATTCGGCTGGAGCGCAAGGGTTTTGGGCAAACCCATTGTCGTCATGGCTCTCTTTTCAAACGGAAGAGCTTCTGAAGGAGAGGATATTCCCTTCTGTTCTACTCCATTCTCCACCAGTCTCAACTCTCAGGCAAAACTCAAATGCTTCCAAAAGCCACCATTCAGTTACAGCATTTCTTCCTCTCGGTTTCCTTACCGTCGTGACAGATGAACATAAAGTTGGGCCGTGTGCCGTTCACGGGTATAGTAAATTTTAGTGTAGAGACTAGACTTAGATGTTGTGTAAAAATTTTCGGCATGCATCGGAATGGGTATACTCGGAATTGCCCATTAAAAAGCCCAATATAATGAAAAACACTATGCATGGAAAAATGAATAAGTTGGGCGAAAAGTGGCTAGATTTTGATGTTTTGTATTATTATGTCCAGTTTATCGATTTAGTTAAAGCTAGATTTATCTAATATCCAAGAAATTGTCGGTATGACAGTCAATAGGATTATGTCCTTGGTGAAATGCAATGCAAGCGTCCTCAGGTAAACAAACCTAGCTTTGAATGAATTGATGAACCGGTCCTTAAACTTGCTGGCGTAGATGCGCGTTACCATTACAATTATTGTGCCATACTCAGGGTCGGTTTATCAATTGCCATAATTCTAGTATCAAAGCACCTGCAACTACTATTGACAGCATTTGGATGGAGGCGCATGTAAAAAATGCTAGGTCTCATAGGGACGATGCCTTCTACCTGACAGCGCCTACTTGCCTTCTAGACAGAGCCAGCCTCCCCCCCTCCCCGATTGAGATCTACCACGCACCTCCAGTTGCGCACCCCCGTAATTCATTTCTGTCCTCCCGATTAAGCTGGCTAAAATTGCGATTCTGGCCGTATCACTATCCCTAAAATTGACCATGTTGAATAAAATCTCGAAAAACGCCAAACGTCATGTTTTTTAGTCAATAACTAAAGATACGCGCCAAAAAAACCTAGAGTAAAATCCATAACTTCTTGAAATTTTTCCTAAGCTCATACCGTTGATTTTTCATGTGGAATCGGTTTTTTGCATTTTTCTCAGTCCCGGAGAGGCGTAGAAAATTGAAAATTTTTTGATACGTTTTTTAACAATTCTAATAAATTTAGCGAAACGTCAGCGAGGAAATGAGGAGTTTGAGCTTGAACGACCCTATTCCCAATCGGCTGGTAGAATTAATCTCTTCAAATTGTTACTGTTTTTGTAATTTCTTGCAACACATCAAGTTGCTCGTCCATAGATACATTACTCCGGATAACTGCGTTATAAAAGAGACGGCCGCTTCAATAGCTGCGACCAAAGCTCTGGCCCACTCAATTGTTGGCGGTCTGATCCTTTCCTTTGCACTTCTGGCAGACTACTTCTGACCTTTATGTTGCCTGTGATCAATATTAGCGGGAATGCCGGCGGAAACGGCGGTGGATCGTTTGATTCGAGCTAGCTCACTCAGCAGCGCATTCCTCGCGAATCTGGGCCCAGCCGACCAACAACTTACCAGCCGATTTGGCCCCTCAGGGCTCCTGAACTCAAACATTCGAATCAACAAGTAAAAGCTTCCAATCCATCCTTTTCTACTCCTTCTACCTTCAGACTGCTTCAGTTGAAGGGAATAAAATGCCGGGCCTGATGCTGACAAATGAGAAGCTTCTGCGCGTCTTTCCCTTTTATATTTAAAGCGAACCGTTTCAGCAGGACGTTTCCCTCGATTTCTCGGCTACTTGATTTTCCACGCAGAAATTAAATCGATCGAAGGCAAAGCGAATTGTGCTGGAATTGAAAATTTCGCCTATGGACGTTCGATTCTAACGTCTGTTGCGAACAACGGACGCTGGCAGTGGTTTCGTGTAATTTGAGACGGATTTATTCGCTCACAGATATAGAAACACGCTGCGTCCACACGAATAACATATTGTTACTGAATTTCTGGAAAACCATCAGCGATCTTGAATTTTTTCCCCAGTTCTCATGCAAATCCGCCGGGGAAAAAATAACTTCGAGGTCAGAGGGACGACAGTCGCTTCCGCTATCTTCCCTTTAACCGCGCACGTTCGCTGTGTAAAGATGCGTTATTTTTGTCCACGGTTTGGAGAAACCCAACCTCTCCTCTCGCGGGCCCGGTCTAAATTTGGCCTATTTACCGAGCCAATCTCCAATCGGGGTTAAAGTTTGGGCATAAAACGTTAAATTCATTGAAGCAATTTGACTCGAATATCGAATGCCACAGCGTCTTCGGAAAGTCCGAAAAATTCGACTAAGAAACTTGAACCGAAGGTTTAAATATGCCAATATTTCTTAAATGGGAGGAGAACGAAAGCGAATCTAATTTATTAAACTGGCGAAAACTACGAAGAAATACGTTCGGCCCCGGAATGACCCCCAGTTCGAATTAAAACGTAGAAGGGATGTTAAGTTTACGAGCTGTAAATTTACAATCCGATAATTCAATTGCTTTCCACTCTCTACAATATAAGCTTTTCTGCCTCTCTGGCTTTATCTCGTAATTAGCTGAACGAGGGCTATTCTAGAATTAATGTGACATTTCCACCAATAATTTTCTTCTTTTACGGCCGAACGCTCTTCGCTGGAGTTTGTTGAATTCACACTATTGAATGCAATAAAATAACTATAATCGAAGTAATAAAAAGTGAAATAACCGCCGTTTATGGGGATGACTTTCGCCCGATAAGCGACGTTGTCCCGGGCGTGCCTTGCCGCCATGAAGGAGAGGGTCGGCACGAGTAGGGACACGTTGTTCTATCCTTACATATAAGTTATATGATATAACTAATGATGATGCTTAATGTTTATTCCCATGGCATGAGCCTATGGAAGAGGACATTAATTTTTGTTTAAAAAACTGTTTCCATGTAAGTTACGTATACCTAACATTCCCGCCAAGACACCCTGCTCCACCCCTCACCCACATAATGCTGACAAAGCTAAATTGAATTGTATAAAAGCGATCCGCCTTCAGCGGTGAGCAGTCAGTCTTACACCAGCAGCTTTGTACGTCGTGTTCAACCCGTTCTATTTGTCAGTGGAAAGTTTAATAAACGGTTTTTAAAAAGTGATCTGTTCAGACTAAAAACCTAACTGGCGCAGCCGGTAGGACACTGTGAACGTTTTCCGCCGCATACGTGAAAACGACCGGTTGTTCGAACCTACACAAACGAGCGCAGTGTAAGTGCCTTTCGTGTGAACGGGGACCGAAGTAACCGGCGAGAACTGCAAAGAGGCTTGACTCCTTACAGGACCAGTACGTTATGTCGCCGTATACGACTACGATCGTCCTGTAAGTAAAACTACATTTGATCGCACTGACAAATTTTGATTGACACGAGCTGTCACACACACTGCGTCAACTAGACCACACCCAGGTCTGACACTGAGACGAAAACATAACTCGTCGACACCTCTTAGCCGTTAGTGTGAATGGGGCACATCCGCTCAGAGGCGCCGAGAAACCTTATCGCATTCTTCACGTAACATTTTCTCTTGACTTCTGCACAATTATCTCTCTTCAACTAAGCTCTTCTAGCAGACGGGAGTCAGCGGAATCAACGAACGTCGACCAAGGACTTCGACTTTCCTTATCTCTTCATTTTTGTACACTACAGGATCTTCATTAATATCTTGTCGTATAACATAATCCTTCAACATTTTTATTGTAGCATATAATAATCTCTATCCATTCCCCTATCGTGTAACGTAAAGTTTTAATTCTTATTGTTGTTGCTAATCTCTCTTTCAGTTTTCAGCAGTTTTGACGTTAAAATTTTAGGGTTCACAAATTTCGACCCCACTGTTCCTCCCAAATTTCAAAATTCCTAAATCCCTTAAAAAATTCGTCCACTCCCGCCTAGGGAGATTTGCCGACTCTTTATACACCATACCAGAAACTAGCCAACCTACAAACATGGACGACCATCAGCCAACCGTACCAGACATGTCAAATCGCGAAATAATTTTAAATCAACAGACACAAATTGAACAGCTGCACACTATGGTCAGGGACCTTTTAATACGAGAGGTAGTGCATGACCCTGCCGAAAACGGGAACCAATTGGCTAATCAGGTGCCGCCCCTCAGGCGTGAACATTTGGACTTAATCCCCATATTTGATGGTGCCCCTGAAACACTGCATGAGTTCCTCCAGGTAACTCAAAAACTAAATGACAGGTTTTACAACTTCAATGACCCGAACGACTTCCAAAATTACATGTTACTGTCAGGAATAAAAGCTAAAATTCACCCGCCGGCCGCAAACCAAATTTTTTCCGCTGATCTAACTACCTATATTCAAATTAGGGAAGCACTATTAAACACTTACGCGGACCGACGAGACGACATCACGCTCGTCATTGAATTGGTAGGGTTGCGACAATTGGAAGGCGAATCACCTTTCAAATTTCATGATCGGATTTTAAGGATGCTCAACCTTCTTACGGCCTACCTACAAAATCATGGGGGACAGGACGCAGACACCCTCTTAGCGCATTACAGAAAGTTAGCCTTACGGTGCTTCTTATTAAACTTAAAAGAACCGCTAGGCAGTATCCTAAGGACCCGGCAGCCCCCAGATCTAGGCACCGCGCTTTCCTGGCTGACGAACGATTACCAAACGTTAGGCATTTCAAAACCCAAACCAGCCCCTCAACCTGTGTTGAGAAGACCGAATTTCGTTCCTCAACCGAATAATTTCCAAAATTTCAGAACCACCTATCAACCGAATTTTGGACAACAAAATCCCAAACCATTCCAAAATCAACGATTCCAACCCGCAAAGCCGGTTAATGAAATAAACCCCGCAAACAAAACCCTCGTGACAAATCACCAAAAACCGCCGTCAAACCGAAATTTCACAAAATTCCCATTCAAGCCAAACAACAACCCGCCTCCTCGAGCCGCGAGCGCCCAGGGCGTACCCATGTCCTGGCGCACCACCAATCCTAATTTTCATTGCTTGGAAACTGAACCTTCCCCTGAAACTGAACCTTCACCTGAAACTGAAACTTCCCCTGAAACTGAACAAGAAAATTTTTTAGGAGAGACGGGCCTCAACTACCAACATTCGACCTGATGAATCTTCAATATAAGACCCCCAACGAACTGCCCTACATAATCTACCCAAAACTGAACCTAAAAATCCTGATAGATACCGGCAGCACTGCCAGTTTTGTCAACCCCGAGATAGCCGAATCCATTTTCCCAAAAAAAATAGCTGATGGAGTTTTCTGGGTGAAAACTGCCCACGGCACTTCCATGGCAAATCGCCACACTAGAATCCCGTGCGGAGAGTTGTTTCGCGAAAGAGACCTCAACTTGAAATTTAATATATTTCGTTTCCACTCCAAGTTCGACCTTCTTCTAGGCTTGGATAATCTTAGAATACTTGGAGCTGCAGTAGACCTCCAAAATAACGTCCTAAATACCCCTAAAGTTAACATACCTTTACATTTTTTAGGTCTCGAGTTTCTTGAGAAACATACCATAGAAGCGCGAACCATTCAACAAATTAAGGTTAGAGTAAGAAACGTAGAAAAGGGAGACGCTATATTTCCTTACCTCAAGGTGGGTCCGGTCGAAATCCCACAATGCTTAGTAAACATTAATAATTTTCAGACTCACGTAAGAGCTCTGAATGCGAGTGAATCCCCTTTTGAGCTAACCCAAAAAGCTCCCCTCGAGGTCGAAACCTTGAATCAACAGAGTGATTATAAAGACGCTGTAGCACACCCAAGTTACACGTCCCATCGCGATTGCAACACACCCAAGTTGCATGAGGATGCCGTAACACACCCTAGTTACGCATTCCCACCCAATAACCTTAACAGTTTTGAAACCAAAAAATTCAAATTTGACCTCAACCAACTCCGACTCAACCACATGAACGAGGAGGAGAGGGCGGCTATAGTTCAACTTGTGACTAAATATTCAGATGTGTTTCACCAGGAAGGAGCTCCCCTAAGCTCCACCATTGGTGTCAAACACGTCATTCGCACCACAGACGAAATTCCTGTGTATGCCAGGAATTACCGTTTTCCCGAGATATACCTCAAGGAGGTTGATCAACAAATGGACGAACTAATCCGTCAAGGAATTGTTCGCAACTCCGTTAGCCCATGGAACGCCCCAATTTGGGTCGTCCCCAAAAAATTGAATAGTAGCGGTAAACAAGAATTTCGTATTGTCGTTGACTACCGAAAGCTAAATGACAAAACGATTGAGGATAAATACCCGTTACCACAAATATCCGAATTGCTAGACAAATTAGGGAAATGTCAATACTTTAGCACAATTGATCTCAAATCAGGATTCCATCAGATTGAAATGGACCCTGAAAGTATAGCTAAAACCGCGTTTAGCACCCCTAAACGTCATCTGGAATGGACCAGACTACCTTTTGGCTTGAAAAATGCACCTAGCACTTTTCAGCGAGTTATGGATAACATACTAAGGGGCATTAATAACGAGCAATGTTGCGTCTACCTCGACGACATCATTGTCTTCAGTACCAGCCTTGTTGAACATATTGATAGATTAGAGTCTGTTTTCAAACGCCTGAGAAAAGCGAACCTGAAGGTTCAATTGGCTAAAACCGAATTTCTCAGGCGGGAAGTCGCTTATCTGGGACACATCATTACCCCTGACGGTGTTAAACCGAACCCAGAAAAAATTTCAGCAGTCCAAAATTACCCTATCCCCACGACACCTAAAGAGATCAAGTGTTTTCTAGGTCTGTTGGGGTATTATAGAAAATTTATCAAAGATTTCGCCCATCTGACCAAACCTCTGACACAATGTCTAAAAAAGGGAGCCATCATAGATGTAACCAATCAAAATTATATTCAAAGTTTCGAAACCTGCAAAACCTTGCTTTGCAATGACCCAATCCTCATCTACCCGGATTTTACGAAACCCTTTCATCTGACAACTGACGCCAGCGACTTCGCTATTGGTGCTGTGCTCAGTCAAACGGTTCAGGGTTCTGATCGGCCTGTTTCTTACGCCTCCAGAACTCTGAACAACCATGAACAACGATATTCGACCATTGAAAAAGAATTACTTGCCATAGTATGGGCCTGTCAGTATTTTAGACCATACCTTTTTGGTCGAACGTTCACTGTGTTCACAGATCATGAACCTTTAAAATGGTTAAATAGCCACAAAGACTCAAACTCCAAACTGTTCCGCTGGCATATCAAATTGCAGGATTATGACTTTATTGATCACAACATTTCTTACAAAAAGGGAGCCCTTAACACAAATGCAGACGCGCTCTCTAGGATTAAACCAAGCTCGGACCCCCAAACTCCACTGCACACCCTGCAGACACTAGAGGAGGATTTGTCCCAGTCCCTCAGCCGTCAACTTGACCTACACCCAATTCAAGGCGATGACAGCTCAGTGTGCGCTAATGCTGACCTTGATGAGGCAGAAGACGGTCTGAGTACTAATCCACCAACCTGTTCAGACCAGACTTCAGCACAAACGGTGCATTCCAATTTTTTGGGAAATACAACCATTACAATACCAATCAAAGATGGCCCTATAAATACCTGTGCCAACCAAATTTTCATAACACTGGTCGATCACCCAAGCCCGACACCTGTAGTAATCGAGCGCTCATTCAATTCAAAAACCAAAATGTTAGTGACTTTATGCGAAAACACTCTAGAACGAGATGTTGTTAACTTTATAAAAGAATACGTCAAACCAAAAACTGTAAAATTGAATTCCATTATTTCTGTATCAAGCCTTGGCTCATCTTCCAAATTTTGTGTTTGTGTTTTTGCACTATTGTAAAACTATTGTAAAAACTATTGTAAAAACTGTAAAATTGAATTCCATCATTTCTGTATCAAGCCTTGGCTCATCTTCCAAATTTTGTGTTTTTGCACCCCCAAAATTTGTCTTGGGGGGGAGGAGTTACGTATACCTAACATTCCCGCCAAGACACCCTGCTCCACCCCTCACCCACATAATGCTGACAAAGCTAAATTGAATTGTATAAAAGCGATCCGCCTTCAGCGGTGAGCAGTCAGTCTTACACCAGCAGCTTTGTACGTCGTGTTCAACCCGTTCTATTTGTCAGTGGAAAGTTTAATAAACGGTTTTTAAAAAGTGATCTGTTCAGACTAAAAACCTAACTTGTATCCTAAGGACAATTAATTTAAATCTAGATCTACCCAAGGGTGCTTCGCTAAATTTCATCCAGGACACTTGGATCCAGAGACCTTACTTGAGAATAAAAGCGCACCAACCCTTCGAAAAATAAATAAGTGAATAAATCTTTACAAAATGAATAAATTTTGATTTTATTCAGATGAAAATAGAAGATTATCACATTTTTATTGGTCAAAAGACGTACCTATATATTTTAACTGTGAAGACGTACTTATATATTTAAAGTGTGAAGTCACTCTCGCTTGTACAGTCAAATAATCTTTGTCACGTGGCAGTTGAACGGATTTTAAGGCTCAGTGGGAGTATTCCCTCTTACTCACGTCCTATTCCTACTCTCCCATTCAGAGGATTAGGGAAAAATCTGGCAAGACTGTTGGATGAAAATATCCTCCGATGACGACAGTAATTATCGGAGCTAAAATAAGTTTTGGATCACTTTAATTTGAATATTAACAATTGTGATGCAATACGGAATTCAGGCTTTTCCTCTTCAGAATTGAATTTAGACATAATATTATTAGGACCCCGGTTCTATACATCATCCAGCCGTAGCCTAAATGGCCGAAATGGCTATTATAGTTTTTTGGGATTTCTCATGGCCTGTGGGGGAAAGGCCTCAAACCAGATAGGTGAGGTAAGTGAAGCGAGTGATGCTAGACGAGACACACTCGCGGACCCGTTCCACTCTGAGACTTGACTGATTTCGACCCTCTCCTTGGCAGCGGCAGGGCACGCCCGGGGCGACTTCGGTTATCGGGCGAAGCCTATAAAGATGGTGAATTCCCTTCGCAGCAGGGGGAAAATTAACAATCCTGTTTTGTTTTATTCCCACAAATAATCCTGTGGATTCGGTTGGGAATTTTTCTTTCAACGCCACGACAAAACTTGACGGCAATTTATTACCGAACGTCCGCTATTCTCTAGAACGTTCTGTGGAATGAATGTTTTCCTTCGCGATCGTCAGAATATTTTCTACAACAAAAAGTTTATTCCCAACTATATTTCGTTCATCATCATCTTTTCTTCAGTTCCATGGCCGAAGAAACGCTCTCGAGCAATCAACTCAGAAGCAAAAATATGCAGGCCAGCTCCAAACGCGAAAGCGTCGCGTTTTGTTTGGAAAGTTTTCCGCAACTTCGCGATAAAGTATTTTTATAGCCCCGTCGAATTTTTCCCCTCCTACGCTCATCAGATTCAATAAGTTTATCTACATTTGGACGCACCAGGGTGTTCCTCCCTTTTCCGTTTCCCTACAGTAAAATAGAGAAAATATGATTTCCAAAGGAATACCCCGTCCCTGAATGAGACAGAGGAAACGAGCCAGGGAAACCTTTTCTACTGGTTCAGGGCGGACGGAGGTGTCGAAAAGGAGAGGAAGTAGGACAAAATGAGCGAAGTAGATGGTGTGATGTTGATCTTGTGCAAGGGGAGAAATGTATCCTATCGCTCGCCAAATGGTGCGTGCATTTGATCGAGTAGAAAAAAATGAACAGGAGAAACAGGGGATCTTTAGGTTTTCAAAAACTGAAGGAAAACGAGTTTTCTTTTCAGAAATTGGATTGAAAATGACTCATCTGTTTCCTATTGAGTATGAAGGTGAAAAATTGGATTCAACTCGGTTTCCCGGCAGTTTGAAGCCGATGTTATTCACAAAAAAGTTAGCTGCGAATATGCAACTATCTCAAATGAAATGGCCTTTTTATCAGCTTCATATCAGTTTCGGGACTAATATAATTCAAGTCTGCATCATATTTTCGCCAGTATTAATTGCACATTAAAACGATTCAACGGCTCTAGCCCAGGATTGAACGAGAGAGACGTAATTTCCCGGCGAATTTTACCGGTCTTCCGAGAAAATAAATACAGCCCTCTCCAGTGAGTATTTTTGTTTTCTAGACGAGGTTAACCATAGAGAAAATACACATGACCTGCCCCCTGTGAAAAAGAAGTCGGAGGCAGAAGAGCGAAGAAAAACGTACGAGCAGCCGAGGAGTTGGAAAGGAAAACTTTGACAAAAGACTTTTTATAGACTTGGTACGCCAATGTGTTGACGCATTGTATAGGAGACGGCATGTTATCCAACAAAACATGACGTGCCCCACCACCTCAGGAACGGAAGAAAAACAACCATCAGTGCCGATACGGTTAGCAGCCTTTGGCAAGAACATTGTAGCAAAGCAATGACGTATGGGAAAGTCGAACATATTTCTTGGGGAGAGACATGATATTATAGTTATTCCAGTTTCTCGAAATTTAAAACATAGTTCCCTCCTGGTGTTATTAGAAAAATTTTGCTAATTTTGCATTGACCTAAACTGGTACAAAAACGAAAACCGAAATGAAAAACTGTATCTTTTGTGGTAAAAAATTGCATCAATCTGATTGGCCTATGGGTGGCATCTGCAAAAATTCAATGAAAATCGGGTGTTCAAGAGGGAAAACCTGGATTCGCCTCGCACTACCTGCCGGCAGCCGTGATCCCTGCAAGCGCCAACGTTCTGTCCTCGGAGCCCCTCTCCCCCTTATCATAGACAATCTACGCAGTCTTCAGTAATCAGCTGTGTCTCGTCTCGCATTTGTTTTCACAATTGTATCGTGACGTGTATTCGAAATTTGACGTCTGTTGTTAGCAATTAAATCACGCATTGTCAATTCTCACGCATTTTTCATAACAGCTTCCGGTCAAAAGCATTTACTCAAATATCGGGCTCTTGCGGGAATTTTTCGAATTTAGGCTCACATTCTGTTTTGAGTTGAATGAAACGTTCAATTTTACGACTAGGTATCAGATCGTTCAATCCTCAAAACACTTCAGTTTCCTATCGTTGTAACATACGATCGCAAGGATCAGTTGAATCGGTTTACGCTATTAACGGCCTAGTATCTGCTTCCATCAACTCCAGCCTCATTTGCTATCAGTGATTCGTCCTGGGATGCCGCCCTTGTTGGCCATTAGTGCTGCATTCGGATGCAGCTACGGTTTCCCCTTTGCCGAAATTGCAGTGATTGCCGAAGAGACAATCCCGGCCGCTATGATTGATTGATCGGGCTGTGCCTGCGATCCAATTGCCAGTCCATGACCACCATTCTGATGCGAAGTGGTATCAGTATTACACAGTGGGCTTATCGATGGGGATGTACAAATTTTCGCCCCGATTTCGTCACATTAATTGAGAGAGCATCTTTATGAAATAAACGGAACTTGAATAACTCGAAGTATCTCCAATATATTAAAACGATTACCGTTTTTAGTTGATTTTTTCCTGGCGATAAAACCAGGAATGCCAAAAAACTGATTATGTGATTAGTGCACCAGATATTTTATTTCTTCATTTTGACTCAGTTTCATCAAACAGGCTCAGTGCACCAGGTAGGTACCAGGATAGTTTCTCCGTAAATATTACGGTGAAAAATGGATGCGCTTATTAGATAGTCGACAATGACGTTCCAATAAAAAAACTTAAGTTTTCCCGTCGAAGCGACAACGATAACGCGTTTGAGTAACGACGAGGATTTTCGCAGTCGAGTTTTAAAACGGCCGAGGCAAGCGAAAAGGATGCGAATTCAGTTATAACCCGAGCACCTTATCGTGCCGGAATTACGCAAAAGGGAGAAATGCACACGGGAGGTTTACAGGGGAGGCTTCCAAAGAGGAAGCGATATTTTATTAAGTGAGATAAGGTTTGTCAAAATGGAGCCGAGGGATGGAAAATAATCTGGCCCGTAAAGGGTTGAACGCGTGTCGACAAGGCGCGAAAAACGGTTCCATGTTCGGATTTATCGCCGCTCGAGTGATTAAAACAGGTTTTCCGGATGCTGTTTGAAGAACAATTTTTTTAGGGGAGGGGGATGATTTTCCATTGAGCGAGTTACCAACCTAATAGGTAAGCAAGTACAAAAATAAATTTGCAATAATAACTTAATTTTTATTTCTTCATTGTGCCATCTTATGTCAAGAAGTTACCTATAAAATAATATTTGACTAGTCTTCAACATAGGTAGGTGATAAGCAAAAATTGAAGGACGGATAGTGGTATGCAGCGAAGCATGCCACGCGAATAATAAACCCCTGTATCAGAATTTGCAGCGTTTTTTAAATTCTTTTTACCAATTTTTTCATTCCAGTAAAAAAAAAATATTTCTTTAGCCGGATTTGTAGGAGTGGTTTTGAGAGGCGAATTCGTACCTACGTATATTACTATAATGTCTAATGTATTTGTGTATTTGGGAGTGTTGCATGTTTGGAAGTTAAATTTTCTTTTCAATCACTACCTAATTGAGTTTTTTTCAAATTAATTTAGAATCGGTGTTTCTTATTGCAGCGAGTAAATTAAAGTGGTAAAAAGAATGTTTTCTCTATAGCTTCGTCCAATCAACGAGGTGCATTCTCCGCTGAAAACCCCTCTAGTTCTGCATTGGATTGCTATTTTTTCTTCTGTTAATCTTGCCGGTTCAAAGGATGTAATGAGTTCCTTTTTACAGATTTGACCACTGTTGGTTTTTGTTCGAGTGAAAATTGAAAGCCTGAATGAGTTACGCGAATCTCCGCCGCTTTTGAAAGCTCATTTTCGCTCCAATACCAAATGAATCTTTCGTTAGAATGTGCTTAATGCAAAAATTCGTTTCGCAAAAATAGGTTGGTACGACTGGATGAAATTAATTTGGCTGCAGGTTGATCTTAATAAAATAAAATTTCAGTTCGAGTGAGGAAGAATGATTCGGTACATACCTTAATAAGGTATATTGTATAAGGTATATTGAGACCCAGGGGTTTTCCTCTAAAAAATAGTACCTACTTACATTTTACAAATTTAAATGCAGCGAATAAATTTAAAACCTCACCATTGTAATACAGGGAACACTCGGCTCATTTCTATTTTAATGATATATTTTCATTAAAAATAATGCGTGGTACATCCAAGGCAGACATAGGAGCTCGTACAGGGGTACTTGTGATTTTGCCCTCCAGCTCATAATTTCTAAACCATTCGGAACCCTAATCTTGGAAAGAGTTGAAATTACGAAAAAAACCTTCGGCCCATTGGAATTGCAAATGGCCTATGGACTTTAGGATTTCTGTGTTGAGCTGTTACGCTTCCTGTCGAGGGTTTAACATTCGGAGGAAAAACATTAGGTAGGTACGTAGGCTGTAGTTTTCTTGATAAAAGTAGCCTTACCAATGCATCAGGTAGGGATGAAGCAGTAAGTGAAACGGGGATCCTATTAACCTCGAAACAGCTTCAGTGAGGGACGAAGAAGGTAAAGAGAGAGAAAGAGCCCCTAATGTGAGCTGTAGCTCGATTTAATGAGCAGAATCGCAGCAAAGGCAGCAACAGATGGCGTATTCCAGTTTTTTACAGCTACCAAGAAATAAAATTTATTTTTCAGGGCGGACGTAATAACGAACCTTTTGCCTTGAGCCATTAGAGAGGTAGTTGAATTTGTAACTAGGCTACCGTCAAAGCGAATGCGCTGATCCGTTAAATCCGAACCTCTTAGGGACAAATCTACTTCGGTCAGAATCGTTAAAAGTTTCTGAAATTGTATATAATTTCCTCTCTCAGGCTTTCGGACGTTTAACGATGGGGAATCCAGGCAATTACGAGGCTAGTATTTGAATAGGGTAGTTCATCGACGGGATGATTGCATTTTAATCGGATACGATACCGCCGATTTATAGAAAGCGGAAATTAATATTGGAGGCAGTTGAAAACAAGCAAGACTTGGTGGTCCATTTACCGGCTACTTTTGGTTCTAAGGTCAGCAAAGTTGATTTCCGCTTGCCTCGAACTTTACTGACTAATTGGCGATTGGACGAGGTATATCACCACTAGAACCAAAAAATCGTCTCGAAGAGTGACTCTGATGTATGATCTGGATGATATATGAGCTGGAGCAACAAACCTGTTCTGTGCAAATTGATGTAACCGGCCAAACTCAAGTTTTGTGTGTAACAAAAGCGAGAAAGTGTCCGATCCACATCAAGATGGAACAACACTTTCGATGAGTTCCCTTCGACGCCGATTGTTTGATGGAAACGGACGCAGTTTTCATCAAAAGAAACATTCAACTTCGGCAAACATGGAGAGTTGTTCTTTTTTTCCAAACATCTTTTTCAATTAAGCCATTCTCTGTTCGCCAGGCTCGTTTCAATTTTATACTCGGCCCTGTTGTTCTTTCTTCTATACAGCCTTGCTCGAAAAAGTTTTTCAATTATTTAACTTTTTGTGTCAACATTATTACGGTTTATAACGCGGAGCGGCTCCATAGAGAGAGAGAGTCAACAAAAGAGAAGGTAGAAGGTTCCCCCGCAGGGGAGGAAGGAAGAGGGGTGTCTCGCACTTCTGTCTCCTGGACAAAGTTTTTCAATTAATCACCTGAGCTTATGCGACGAGGCGACTGGTGCTTTTTATGATAAGGAGAAAATAATATTTACCGGCGTTCTCTCATGAAAGTGAGCAAGTGCTGGCAAGCGAAGGTGAGATGAAATGTGCAGAGAACAGGATAAGATATGGGGTAGATACTATGCAACGTTGATGAGTAGTTATAGGCATGAGAGTTGTAGGGTGTTAAAAAGGGGTGACTTGGAGACTTGGGGTGGTATTTGACCCCGGCTAACTAGTATGAATTAAATCGTTTGGGAAGAAGTTGTGGAACCCCCATAATTCGAATTGAAACTCAAATTGAGGGAATGGAAGTAGTCTTTTCCACGAAAGTTTACGAGTTTGCAAACCGGTTTTGGTGGTCAAGCCATCGTCGGTACAAAACCAAGACTGAGCACCACAACCACGACAACCACCTTATACTCTTCTGAATGTCGAGCAGTTGATGGGAAACTAGTTAGTTTCAATTTATCCTTTCTCATTTGACCTTTCACTTGCTGCATAAGGTTGTTGTTGCGGTTGTGATGCTCAGTGTTGGTTTTGCACTGACGATGGCTTGACCGCCGAAAATGGCTTACGAACTCGTAAACTTTCGTGGAACAGACTACATCCATTCCCTCAATTTTAGCTTCCATCCGGCTAACTAGATCCATGGTTCCTTCCACGGTACTCCCACTTAGCCCAAATGGTAACGCGCAAGTCAACACCCTAATTTAAAAATACAACTATTGACAAAAGTTATCGACAATTGGGTAACGTGGGCGACGATGGTATGAACCGTGGATATAGGGATTCGGTGGCGATGTTGTAAATTTATAATCTCAGGAATAGAAAACCTAATTGCATTAGCCAGAAATCGGGCCAGATACGCGGTACCTACCTACATTGTGTAGTTGGTGAAGCACTTAGCATGAGTTAGCAGGAGATGTCGCCAGGTGGTTGAGGTTTAACTCGATAAAATATTCTGCCCCAATCGGAAGTTAATGGTGCCTTGAAACCACGGCCTTCAATCGCTAGGCTGCACGTCACGAGTAATTTATGCGCTGACAAGATGTCCCTCTTGTCTAAATGGGAACCCGGGTGGCAAAACTGGGGTGGCAGTGTCTCCCTTATATATGCAGATGGCTGAACTTTCTCGATTGACTGGCATCCTGTGATTAACGTAAGGTCTGAGGATGGGCAAACATTCTGTGTTACTCAGAATATGGAGCTACCTCCAATGTTTGATTTAGGGAAACTTTCACCAAAAAATGTTTCACTGTTGTTGGTGAAAGTGGCCTTTGGACGATTGCTGGGTACAAAAAAAATTTGTATCACCATCGTCACGTCCACAACCATACACAATAGTAGCAGCTGTGCATTCCACAAACTGGCTCCTCAAACTCATTTAGGGCTGGTTTTTCAATTCATTTAAAGCTAGATTTATCCAAGGACGCTTGCATTACATTTCACCTAGGACATACTTTCATTGACCGTCATACTAAAAATTTCTAGGAAATTAGTTAATGCAAGCGTCAATGGATAAATCTAGCTTGAAAAAATTGAAAACCTGGCCCTCAGCGAGCTGATCAAATGCTTACTTTTGGGGTCGTATCTTGATTATAGCCAAACCTATAAAACGTAAGGTAGTTAGTGCAACGTATTTCAGCTCAAAATTACCTTTTTTAAGATTACTCAAATTGACTGAATCACGTAGAATAAATTAATAGGGAAATTAGAGAGCAAAACGCGTCTTTTTGCATCGGTATGGATTCCTATCCTAGGCTAACTCATTCTACGCTACCGATACTGAATTCTATCCTTGGATTCGTTGGCCTAGGGCTCGAGAACCGATATAGGCCATCTCAAGAGATAAACATCGCGAGCCTGAAGCGACTAACAAAGCGAATCGACACTGATCTACAGTCGATGTTACCGCCTGTGCATAAATGAAACTACGGTACATGGGATGATTTTGTTGAACGGGATACAGAAGTATTTAAATTCTATTCCTACAGGATGCTATTCCTACATTTAGTTTCAGATTAGAAAATAAGCCTTGAACACTTTGCCAAGAAGGTCGTAATTGGAGCAGACGACTCTGGTAATACGCCTGCAGGCCAGTCCGAATTCATGTATTTGAATTTTAAAGTGAAAACATCAGTCGATTTATTCGAACGTACCCAATTCAAATTTGGAAAGGCTTACTATTTCTTTGGATATGCTAGGTAGGTATAAGGTTTATGACACATGGTCTTTTGGTACTTGATATTTTTTGTATATTGGTAGCAGGAAACACGAAAAAATAAGAAATTAATACAGAAATGAAATCAATCGAAAAATGATTTTTCTCGTCTTTTTCAGATGATCAAGAACACCAATTGAACGTAGGGCGAGGTAGTCAATCGTGTTGACGCCAATATCCCCGTTTTAGGGCCAATTTGATTTTGGATAGCAAAACCGTTCTAAACGACTGTTGGCGACATTTTTTCTCAAGCACCGTCATACTAAGTATTTATTTCAGATTTTTGCAGCATTTCCGATACTTTCTTATAATGCTCGCATTGTGTGTTGAGCAACAAGACGACGAATTTTGAGAAATGTTAACGCCGGTTGACATTCCGGATATAAATTATTTCGAAGAGTTGCTCAATTCAGCGTTTCCATCCATACTTGGAATTTAGAGTTCGTAGCGATTCTATCCTCTACAATCTCGAGGATGAGGAACACCTTTATTAAATGTTAGCATTCCGATGTCGCTGAATTAAGATGTTTGCTGTCTCTTTAATAGTGTTAATTCCTTACAGTTCCACGAGCCCTTAGGCAAGGGAGCCTTCTTAAGACTGATGACGAAGACGAGTGGCCCATCGGGTATTCCAGGGATGATAAATTCAAATTTCCGTTTTTCCAAGGCATCCAATTTATCATGAGCAGGCACGTATTTCATCAGCAGTTAGAAATGATTTCAACAGTTGATTCGTGAACACACCGCCTTAGAGTAAAACTAAAACGCCATACTCAATTACAAAATAAATAAAAAACCTTTACGAGTTTGAGCTTTTCTTTGCGATTAGGTCTAAACCAAATTTCCCCTTCAGAATCGAGAATGACAATGTAGGTCATCAGCGATACATGGCTTAATCATGTATCTGAGTCTGTTCACTCCCCAAAGTACATAATACGATTAAGGATCTGCCTTGTATGTGAGAGGAAAAAGCATTGTTGCAGGGTAAACAACCCATTTTCGATGAATTTTTTTGGACCCTTCAGAACACACAAGGCGTGATGCATACCATCATTAAATGATAACAAATTTTGTTTCAGCGCTTGAGGTCATTAGCAGTTTGTAATAGCTACGTCAAGTCATTATGCTGGTGAAAAAATGTATCTAAATTCCCCCTATAGACCGCTCAAGGTCGAGAGTTGTGATTTTATATTTTGGCACAGTTTGAACTGGGAACATTTAATTAACGGCGTCCAAAGGCGTTTGTGCCGTTGTTAAATCGAATTCGACAGCGATTGGCATATCGACAGGAAACGGGGGCTCGCGTCGATTATTTTTATAATATTATAATGACAAATGGGTTCAGTTGGCAACGCAATCAAAAGATTGTCTCATAAGCGGGGACTGCTATTCGTTGAGGAATTGGCAGGAGGCGACATAAAATTGGCGAAAATTTCGACAAGAGTTTCAAAAGCGTGACGTTACTGAAATTGATTTCGTTCTGTCTTACCAGACGTTTTATTGTGTCGCGTTAGACGTTTTTCCGAAGACGATTCGGCATCAATTCACTCGCATTTTCTTCAACAGTTACGAAATAACGCGGAGGATTTTGAACTTGGTTTAAATGTACGAACTGGCGGAGAGTTGGTTGGCTCGTGATCTGCACTCTGGGCAACTGCCTTCTCTTTCTCACTGATACAATTATAGAACACGTTGGCTCCAAAGCAGGGAAGATAGAGAAAAATATCCCCTCCTCTCAAGTTCCAATATCCCGTCTCCAATGCTGTCAGATCGACTCGGAAATGAGTTTCACGAAACGGGAAACTGACGGAAATACGCCGTAAGTGGGGAGATGTCCTAATGTTACATTCTCAACACAAAGCTACTTCTGGTTGTGGCAGTAACCTTCGCCTATCTGCGTCTTGAAGGGCAGGTCGTGGTCTGACTCAAGGACGATTTTGTTTGGACTTCCTTTGTGCTTTTATGTCTCCAAAAATGTCGAATACAATTTTCGAATGACTGGTAATTTGTCGTGGGGGAATAAGGAATGAGTTTTAATATAGAATCAAATTTGGAATCAAACTCACGATTCAAGCTAATTTTTAAAAAATAGTTTTATTGAAAGAATGTAATGGTGCTGTATTTATACAGGTCTAACAAGACGTTTATCACCTACCATCGTTATTTATACACTTTTTTACAAATTCGCCCATCGCTGAGCCTTCTTAGGTATACATGGAAATTGTTTTAAAAGTAGAATAGAAGACTAATGCGTTGAAGTAGATATGAATACAGGAAAATTTTCCTGTAATCCCCCCAGGACCTGCTCCGAGCGTGAGAGACATTCAGTGGAAAGAGATCTTCATTATTTATCAAAAAGAACCGTAAGCTGCCACATCTATAAGTATAAAAACAGGAGAGAAAGAAATGAAAAATGAATTCGGGCCAGACACTCTTTCGGAGTGTTCGAGATAATTGGGCCACTTTGTTATAAAACGTCGATATACACGGCTGGAGTTATTATAAAGGGCTGTGGAGGATATGGGCCTTCCATTGGATATTCTTGAATTACAGTCGCCGGCTAAGCCAAAAAAGCGGAGGGTCCTCTTTTGTTTTTCTTTGCACCTCTTTCAGAACCATCCTTTCAATTCCAAGGGCGCAATTCGCGATGGCGATAAATATAAATACGTCCTCATCCCTTTTCTGCCGTAACTTTACTGTATCCTCGAACAAAAAAACCACTTGCGTCAAAAGAAACGAGGTAAATATCGATAAGAACGGCGACCGGGCTTTGGCATTCGGGGAAAGGCGAATGCTCCTTAGTCGTCCACTTTTCCGACCTGAAAAACCCTGAAGCTTTGTTTTCTTTTCATTATAAAGATTTCAAACCCTCGGAAATTCGTGGAAAAATGAGGCAAAGCGAAAAGGGGTTTCCGAGTCCTTGATTAGCCTGGAGGACTGTCGCATAATGACAGATATTTTCGAAGATCGTTATCATGATAATGAGAAGAGCCGGAAGCGCTCATGTTGTTTTTCTCGATACCAGTGCTGACAAAGACTTGGTATTAATCTCGAAAGCCGTTAGTAGTTCAGTTGTGATTGCAGTGTTTCTTGGTAGACACTGAATTTGAACACAATGCTGAGTGTTCTTGAAAATTGTGAATTGTTATGTTCATTACAATAGAGATTGAAGTTCAAGGATCAAACGCAAACCAAACTTCTGTTAGAATGACACAGTCCATTTTGAAGAGTTGTCATATTCCTTCTTGTCCTTAAGAAACAATCCAAAACTGCTGTTAGAGAGATACAACCTTTATTTTTTAAACAAAAAAAATGGCGAGCTGCCCGAAAATACTATGTATTTGCCAAGTTTATGTATGGAACGGTTATCTTGGCATTTGTCAAGGGATGTCTGGGTTGTTACATAGATCCATCAACCCCAAACACACAAGTGTCTGCCTTGTCGTGGACACATCAATACGAAAAAGTTTTGTATTCTCGATTTTTCTAGATTGGTGTACTGATCTCTATGGAAAGAGTATCGCCGTTGTTCAGGCACTTTTGGATCCGGGATGGAGGTAAATATCAAACCGAATAAATGGATCAGGAATGCTACTCTTTCCATAGAGATCAGCATACCACTTTAGAAAATTCGAGGATATTGAACTATTTTTGCAACCATGTGCCTATGAGAAGGCATATGATTTTGTGTTTGGTGGAGATGGTTGCTGATATTCGATCGTAATCATGATAAAAATGGTGTTCAAATGCTGTCTTCCGGACCTTTCCGTGCCTCACGAAGACGCGTACTTGTGAATCTGCCTTAAGGCTGAAACATTCTGGGACTAGATGGCGCGCCATGTGCAAGCCCAGGCGGATACAATTAACTCCCATCCGCTCAGACGAGGAGCAGAACAAAATAATATCTACACACCTTCGTCCACATTGGAGTTTCAACGAGAAAAACGACTTACATTGGAAGATCGGTTCGAAACGCAAGACGTGAGCTGGATCTGTTCGTTAATTGCTTTTCACCCCCTTTCACCACCTTAACACTTTCCCTTCGCCAACTCTACCTTTCACTTCCAACCTTTCACACGCTTTTCGCTCCAGTTCACAATTCGCCGTCGCTCCTTTCAGCCACGTCTTCCATTCCCGCCTCCGATATCTGCAACAATATTCTCTTCACTCATCTGACAAAGAACTTGTTGCTTCCCATTCTGCCTGTCCGTTTCGTTCGACATGAAAAGCTGCTTGAATCATTAATTTCCCAATTGGGACTTGAATGTTTGCTGTCGTGTTACACCGGGACGAATAACTCGTCAGAACTGTACTCGAATCAAATTTGAAACTGTACCCATCTTCGAACTAATCTAGTATACCGGCCTAATAATCCAGGAAGCAGAACTCTAAAAATGGGAAAAATAGGGTACCCACCTACCTCAAGAGTGACTCCTGACCCAGTGCAAGACGCAATACGTCCATATATTCCAATTTCGCTCGGTGTCTGGTGAAAAATTTCCCATTCATGGGCTGTATCAACTAGTAAAGATGGAAAGTCTGTAGACGGTGCACGGATACTGATGAATAAACCCCTGCTGGTTATCTGCTGAATAGCTTGGCTGATAAAAGCAGCTCAATTAGCTCATCCTCCTGGCTTCATCCTATCGGTCCTGCAAAAAATTCTCGTGGTTGATTATCGAGAGTTTGCTGAAGACACACTCGTGTTTCAATTCCTTTGGAGGCATAAAGTTAACTGGAATGGGGCAAGAGGCTTCACGTTTCGATTGCAGCTTGATGGATCGATTGCGGGGGATGAGGGTGTTTGTGAGTGCACAATCTCTGAAGAAGACTCGTCAAATGGAGAGCAGCAGTCAATAGAGAAAGCTCGGTTTGCTATTCATGTACATATACGTGTTTACGAGAGCCACGATTCGAACGACGATCCGCATTATCAGATTGTAGATAGTAAGAACGGGGTCACCAACGCATCATAAATTATTATGTAGTTGATTACAAGTTCTTGATGGTTTAAAAGTAAAAAGCTTCTGTATCTAGGCAAAGCTCTGGAAAAATGCATTCGTCAATTTCACCTTTTGTAACCGTTCAACGGATTTTTTACTTCCATATTTACGAATTATATGGAAGTACCTATTGGAATCGTTCTAAAATCGACATTCGGAAAAAAGGAGCTTCAGAAAAAACTGCTAAAAATTGGCGTCTCAATCATCCATAGTACACCTTTAGGAGTTTGCCTGACCAATGAGACTCATCTCCAGTCATAGTTTACCTATTCAATCAAGATTACCTTGAGGAACTCCTCGTCATCACCGAAGCCCATTCATCCAGTTCAGGTGTCACAACTGGGTGGATATTGACCGACAGATGGTGCCCTTGTCACCATGTTTGTTCAAGGCGTGCTCATATCAAAGGCCGCAACTGAATAGCGGCCGCCTCAACGTGATGACAAGTTACAAGATATCGTCGCGTTAATTGACATGTAATTACATCGTCCCATCTCTGACTTGTCAGGGTTCAACATCGTCCACCCGCTTTCTGTGGCGTACTCGAATGTAATCACAGTTTACGTGAATACAGTTAAACGGTTCGCTGGCCGCTATATTGTTTTCATATAGAGCGGCGAATTTAATTAACATTATTATCAGGCTTTGGCACTGTTGTTGTTCAATAATCCTTTATTGGATGAGCGTTAGGGCAGACGTGTTGTAAAGTTCAATCAAGCTAGTTCCTAATATACGATCATGGAATTGATAAAAATCGGATTGGTACGGCAAAAACACGTTGGTAATGAAACTTGTGGCTCATTGGTCACACCAGGAAATGAAACCGGTGATTCAGCTTGTTGACAAATGACAAAGCCGCGGATTTTATTCGAATATGCACGCATCGCGTCTTTTCATGCCTCAGGTTTTTGGTAGTTTTCCCACTGAGATAAATCAGGGAACGGTGCAAGCTTTTTAACCAAAACTATGCTAAAGAACTATACTAAACGAACATGACGAGCATGACTGCCTTACACACATCTCAACGCAATTCTTGATATCTTCTGTATGGGATTTATCCTCGTCGAATTGAAAATTTTCTTAATCAAATGAACAACACTCTTTTTATTTCAAAACACAAAATATTTCCAGGATGATGAAAAGGTTCAATTTGAAGTTCCTATCAAACAAACAAAAACACAACTTCAAAATACAATCATTCTCCAGCACTTTATGCTGTACTCACCAAATCGCTTCGAAGGATTGTTGAAAAAGGGACGCCCTACCCCCCTCTTGGTAGAGGGGGGCTAGACGTCCTAAGGTGGCGAATCTTCCCTTATCCTGCAATGGAAAACATTCATGTAAACAAACATAGCTCCACCAATCGTTGAACTTGCTAATGTAAATCAATTTTCCACGAGAAAAAGGATTATACTGAGTTAAGCGTGGAGAACATCCCAGGTGCATACGATTTTCGATAAAAACTCAGTTCTCGACAAAAAGGTTCAACCTTCGCTTGAGAGAGGTCAGCCTCATGCTTTTAATGACAATTAGATCCCTCGACTGAACGAAGGGACGGCAGCGGCTTTCAAGAAGTTGCTAACTAGATTGCCGTTAAACGATGTTTTGGCATATTTGGACTTTTAGCCTACAGCTGAACTCCGGAATGGCGTTCCTGCTCACAAAGTTAGCGTAGGTATTAACATATGATCGCCTTCAATTTAGAAAGGGGAACGGAGGATGATAAAAATTTGCCGGTATGCACTTGGGAAACATTTGAGGAAATTTCTGTCAGCCAGATATCAACTGACTGTGGACATTTAGGCTAATGTATATCATTAAATGATATACATATGTCTAAATTTTAGACATTTAGGCTAATGTATATCATGTAGGCATGTATGCTAATGTATATTATGTATATTATGTAGATGTGTAGGCTGATGTATATCATGCAGACATGTAGGCTAATGTATATTGAGTAGACATGTAGGCTAATTTACTTTATGTAGACATGTAGGCTAAGGTACCTATATCAGTGGCAAAGTTAGAAACAAGGCAAGCAGTACCATGGAAATTCGTACTCAACTTAGGAACCATAGACATGCGTTATGGTATGCTAGTTCTTGAATAACGAATGTCAAGGTACTGCTTGCCCTGGTTGCCTTATGGGACCTCGCCACTGGTAAACATGTATTCTAATGTACGTGAGACTGCTGACTAATTCTCAGAAGACTCGATTTAATTTCGATGCCAAAGGCAAATAACTTTAAAAAAAATTTGTACTAAAAAATTGGGGTTTTTATAATATTAAAAACGCATTAAGCTATGCCTACTTAAGTATTAGAATTTAAATGCCGTATGAACTACTTTCTACCCTCAACTTCATTTCCTAGACACAGTTCCAGCTTCAATCCAATTCGCCCGACAATAGACCATAGAAATTTACGTCGGATTGCAGCTCCTGCGGCCATTTTGATGAGAACGAGATATTGGCAAACCACCATACATTTTCCAAACTGGAAATCGGTCAGATCGTTAAGATTGGGGTATAATGGAGGGCCATCAACATGGGGTCGGCATGCCCCACTATCTCCCATAGGATACCTCCAAAATTGCATGTCGGGCGGAAAGGACGACCGCGGCGGCCGGTTACGTTCGGGACTGTGGAGCTTTTAGTTGATTGCCGGTGCTCCAACGTTCTACGGCTCACTGCCCGCACCTTTCGAGGTCATACATAAAATTCAGCCAACTCGGTTGCGTTGGGGATAACCCGACTTGCCATCCCGTTATCTGGAACGGCTTCTCTGAACATTTGGCGCTCCTGAGTGTAGATTGCTGAGGTGTTAAGCATTTCTGTACGAGACCAAGCGTGACCTTCAAGTTCATGCATTTCAAACTTGTCTGTCTTTTTTTTGGCAAACAGCCTCATAAATCTCTCCGGTTCTGCTGTCAAGAAGTAGGTAATAGAATATTATATTACCGGGACAATTCCAAGGGTCTTCCACCCCGGGCAATCTTCCATGCCATGTGCCAACTTTAGAAAATCGCGGAGTTCATGTAGAAATCGGTACTTGCGAATTTCTTAGGCCGGATAATTTCAGGGCCGTTATTCAGAAAAGTTTCTTTGCACAAGGGCCGTTCGATGCGCCAAATAGATTTTGCTCATTTTATCGGTCAATTTGAAAAAAACAAACATGGCGTTCGCATAAACCCTCATGGTATGTAGACGATCATAGCAACCCAGGTACTGTCGACTGCAACCATAATTTCCGACGTCCCAATTTCAAGGTTCTTCGAGGTTGCTGGCGAGGAGCCTTGAAATTGGTTCCCCGGAAACTGTGGTTGCGATTGACAGTACCTAGGTGGCTGTGGTCGTCTCCATACCATGCGGGTTTTATGGGAAACTTTTCTGAGTACGTCCCAATATTGTGAATGAATGCTTCCATAATGCATACAGGGCAAATGGGAAGTGTCGTACTTCAACTAACGTGATCACAGATTTTTTGTGGTAGTCAGGAAAATGGTGACAAATATTTCGCCACACTTGCGAAACAGGAAGACAGTAAATTTCACGTAGGCCAATTTCTACGTCAATTTGATATTCTCGCATTGCAGAAATTATTTATTTTTTCAAAATGTGCAAATGGATCGGCTTCTATTCGGGCGTGGACCGTGGAGGTCTGGCTACGGTATTTTTAGACGGAACATCAAGGTTGGTACGAATCTGGGAAATTTCTCTCAGAATGACCGCGACGCGACCGAACCAAGAAGTTCGAGCGATGCCAAGGCAAACGGCCAAACGGCCTCAATATTTAGCGGCTGTCCACCGCGAGAAGCCCTGGGCGGCCGATAAAATTCAGGGCGGATGTTGAACCCACAAATATTGTTGGTTTTACCGATTTACGAAATTTTTAGATAGTTTGGTACCTTATTATACAAAGTAGATATTGTCCCCATTTCAATTCACCATGCAGTAACAAAAATGTTCAAAAAAATCGACGGTTTTGAATTTACAGGTTTTCCGCCACGTGAAGAGCCTATAAAACCGAGTTTAGACGCATTGTTGAACAAATCCCTGCCACAGATTGATCCTTCAGAAACAAACGAAATCGCAAAAGAACCTAATCTCTCTGTAGCGGCTTGGTTACAGCCGCGAGGGGTTTGATAATAATCGTCGTTACGAGACCTTTGTGCGCAAAACACCGTCTAAATTTTAGGCGCACGTCACACTAGATGTTCGCTCTTTTGTCCAACAGGACAAAATACCCACATTTGAATTCGAGTATGGTGATAGTTCGATCACCCAAAGTTAAAAAAAAAATATTTGGAATTCAGGGATCCGCCCTGGGTAAGATGCCATGGCTCTTTGATTGGTACATAATAAGGACCTAAGGAAAAATTTCATTCTGGCGACTGATTTTGATGAAACTGGATGATTCGTTGGAGGACCTTAAGAGTAAACCGCAATTTGGAGGAATCAGGAGACTTTTTTAGCTCTCATAACGTTTTTTTTTTCAAAGAAAATAGAAACCTGGTTTTGAATGTCAATGAAGTGTAAAAAATAATAAACCATTGCAATCGGTCAAGAAAAAAAAAAAAATTTCATGGTTTAAGCTTCTAAGGGTGTAGAATCCGAATAATTCCAAAAATTTCCGTCCGTCAGTCGTTAGCCGTCAAAACTTTTTCCCCCAAACGGCTGGAGTTTTTTCCAGGGAAAAAATCAATTTTGGTCCGGGACGGCCCCAATTCATTAGCCAAGCTAATAGCTCTCTTTTATGGCTCCTGAAGAAGTTTTTGAAACCTAGAAAAAATTGAAATAAGATTACTTAGTATAACTTGATACATTTTTCTTGCTGACTTGAATGAGAAAAAATGTAAAATGAAACGTTAGTGTGAAGCAGACAAAGCAGAAGGGAAGACGCGATTTGTAACCGACCGTTTGGACCAGATTCAATTTCGCCGTGCAAATTGTATTTTCACAAACCGAGATTTGCGGTCAGCCAAGCTTTTTGTCATGGTGTATCGAATTTGTCACAATTAGTCATTACGATAAACCAACCAGCAGTAAAGATTTTCTAAGTAGATTTTCATAGTTCCAAGCTGATAAGCGTTGGCCGGCAATTTGGCGTAATGAGGTCGTTAACGAGCATAAAATAGTTGGCTTGACTCGCGGAACGCATAGTAAAGTGCAGCTTAATTTGGCGTCGTCAAAAATAAAATGATGATTCAAAATAAGCACGATAATATGAAAGTCGGAATTCGAATTACTTGTAGTTCTTCCGATGTATTAGCATTTTTAGTGTTTCCTTTTTTATTTTTTACTGGCGACAAAAATGAACCGATTTGAGCGTTCTTGATCTTAAAATCTTTGCTTTACCTTGCAAAATATGTGGATATTTCTTATATTACATATTATATTTTTTATACGTATTTTTATTTTGAGCGAATATTAAGAATTTCATAATGAGTTTTTTGATATTTTTGACCTAAACAGCCTCAAAAGTTGTCAAAATATATTCTTATTGTGTCAAACTTTTATGTATCAAAATCTGGAAGTATGTGTGTTATCTACGCGCCACTGGTTCAGATGTAAAATTAAATATCTCCTTGGATTCATTCTGTATGAGTTTCCATAATAGCATGTAATTATGATGTCATTACTGTAATTTACATGTAGTCTATAGAAGCCATCGAAAATGCTGCGTCCCTAAATTTACCGCTTCGAACTCGCGCACGGAGCGAAAACAACGTTTGAATGGAACGGTGAGCTCGATATAGCTGACATCAGCACCTATATATGGCGAGTGGCGATGAAAATTCTAACGGAACGAATGATTCATTTATGAAGCGTGGGTGGAGCGAGGGCCGAAAAATTCTTATCGGACGTTCCAGTTTCCTGAGGACGCCATCGATTCTCCAGACGTGTCCTGTTGCAGTTTTGAGGGTTGGCAGACAGCAACCCTTGGTGGGAGGGGCAATAACGAAGCTGAAAGCGACGTACTTCGATACCGAGTGCAGTCGTTGACACTCGTCGACTTCTCGCCCTCGACAAGCGATGTGTGTAAGCTTTTGTTCATTTCCCCGTGAACACGACAGAAAACAACTTTTAACATCGAAGAAAAATTGCCAAATTCCCACGGCGACATTCGATTTCCTGAGTTGGTTGACTATTTTGCGCTCAGGCGGAAATATTTCAACGAATGGCGGGCAGACGAGAAACGTTCTGAACTGGTAGAAGGCGGACGGAGAAGAAACTGTCAACTGTTCTGCTACCAGAAAATGCTTGAAGAAATACAGGGTTAGTTCCGGGAGCGTGAGTGGGCGTTTATAGGTGCCTTACGCATGCGCTATACGAAGTTTCGTTGGCTAGGCCCTAGCAACAACACTTACAAGCAATACAAAACCTTACACTGCTCATGCATGAGCATGAGTTGTGTGATATCAGTCTTTTTCTCCACCTTAGATATGGACACAAACCCAAACCTAAACCAAAGGTATTCAGTGAGAAACTTGGACTTGAACTGATGATTCTGGACATCACAGGCCCCACCGTTTGATGCGCTTTACAATTTTTTGTGAAGGTTTAATGCGACAATTACAATTTTTACTAATAACTAACTGACACTATTGATTGGTAATTAATATTGTCAGTTAGTTATCAGTAAAGATGAATAAAAATTGTAATTGAACAATTATTGTTCATATTATTATTGATAATAAATTCAGACTTGAATCTTCAAATCGATTGATTTGATTTCGGAACGTGATTTTAGTTTGGCGTTTATAGGGAGGCATGTCTAGCCGAAATGTCGCGGAAGTGGCGACAGCCGGGTTGGCCGAAGATTATATTTAGTAGCGACATCGAATCAGGTTGAACGACCCTGTCCCAATACGGCCGTTCAGCTGATAGTGTTATCACTGGGGTGGGAAAATAAAAAAAAAATTGTACACAACAAAAACCGGTCAAGCCACACGGTCAAGGATGCAGTTGGCATCACGTGCTCGTGATACACAATGTCCGAAAGTCTACGTTAGTGATTAAACATCTTTTCGTGTTAGGCAGGTTTTTTTTTGTTAGAACTTCATTTTTCGAAATTATCCCCTTACTTGGATGATTTTCGACCCGGACACTGAAATGGGGATAAAACGCTTGTCAGAAGGGTTCGCTGGTTGCTGAATCGTGCCGCGTTCCGAACTCAAATGGACGTCTTGGTTTGACAAAGAAGTGGAGGGGGAAGAGGATGAAAAGGAGCGACGTGCTGAAAAGGTTATCTAGGTGAAGTGGGAGAAGACAGAGCTCACCTGGCACGCATATTATGTATATAAATTGACGCACGTTGAAACACCCCGACACTCCGCAACAGGAACGGGTAGAATTCGTAGATTTTTGCAGCCCACGGAGAGAAATTCAAAACTTTGAGAAAACGGGTTGAAAAGAGCAGAATTTTTTGTTATATTTGAGAGCGGGTATATGTGGAAACCGTACTGTCAGGAATTGGATACGATGGTTGGATCTATAATAGATAATTATAATAGATAATACTATAATAGATACTACTATACTAAAATACTATAATAGATAATGGATAATAATAATATAATAATTAGCCTGTCAATGCTGCCTTAAAGGGCAAGAAATGCCATGAACATTTTTGGAATAAAAAAAAAATTCGACACTTTTGATATAAAATAATATTTTTAAACGAGAAAAAAAAGGTGTAAATAAAACGCAGGCGATCAAAAATATCTTTGCGAATTGAAGAATATTTTTCGATTTTGAATGTAGTCGCTATGCAATTGCGCAGAAAAATATTCAAGTAAGAAAAATGAGGAGAAACTAAAAAACGCTACTAAGACGATCAGTGACATTTGTATATTATTGTTCTGGGTATCCGAAGAACTATGCAAATTCTGCTCAAGGGTTCATTTTTCGAATATCAAGACAAATGGGTTAATTATGCTCTTGAAATGCGGAATTTTGTGGAATCCCGGCGGATGGACAAACATTTTTATCGCAGATTCCAATTCTACACCCCTTGAAACGTAAACCAACAATTTTTTAGGGGGTGTTGAATTTTTTTCCTGCCCGATTCATTTTTTAAGAAAGTAGAACCGAAGTAAATGCGATAGTGGAAAGAACCTATTATCTACCTGCAACAAATGAAAATTTTTTTGAAATAAATAACGGAAAACACGCAGCTGAGAAGGCTCCACCCCTAAGAACTGGCACACTCTCTGAACTCGTCACTATTCTAAATAAATTCATCAGGCAGCGAGAACGCCTCGAAAATTTGCGAACGCCAGGAGGCAACTCGATCGTGAATCCGTATCGAAAAATAGCTGCAGTTGGCAGGAGTAATGAAGTTCATATTTTATCTTGTCTGTTTAGAATCCATTGGTATGTGGGCCTCAAAAAATAACTTTAATTGATAATTTAAGATTATTTAATATACAGGTAACATTGGGAGGATTTAATATTGGTATTTCTTAACAATAGGTATAAGAGGCTCGCGGGTTGGTCTAGTGATTAGAACGTCTGCCTGGCTAAAGGCTCTAACAGGAGTTGTCCAGCACATTTTCAGAAATCAGAAGTTATTATATTTTCTTGAAATATTTTATACTTATAAGTACCAAAATAAAATTCGGGAAGACTCCGCATTAAACCAGCTTAAATAATTGACTGCGATTTTCTGTCGATTTCATAGAGAAATTCAAGACTGAATGCGGGAAAACGTCTTTGGAATTGTTCAAATACTTTTTAAGTAAATTAAACAGTAAAAACCATGATAGTTGTTCGTTGAGCATTACAAAACAAATTAGGCGATTAGAATGAGCATACCTAGTTTGCCTATCGTTTCAGGCCTTAGCGACCCGCTCTTTTCCGCGTTACTTCTAAACATACGTAACAACTTAATTGCGTTCTCCGTGAAGCAGGAAGTAGCTGAAAACTTTCGGATAGCAATTAAGCCCTACTCCCACCTGGGACTTGAGCCAGGTCAGTTTATACGGCGAGATATACGCGTCGAGTCAAAATTGGGCTAACAGAGCAACCCCGTCTGGAAGGGAAACTTGCGAAGGGGTGAGGGTGAGGGTTCACGTCCAGGAAGAGAGGCTTTCACCCAGAGCGAGTTCCCAATTACCCAGAAGATCGAGACCACTTTCCGTAGTAACCTACAATGGGCCAACTCGTACGACGTGTACCAGAGTACGTACTACGCCACCTCTCAACCTTTACCATCGTAAAGTTCAAGTAGTTTTAATTTAGCTCTTGGCTTTGAAAAGGGTATACGGATGAGGTGTGCGGGTTTTCTATTTGCTCTACAACCGTACAGTTTGAAACTGTTCCGTTTGTGGTGGCGAGCTAGGAGCTGTCCAGAAGTTTGGCCCTTCTTGTTCCCCAAGGGAGGGCCAAAGGACCCGGGAGAGTTTACTGTTCGAATTGGGAAAACGACTGCGGCGATGATAGCAAAGGTTTGCATTTCAAACCAACCGTCCACCCTGAACATGATATTCCAACCATGAAATGGACGTGTAGCATTTAAAAAATGTCTACAATCGGCTTATTTTGGATTTCAGTTTGTAAATTTACATATTTATACATTTTGCAGGTATCACAGCAATAATAATTATTTGTAAAATATTCATCATCCAACGGTGTCGCTACGGTCATGAACCTACGAAAATACTATACGATAAAACATGGCCTTACGGTAATCACAAAGAAAAAACTGGAGAATCTACCCCCTCGCCACCAAGAATGAGATAAACAACAACAACAACAACAACAAGAATCTACCCCCTGTACGGCGTCGAGAAAAGGCGGGTACAACTGCAGCCCATGTACTTTGGTACTCGTCGTATGGTAAGTACACGCTTATTTCCATTTCGATCATGCGCAAAACCATACACAAAAACATAACATCATATACAGGCCGTCATACACAAAACGATTTCAAGGGAAAGCTAAACTATGGACATGTAAAGCTGAACTATGGGCACTGAAACATGGAAAGCTTAACTATGGACATGGCAGCATGAGATACACCCATGAATCGAATTATTTTTTGTCAGTAAGATTTATTCATTATTATCATTTAATATCAATTCGCACGGCTACAGACGGCCGTGACGACGAACGGTATCAAATTCGCCCAAGCTTCCACTCGTTCGAACCTTCACCGTTCTGGTCTGCCCCAACAATTCACGCCAAGATGGCTAGACTGGCATTGGCTTCAGGCCGATCTAAAAATATTTTTGGAATCTGGTGATCGAGCTAGTTGGCTGGCACGCCGCTAGATCGCATTAGCATTCAATCTTGCAGATCTTGGAGGATCGTAGCGGAGCGTAGAAAAGGATTTATGAATTGAGGCGCATTAGAGAGGTTTATTATTGCTGACAGACAGCCAAAAGTCTAGAATACTTTCCAAAGGGCCATCTACCGAGCGTTGTTCAGGAACGATATGGAACAATCTTGGGCATCGATGAACGTCTTTGGACACTCTTGATTGTTCTTGAGCATTCACGATCAACCCTGATTTATTGTTGTAACAACCCAGACAACATCCCTTTACAAATACCAAGATGACAGCTCCATACAAAAAACAATACTCTTAATAAAAGTTTATTTTGCGTTTGATCCTTGAACTTCAATCTCAATTGTGGTGAACATTCCAATTGTCAGAGTGAATTTCGGCGGTTGAATGAAATTCGAATGTCTTGAAATATTGGAAAAATGAAATGAATTTCAGAGTAAATTAGCAGCGCTGAGGTCCAAATCATGAAATCCAGGCAACCCAACGCCAGTCAATTCTGAACGTGCAACATAATATACCAATTTCCAGAAAAATGACAAAACTTCTCAAATCAGATCAAAATTCAAATTATCAGTTTTGATTGAAGGGAATGGTTTTACTGTTCCTGAATATAAAGTGGGGATTAAAAAAGTTGCCCGTGGGGCAATGAAGGAGAGAATCGGGAGAAGAGATAGCGATTCCACCCGACGCGACTAGTCATTTGAATGCGAGAGCTTTAATTCTTTCCTTTCGAGGATTTTTTCTTTTTGTCGTTTTTCTTCTTTTTTTTAGTCATTATACCGCGAGCTGAATGGAAATTTTTCCGATGATGGGAAGAGGATCGTGGCTAAGATGGGTCTTGTGTTTTCCCCTCTTGGCCTGCCAAGACAGCATCTATGCTGTCTATAGACATTTCGCGGATTTGTGATGGAAATGTACGGAATTGCCAACGGTGAGGGATAATGGTTCGCTGAAATTGAATATTATTATTATCAAATTAATTAATTATTAAATAATAAATATTACCAACCAATTAAATATCGGTCTGCCGTGGTATTTTCTTGCACGTATTGAAATGAATTTTATTTGGGTAATGTATTTTTCATGCTGAATCAGCTAATGCCACTTTCAGAGCGCGTCTTCATGATGAGGTTTTTGGGCATTTTTCAAAGGCAGTTCGAGAATGACCAGATTGATTAGAATACCATGCGAGATGGTTTTTATGCAGTTAAACCTTTCTGCAAATCTCAAAAGAAAATATCGAACCAAATATCAGAACCATGTTAAATAAATGCTGGTTCTTGAACATAATTCACAAATCATATTAATGGAGGCAGATGTACCTACACCGCTTAATGGCATGTTCGATAAGATGAAATTGAAATTATCACCCCAACTGATAATTATTCCGGGACTGACCCTGAATAGATGCAATAGCAATAGATGCATAGCTAATTAATGCACATCAGGCAGTCCCATATTATTAACGATCTACCCTGGCGTAAATCATGATGCACGGGCATGCGAATTGGAAGTGGGTATCAACAATAATACACAATCATGATAACAGCCAAAATTTCGGCAAATATTCTACTCACGTGAAATAGGTACTTATTCGAAACACTACATGTCTGTCATTACAGGATTCCTTCACAATTATTAAGATGGCTGGTTCATACAATGCCTTCAGCTCTACACATAGTTCAACCTATTCAAGTACTTCAGCAAATCGTTTAAAAAACATTACATCAAAAAATGGAAGGGCTCATTCACGTCTTACTCTTGATTACACCCGTAGCCAAAATATTGGCGTTGCTCCTCTGCATAATGCTCTATAATTAATCTTGAATACCCAGATTATACAAAGAAACTGCTTCATCCAACCTTGACTCCATCTTTGAAAAGTCAAGGGGCTTTGCAAGTTGACTGGAGGGGGCAGTATTAGTAGGTACTAAGGAATTCCCTCTAGGCCCCTGACGGAATTTATTACGAACTTGGGATACCGACGGTGATCGTTGCACGGCAAGCAGGTTGGCCCAGGGGCTTTTACGACAATGAAACTGAATCGTTCATCCGTGGATAGCAGTGAATATAGCATCTAGCCTGCTCAACGTAGAAGAAAATGATGCGAAGGAAGTGTGAAAATTATTATGTATCACAATATCAGGCAGAAGTACATAATTTTTTACTTAAATTGAGCTTGGTGTGACTACATGGAAAGTTGAAAGATTTTCGGTACATGGGTATAGATGGAGACGATATCGTAACACTCGCATTTCACTTGCGTATACTTAGGACATCAAATAGGGGAAACGAATTCCGCATCATTTTCTGTCTGGCTCAAGACTTCTGATAAGCCAGAACTGTAGGCCGGTTTTATTTCGGATGAGAATAAAGGACTCGTCTTTGCCGTATCCTCTCTAGCGTATTCGTACAAACAGCACCCTAAAAAACAAATGAGATCCTCGAATTGCAGACCAGCCTCAATGAGAAGGAGTGGAAATTCTGTTTCGGCCACAAAAAAAAGAATACAATAAAGTTCCGAAATAAAAGAGAGAAAAGTAAATTTGGGGCAGAAACACTTTACCGTTGTTTTGAAAGTACCGGCTGCCGTGCCAGCCTGACATTCACGCATCACCTGTGAGGTCATCCCTGCCCACTCCAGCGAGAAGTTCAGCGTAATTTGAAACAGGAATAAACGCAAACCGCTAAACCCGAGGACTTTGGACCCTTTTTGGAGACATGAGAATGTTTCAAAGGATAGAGCATAAAAGAGCCATTAAAATAAATTGGATTTTTGGTATATATTTTTTTTCATTCCATGAGAGCACATGATCTACCGCGATGTTTCACGAATTAAAGCCCTGAATTTTGTACTCGTCGAAAACATTCTACCTCGCGACAATAAGGAAATTAGATCTAGATTATTATAGACGCTTTCTCGTAGAGGAATAAAAGGAATAACACGAGCTACAACAGATGTTCTCCACCCCAAGGTCAGAGATGAACAGGCATGAGAGAATCCTTCATAAGAAAACTTGCCAGATACCGAACAAACTTGACGTCCCCGCAGGCGTTGCCAACGTTTGAAAGAAACCCTGGCACGTAGGGCGTGAAGAAAACCGGCTGCGGACAGCCAACCAAGACAACGCACGTAGGGCATATACAGTCCATGCAGGGCCCATTGTCCTCTGCCCTGGTCTGCGTGAGTGTGTAATTAATCTTACTTGACAACAAGCCACCACTGCCAGCACGAACATCCGAGCCGCACATCTTCCGAGGCCGTATCAACAAATTCTATCCCGAGTCTGTTACACATGTACGATGTGCCGCCGAATCGTCGAAAATGTGTTCGTCGGAATTTCATACATGGCGAAAATCAATCGTGGGGTATAAACACGAATCTAATCCACATGGTGTTCAAACTTGGTCAGGTCTTCCTTGTTGGGGTGGATACGTTAGCTTATAATATAAGACCAAAACCATATTATGATAGGTAAAAGTTTTGGTCCATAAAAGTTTTTCCAAAAAAGAGCCCAGGGTAAAGTAGGTACACTTATTTTGCTATAAGTATTTTTTCGTGTTTTCAACTTTACCAGGGCAAAATGGATTTAGGTCCCTTATATTTGGGGATAATTTAACAAATAGGGACAACGTTGGAAAGCCCTTAAAATTTCCTACAACGTTACAGTATTTGCAGCTTTCCAACATTTTTTTCCATTTTTTATTGCGTTGATCCGGAGATTTTCAAAGGCGCAGCTAACGCACAGTTTGCACATTGCAGTCTTCAAATGCACATGGTAGTGTTACATGGGAAAAAGTACCGAAAAAAAATTCTTCTCAAAAAAATACATTCGTCAATGGCGGACGTGTGTTCCAGCCGTAAGCCGCACATCCTTACTGACAAGCGTTTTATCCACTGTATCAACTCGAAATGCTGCGAAATAATGCTCTCCGGCTAAAAATATCCTTAGCAAAGGGTTCGAGGCTAACTTGTATCTCGCTAAACAACCGATAGAACAATAGAAACGTTTTGTGGTAGTAAATGCTACACAATTGGGATGATTTATGTGCACTAATTCTCTTGTTTCTTTCGTCGGAATGTATTTTTCTTCAGGCTCTAGATTAGTTCAAAGAATTCTTGGCACATGGTGCTTCTACAGATAAATAATATTACTAACTTATTTGCTAAAAATACATCACCATAATATTGAGCTTCAAAATGCATCGAATACTGCTGTATTCATATTATAACACTTTTTATGGGATTCGATGAAGGCCATCGCGTTGACCAAATTATTTCACAGGGCTATTTTCTTGATTAAAAACCTCCCTCGCCCTGTCTGGTCCGGGTTTTTGTTGCTTGGCGATAAAAACGGTTCGGATAATGGGAGGAAAATGAATGAGTCATTGAAAAGCTCCATCGTCAACCTCGTTATTGATAAAAATGTAAAAATAATACAGATAAAAGAAACGGCTAAACGAGGTCAACTGATGAGTTGGAATATGGATGCATTGGCTCTTCGAGGGTAACCCCATCGTGGGAGGCCATACTGACTAGTGAACTATATACTACCAGGATACTATCAGGTGATACTATCAGGAAATTGGATCCTTTTTTGTAATAACTTTCCCTCTTCTCACCCTTATGGCTCGTCTTATCTTAATAATATTTTTCCTTCTTATCAAAAAAGCATTACGGAGCTTCACTATGGTATAGGGACCGTTTGTCTTGCGTAGGCGGCCTCGGTTTGGATCTTCTTTATCCTTCATCAGAGGGTTAGAAGATAATTTTTGGGCTAATTTTAAATTTTACCTACTGGTCGTTAGCCAGAGGTACCAGTCACAACCTATAGGTCATAACCTTTTGATGGTTTTCTCGAAATTCAGTTTTTGCCCATTAAAAACCCATGTTATTACAAAAAATACATAAAAATCAGTAATGCGTAGGTAACACACAATACTTCCATATTTCAATAAGTACAGTTTGAATGAAACTAAACCAGGAATCGACTCTAATAAAATTATTTTAGCAAATCTGAATTGGAACAACCTCAAAATGCTGATTCACCATCGCATTGGGTTATCACTAGTTCGGATTTAGTTTCTCGCAAAATTTGGTTGCCCATGTTTAAAGCATGAGTTCGGAAAGCGGTGGAGTTTTGGAGCATAATAATAATACGAGATGGAAAGAAAAGGAGAATTTGGTAGTGGAACATCTGGCGTGACAGCGAGACGAGCCGGTACCCCATGTTTCCTCGCATCCTTTCCAGTTTTCCCATTCAAACTACAGTTTTCCTTCGCGTCATTTTTCAAGAAGAAAGAGAAACCACTTCGCAAAAACAGCCTGTTCTGCGCACCTCGACTGGGAGGACAATAATATATTACTATAGTGAATGTCCCAAGGACTTTTCCGTTTCTGAGCTTTCTGTTCGAGTCGGATTTCCACTTGTGCCTCTTGCAAGGACGGGAAGTTTTGCAATTCTTCTTTCACTAACAGCGCATTTATTACGGTTGTAGTTCCTTTCGCTTAATTCTTTCGAGTGTCTAGCTAAACTCAAACATCTAACGTTTCATTCCAACCAAAAGGGCGAGTGCCGATCGAAAAAAGTATTTTCGGTATTGGTACGGTTAGGTACATTGGAAACTCCAATTCAAAGGCATAAAAGGAAAACCCAAACTCCTGAAACTCAAAGTTAAACTCAAACTGGGACTCATAGTCAAACTGAAACTCAGAGTCAAACTCAAACTAAAACTGGAATTCAATCGGAAACTCTAACTTGAACGCATAATCAATCTCAAACTGAACTCAAACTTGGAGTCAATGTCAACTTCGAGTTCAGACTCAACTTCGAGATCATAGTCAACTTCGAGTTCAAACTCAACTTCGAGATCAAACTCAACTTCGAGATCAAAGTCAACTTCGAGATCAAACTCAACTTCGAGTTCAAACTCAACTTCGAGATCAAAGTCGACTTCGAGTTCAAACTCAACTTCGAGATCAAACTCAACTTCGAGATCAAAGTCAACTTCGAGATCAATGTCAACTTCGAGTTCAAACTCAACTTCGAGATCAAAGTCAACTTCGAGTTCAAACTCAACTTCGAGATCAAACTCAACTTCGAGTTCAAAGTCAACTTCGAGATCAAACTCAACTTCGAGATCAAAGTCAACTTCGAGATCAAACTCAACTTCGAGATCAAAGTCAACTTCGAGTTCAAACTCAACTTCGAGATCAAAGTCAACTTCGAGTTCAAAGTCAACTTCGAGATCAAACTCAACTTCGAGATCAAACTCAACTTCGAGATCAAAGTCAACTTCGAGATCAAACTCAACTTCGAGATCAAACTCAACTTCGAGTTCAAACTCAACTTCGAGATCAAAGTCAACGTCGAGTTCAAACTCAACTTCGAGATCAAAGTCAACTTCGAGATCAAACTCAACTTCGAGATCAAACTCAACTTCGAGATCAAAGTCAACTTCGAGATCAAACTCAACTTCGAGATCAAACTCAACTTCGAGATCAAACTCAACTTCGAGATCAAAGTCAACTTCGAGATCAAATTCAACTTCGAGTTCAAACACAACTTCGAACCGAAGTCGACCTCCTTTTGAAGTCGACCTCGAGTTCAAACTCAACTTCGAGATCAATGTCAACTTCGAGTTCAAACTCAACTTCGAGATCAAAGTCAACTTCGAGTTCAAACTCAACTTCGAGATCAAACTCAACTTCGAGATCAAAGTCAACTTCGAGATCAAACTCAACTTCGAGATCAAACTAAACTTCGAGTTCAAACACAACTTCGAGATCAAACTCAACTTCGACATCAAAGTCAACGTCGAGTTCAAACTCAACTTCGAGATCAAACTCAACTTCGAGATCAAACTCAACTTCGAGATCAAACTCAACTTCGAGATCAAAGTCAACTTCGAGATCAAATTCAACTTCGAGTTCAAACACAACTTCGAACCGAAGTCGACCTCCTTTTGAAGTCGACCTCGAGTTCAAACTCAACTTCGAGATCAAAGTCAACTTCGAGATCAATGTCAACTTCGAGTTCAAACTCAACTTCGAGATCAATGTCAACTTCGAGCTCAAAGTCGACTTCGAGATCAAACTCAACTTCGACATCAAAGTCAACTTCGAGTTCAAACACAACTTCGAGATCAAACTCAAGTTTACTTTGAATTTGAGTTTCAGTTTCATTTTGAGTGTTTCCTTGGGTGCTTTGGGGTTTTTGGGTTTTCTGGTCTGATGTGTTGGTTTTAAGTGTATGGGCGGAGAGGGTTTTTTGTTGGCAGTAAAATTACCTACATTTTGATGGGATTGTTTGGGGGTTTTGAAGCATTACGTGCAGAGTTATTAGGGGTTTTCTGACTGATTTCGAGAGTAAAATGTTCAATGTAGCACAGCTTCTGAACGGCAGATCGGAACCCCACGAAGTTACGTATCAAAATGTTTGTCTCGGCCGTGCCCATCCAATTAAATAGCTGAGAGCTCACCATTTTGAACGTGATCACCATGAGAGCGTTTTGAAAGGTTCAAATCCATGCCACGTCCGGAGTGTTGACATACTTCCACTTTTCGAAGTTTTCTGGTTTTCTCTAGACAATTATTCTCGTTCACGTGACATTTTTCCCTGACTCATGTTTTCATGGTCCATTGGTTCATGTGAATCTGACGATTTTTTTCGAGTTGTGCCGACTTATCGCACTTCTCAATGCTGTCTTTGTCTTGTTGTGGTCTTATTAAAAATTGTAGAGTATCCGTTTGAGTTTGAGGTTTAGTTTTAGTTTCACTTTGAGTATCAGTTTGAGTTTGAGTAGGCAGGTATCAGTTTGAGTTTACTTTTCTTCCGACCTTTGAGTTTGTGTTCCAATTTGAGGTACACGGTGCAGTTTGAGCAGTACGTACCATCACTTTCTTCTGAATTTCAATAGGCGTTTGCTCACTTTTTGGAAAGTAGGTACTTATTTCCAGTACCTACTTCTTCAACCTCAAACACAACCAGTACTCGAAGCTGATCGCTAAACATCCTCTCGGTTGGGGTCGACCGCTATGCTCACTACAGTGAAAGCCTGTTTTCATAGGAGACCGCCAAGTCGGTGGCGGTTTACTTAGGTCCGTTGCTCCATCTTGCACCTCCCCGTCCCCATATCACGACTACTGGCACCGACCGCAAAGAAGCCGCCGTTAAGAACTTCGCCTCCCCCGATCCATTGCTACCGGCCTGTTATGTCGGCTAACCATTTGATTGATCACTTTCTAATCTAAGACTTGCGGCCAAGTTGCTGATCGGCTTTCAAAGCTGTACTATCGATTCACTCAAGTGAATGGGGCCGGTTCCCCAAATTGTATGGGCGGAAATCAAGTGCGCCGTTTTGGTGCCTGCAGGAAATCAAAAATACTGTGGCTGCCAATCGTCTGCCTTGGTCAGATTTTTACTTCCCTGTATTCACAGTTTGAATAGTGGAACCGATCCAATTAAAATGAATCATTCATTCCCCCAGTTGATTTTTCACAGGGTAATTTCCAATCGCCAATAATGGGATAATTTGAATGGACTTCCTGAGTGAAACGGGATAATTGGAAAAATAGAGGCTTAGCCACAAGTGTTGAAAGCGGTCATATATCAATTAAATGAACAGTTGCGCCCCGAGTTAGCGAAGCGAGAGTTTGGCGTAAGGTGTTATCATATGCAAATTGTCGTTTAGTTTATAAAGGCTAAGCAGAGACTATGCCACCTGAGAGGGCTTTGCTGGGGATAGCTACATTTGCATAACTGTTCCAATCAAAGGTATAATGGCACCGCGGCTCTGGCTCCGAGGGTAAAGAGCCAAATGATAGTTAGAAAGTGATAGAGGCCTGCGGAAAGCAGTCGATATTCTTTTCCCTTAGGCCGGCTCGTTTACTTAGCAGGTAGGTACCAATATACTGGAGTTTAGTGAAAAATGCTAATCTTCACTGCGATGAACTTGCCTTGAATGATATTGGTTCGAGGCCTTTTTTTTTAATTTTCGGGTTCAAAGACCGTATACTTTGAGGTACCTATCTAAAAAAAGAAAATAATTCTTTAAAATCGGATTGAATTTACCTCGGTTTTTTGGTTCCTCAAAACCTGTTGAATGGCTTACGGTTTGTTCTGGTTACCCGATAGCCGGGGTATCGGAATCTGCGGTGAATGATAGTATCGTATTTCTGTCAATTGAAATTTCATAGACGATTCCCCGTCCCCGACGTTCAGTTTCGATTATCTGATTGAATCCAGCGCCGGTAATCACCAGACGGAAAACCGACGGTAGAAATCAAACTGAAATCGACTGATGGAACGATCACTTTGTTCTGGAAAATGACTACTACATAACAATCATGTCTGCGGTTCGTGTCTTTGAGCTCAGCCGAGCTCGACACCACTGGATGTGGCAACATGCGGTATCTGCGGCTGTCTCTCATTTTCTACCTCGCATTCACTCCCGGGTAAGGTAGAGGCATCAGTGATTTCCAAGCTCCGGCAGGTATCGTTGATTGAATCAGATAGCCGCCTTTCAGTGGCGGACCGCCTGTGTAGTCGACTCGGGAAACTTGCGGTTGCGATAAGGCAGCAAACCAACGATGGCATTTTAACCTGCTTTCTGCTTACTTGCCGAAATTTACTCTTATTACCGGTTATTTGTCGAGACGTCATTAACGAGTAAAATAAGAGCTCAATTATTCTGGAGCCGATTCTGAAATTTTTAGGAGGGCCAATTTCAATATTACCAGAAATGCCGATTTTCACCGTGACGCCGCAGGTTTAGAATTTTCTCACAATTTTTCCCGTATTTCTCGTTTGATTTACCGTAGGATGGGGTGTTTTTCCTAGCAAAATTCGATAGGTACCTTTTTTCCGTAAAAAAAAAAACAGGAAAATTTCCTGTCGATTTAATTTTAATTAACATTTAATGTCGATTTTCACCGTGTCGCCGTAGGTTCCAAAATTCAATAAATTCAATATTATCATAAAGATCGACTTTGGGGCGATTGAGTGCAGTACTTATTCCATTTACTTTGTAAATATGGGGAATAAAAAAGGCAGATATCAAAAGTCGTATAATACCTACTTGGACATTTAATAATTTATTATAATAACATCTGCGAGAAACCTATTTACTTTGATAAAACATTGGTAATAATGCAATCAAGCAGAATACTTACTCAATTATCCATAAATAATGTTAATGATAATCAATTCACCGGCTACAGCCGGGTACAGGAGACTCTAATCAGGGGTCGGGGTCACCAACATAAATCAGGGTCTGTCACCGCGTCGGGCGGTTAGCCCTCTGTGATTGAGGGCAATGATAGCCGTTATCAGGTCGGTGTTAACCAATTAGCGGAGCGGACGAGAGAAAACAAAGTTCAACGGATTGCCTGGAAGGATCCTGCGGGAAGGAAGTGGCTTAGGGGCTCTCCCTTGGAGGTGGAATTGCAAATTCCGAATCCACCTTAGCCCGAAAACCCTGGGAGTGGAAGCCCCGCCGGTAATTGGTGGGGCGACTGATTAAAATCGGCCGGAGCCCTGAGCATGTGCTTTGGGCTAACGATCGGACCCGAGACCCGAATAAGAGGAATCAACGTCGGGCGAAGGACCCGACCTTTGTGACAGGTCTTCCTTTATACAAACGAACCGCTGGCGGCTGTATCAAATTTTCAGACACAATTTCGCAAAAAAAAACCAGTGGTGCGTAGATAACACACAATACTTCCATATTTTGAAACGTAAAATTGTGACACAATTTGATCATATTTTGACTGCTTTAGGTCAAAAATATGAAAAAATTCACTATTCAAATTTTAAAATTCGCCCAAAATAATAAACGCCACATTTTCGGAATGTAAAAAATATCCACATATTCTGCAAGGTAAAACAAAGATTTTGAGACCAAGAACGCTCAAATCGGTTCATTTTTGTGGCCGGAAAAAAATAAAATAGATAACACTAAAAATGCAAAAATATCGGAAGTACTGTGCGTTATCCAAATTTCGATTGAACAGGGTGTTAGGTCTTCCCGAGACAAACATTTCAGTTCAAGAAATTTGAAAAAAGGTTGAGAATTGAGGGAGTTATGGTCATTTTTGTAAATGACCACAGACGGACTAACGGACTAACGGACACACGGACTAACGGACACACGGACACACGGACACACGGACACACAGACACACGGACACACAGACACTTGTTCAGGAAGTGATTCTGAGTAAATGTGTATAAGAAAAAGTTTTTTCTGAAGCTCCGTTCCGATTCTCGATTTTAGGACGATCACAATACTTCCATTTACTCTGTAAATATGGAAGTAAAAAAGAATTATTCACACACAATGCACATACCTACATCACAAACAATAATTCCATAGTTTGCTACGGATTGATTATATATAATCAAGATATATCTTGATTGATTTGAAGGCTACTAGGATCAGGAACATTGAAATACAAACTCTGCACATTTGAACACTAACGATGACAAATAAATAATAATTTCGCCACAAAATCGATTCCGTTCTTCCATATCAAACATTTGCGTGCGCCAGCTCCGTATCGCGCAGATCGAGGGCGGCGGCTGCCACAAGAACGGGCCCCACCGCCTCCAGCAGTTCCAGCCGCCCCTCCTACGGCCGATTCGCCGTTCAGCGGCCGCCGTTTCAGTCGACGACCGACCGACCGTTCCGACGCACTAGAGCCGTCCCCCCACAGTGCAGAAGCGACACGCGCGACAACCGATCGTTCCAGCCCATAAATTCCACCCCCACCCCGGATTGGCCGACCGTACAAATTGCGTTAAATTCGATAAAATTCAATCGCCCATTTGTCCATCGAGCCGGTTTCAGATATTCGAGCGTGTCCGCGAACGACTGCAGACCGATCATGCAGATTCCACCCAACGTCTTTTGCTGAACATCCGGAAGGTTAGTTAAATTTTGGCGATCAGCTTAGATAAAATTTATTCCATGCGTCGCCAAATTTTATTTTCTTTTTCCTATTTTTCTATTCGCAGAGTAAATTGTAATGGAATCGTCAAAATATTGAAAATCGGAGAGAAGTATGGGGAAAACTGATCTAATATTAAATATCTATTCGAAATCACTTTTTGAAAAAGCGTCTGTAAGTTTGCCTGTCCCAAATGAAAAACGTTTGCGTTAACAGTTGAATGAAAGCTTTAAAATAGTAAGAAAAGAAATCTGGATCCGGGCCAAATCGTCAAGTTTGCTCATTCGAAACCGCATTTAGTCGGAAATTATTGTTTCTGACTCCCTCCTTTGTTATTCAATAATTAACCATTATACCTTCTTAATCGCGCCCAAAACAATTTTCAGACCCCCTAAAATTTTCATTGTTTACGTTTCATAGGGTGTAGAATCCGAATCTGCAATAAACATTATTGTCCCGTACGCTGCGCGTCGTCCGCCGTGAACACTTTTTCTCCCGAACGGCTGGAGATTTTTTTGACATTTTCGGTTTAAACCTTCATAGCTCCGGGACAGCTTCAATTCTTAAGCCAATCGGTAAATTTTAACACCTCTAAAAAAATTATTGAAATCTTTGAAAAAAAATTTCCCAAAATTGTTTCTACTAAATATTCCATTTGGCAATAAAAAATATTATTTTTTTCGTGCTGAATCGAATAAGACTACCACCGCGCCACAAAAGTAGCGTTTTTGGTTCAAAGGTAGTGGTTTAGTGAGCGCGCTGGGCTGCTTGTAGGGTAGACTTCGAGGACTTCTTGATTTCATCATTTTCGAAGAAATGGTGTTTCAGCGAAAGGTTATGAACCAAAATTTTGACCGCATTTTTTTTTGTCAGAAAATTTTTTTTTTTTTCAAAGTCTAGGGAACATAGTGTTTTTCTGGAAACTTCTCTACTCAGCAAGATATTTTGATTGATGAATTTTTCTATTCAGAAACAAATTAGCAGCAATTTTTATGGCATACGGCGTTTAGAAGTTATGACTTCTTGAATGTAACCGATTTTGATGAAAATTAGGTTTTTGGGATCCCATTACAGGTACCCATTATTATTAATCACCGAAATCAAGAGGAATTAAGACTCTTGGTATTTGAAAATCTACACTGATAATTTCCGTGACACAGGACCATGATTCGAACACATACAAAACAGGATGTTCTGATAATACCATTAAAATATTTCGTTTATGTATCCTTCTGCCCCGAGGTTGACCTCCGAGTTGGTAGATCTATAAATAGGCGGGCAGAAGCGATCCCCTCATCCTTATGAACATGTCAGCCATTCAGAGGTCATTTTAGTGATCCATTCATAATACCTAATGGAATTTATCACAAACTTGACTTGATTAAATGTATGATTTTCAACTGTTTATTTATGAAAAATATAGCTCGATTAATTTTTCTTCGTCTTTGCAATGGGGGAGCAAAAACATTCAATTGTATTCAACTCAAAACTACGGGTTTTCAATCGCCTCTATCACCCTAATAGTGACTGATTGGTTTAATTTTGTGAAGAAAGCTTAGATATAGATCTCAAATAATCTATAGGCAATTTAAAAAAAAAACAAATCATATCATAAAAAATATTAATATCGTATCATGTCATATCATAAAAAAGTAATATCATAAAATAGAGATAGGTAAGTAAGCTCATTGCAAATTGAATTTCGTTGACTAATATTTGCACTCCTTCGCCATACTGCAGCAATAATCCAACTGGCCATGTGATTCCGCTGAAAGTTTTTTCCGTTCGTCCATGTTGTGCTAGATTGTTGTATAAACTCGGTTAAGGCAGGAGGCCATTGCTAACAGTATCCCAGGGCCTCGTCATGCGAAGTGATGACGAAGGCTGGGGATAAGAGACCTAAGGACGGGCCCCTCAAGTGCCTCAGAGAGAAGCGACCAAATTGGATTCCTCTGTCGAGTTTCTCGTCAACATTGCAAACCCTCGAGTCTTCGGGTGGTGTTGCCCTAACCAGTAGGTATCCTTATCCAGGGATGCCACTGTAAGCGTCAACGGATGAGCTTCTCCCAATTGTTACTTGGCTTGTGAGGGCTCGAATTTTGTTAGAAGCGAGGCCTCACATGGTACGAGACCTTAGGAAAAGACTCGATCCGAGTTTTTCTACGTTTCGGCCAACAAGTTGGAAAGGCTCTTCCAGTAAATTGGCTCAGCCAAACGGATACCCTGCTGAGTCTTGAGAAAATCGTTCGTAGGTGCCAAAAAGGAGAGGAAATTCTGGTACTTGGGCAACGTGAAGGTACTTTAAATTATTAAATTCAACAACAAATGTTTGCTCTGCTGAAATATACCTAAATAAAAATCATTCTCACGTACCCACCTTAGAAGATTCTTTTAGAATGGAAAATGGAAATTACCTTGTCATTTTACACCACCGTTAGTCTTTACCAGAGATTGCAGAACTATCTGGTCAGAACCTTCCAGGGTGGAACCTCTAGTTGGGGTAATAGTAAAATTTACCAGTATCCATATCCTAAATATCCATATTCTTAAATACAAGATGTTCACAGCAATTGGACTTGTTGGAAGTGTGGGCTCCTTGACCTAATGTACCTAATTGTTTGGAATCATTGCTGCTAAGTTTGGTCGGCAACACATCGAGAACAGTTTCAAGCCATGCATTGCCCATGCGCATGGCACTTACTTCACTCACGCTCCTGGAACAAACCCAATAAAAGGTTACCTAGCATCTCACGTACCCTTGAATTCCGTAATACAGTGAAAATTGGCTACATTCTCCCCTGACTTGCTGGAGATATTTCTTAGCATAGATTTGAAATTTAATACAATTCTAGCTGCTGATTCCTGAAAATATTCTGGCACCGATATACAGGTTAGGTTATTTTCCAGTACGCGAAGGCCTGTGAATTTCCATCAGCTAAAAATACTCCCAGCAGTCATCTGGTAACGAGGTGAGTTTGAAATGGCTCAATCATATTAGCATTTTTAAAGCTCTCGTTAAAGCTCTCGTTAAATTTAAATAGGGCGTATGCCCGCCCAACTTTGACGTTAATAAAGGGCTGCCAGTCGTTTGTGTTTATTATTTTTTGTTTCGCTACTATCAAGTTTCATGGGATTTTCCCCAGGGAAATCCATTGAAATAGGGGCCTAATATCAGAGGTGAAATGAGAATGGTGAGTCCCATGTGGAGGGTACGGAAGAGTAGCCATACTTATGTGACTTCGCTAACTGCCCCAATAAAAACTTAAGGTTTGTTCGAAAGGGTAGCTATTTTGATTTCTTTCTCTATGCTCAATTTTTATTGAGTTTTTTGGAACGCGCCCAGAAAAAATTGCAACCTTAATTTGTCTGCATTCTTGTCACAATGTACCTACTTAGTTTTCGGTCAGAATCGGAGTAGGAAAACATCGCAGTGTGGATGCGGTGTCACTTTGAAGTTTTGCGCTGCTGAAAATTTACTCCAGCAACCCGAGCATTAGGTACAAAAATCGACAAAAAAACAACAAACTCGATAACCTTGCTAACTTACTGGGTACCTGCGAACAGCGCCAGCTGGGGAGGGAGCGACCTAGAGCTATTAATATCACCGATTCGTCCCCACTAGAGCAGCTCTCTGTGTCACACGACACCGTTGACTGAATCAGTGTTGCCAAGGTGCGGCCGTCAAAAACCCCTGAGACAACGTCAAAAAACCCCCAAATCCCCCCAAATATGAAAAAATCCCCGAAAAACCAAAAAGGTAGGGACAAATTAAAAATATTATTTTCTCATAAAATATACCCAACTCCATATCATACAACTACAATTTTAAATAGTACCTAAAACTATCAACTATCTGACTACCCTTTCTGATCAGTAGAGTCAGTCTATTAACATACTAAAACATCAAATCAAATTAGGTACCTATGTACTCTTACCTACCCGCAAGTATGGAGACGTACATCTCCCAAATGACCTTTATTTGAGTAGGTACCTATCTTTTAATTCAATTAGCTGTGCGGCGGCAGTCTTAGCTGTTATTTATTTGCTGTACTTTGCTGTTATTTCTTGATTAATTAACTTTTTCCTAGTCCCCCTAACTTCCTCAAAAACCCCCAAGAAAAACCCCAAAAAAAATGTTACCCCCAAAATCCCCCTCTGGCGATGAAAAACCCCCAAATTTGGGGGGAAAACCCCCAACTTGGCAACACTGGACTGAATCTCAGTTGTTTAGGTGTTGGGGCAAAAGCAGCTGTTCACGTCGTTATGGAAACCTTGAAATTCAACAACGGTCTCCAATGTCCGATCATCGGCCTGGGAACGTACCAGAGTAAAGACGAAGACTGTCTGAAAGCTGTGAAGACGGCGATCGACGCAGGCTACAGGCACATTGACACCGCGCTTTACTACCAGAACGAGAAAGAAATCGGTTTGGCATTGGCTGAAAAAATTGCCGAAGGCGTCATCAAACGAGAAGACATTTTCCTGACGACAAAGCTCTGGAATACGTTCCACCGCCCGGATCTAGTTGAACCGGCATTGGATCAGAGCCTGAAAGATTTGAAAACCGACTACGTCGACTTGTATTTGATCCACTGGCCAGTTGCTTTCAAGGATGGATGGGAGCTCAGCCCGAAAGACGAGCATGGCAAGATGATCTTCAGCGACGCCGACTTCGTCGACACCTGGCGAGCAATGGAGTCGTTGGTGGACAAGAGAAAAGTCAAATCTATCGGGCTGTCCAACTTCAATAAACAGCAGGTCGAAAGGATCCTGAGTGTCGCCCGGATCAAACCAGTCACCAATCAAATTGAAGTGCATCCGTATCTCGTCCAACGCCAGATCGTGGATTTCTGCCATGCGAACGACATCGTCGTAACGGCATATCGTCCCCTGGGTGGTCCACCGACCGATCCGAAGAGTCCAGCTCACGACCTCGAAATCGCCAACATCGCCAAAACGCACGACAAAACATTGGCGCAGATCATGCTTCGTTTTCTCCTCCAACGGCGAATCGTATCCATACCAAAGTCGGCAAATTCCGATCGAATCAGAGAAAATATAAAAATTTTCGACTTCGAGCTGGACGACGACGAAATGAAGACGATGATGGCTCTTGACAAGGGCAAGTCAGGTCGGTCTATCCCGTACGACGTCGCTCGGGAACATAAAGACTATCCTTTCGATGCGGATTTTTAGGAAATTATCTTATGATATCGGCACTCGAATCTGCCTTATCGTTGCGTTATGTAAATTTTGTAAACGTTGGAAAATAAAAATTTAATCCTAACCTCCCTAAAAAAAAAAAAAAAAATAGAAGTTGAATATGAGCAGTTAGTTAGGTACCTATAGTGCATCAGGTAGTGCCGTTTTATCAATTCACATAATCGGCTTGAGTAATCCCTCTAAGGTTCCGGGGGTGAGGTAATGAGCAGCAAATAAAAGCTGACAAACAAGAACAACACGTCCTGAATTGTTAAAACCGCCACGATCAGGGCGGCTGGGCACGCCCGGGACAACTTCGGTTATCGGGCAATAAGCCATTGCCTCAAGTGGGAGTACGTATACTTTTTAGTCCTCTATTTGCTGACTGGTAACTAAACTACAAAAAAATAATTTAGATAACAAATTATTGGTATAACTATTTATCCTTAACAAAATATATCGGATTCAAAAGTGATCGAACAGAAGCGTGAGTAAATATTTTTACTGAGCCACTCTCCCGATTCCTAATATTAGAAAAATTGTATTTTTTTTTTAATTAAATTTTTTTTACTATGAGTAAAACCAGAAACTAATTAAATAAACCTTCAAAACTCATGGCATTATTATCTTCTTTCAACCATTTCCAATTTTCCCAGGCAAATTCGGGAATTGGGAAAATTTGGAAATCCTCGTTTAAATTGGAAATGCTATATTTTCGTTAGCAGTGACTTTATTAAACTCCCAATACTTCATTCGTTATTCCCTGTTCAGTTCACAGCTTCGATAAAGATGAAAGTTAATTCCTGTCGGTCTAGAAACTCTGGGGGGCGGCGCATCTATTTTTGATATCATTCATTTATGTTGAAAATCCAATCGATACCCTCCAGGTATTTGCTTGGGCGGGAACCCAATATCCATGCCCTTTGAAGCTGTTGTTATAATAGTGATGTGAAGGCTGGCCAAGGTTTGCGTAAACTTTTGAAATTTCCAAGTAGATAGCCTATTTGGAGAAGGTACGTACCTAATAAAAACAATCTTCTCCAGATGATAATCCGTCAATGAGTCTTTCCCCCTCTAAATGTAGATGTTGGCTTGCAAAATAGGTACCTACCCCAATTATTTAAAATTACAATTTGTGATTGTTTTTAACGTTTTTGATCCCAATGCCCTCCAAACGAGTCAAAATAGAAACAAATTGGTTCAAAATTTAACGTATGTATGTGGGGATTGTGTCACGTATGTGGGGTATTGGGTATAGAGTCTATGGAGCCCCCGATCAGAGGTTTCTCATTTCTCATACTTTATAATTTCCGAATTTCCTCAATGCCAGCGAATTTCTTATTCAGCAATGGACGCTTCTCAGTACGTGATTGATTTGTCCTAGTTTGATTTCCAGGTATTCGTCTAAGTCGTAGTGACCGGTTTCTGGACGTTTGACCCCTCATTTATCAAAAATTCAACGTTGCCCCAGTTACTTGCCGTAATAGATATGAGCTCACAATGACTGGCAGATATGCATTACGAGAAATTGTTAACCCTATGTTTGAACGAGCGTTTGAGCCTGATATCCCGGCAATGTGAATGTACTTTTCTAGCAATCATTTTCACCATCGAAAACTTGTAAAGCTTTTTTTAAAGCAGGGGAAACTGGGATCGTTATTTTTTGTAGGTGTATGAAAGTTTCAGATTCCATAATCGCGAAGCTGATGGAAAGTGGGTACCAATTACAATTTTCAAAAAACTGTTGAACGGAGGATTACAAGATTTTTTGACCTATAGAAGAATCCATTGAAAATTTCCAAAACCAGTTTGAGAACTTTCTAAAATAATTTGAGAATTTCCCAAATCAATTTTAAAATTTTCCACATTTTCTGTACCACAGAATTTAGAGGTCGACTTCATGAGGAGTTAAAATTGAACTTTGACGAAACTTTGTCGGAATTTATTGATTAGGTATTTCAGCAAAAATCTCTAATTAAGTCAGACAGTTGTAAGATATTAACACCCTCTCTGCACGACCCAGAATCCTCTAAATGGAATTACCTGTGCCACTTTACCGCTATGGTAATCTTGGTGTAGAGAACGGGCAAATCCCATCCATCTTGATCTGCTTTGGTCCTGGCACTATAACTAGAAGGACCTGGCCAGACTAAGGTGGGTGCGTATACCTTAGGACGGGAAATGCCTTGCAGGGGCGTCGTTCGCGTATAATTAATGATAATTGACAGGCTTTATTAATGCGAGGTCCTTGAATCATCTTGGATGGATTGCCTCGGAGAATCCGACGTTGCACTTTACTGATTGGACTCCGTCAATGGGTTTGAGGGGGAGGTACCGATCTATTAATCATAGGTTCTCTTCGTTCTTGGAGCTGTATTTCACTTTGCGGCCGATTTAATCCGTAAGTATTTCTTCGTCTTAAAACTGGGATGACAGCTGTATAATAAGTTTATTCCAGACAGAACGGAAAGGGTTTGAGTAAGATTTATCAAGGACAATGTAGGTAATGATGTGAAATTCAACTTATGACTACACCACCTTGATCAAGTTGTTGGAGGAAATGCCCAAAAATTATGGCGAAGGACTCATCCCAACTAGAATGGAAACGCTTTTGACCCATAGTGAAAAGAAGGATTTGGGAAAGCACTCTCGTTCCACTTAAAAATGAATCCTCCACCTCACCATTTCAACAGTTGGCCTCAAATATTAATAAATGGGTGTACTAAAAGGAAATGGTTTAATGGAAGTTAATGCGTCTGAATATTCTAAGCAAACCTGCCTCTCATCTTGAAGTACACCCACATGAGTACTGGCGCCTTATTTAGTATCCAAAATAGTTCATTTCATAATATCAAGTGTCCGAATAGTAGCTGGCCCTATACTTACCTCCATTCTTCGTAAAAAACGTACATCACAAAAACCAATTGGAAGTCAAAATCCCGAATTTTCAGGAGGCATTGAAAATTTTTCAATTTGCCAATGTTCTTGATTTGTCAGATTTCATTTTGGTTTTGCTGGAACATAGTTGCGTGCCGGTTATATTTTTGCAATACAGGTTATGCTACGTGTTTCTAAAATGAGTTAGCCTTTTTTTCATTTTCCTCAAAACTGAGGCCTGATTAAGTCGTTTTCCTCCGGTTTTCCTCATGCTCACCACGGTGCTAGCTAGTATTTTTTGTTGCCCCAATATCGGAATCCGAATTTCGATTTTTTTGGTTATCAATGTTTGTTCCCACAGTAAAGCGCCTCGAGGGATAGTATTCTGACAGAGATAAATGATACGCGTCCAGGGAAGCGCGTTTGTATTTTTCGCAATTCCTCTGTATAAAGGAATGAAGAAAGAGTATATGCAATTGAAAATCACCATTCTTGGAAATGATGTTCCAGGGAAACACAGTTTTCGAATTTCACTAACAAGGAGGAAGGAAATGCTCAGCCAAACCACGTTCAATTTAAGCCCGATCAATTCCACCGAGCAGCTGGCTATTTCACTGCGATTGCATTGATCCAAAATATTTATTCGTGCCTCGTTGAGTTAGCACTGTCCTTATTTGATATTCATGGAATATTAAAGTTCTATTCTCGCGAGCAAAGCGACTGAGAAAAAAAAATGGCGAGGAAGAAATGGCGAAACAAAATGAAATTCTCTGAAAACGGCAGAGGCGAGTTCGTACCTACTTCTCGAAAACACATACTGTTTTACATTGAAGATAAATATATAATATTCATATTAGGACGAGCGCAGTTCCAACTTCAAAGGTCACAATTTCATCTTCATGTAAATTTTTCCTCCTCACTCCTTTTTTTTCCTGTCAAGACGTTTTTCGCTAAAATTAAACAGGTAGGTAACTATTGTCGAAAATTTAATCGAAGCGAACTGAGCTAATGAGCAATGCTAAATAGCGAGCCATGGTATTACCCAAAAACATCGTTCTGGACAAATCTGCTCGACCGATTTGGATCGGACAAACGGTGTATTCTTATTTGAGGGCCAAAGAAGTGAGCTGAAAGCATATTATCTATAGGAGAATAATTTCAATTTAGTGGAATTTAAAAGTATTATTTTTTTGCTTTCGCTTTTGATTTTCTTGTCAATCCTACGCCGGAATGGCGAATAATAAGCTTTACAAGATTGGTTCAACCGTTGCTAGGATACCGTTTCAAGAAATTTCGCTAATTTTGAGACTCCGCAAGGTGGCCGCTCATGGAACTAACCCGGGGGCATTTAGTAACCTAAAAATGAAACCGGGTAAACGATGGACAGGCTGTACTTCCGAACCGCTTTCTTTTTTTCATGCCGTATAAATTCTTCGCTAATCCTGACCCGTTTCGGTGAAGAAGCCGAATTTAAGGCCGGGAAACTCTCAGCCGCGTTATAAACGTGTACTACCGGCATACAAGATTTCTTCTCTTGTATTTTCCCCCCGAAAAAAGGCAGTTTGTATGGGCAGCAGAGCTCTATATACGAAAGAGCGTTACCCTTTTTTCCTCCAAGAAACAAGAGGGTTCCTATCCCGGCGTTCCGTTGTGTGAATAGTATGAAAAATAAATTTATTTCCCCGAATCTCATAGCGATGTGAGGCAGATTAGGTTCGTAGAGCCATTTCATCTATAATAAGACCCACTTTATACACTATCTTCATTATTCATGGAACTCTTGAAGTCGATTTCGCAGTCGTATTAAATAGTCGACCTGTTGGTTAAAAATAATTGAGTCGAATGAATTACACAAACTACGTACCTTTAACTATTGAGTTTAACGATTACTTATTGGAAAAAGGCCCTGTGGTGCGTAAATAACGCACAATAATTCCATATTTTGGAACACATTGATGATGTGTCGACAAAGCTGTACCAGTGGTACTCAGGACTCGAAATTTTGAAACCCCACTGAGATAATTTCCAAACTTGTAATCTTAAAATAAATTATTCGGTAAAATTATGGGAGTGAATAATTTACATTAGGCCAAAAATCAACAAACATGCTGCTCTTAAGTGTTCATAATTGATTCTGAGCGGAAGTAAAAATTTGCCGCGCCATTTTCAAATCGAATTAAACAACTTGCGACTCCGGTGAACGTGTTTTTCATTTTTAAGTGCCTAATTTATATTCAGGTCATATTGAGGCCCTTTTGGTGTTACGACGGGACATCAGCGTAATATAATTGCCAGGCTCCCGGCATGGCCAAATGAGAATTACATTGGAGAATGGGAAATTAAAATTGACTTAAAACGGGACGTCTTCGTTTTTCTTGCCAATCGTTTTTGAATGGATGAGTGCTTTTGATTTATTTCATCAGTAAAAAACTATTGTAATCGCCGGAGTAAAAATGTTCCTAACCAACCTGGAATTTTTGTTGTTTACGTTTCCAAAACGGACGGGCGGACGCACAAAGATACAGACCTGGACGGATTTTCAATTTTTTAAATCTTACTACAGATTGGAACATGGAAGTCAAAAATTAGCTAGACTCTATAGCTAGGATACGAAACTTTCTTTGAAATTTCCTGTGAATTCTATCAGAGAATTGAGAAATTCCCTATTCGAAAGTTCATCGTTTCGAAAATTTTATTTATTTATATACAGCGAAGATTTCCTTTTCAATTACAAGGGACTATTTTCCAGCTTGATTTTGTATAGGACCGCACAGGTGTTCACTTGAGACACAATCGCACCATCTGTGCGAGGGAACACAATATAGATTATGGAAGAGGAGAAAAGTTTTACTGTAAACGTTCAGTTGTTACCTCACGGTTCCGAAACGTGGCGTAAAACTATGGATTAGGGTTAACCGCGTCGAATAGAAATTTCGCCACAGGAGCAAATCGTCGAATTCGGTGGAGCGTTAGGCCAGAATTGCGAGCTATTCGAGAACATGGGGCGTAGGGGTGGTGTAAAACGTAGGGGTAGTGGAAAACGTAGGGATGCTTAGTCAGGCAGAAGAGTGCGTTGTGTGTTCAGGATCTGTAATGAAGAACCAAAGGTCCCAACTCGACTCTTTCAGCGAGGCCATTCTGTTCGATAGAGCCGAATTGAATAAGACCGTAGCACACGAATATACGTATTCCCTCCTGGTAAATAAAATATCCAACAGCACAAATATGTGTCCTTTATCCGTCCAGAAAGCTTCGGGGTTAATATTCTTCTGCAATGCAGGATGTGTTTTTTTATGTTTTTGGAAAAAAGTGAACTATAGGTAAATGAAACGCTCTAATGAGTGAGTTTTTTATTCGCCAATCGCTTGGGATTGAAAAATGAATGTTTGTTGAAATACCTAGCGCCTGCGAGTAGTCTTGATTTTGAGCTTCCTATTTCTTTACAATTTTTTCATTAGTGATATTCAGCTTTTTACATACTCTTTACATACTAAGTGGTGCCCACTCTTGCTATAATTTATTCCTATCTCAAAACCCGCGAGTCTTGCACGCTGAACCACACGACCTGACAAAAGGTCGATGGGCATCTCCCGGATATCGTGCATTTTTAACGGCCCTAAATGGTTTTCAGAAGGTCGATATCCGTCAAACTTCTCGGAATGTCGGGACACTGTAAGATTCATGACCCGTCGTAGAAAGCTGTCACTCGCGTTTTAGGTATAATAACGTGGAAAGTTTGCCATGCAACTTGTACCTAATTTCCTTGAATCACATTCAAGCCCAAGTGTGCGAGTGAGATAAGTCTGTTTTGAAAACGGTTCTATTGTTCCCAGAAGTGAGAAAGAAGGCGCTGTCATTGCTGTTTTTACAAAAAAAAAAAAAAAATTCGAGTAAATTTTTCAATGTTTCATTCTTTTTATAATATTCTTGCTATAAGGAAAACAAGGCCCCGCAGTCCTGAAGCCATTCACTGACGGTATAAAAAAAAATCAAAAATGTTGACTAGAAATCGTTTAATTTTGAGGAAACGCTCGCCACAATAATCAGGTAAGCCCCAGCCAAGGTCGTCTCGGTCAGCCGAGCGAGCCAATATTATCATTAAATTGAAAAACAGGCCAAACTGTGTGAGGGGACAGGAGACGAACTTTAATAAGCTCATCTCGAGAACTAATGGCTCGAATTTCAACCTTGAAAAAAAATGAATTTATCCCAATTAATCTTACAGAGCCAACCATACCAAGATCCGAAAATAGGTATACTTTCGGTTTTCGACCTTACACCGAATATTCATGTATTCTAGCCCGAATATTAGGGAATCTCGATGCATCCCACGTATAAAAATGTGACGTTGGCCCTCAAAACCAATCCGACGTCACTTCGCCAGCTCTTGAGTGCAGTGTGCGAGAAGTACTTCCAGGGAGCCATTCTGTAAAATTGAAACAATATGTCTTGGCAGTCGCTGATTACATTGTCATATGTATTCATTAGATTCGCCATGGCAAATCGATATTGATTCCCAAATACATATCGACGGCTAAGAACCAGCATGACATAACTCAATTTCCCCATTTTGAGGAGTGCACTTTCTGATCCCAATTTTCGCGCCCAATTTGATGGAACTATTAGTTTTTTGAAAACTCACGAGGAACGTGAGCGTTCCGTAGGTATTAGTTTTTCCATCATTCCGTATTTCGACGGTCCCACAGCAACACCCCATATCGTCATTTTTGCCAAAAATGAGTTATGCATATGGTTGGAAAGCTCTCTCCAGCACGGATTCAATGGAATTTGAAGTTCGATCGCAATCCCAATAGGATGTGCGCAATTCAAGTATTAGATAACAACCTGTATCTTCATTGTGTTGGTAACGAGCTGTTTTTTCAGCTATTTGGCATCGTTTACCGTTTCAGACGAGGTGGTCACGCATGTGCTTCAAATTTTACCACAAGAGCGATTTTATTAGACAGCTTTTATACTATTTTTTAAAGTTTTTTCCATCCTTGACAACCAGGGTTTTGGCTTTCCTGAAAAGTTACCAAAATGACGGTATGGGGTGTTGCTGTGGGACCGTCGATTTTTACTTCCATCAAATTGGGTGCGAAAATTTGAATCGTAAAGTGCACTTCTCAAAATGGGAAAATTGAGTTATGTCATGCTGGTTCTTAGCCGTCGATATTGCTTTCGGTTTACAGAATAGGCCCCCAGTACGCAAGTGATCGAAATCTTGGGATTCATAGTTATTTCCCCATAAGCAGCCAATGAGTGCAAGTCGCAGCATAACTTCGGCTGACAACTTCGCCCCAAACTTCTGAAACATGTCGCCTTTTGGTTCACCTTTTGTTCACTGACGGCGAGAGTCGGAATAAATCTTTCAGCAGCCGACAGGGCCGAAGGGAAAACGGAAAGTACAACGAGGACTTAGAGGGCAAACTCGGCGACAAAAGCTCCCGTTGTGCAGCTAACGTTCATTGTTCGAGGCGTCTCCCTCGGTACCGCATGTTCCACCTTAACTTCAACAACCGTTTCAAGCTGCCTTGCATGCCAATGGCTTCCTGATCAGGAGTGGGAATCTGAGCAAGTTTTATGGTGCCGCAATCCGCTTAAATTCGATCCGTATTACCAAACTAAATTATTTGGCAATGTTTTGGTCGCAAGAATAGTATGAACAGCTATGATGTATTTTCTTTTTTTTGGTTTTTCTGCCGACTCAACTTTCCATGTTGTCACACTATGTGACCTACTCAAGGCTGGGAAATTCATCATCAACTACTTTTCACAACCTAAACTCAGTCCAATATTCGATTCTTGCAATCATTTAGTTCTAGCAATTCGACACTCAACAATCCAGAGACCGACTTTCAATTTTGGATTTCTTCCTTTCTTTCCATTACACGGATTTTTCCGACGTCAGCTCCGATATCAGTAGTTGGCGGTATGACAATTTCAGGATGACAACGGATGTGCCTTGACAAGACAGGAAAAAGTGGTGACAATCCAACACAATGGAGTATTCATTTTTCAGCGTCCGTTCGGAGAGTGATTTTGTACCTACTGAAGATAAACGTTCAGTTCCACTTTCCAACGAGTGAAGGTCACCGCCAACTCAAAGTTCAATTCCAAGTTTCCCATTTTAAAATTTCAATGCTTCCAGCTGCTCGGTGAAAACGGAAGTAAAATATTTAGCACCTTCAGCGAAAAATTGTAGCTCCTTCACTATGAAGGATACAGGCTTGAGATTGGTCTCATTTGACCCAAAAATAATCTACTTTTAAGACCTGGGTGGGATTTTTTCAACGGCCTTTGTTATCAAGCTAATAGGTAAAAAGTGAAAACCCTATCTTCCTTAGGAAAAGCATCAATTTAAATTTTGGAAAATTCACATATTTTTGGAAACACAGTCATCCATAGATTCGGAATTACAGCTAAAATTCCAGTAATATGAGACTTTTTGGGCATCTTTACGATTATCTATTATTATTTGCTGAACTTGAAAATGCCGAATACCGGAAAATCGCCAATAACCCGAACATTTGGACGCCAAAAAACGGTGGTTGAACTGGGATTCGGCACCCTAAAAAATCCCTATTGGTAATAGGTTTTTCCGGGGCACGAGATAGTGACCTTCTTGTAAATAAACTGTGTGATCAAACTCCTCAAAAGTAGAATTTGATGTGCCTCTTACAGCCCTATCTCGATTGTCCTTAGCCCGAAGTTTCTATGTTTAACGCCAGTTAGTGCAATGAGAACTTTGTAATAAGCTCGTGGGAGGGTGGATTCCTCACTTTATCCCAGACGTTTCTTACACTCTGCACTAAAGGAAACCTCACAGGCAAGTCGCAGGCCTCGAGGCTGACAAGGGAGGATCGCAGTTAACCCTTCGTCCCTTCATTGCATTCATCCCCCCCCTCCTTTGGCTGATTGCTAGCAATTTACCGGCAACTTGATCTCTATGGGTCAGAAAGGGTACGTACTTTTTGTCTTCAAACTCCTCCCCTTTTTTGTGTTCATCAATTACACTGCACCAACTCCTTCTTCCTCAAGTTTGTGCCTTTGTTCCGGTAGTCTGCTATTTTGCCAGGCTGGACAGTTTCGAACTTCATTCATGACTTCATGAGGCTACTCAATATTCCAGTGATAAAGTTACATTCCCCATGCCTAATTGTTCGCATGATGTTTCAAACATGAGAAATGAAAACGTTGGACGAGGCACCAGAAGTAAAGAGGCAGCACCAAATACATCTTTCCAGCTCTCAAACTGAAGTATGATTTATCAATTATACCAAATTCCTTTGGGTTGGTTGGTACATAACTGGTCAGTAATTTCGTTCCCTTCCTAAAACAGGGTCTAAACATGGCGAGTATTTTTCCGCCGTTTCCAACCGCTTTCTCGGCCATCTAAAATTTGACTCTTGAAGTGAAGCCTACTTGAAATTCCCCGAGAGGCCCTTACCAGGGATAAATTATTGCCCCAGCTTCAAAACCTGAGTCGGACGTGGGTATGGGGTATGGTGAGGGCGGTGGCTCGAATCTGCCGACCGTTCTACATCGATTCATTAAAGTTAACTTTTCCTCAGCTTTTTCTCTGTTCTTCTCACGAGCGACCGCAGTTCGCCAGTTTAACTCTTTCCACGGCGCTTCTTTTGTCAAGTTTTTCCCCAAGAAAAAAAGTTTAATTTCAGCATTTTTATAACGAGGAAGAGTTGTCCCAACGATAATAATTATGATGCAGTTACGCTTCTGCTGTCGGCAGTGAATTACCTCGTGGGCTTACCACAGTTACGGCGGATAATGAAGTAGGACACTTTTTATGTTTTATTTTAATCGAAAATGTTTAATGCTGCTGTAGGGATATTATCATCATCCTCAAGTTTGATGCAGGGCGGGTTTCTTAGCAATGTTGAGTAAGTTGTTTGAGGAAAAACCTCAAGTCTCGACAGCTCGACACAATATTGCATCTGATTCCATGCTACCCGACTGTAAACATGACTAAAATGTAACTTCCAAGAAGTGACTAGCTTACAAAAGACCTGGAGATGGATGAAGCTTCGGCGGAAAGGGAAGATCTGTTAGAGTTGACGATGGAAACAGCTCGACAACTCTATCTAACTTGAAAGTCCGTCAGTGTTTGTAGCGGTGGTGGAGTTCCGAAGCTGAAGAGCACAAAACGCACGACACAACAAGAGAGTCGAATTAAAATGTACGACGCTCTGCCAGCATTCCCGGCACTATACGACGGAGCCTTGCTGTTTACAGAAGACCGTCATACAACCGGATATAATAGTAGATGTAGCAGTTTACAATCCATTTGTTGTCTGAGAGAGTGGATATGTGGTTGTTGGAATCCAATGAAACAAATTGGGTTCGACGCTGACACCACCTCGACCAATCACTCCACTACGCTTATCATGATCACCATGGAATGGATCGAGAATTCCTCTGTGAAGAAGAGATTTGCACAATAATGCAGAGGCCGTGGATCGAGAACTAAGGGCCATATTTTCAAAAATTTAATGGTTATCTGGGCGATGTCTACTGTGGATCTCAGCCATGATCAACTTGAAGAGAGGAATTCAACGAATAAAATCTCTTGAAATGGGCCGACCCCGCCTGGAAGCTTTTCGGGTTACTCCCAAGGTTTTATTATTCATAAGAGAATACCATTCCTTTCCCTACCTTAGGACTTCATAGTTTCAACCTTTCTACCATCATAATACTTAAATTCCATGTCCCTTTCCTCCCAGTCACTTCTTCGTCCTGAGGGAGCCTTCCATCTTCAGGGTTCCTTCCACATCTTCTCCCCTCATTCATCAATAGGTCCCTAGGGGGCACAAGATCATTCGCCATCCGATCTTTAGTGATTTCTTTCTGGCATATTGAATGAACAACGAATGCTAATACAATGGTGAGTATAGGTACTCGGCAATGCAGGGTACCTAAAGGTAGTTTAATATTAAGATGCGTCGATTTTTCCTTTGTTTGAAACTGGATGAGGTCGATGAGCCAAAAAAATCATGGGATCCTTACGCATTTATTTATTTAAAAATGGGAAAGTATCCTGATCAACGCTCAATACAATCTAATAAAGTGGATAACTAGAACTTCAAGGACAATGGCGTCTGACCGTTAAATTGAGACACGTCTTCCAGTAAGGAGGCATAAATGAAGTACTTAGTTAAATGGTGAGGATATACCGTCCATAAATAACACCATTCCGCTGTTTGAGAAGAAAAAATACGCTGCTATTTTCCTCAATAGCCCAACTAAGGGAAAATCCCGAAGCAAACTGCCTTGTATCACGTCATCGTGTTTTTCCCTGCAAAGGTAACCCGTTATTACCATTGTTAAACGATAAAAGTGAAGAAAGTCTAGGGTCAATCGAAAGTAGGGCGTTAACGGTGACTTAATGAGCAAAGTTTTGAAAGGGTCAGTCCTGTGAAGTGCTTCTGGTAAGTGGGTGGTCGCTGACTGAAGGCAATTTATTGGCCAATGAGAGGGTACTTTGCTGCTTGTTGCGAATTCAGCCGTGTTAGCCACCCCACGGTCAGAACACTTTGGCAAAAGTGAACATTAAGCGATCATGGCGTGCTGTTAACTAACCTCTGCCGAAGGTTATGAAGGCTTTTGAAACGGACCTCGTTTTCAGCTCTGGCAGCCATCGAACCTAACGGTCAGTGCGGTTTGAAGATCCCTGGGATTGTTAGTTCAATGCGCGGGGGCGGGGTCGACATTATGGAAATGCTCACCAGCCGCAAGTGGGAAACATCGGTCTTGAAAGAGGAGTGGGCGAACATGTTTTGGTGACGTGTTGGCGATACACAACTCGCCAGATGAAAGGAAACCATCTAAACAGCAGAGCCCGTCTAAACAACGTAAGTGAAGTACATTACCGCCAACGCTGAAATGGAATCTGACCATTGTGATCGCAACGGTCCACGCGAAATTCACTCGGATCTTTCATGGTTCACGGTAGCACGGCTGTTTTGGTTTATTCAATAATAAACCATTGTAATCGCCCAAGAAAAAAAATTTCTAACCTACCCTGAAAATGTCATGGTTTACGTTTCAAAGGGTGCAGAATCCGAATCTAGATACCGCCGTGAACACTTTTTCTCCCAAACAACTGGAAATCTTTTTGAAATTTTCAGAAAAAATCAACCTTGTTCCGGGACAGCCCCAATTCTAAAGAACTGGCTAGAGCCGAGCCAATCGGTCAGTTTTAAGACCTCTGGAAAATTTTACAAATATTGAAAAAATTGTGTTTTTCTAAAATCTTCTCCGACTTGCAAGTAAAATGTTTTAATTGATAGCTCTTCCCATGCTGAATCGAATGGGACCATTGCCAGATCGGTAGCTTTCTTCGTTAGAAAGTCATAGGCTTCAAATATTGTGTTTCAGCAAAGGTTTTTGAGGTACATAAACAGGTATTGCTTGGTAAATTGAACTCTACGTAAGGTATTACGGACCGAGAAAATGCAAATTTTGTCTGAAAAAGGTGTTTGGCATTTCATCGTAAAGCTTTCTAAATTTTACATAAAAAACACTTTGGATATTTTCTCGGAAAATTAGCTTGTACCTAACTTCTGACTAAAAACCCTTTTTGGCAATCATTTAGGAGAAGTTGCTCAAAAATTTCCTCTAAAAGTGGTGAGAAATTTTCATGAAAAAGTTTTACTTACATGGCAAACTGGCTGATCACAACATACTAACTCTGGCCACTGAGACTAAAATTATCATCAAGCGGCGATCGTTCATTCGACGTCCAACGGGACGGACTGGTTTTTTCCGGGGAAATCACTTCCATACTACCAAGTTGACATTGCAGTGAAAAGCATTGAAGCCGCAGAAGATGGAGCGGTTTATACTTTAGTTGAATAGATTCCCTCGAGTTTGATGAAGGTAGACATTGGATTCGTCCGACGGCCGGCTGGTTACTGGGGAGTGACATAATCGATGTAACCAAGGGGTGACCCAGTGGTTTTCCGTGAATTGCTTACATACGAATCCACTTTCCAGTTCTCCGAAACATAGGCAGTCGGTTCCTGCCTGAAAGCTCAAACTGGTCGCGCAGTTTGGCCGACACTGCTAACCAAAAACCCCTTTGGGCTTTTTAAATGAAACCATAGCAACAATTATTGTTGAATGCTTTCGAGCTGTGTATTACTGCATTCGCCTAGGATCAAAAATCAATATTTTGGATCGAACGAACGTTGATGATCGATCAAAAAAAATAACTTGCCGATTTTCTCGTCGATGGAGTAGGAATTGGTGTCATCTTTGGCAAAGCATACTTTCTTGCATGGACTACCGCAATGTACAATAATATATTTTATAATGGACGTAAAGTACGAGCCTCGTATAAGTACCGAAAGAAAGGTTTTCGGGCCTAAAGTGATAGTTATGCAAACATTTCAATCGCCTAATACAAGTCGTGATCCCGAGACACCTTGCTCCACAAGCGGATGTCTCAACCATTAGACTAACAGTCGACCGTCTATTGAATCCATATTTTCCGAGGGTTTGAATTGAAGGCTCAGTGGTGCTTTTTCTGCCGACTCAACTTTCGATGTTGTCACAGGTGGTAAATGGCAAGGAGGCGCCTCAAAGGCAACACTCATACGCCCTCAGCCTCCAAGTTGTCGAAGGGTTAAGGCGTCTGCTCAGAGAGCAAGAGGAGCAAGGTTAAAATCCGGGAGAGAGAGTAAAATCTTTGTTATTTTCTACCCCCGATCAAAAGGAGGGGCTTTTGAAACTCCAAACTCCTCCAGTTCACAACATTCACCTTCTTTTTATATTCGAGCTTTTTCAAAAACCGTCCTCAAAACGACATTCATTAGAGCAGCGGCATTAGGAATAGATGTGTTCCCCCGGGAATCAATGCTAAACTCTATAGTGAACGATCTCTTTTCCAGATGTGGGTTGAACCAGGGAAGTACGAAACCGTAAAACCGAAATCGAACACTACGTGCTCCAATGCGAGGGGGATGCGACCCGGTTCGTTTTGCTTCCCTCTCAACAGCCCATTTTCAAACTGCTGAATATGCAATGGCCGGGGCGAGCATCGTATTTCATATAAACCCTGGGAATACAATGGGACGTAAAACGAGCGACACGATCACCAAGGAAACCTGAGTAGTGGACACAATGTCTGCGTGTCATGTGTATCGTTGCGCCGTTCTGTTTTATGTTCGACGATTGCGCACGCGCATCCTTCCCAGCGCGGCACAACTCGAATCGAATTGAGGCCAGTGAAAGACTACCCTAATTTTGGAGCCCTGTTATTTATCTGTATCCTCTGGAAGGGCACAGATTGATAGCGCTACAACGGAGAAATGCTCCCCCTCCGTGTATATATCTTTCAGTCTACGAAGAAGGAGAGGGAACCACTCGTAACGGAGCTGATGCATAAAATATGAACCACCCTTGTTGAATTCGTTCCCACCGCTTTTCTCTTACTAAGCCCGAAGATGTTAGATGCTGGGGAAGCTTTCCTTCGACAAAATGCTGTTGAATCAGGGCCACAGGGTAACTTATTAGTGAGCCGTTCCATTCTTTAATACGACGGAATAGGGACGGACGAATCTCAGTGCCGTAAAGCAGAATACGAATAATCGACTTCTGTTAGTTGTAGTAAATAGTAAGTGCCACTGGATAGTTTTTCGGTGTTCAATGCAGCTTATACAGCTTTCTATCCACAGCTGTTGACTGCCAGCTCATTTTTATTGTTTCCAAAAACGGATCGTACTGTGAAATGAGTACCTAACCTTATCTGAATAAAAACCAGTAGAATCAGATTCAGAGAAAACGTACAATACTTCCATGAATCATGGTGCATGGATTTTTGACACAATTCGATCATATTTTGACAACTTGAGTGGCTATATAGCCGCATTTGAGCCACTATATTATGTGGATCAAAACTGTTAAACAAACTTACTACTCAACGTTCAAAACCCGCATAAAATCTGAATACGTCAAATAATCCCAATATAAAAACGTATTGTGTATATCCACGTATTGTGCCAGCTAAAACAGAGGTTTCAAGATCCAAAAAGCTCAAATCGGTTCATTTTTGTGGCCAGAAAAAATCAAATAGAAAGCACCAGAAGTGCCAATGTTTCAGAAGTATTGTACTTCGAATCCAGACAGTAGTCAAAATTTGATAAATTTGTTTCAGAAATCTAAGTACCAAAATATGGAAGTATTGTGTGCTATTTACTCTCCACTGGTTTGCATTCGAAATAGCAAACGGACCAGCTACTGCGTAAATTAGAAACAAGATATTTTGACAGTTGGTACATATTAACAAGGATTCAGGATGAAAGCAAAATGCGTATGACTCTGATGAGGCCCATTTTGACGTATTTCGGGATCCCGCTTACTGCGAATTCATCTTCCGCAACTCTCATGGACCGTAAGCGACATAATTAGGACTGAGACCTGAGCAAATTACAAAATACTAAATTACAGACTGGACCTTTGGTGAGTTTCATTTTACCGCTTTGTCCTTTGTCTCCTTCGCCCTAATTCACTTCCGTTTGTCCTTTCCCAGTCGTCCTCCCGGAGGAAACCCCATTTTATGCCTTGCATTTTTTCCTGGACTTTACAATCCTTGGTTCTTTAGCAACCCTCAGGACTTTGCTCTCATTTGGTTCTGTTTCAGGATCCATGTAACTCCTCGATGGGTTACTGAGGAGCCTCAAAAAATTTGGAGACTCATATTTGAACGAATAGTCAATAGTGTGAAAATCATCAGTTTTACGGCTGATGTTTCAGGTCGTTAGGACCAACTAGATTTTGCGTAATACTTAGGAGATTTGAATTTCAAGAAATCGTGAAAATATACCGAATTGGCTGTTTCTGACACAATTAAAAAAACTTAAATTCTCGGCTCATCCCCACGTTAAGCAAAACCGAATTAGAAGTTAAATGCTTGATGAAATTACGCAAATTAATTGATGCGGAGAAGGCGATAAAAATGGCTACAAGATAAAAAGCAACTATCGTAGGGTTTACTGCGATTAGCCGAGGATGCACCGGATTAACTCGTTAGAAGTTCATCCAGTTTGGCTGAACATAATAGGGCACCAGAAAACTTCAAGTTGAGAACTCAATCACAAATTTTGTCGAAAAGTTTCGTTTGAGCAAGGTTGTGTGTTTTTCTTCAAGGGACCGAAGGATCCGCCAAAGTTACAATGTCCTTCAACGTCCCCTCCTCCCGAACCTTTTCGCATTTCCGAACTCTTCCCGGAAATTGATTCCGTCCGATGATTGGTGGTGCGGTTTCCGAAGGGGAAGGTTCTTCAATAAAGTTTTCCCCTTCCATCTCCAAAGCTGCAAATAATTTCTTTTTTATTCAACATAGTTCTTCATCTTTTCAATTTTCTTACTGACTTTTTTCTTCCGAATTATGGACATTCCATGTATTTGGACGATAATGAATCCCATTGAGGTTCATTTTTGAGTGTCGGTTTCTGAGGAAATCATGAGGATACATCGGAAGGACACACGGCAATAAACGTCTGGTAGGGTAAAATTTAACAATAACAATAAATCAAGGAGCTAGGCCGATGTGGCCTTAGGGTTGTGATGGAGTTCATATCCGGAACTTATACCGTAAAAAAATCATTCCAACATTCTTAATATTAACAGAACAACAAACGATTTAATGCATAATGTCCTAATGCAGGCATCTACTTGCCCCTTCATATCAGTACTTTTAAAAATAAGTCTTTTGAAATCTGGCCCTATTCCTGATCAGCAGACAAACATCAATCATATCTAATGCTTGATTTAACTTTCACTCTCAACAAGAAAAAGATGTCTCGTTTCAATCCCAACACCTTTTTACATTAATCGGGAAAGCTACTTTTTCAAGCAGGTTACCTGTACGTCTCTGTCACTGGATCTCGTTTAAACGGGGACAACATGTTCATGAAATCCCTCATCGATTTAGGCGCACCAAATTAGAAAACTGGACCTCTGAAGTTTACAAAACCTAGAACTTATGCAAATTTCACAGCGCGATGCCGGTTGATTAAATCATTTCTCCCAGGACTGCTCAGCCGAGCGTTTTCTGATTAAAACCGGAAATGAAAACAGAGACGTCGCTGATTGTAATTTCCCCAAGCAGGGTCCAAATTAGCCATGAATCAGTCAGCGGAATCAGCAGCGATACTGCCGTGGTATTCGTTTAACTGTTCGTTGAAACCGTCGACGCTCAATAATAAAAAATCCAATAGTGATAATGAACGTTGATTCAAATGCATTAAACCACCGCTTCCCTGTTTAGTTGTACCTAAAATAAATATTGCTGTTCATTAAAGCTGTAACCCCAACATAAATGAGAGCACCGACTTCAAATTTTTTTCAAAAATTTTAGTTACCTACTACATTTTTGGTTGTAACGCCACCAGTGCGCAATAGGAAAAGCGCCACAGTTGAAACTAGATTCATGGAAGGTGAAGCATCATTAAAATAATATTTTTTCCTCCATCGCAAAGTGTAGACAAGAATGCTAAAATGGCTATTTGACTTTCATTAGCAACATTCCTACATTTGCAAGGCCTAGCCCGCAGAATGCAGCCTGTCAAGAGATCTTCTTTTCAAAGGGTACGAGAGCCGGTTCGTTTGCCACTCCGAGGTCCGAGGCTCTTTACGCCGACGCCGTCACCGCTAATTCGATTAAGCGGCGCTGGCGTAAGGGCCAGCCCTTGACTAACAGGGTAGGCCTCCTCAGGCACAGTATAACCAATCACACCTCTTCGTCCCTGCACCGCCTTCGCGAATTTTCTTTTCAGCACGTTAAAGTTCAAGCACGATCACAGAGCCGCTTTTTATGTGCAATTTAGTGATGATTGATTTTTCTCGGCAAAGATAAATGTCCTCTTACGGTTTCTTCTGAATAATTTTTGGTACCTTCTAGTGAACTCAAAGTGTATTTTGGGACAGAGAGGCTGCCAAGAGAGGTCGGATCTCGTCTTTTCAATTTTGTTCGAGCCTTTGTAATTATGTGGTTCGGATTTTTGCAATGCACACGGTTTTCAACTTTGACCTATTAAGTTGAATGGAAAACACGAACAGAATGAATAATAATTTAATACAATTTATGAATAATCATCATGATCTCATTATGAACTCTCATTAGGGGTATTCTAAACCAATAATACTTGAAGGTCTTGAAGGTGATGTGCTTTGTGGAAAAAATAAAATACCTAAATTAACTTGGGCTGTACACTTTACCACCGATAATAATGTCTACGCGATGGTAGAGTATCAAAAAAGGAACAGAGTGAGATTTTTAGGATTTACGGGGTTCAAAACTCATCCCAAATTCGTTTGGAAATTTCTAAAAATTGCACCATTATGCGTTATTGCACAACAATGACGTTACTCAATGAAATGTGCCCAAATTTGCACCCTGATTTAGAAGAAGTTGGACTGAATGAGCGACCCTCATTTGCTAATTTTCAGGTACCTCAATTCAGGTACCTGAATCAAAAATAAATAAAAATTCGTGGAAAATCGCAAAAGGAAAAGTGATTGTGCAAGAGAAAATATCTAAGGAAAGTAAGTAACAGGGGTCTTAGGATAACAGGTGGATAACCACCAGTGGGGGAACGTTGGAATGGAGCGATATAGGAGTGCAACAGAGAGGCCTTAGATGAGAAGAGAATGAGCGAGAGAGAGAGTCAGTCGGTAGAAAACAGCAAGAGTGAGAGAGCGGCGGTGGGGAGAGCTAGGATGCGTGAGAGAGAAGCAGAGCGTATATGGGGGAGCGAGAGAATGATCGGAGAGTGGAAATTAAGAAGTGCGAGAGAGTGCGAGGGGTAGAGCGAGCGGGCGTGAAGAGGTGTGGTGGAGAGGGATGGAGAATGGGGAGTTGAGAGGCAGAGGAGTCCAGGTGAGGATGAGAAAGAGAGTAGGAACACGACCTGATAGACGGAACGATAGTGTGGTAAAGTGAGAAAGATGATGAAGTGTGTTCACCGACTGGAAAAAGGAGAAAAGAACAGAGTGAAATGGCAGGGCGTTTAATTAAAAGAGCTTTGTTCCAAAGGCGTGGGGCCGAGACGGCCAGACTCATTTCAATCACTGTAACTACGTCGGCTCCAGTTGCTCTAACCTTTTTCTATTCATCTTTGCACAGAGCAATAGAACCGTTCAGGTCGGCGACTGTGGGAATTCGGGGGAAACGAAGAGACAATTGGAAAATTAGGAGGGTGAGATTCCCGAAAGAAGAAAACTCGTGCCGATATTGGTGAAAAGCAATCGAACACTGAGCGTTTGCTGCGTTGTACATGGATTCACATGACCTCTTCGGCTGTACACTGAATGGTTCAGCCAACAAGGGTTGCTAATTAATGCTGAATAGCCCTCTGCACCTAATTTAATCTCCTTTTAACTTCCCCTACAAGTCCTAGTTGGTGGCACACCGCTAGCTGCCTTTTTGTGGTTCTGGTTTTGGAGTGTGCTTGGACACCATCGCGGCCATGCATGTCCCAAAAACAACCTTAGCCGACCAGGGGGAATCCTCCCAGCGATGGGGTCTTGTCGCATTTTGGACGAGTTGTCCGACGAAGAATTTGAAAATCTTGAAGGCTGTGATGATGATGCAGATTGTGATGAATCCTGTTAGGATCGTGGAAGGAATCTGAAATACAGAGTTCACGACTTGAAACTAGCAAATCATTCCATTGCATCCATCGACTTCTGGTGTCTCTTTTCTGGGATATTTTTTCTCATAATCTCGTCTAAGGTATTGCTGATGGTACAAAAAACGATGTCTTTTAACTTAGTTGGTCAAACAAAATAGGTACAGCCAATTTTGTTTAAATTTTTGAAAAAAGAAGGACGAGGGTAGGAAACGTCGATGGATATTATACTCAGGATCTAGCCCACTATTATATTCGTAATGGGAAAAAGCCCCTCTATCGAAGGGTCAATACATGTTTCAACCAATTCCCCTGATAAACATCCACCTAAAAACGGGAGGGATCTCCCATCAGAATCCTTCTCATTGGGACGTTGATGAAGACCGTGGTTGCTCTTCCTGTAGTTTGGGCTGCAAACTAGATTGCACTCCAACAACCTATTCAACATGTTCAAGTGGATTACAAAACGAACTGGACCGAATAGGGTTGACTAAACGGTAAGATAGCTCGCATCGCTTCTCTACTTTCGCGTCACTTTATGGAAACGCGAACCGCTGAAAGCTAGGATTGCTTCGGGAGGACTAGAGGCGCTTTGGGAGACCATTCAGTGGTTGGGCGAATACTACACTCTAATTTGATGAGGTCCCCTGGATCAAGTGACCTAAGCGTCTGCGGGTCTGTTCGACCACACATCTCCCATAACACATTGCTAGAATTACGTGCCCATGCCTTTGCCACTGTGCCGTTACCTCCATAGGCTTTAGGTCTCACCATGAAAATAAACAGTGCGGACGAAGCCCGCATACGTTGCTCAAAGGACGAATTCAAGGAAAACGAAATGAAACGTTTGCAAAAAGTGGATTTCACCCGAAACTTCAATTTCAATCTTCATTTAGAATACGTTGATGGTGTGGTGGTGGTGCGGTGTATCGAATAAATGACTGGATACGGGGGACAAATTCGAAAAAAAAATCCAAGCAAACTCAAAGTCCAATGAAAAGTCACAATGAAACAGAAACTCAAACTCATAATTGAACACGAAGTCAAACCTGCAACGAAACAGACAGTCGAACTCATAGTCAAACTCGAAGTCAAACCCACAACGAAACAGAAACACAAACTCATAATCGAAACCGAAGTCAAACACTTAGTCAAACTCAAAGTCGAACTGACAATGAAACAGAAACTCGAAGTCATAATTGAACACGAAGTCGAACTTGCAATGACACAGAAACTCGAATTCATACTCAAACTCGAAGGCAAACTCACAATGAAACAGAAACTCAAACTCATAGTCAAACTCGAAGTCAAACTCACAATGAAACCGAAACACAAACTCATAATCGAAACCGAAGTCAAACACTTAGTCAAACAGGAAGTCGAACTGACAATGAAACAGAAACTCAAACTCATAATTGAACACGAAGTCAAACTTGCAATGACACAGAAACTCGAACTCATACTTAAACTAGAAGGCAAACTCACAATGAAACAGAAACTCAAACTCATAGTCAAACTCGAAGTCAAACTCACAATGAAACCGAAACACAAACTCATAATAAAAACCGAAGTCAAACACTTAGTCAAACTCAAAGTCGAACTGACAATGAAACAGAAACTCGAAGTCATAATTGAACACGAAGTCAAACTTGCAATGACACAGAAACTCGAATTCATACTCAAACTCGAAGGCAAACTCACAATGAAACAGAAACTCAAACTCGTAATCGAAGTTGAAGTCAAACACTTAGTCAAACTGGAAGTCGAACTGACAATGAAACAGAAAGTCAAACTCATAATTGAACACGAAGTCAAACTCACAACGAAAAAGAAACTCAAACTCATAATCGAAATCGAAGTCAAACTCACAACAAAAAAGAAACTCAAACTCATAATCGAACTTGAAATCAAACCCACAACGAAACAGAAACTCAAACTCATAATTGAAATCGAAGTCAAACTCACAATGAAACAGAAACTCAAACTCATAGTCAAACTCGGAATGAAACTCACAATGCAACCAAAACACAAACTCATAATCGAAACCGAAGTCAAACACTTGGTCAAACACGAAGTCGAACTGACAATGAAACAGAAACTCGAAGTCATAATCAATGCTCGACAGTTTGAGTCAGTTTCTGTGTCATTGCGAGTTTAACTATGAGTTTGAGTTTCTTTTTCGTTGTGGGCTTGACTTCGAGTTCGATTATGAGTTTGACTTTCTGTTTCATTGTGAGTTTGACTTCCAGTTCGATTATGAGTTTGAGTTTCTGTTTCATTTTGAGTTTGACTTCGATTTCAATTATGAGTTAAGGTTTCGATTATAAGTTAGAGTTTCTGAATCATTGTCAGTTCGACTTGGGTTTTGATTATGAGTTAGAGTTTCGGTTTCATTGTGAGTTTGACTTCAAGTTCGATTATGAGTTTGAGTTTCTGTTTCATTGTGAGTTTGACTTCGATTTCGATTATGTGTTTGAGTTTTTGAATCATTGTCAGTTTGACTTCGACTTCGATTATGAGTTTGAGTTTCGGTTTCATTGTGAGTTTGACTTCGACTTCGATTATGAGTTTGAGTTTCGGTTTCATTGTGAGTTTGGCTTCGAGTTCGATTATTAGTTTGATGTTCGGTTTCATTGTGAGTTTGACTTCGACTTCGATTATGAGTTTGAGTTTCGGTTTCATTGTGAGTTTGACTTCGACTTCGATTATGAGTTTGAGTTTCGGTTTCATTGTGAGTTTGACTTCAAGTTCGATTATGAGTTTGAGTTTCGGTTTCATTGTGAGTTTGACTTCGACTTCGATTATGAGTTTGAGTTTCGGTTTTATTGTGAGTTTGACTTCGACTTCGATTATGAGTTTGAGTTTCGGTTTCATTGTGAGTTTGACTTCGAGTTCGATTATGATTTGTAGTTTCGGTTTCATTGTGAGTTTGACTTCGACTTCGATTATGAGTTTGAGTTTCGGTTTTATTGTGAGTTTGACTTCGAGTTCGATTATGAGTTTGAGTTTCGGTTTCATTGTGAGTTTGACTTCGACTTCGATTATGAGTTTGAGTTTCGGTTTCATTGTGAGTTTGACTTCAAGTTCGATTATGATTTGTAGTTTCGGTTTCATAGTGAGTTTGCCTTCGAGTTTGATCATGAGTCTGGGTTTCTGTTTCATTGCTAGTTTTACTTCGATTTCGATTATGAGTTTGAGTTACTGTTTCATTGTGAGTTTGACTCCAATATTGATTATGAGTTTGAGTTTCTTTTTTAATGTGGGTTCGACTTCGAGCTTCAGTTTCTGTTTCATTGTGAGTTTGATTTCGGGTTCGACTTCGAGTTAGAGTTTGACCGTGTTGGTTTCGAAGTGCGATTTAAGTTTTGGGCGTTGGCCCCTTCAAAATTGCAATCCTGGGTACGGGCAACATTACATTAAACAGCATTAAAACAACATTAAATTAAACGCACGAAATCATAGCAAAGAACAAACGATTGAGAAATTAGCAAGGCTCAGAAAAATCTCAATCCTGATAGGGTGTAATATACCGCCTTTTGACATTTCCAACTAATACAATCGCTCTTCTGCTTTCTTACAAAAGTTGACACTTTCTCCTCGGGCTTTTGCTTCACCTCCTTTCCCATTTCCGCGCGGTATCTTCCTCATTCTCTATCTCTTTCCGTTTTCGAGCCTTTCAACCGAACTCGATTCACTCGAACCCCTGGGCAAGGAAAGGAAGGAAACGCTCGTTTCTAAGTGAAAGACCCGTTGAACGAAGGTGAACGGAAGCCGACTGTACGTGACGGTCGTTAATTCGGCAAATCAGAAACGAGTCTACCATTTCGTTTTATTCTGGACGATTCCTTGCTGTCATCTTTGACGCTTTTGGTTGCTTCACATTGAAGGTTTTGAGCAGATCCATGAGGGCGAAGATTGAATCTTTTTGCATGGGGTTAAGTCAATGTCTTTATTTACTAGTCATTTTAAGCGTTTTCCTATGGCTGAGGAATTAATAATAAAAGTAGTATTTTATTATTTTTATACCTCGAACCGTATGGGCATTTCGGCATATTATGGGTACCTATTGCTCTTTTTTTATGGCATTTATTGAATTTGGCATTAAATTCAATAAATTTTATTGGAGTGGCAATTATTTTGAAATAAATATTCTCAGAATGGAGAATACCACTGATGACAAAATAAAAACTACCTGGTAATAAACAGCAGTAGTAAAGGATGATTGTGCGGCTTGCAACTAACGTTATTTTCTTTCGTCATGGCCCCACATAATCCACCTTTATAGAACAGACTGCTGTGGGAAGGAGTTCTTTTGCCAGAAGCTTTGCGAACCATTCCCTTTTTTAGCTGCCTCGTACGCTTCTCCTGCACTGATCTGCTTGGGCAAGTCTTTTCTTCCATTTGCGTTGACGAGTTGATCAGATAAAACCTTTCTGCCAGACGGTGCACGTTGTGGAACATCCCAGCGGCTCAGGCTGGCAGTTGGCACAAGTCCAAAGGAGATTTTACGTGTCATTACCTGCCCGCGAAAGGTATTACAAGGAATCCATTGGGAAGCATTTCGTCGTGAATGTGGTTAATTTAGAAAATTTCGCTCATAGCTTTCTCAACTGCTCCCCTGAATAACAAGATGAATGGAGAAAAGAAGGGGACTACGTGAATTTGCAAAGGACAATTTCTGTTTTTCAATATATTTGGAAGCATACCGAGTTCAATAGGGCAGCTTTCCTGGGCAGCTGAAGAGTTAATTCGTATGCTTCAATCGCTTGATAATGCCTCCTGCTCTTATTAAGAAAATTATGTTGATGCGCATTGAAAGAAATTGGTGTTATTCCATTTATGGAAACTTTTATTCTCCAAGATGTGGTCAGATCGCATGTAATTGTGCCTGAGACTCTAGGATAACCTTCGAAAAGCGGTCTCCACAGCAAACATGCTATACGGAGGCCTTGCTAATCCCTATTAAAGCATCGGACGAGGTCAGACCTGGCAGGGAAAATATCTCATTACTCCCTCAGGCTGAATTAGGAGTGCATCAGCCCGTCCCAAGTTAACCATCTTAGGCAGGGCTATAGGTGACACGGTACCTATCCTGCTGATCCCAGCTCCTAAGCTTCACGGTATTATGGTTTTAATTATTTCTAAGCCATTTTAAGCCGCGGGTCTCCGGTATATTCGCTTTTGCCCGTCAGAAAACTATGTAACGGCTTTCAAGATGTGTTGAGTTGAGTTTAGCCTACAATTGGCGGTCGTTAATAGATTTTGAAAATTTGATACCCATACGAAGTGATTCCATTTTTAATTTGGGTTTGAATTCTAGTTTCAGCTTGAATTTCTCGTTCAGTTTTACTTACTGAATTTCAATTGAACGAATTGAGTTTAAATTTTTTCAAACCACATGCTTGGGTGGTTGATTTAGCACGAATGGAAAAATATTATAAGCAATGGCGGTGTTATTATTTTTGTAAAACGCGAAACCCGTGCCGACTCCATTGGCTTAGCCAATCAATCACCTGAAACCTTGACGTATCTCTCAATTTGGAATCGGATTGACAGAGTTGAGTCGGTTCGAGTTGACTGGATGTTGGATGGAGGCTCGATGGAACCGGCTTCTAGGGGGAAGGGAAGTGATAAATGATTATTCTGCTGCCTATATCGTAAACCTCACTCCAGTCTGTGGCTCTGATCAATTATACAATTCAACAATAAATCAAGACGGAGCGTTCGTAAAACACTTTCCCCAACGCTGGCGACGCTTGGGGAATGTTGCGGTGAATCAGAATAGCCAACGTTTAGAACGAGGCGGTACTGGCTATCACCTTCACCTGGTGGAAGGAGACGGTCTACGGAATGCAGTGTTTGTGGAACATAGGAAAGAAAAACTATAATAATTGACCATCTTTCCATTGTGCTGCTTGAGGATCTATGAATATCATGCCTAAGACTATAATCTTGGATGCAGCTTTCCTTACAATTTCTATACCCTCATGTTCAATATCACGTTTAATTTATCCATGAATCGAGAATGAAGATTTTGGGTGACAAGACGCTGCAGATCCTTCCCTCCGAGAGAGAGTGCAAGGGAATGAGCGGAATGGCAACTAATTAACCAATCAAAATTTCCTCATTCTTTTATGCCGGAGTCGCTTAACATCGATTTCTTGATTTTTCAACTTGACCTCTTGCTGGAAGTCTCATTTCCACTTGACTAGGGTTGCAAATCGCGAGATTGTCCAGATGTAGACGACGGCACAGGATTTGATAAATTTGTCAAGAGCATAGTGTTAACTTTTCTTATTTTCTCTTGGCTATTCGGTTGAGGGCGAGGCAACCTCGTTCCTGGTTTGTCGCACCCTCAACTAAATCGAGAGAAAATATACGACACCAAAGAAGTTCATCACCTTTTGTTCATAAAATAATGTCAGGAAATTGACCATTACAGCAAGGGTCATCCTGGTCAACGCTTATTTTGATGATACTTTTAATAATTCGGTTTTAAATAATGTGTCTATGAGAAGGCATCTGATTTTGTGTTTGGGGGAGATGGATGCTAATATTCAATCGTAATCATGGTAAAAATGGTGTTTTCCGGACCTTCCCGCAACTCACGAAGACACGCACTTGTGCCACCTTAAGACGTTCATTCCCGCTTATCTTTCCCTTATCCGATAATTAACATTCGCGTCCTCCAGACGTCAGTTGGGGAAGGTTTGTCAGACAGGCGTTGGCCTTTCACGGTAACTGCCATGGTTGGAGCAGCGTTTGGCCGGCGCGGCGGCGAAAGCACCGATCGGAAAGGTATAGGCCGTAAATTCACTGTCACTATCAGCCAAGTTATAAATCCCGCAGAATGTGATTCACCGCACATATAGAATGACAACAGCATTGAATTTTTCACCAATGGTTTATGCGCACGATAAAACGCTTCAGCCGGCACGAAATAGGCCGGGTAAAATCCGGAAATTCATGCCAGCGCCCTGGGAAGAAGATTAGAAAATAGGGGACGTGCTATATTTTTATTGATTGGATTGATGACGAATTATTGTGGAAATTGACATTTGTCAATAAATCGCAACAAATGTCACAACACATAACTAGAGCAATTATTGCCTTCCTCACCCAATTTCCAATCAAAAATCAATTTCCCTCGCTCTATCGACTTCTTGTTACCCGTATCTCATGAACCTCTGCAGTATAAATATATGTCGGCGCTACACGCCTCAGCTAATGAAAGTACCTACTCGATCGGCAATTCGGACCTCAGAACGCTACCAACACCTGAAAGAGCGAACTAGCGACTGGGCTGGAGCCAGAGCTTCGGAAAAGGGCCACGAGAGGCAACACTGAAGATGACGAGGCAGTTTGGTTTTCGGAATTCGAGAAGGGACTATGCGTTCGGAGGTGTAATGAAAAGTGATTGTAAAAGGTGCAATAAAAGTGTCGAATCGGTCGTGTTCAGTTAAATTGTCTCGAGCATCACCCCTTTTACGACATATATTTCATTTCAATTTTCAGGATAAGCCACCAGGAATGATGGATCCTGCAGAGGTTCATGAGGTATGAGTAAGAAGTCGATAGGGTGTGGGAAACTACACATTTTTCAGGTCTACGAGTGTCTACAGCATTTCACCCTCATTATCCGCATTATGCATTATATTCCGTCACCAAGAAGGCGAAACTGCCGTGAATCATCTTACTTTTCTCATCTTATTTTCTTTACCATTGCTCATTGCTGAAATGTTTAAGGAAATGTTCTAACATCTGTCAAAACGGTCAGAATCGACTATAATCTAAATTCTTATCGGGCCCCTGATCTTGGCCGTCACTCGTGATAGATGAATTCTTAATTCAATCAGGTAAGCAGCACCTGAAAGCAAAAAGCGGGATGTGAGTTTCAACAAGTTAGAGAAGGTCGTCTTCTGAGATGGAAGGAGGTTTCCTGTCGGAAAAAAGCGATGAAATGCCAGCCCCAACATCATCCATCACCTAGAGAGGAAAGTAAGAACGTTTGTTTTTCGCTGCCCGGCCAGCTCCGGCTACTTTAATTACCAGCTAGAATCTTATGCCCATCGCCGGTGTTCGATTTTGGCTGTGCCTCATCAGGAAGCCAATAATTTGGTTCGGAGCTCGAAGGTCGGAGATTTATCCCGTTGATGTACGACTTTGGGCACAACGTGTACCTCGTTTCTTTCCTGACAGAGATGATTTATCTTGGGTGGCGTATCCGGCGCGTCCTGTTGAGACCTCGTGAGAAATGTTAGCCTGAAGAATGTAAGTATAGATCGGTTATAACGTCCAGCAGTGATTTACGATCAACAGACGAACATCCGATTGGGATCATCTATTCTTGTAAGTTAGATTATTCGAGTCGAATATTTTATAGGAGAGAAACTTGGATTGTTTGATCAACAGGATTCAACAGTTGGTTTGTATTACAATCGTTAAAATAGTATAACGACCGAAACTCTATAACTAGTTATATCTACAACCCAATGTTCAACGTCTACGGCCAATTATCCGGATGTCTGAAATCCGTACCACAAAATACAGTCAACTCTTTGAAACTTCGCGCTTCGTTAATCTTCTCACTACTTTATTTCGCTGACTTCACAGCACAGGCGCCAGCAAACTTTAAAATTCGCCAAAAGCCGGCCTAATTATTCAAAGAAGGATCGAATGTGGTGGAAACGTTCTGCAGAGAAGTCCGGCCGAGTTTGCTTCGTTTTCAGGAACATTCAGCCGAGGAACTCGAGCGCTTCAACTTTGCAACCGAATCAGCCCGCACTCAGATTCCACTAAATAATACCCGTAACTTCGCCTTATCCCAGTGCGTCTGTCTGTCGGTGGTGCTTCAGTGGCTCGGGCTCGTCGGAGAGAAACTTCTCAATTATGTTAAGTAATTGATTGCTCTTGAGGGAGAAACGGGGGAGGGGGGCGGCTTTAGCATGCCTGCCTCGGGGGTTCGGTTTTAGCTTGGCAACGTTCAACTCGCAATGGTTGGGGCCTCTGATTAAGCCCAGTCATTGTTTTCTTATTTGGTTCCCCCTAATCAGATCAGTCCTTCCATCCTGAGTTCTCTTGGCTTCTATGAACCCCGACTGCAAGCGTCGCTCTTACTGTGCTAATGTTAGGAATTTCCCCTTCGGAAGTTGCCTGCCATCTAGAGCAGCCAGAAGGAGGAGCCTTGTTTCGAGTAAATAGGAGCCCCCAGCCAGCGCCTGTACATTTCCAGCACCTGGGGAACATCGTTTTCTAATTATGCTCCCTGCAAATTTGCATTTGCGCCGAGGTAAATTGTTGGCGATAGCATGACCTACCTTCAACGAACAATAATTATTTTAGTAGCGTACGAATTAGTTTCGATCGTCGTGTCCTCGCCGGCTGAACTCTCTTTCACTTTATCACAAATAAATGCTCCTAATTACAACTCAGGAGCACCTCAGTACCCCCACGAATAGAAATAGAACCGGACATCCGGACGGGCAAAAAACACCTTTTCAAGGCGATAGATTTTCATAATTTCGTATTCAATTCATTGCCCGAAGTGGATGGAAGCTACACTGAATGGTGCAACCGATTAGGCGCTTCACGAGAGCTTTTGAATTACTCAGAACTTGGCAGAGCTTTCCAAAGCTCGTTAGTAGATCTTCACAAAAGGACAACTTTGTTTCTTCAGTTTGACCGTGAGATTTCTAAACAAAGGGACAAAAAAATCTCAGCCGGCACGCTGAGCGCTTCTCTTTTAGATGTTCATCTCAACTATAGTTTCCTCAGCCTGTTTGAAGGTCTGTTATTCAACAGGGCGTAAGGACTTCAAAAGTCCACATCTCACTCTCATTTGAATGCTTCCTTTTTATTAATGAGGATCCTCTTTTCGCCGGCACTTCCCCTTCATTTGTGTCTACCTTCTGTCTTGCACTCATTATAATAATCACTCCGTTTTCCTTCGTTAAATTGATCACGCACATTTCAGTGCTCCCTTTCTTCCTTTTATGTTTACGAAGTAAATAGAAGTACCAATTTCTGGTGATCGTTAGAGAAATATAATGTGAAAAATTTTGGGAATTGGATAAATTTTTTTTGCTGCAAAACATTCGCAATTAGCACTATAGGACCACCATTGCAATGTCGCATATTATGATTTTTCTTTTGAGCTGCGTCAATCATGTTCCCTAATAATTGCTATGACAAACTCCGGCTGAGTAAATGACACTGAATTTTCCACTATTTTGCCAGCATAACAGCGTAAGAGGCACACATTTCAACCAAGTCGTGAATCATGTCATTGACTGAACAGTGGACGGCTTTGAAAATCACCGGTTTCAAAAACTCGACAACCGTGGCTCCAGATCCGTCCCATTTCGTCATCTCGATGAATACTTGATCTCCGCAAACCCGGCCCAAATGCAGATCTTTATTTCGCTCAACCTTCAAACAGTCCGTTCGATCGGTGAATTTTAACTCGCTGGCTCCGACGATCCCTTGGTAAAGATGTACCATTGCTTCAGATTCTATAAGGGATTTTATCAATAAATATGAGGCAGAAGCATTTTTTGCTGAATTGCTTTCCATATCGCACTATACTGGGTAGGTAGTGAGATTTTCTCTTCGGTCCCAGCATCCAGGAAATCATACCGATTGGTTCGAGCTCTATGTCAAAGATAACTTCCAGATCGACTGTAATCTCAAGGTTATAGCCGATGTAGTCACCCGTGGAAATTGTCGCGTTGTACTCGAGGAACTTTAATTTGACGTCTGACAAAATCAAATTTGCCCCAAGTTTGACGAAAGGGTTTGCTGAGACGTTCATACTTAGTAAATACGCTTTTCCGAAGCTCATCTTGCCGTAAGATGCCCTGGAAAAGGAAGGACGTTTAGTAAGATACGAAAAACCAGCAAGACGTGTGAAACAACATGATAAATCCCTTTTTCCCTAAAACTTGCCGGGGTATTTTCTCGATAGCTGAAGAACGGATTGGCCTACACGGAGGACACTTATCTAACAGGTCCTGTCCTTAACAGACTTACGACTTTTTCCAAGTACATGAGCGATATACCTGAGATAATGTCCAGTTTTCGAATCTATAGTCAAGGCACCAATAAGCATATGGTCAATGTCCTGATCTTCTAGATTCTTCGTCGCAACGAGTGCAAAGTAAGGCCGTGCGAGGGCTTCGAGTCCCGGAATAAATTGCTCGTGGTTGTGATGGTTTTTCAACAGATGTAGCTCGTTTTGAGTAAACATGTAACCCAGGTCGACTTCGTGCGAGTCCTTCGCATCGACCCGACCGTGACATGACAAATCGCATAGAACGATTTCATTCAAGTAACACACGATTACGAGCAGACCTGTTTTTAGGGGTATGAAAAAATCCATAAGGTCATAAAAAGGAAAAACTGAAAAATTTCGGGTTACAATTTTTGTTATTTTTTGTAGCTAGAGCCAGGTATTTTGGAGGCTTGTCCGGTGACTAATGGAATGATGACGCATAGGTTCCAAGCAATAATCAATAAAGCCCAGAGTGAGAGGAATGAGTTCAAGCTATTGAACGTGCCGCCGGTGGCCTGCTATCTGATGGGAATAATTTTTATTTGTTGCTCACTACCGGATTGGAAAAGTTGAGTGATTCATTTCGGTATAATGAGTTTCCTGTCGCTTGTATTCTTCGCAAGTGGAACCCTTGGTACTCCGATCACGTGCAGCCTATATTTTTATTTATGAGAGTCGAGTCAAGCAACAATTTGCTATCTCCTTCTTCTTCGGGTGACAGCTTAGGCCCCAGTTGACTATGTTTCACGGCCCTCGAGGGAACGAAGATGCTGAAGTCCGAAAAATATTATTCCCATTGCAGCTCGAACATGGTCGCTCGACAGAAATTATTGCATACCGGAATAAAATGTAAGCGTACGCGAGGAACAAGTTTTTTCCATATTCCACGCTCTAGCTATTTCATCAGAAATGTCATGTAGCTTTTCCGGAGTACACAACTGAGAAAAAAGAAAATTTTGTTGGCAGAAGACAACTACATGAGTGCGCTCCCCATTCCGTTCTTCAATATAATAAATAAAATTAAATAATAAATGTTGCTTTACGACAAGATTTATGACCGCAACCGGGCCTAACATGAAGCTTTCCTGAAACGATTATACTGAAAGGATGAGACTGCAAGGGTCACAAATATTCCAGGGCGGGTGGGGGAATCGAACCCCGGGTCCTTAGCTGTAAACCGATGATAACGAAGAGGTCCTTGGACCGCTCGGACCCCTCCGTTTATCAATATTGGGGAGGTGACTGAAAAAACTCCATAATTAGGTACCTAACTCTATTGTAAGCTAACTAGATCGTGTTCACACAACAATGACGAATAAACATTTGATATGAGTGGCCATCGTTGTTGTGAGTGTGAGCGTTAACCTGGACTATGAACGGAAAGAAGAATACCGTAGTCCAACCTTTCACACTACCTTATTTTTGTTATTCAGTAGGCGACTAATCCGATCAGCATTCTTACACCAAGAGCAACTTTTTATAATATCAAATTTACCTACTTACCCCACTTTTTTAGGATAAATAAGTTCGGTATACCGAGCAGGGTATACCTGCTGCTGCTGAAAGTGTCTCTAAGTTTACCTTAAGAAAATCGCGATGATGAAACGTTTCAACCACTACCCAGGGTAGGTGAAGAAGGGTTAAGCAAAGGAATGCCAAGCTCGCTGATGGAGGATGAGGGGAAATAATGTACCTACCCCCAGTTAAATTGCTACCGTCAAGCGCTCTTCATTTTACGCAGGAAGCCCTTAGACTTAGACTATAATCTTGGAGGAAAGGCTGAAGAAGCGAGGTTAAGGAAGTGCTCGAAATCCAGCATCGGGTCCTGGCTCAGCACTAAGGGTGGAGTTTTGAGGTAGAAAATGGGCGCTGTTCGGAAGGTAAGACAATACTCTCATTAGCCTCCTTTGCTAAAGCTCGTTCTGGCTCCATACCCTTGGTAAATGGAAAGAGGCCAGCTTATTCAACGAGAGCTCACAAAGTGCTACCTCACTCCTTCTTGTTCATCAACCTGTTTATCAATAACATGCCGGTGGTCGCTGTTCCTGGATCGCTTCCAACCCCTGGATCTTGAAACGAGCGAGCATCCGCCTAAAACCATGAATAGTTAAATAATTATCATAGATGGTGATTTGCAGATAGGTTAATGATTTCGACACGAATTTCGTTCATTAATGGCTCAAACGACGCGTCTATAAATGCCTACTGAAGTCCGTATCACACGTCAGACTCCTCCATATCCCACAGACCGCCTGGACAGACCGATTCTTTGATGATTTTTTTTAAGAAATAAAGTTCTATAAATGAATAATAACAAAAATTGTTAAATATTTAAATTTAAATACTTAAAATTTTGTTAAATATTTAATATTCATGCAGGTGGGCAGAAGTGAACACACCCATAACATCAGGCATTCAGGGAATAAGGTCTGTGGTCTGTAAGCTGGTCTGTAGGTCGTGTCGGTCTATCGTGTGATAAGGGCTGTAGGTTGGTCGTACGTAAGTGCACTAACTATTTTCTTCATTTGTTGGTGTCTGGTAAAACCACCCCAAATCTTGAAGCGTATGGATGAAAATCGTTTGACTTTTCCTAGGCATACATCGAACTGGCCTTCTTTCTGTAACATTTACAAACAGTTACTGCTACTGCAAAAAAAAATTCTCAACTGTCTCACATTGCATTGTACCTAATATTCAACATGAGGAAGAAGTGTTGAAAACTTGTAGAAGCCATTCGCTTGTTCAACATCATTGCCCGCTGGAACGCGTCCAAGAAATAGTGTTAAGTAAACAGGACCCAACACGTTCGCCGATTCTCTCGACAACAAGTGGGTCGTTGATTTGAATACAGCCATTTTCCCTTTAGCAGATAATGCCTTCCCAAATCCATGCATATTTGTTTGAATTATCACACTGTGTTTCATTCTCAACCGCTGTCGATCGATTTTTGAAATTGATTTTATATTTCATACCTTTAAAAAAATATTTCATTTTCGTAGTCCTGATTCATCTAGCACTCAGACAATTTGTGTAAGGCGGCTGATAGCCTATGTTCAATAAAAGTACAGACTTTATCGCGTAACAAGCGAAGCATTGTCACCAGGTAGTGCCGAAGAAGATACCACCGATCCGAAGCAAAGAAGCAAAAGTTGCACAGGGACGAAGTTAGTCGACGGTCCAAAGTTGAAAACCGCTCGTCCTTCCCCAACTTTGTACAAGTTTCATGGTGATGGGAGCCAACTTTTTTCGCATCCGAAGAGTTGCGAAGCGATTTAACGATACGCTCGAGAGGAGTAATGCTATCGAAAAATCGTCCAAGTGCTCACGAAGAAATTATGATGTTCAATTTCGGTAATTTAATTTCTTCGTGCATGCGCTCGGATGCTCTTATCGAAAAGGGAGAACAATAAGTTCATTACGAGCTGATACCATGTAGGAAATACCAGTTGAAGTAGACGAAAGAGGAAAGGGCCAAGAAAGAACTTTATTGCGCCTAGTGGAAAGATTTTTCGGTTTCTGATCCTGAATCCCTCCACTATAAATAGGTAGGTCCTTGAAATGTTTAAAACATTACCTTCCTTCCCATCCGGAATATCTTAGAGCAATAAATTCTTACCCCTGGGTCATTTTCTATAGAGTGGGACTATTTTCTATATGAACTTGCTAATTTTCAATAATTATAGTGCACAATGGCAAACTTTGTCGCCTTTATCAATTAACAAACTTGAAAACCTTGAATCGTATTCTCTAGAATCGCATTTAAACGTACGTTTGCAACTTGGCGAAGCAGTGGCACTTCACTGAATGAAACTCATTCCAAGCAAAAAATCATTTGCATCTTGAAGCCAAAGGGCTCGAGTATTCGAGAGAAGGTCGTGCCTTCGTCACCTTTTAGCCCTCTACCGTCTTTTCCCCGTTCGCACGAGTGACCTATTTTATTTTGAGATTTTCTCCTTTTCTCCGTCTTCTTTCCGTTTTCCCTATGGAGGCATATCCATAAGGTAAGGATCGCATTATCAAGGTTCTTTCCGCATGATCGCTCTTTTCTCGGTTATTTTCAACACCTGCCGGCTTAAAGAATTTTCCACCCTTCCAAATCCTCCCTGTAGCATCCGAAAATGCTTCTCGCCATCAGATCGAGGCCACCAACGCTCCCCTGGAATAGTTTCGTCCTGTCGCCAGATTCGTGATTCCACCTCTTGGGAATGCGCATTTGGTGAGTTTTGCCGAACATCGGAATCCGAGATAGCTAGAAAATTTGTCCACCGTGCAAACTAATATCTTATTTGTATGGAAACTGTTACGATTTGGAATTCCGCGAATACAATTATGCTTCGCTACATGAAAATATTCGCAAATTGTTAACAGATTCGGGTCAGAGATGTTTAGCGCCGGAATTTTTCTATCGTGATTAGCTCGCTTGAGAATAGTTGATGGTATGAGTCCGTTGATGGACTTATGGCAGAAACTAAGCAGCTCGTTTGGCGTTCAAATTCTGAAGAAATTTATTTCTCTAATCCTCTTCATAGTTGTAGATGCCTTACGCAAGCATAGGTGGTATAGGAAAAGTGATGGAAATTTATACTATACCAACTCATCAGATAAATATAAAAATATAATTTTCATTTATGCCCATCAGCATCAGGGGGCCAATATCAGATCAAAAGGAAGGACATCAGATGAATGTTTGGAAACGATGGATTTTAATATCGCCCGATATCCTCCATTGGAATCTTTCGAGTCAGGTTTATGAGGAATATTATATTCCTATCATAGGTCCAGGTGAAACTACCCTATAAGCAAACAATATCCTCAAAAAAAGTCCTTCGATATAAATTAAGTGGGCAATCTATTTCGAAAGCGTCGAGTAAGTACGAGGCTCTTTTCTTGGGCTTCTCCGCGGCGATTGATCGTCTGAGGTTGATTTGGCGAAGTGGCTTTTCTTCAGTTGTTCACTATCTGCAGAAGAACGCTTCGGTCGGGTAACCATCGGTTAGCTACTCCATTGTTTTATTGAGTTATTAGAAAAACGGACCCCATCAAACCCACGGAGTGATTGTATTTTGTATGGCAAATAGAATCTTCGTGCAAGTTTCCTGCACTTTGTATTGCTGAGAAATTGATAATATACCATCAAAGCTAATCAGTCGGATACTCCACACACATCAGGTTAGATGGGACCAACCGCTATTTTATTTCTGGCTCCAACGATTATTTCACACTAGAATGTCATGGGCGTTATCGTAATTTGGTTCTCAGCAATAAATTCATAGGGAAGGGCAAAAAATATATCTTAGGTAGGTAGCTCATTCATGACCTAGCAATGGGGTGAGATGGTACCACCAGGGGACAGCTGTTATGATTTATGACGGGTCGTTTCTAACGTTTTGGACTTTCGCCAGAGAGGAAATTTATTAGGTAAGCCAAATAGGTTGGTAGGATAGGTTATGTAGGTAGTTATGAACCGTGAATCGACCTTCAGGCTTACCTTGGCTTCCCGACCCTTTAAATCATTGCGATATTTGGAGTATCGTGGCAGGAAATTCCGCAATATTCGCGAGATGTTGGTCGCTTCCTTGGGTCCCTTAAAAGGATCTTAGGACGGTTTCATATCCGACCAACCACTCAATTGAAAGGGACATTCATCTCAAAATGATATGACCGCTTTAGAATGATTTCGGTCGTAGGCTAGGTACTCCAACGAAGACAGCTCATTTTAGGTATGATCCGACTACTAATAAGCTCCACTGGGTTTGTGCCTTGAATTAAATACGAATCTCGATAAAATATCGAATATAGATCAACTTCATCGGACATCACTCTTACCTTATTGGGTTAGTAACTCAAACTCATAAATACGTAAAAACCAAACGTGAACTTAAAATCAGACTTAAACTCAAACTGAAACTGTATCTAAAATTCATACGAAATCTCAAACTCAGAATAAACTTGAACCTATTATGTTCTTGATCCGGGGGTGGATAAATGACGAAACCTGGGCGAAAATACAACTCTATTTTACATAAGCCAGGTAACAGACGGACGACCGAACAGCTGATCGTATGGGGGGGATGGCGGACCATACAGTGGTGCCAACATGACAGAACCCAAACTGAAACTCGAACTCGAAATCAAACTTGAACTTGAAATCAAACTCAAACTATAACTCAACCTCGAACTTGAACTCAAACTGAAACTGCAATGAGTGTGAGTTTCAGTTTTAGTTTGTGTTCGACTCCAAGTTTGTGTTTCAGTTTAACTTTAAGTTTTACTATGAGTTTGAGTTTTGCTATGAGTTTCTGAAACTCTCAGTTTGAGTTTTCTTTAGATTTTAGGATTTGGTTTTGGTTTGAGTTTGACTGTGAGTTTAAGTCTCAGTTTGGCTTTGAGTTTCAGATTGAGTTTTAGTCTCAGTTCGAATTTTTTTCAGTTTTCTCAGTGTTCTCTGAGTTTTTTTTCAGTTTCTGTTTGAGTTTACGTTTGAGTTCGTCTTTAAGTTTCAGGTTGAGTTTGAGGTTGAGTTTGAGTTTCAGTTTGACTTTGAGATTAAGTTTAAGTTTTACTATGAGTTTGACTGTGAGTTTCAGTTTGTCTTTATGTTTCAGTTTGAGATTGACTATGAGTTTCAGATTGTCTTTAATTTTCATTTTCAGCTTGGTTTCGGGTTTCCGTTTGGGTTAAATTTTATGTTAGAGTTTGAGTTCAAATTCGAACCGGCGTTTTCGCAGTCACTCAACTCGAAAATTACGTCGAAGTTCACTACTTTTCTTCGTACGTGCGTCTATTCCACATTACACTATTTCTCTTCATGGACAATTTTTTTATGGGTGAGAACAGCATCAATAGGCAGTTTCCTTATTCACTCGCGGTTCATTCATGGCACCGCAGCTTTGTAGGAGGCCGTGGTATTCTCAGTATTGAGTCCGGCCTCCAATGGCGGGAACATCTCTGAATAGCTGGCTAATGTGGAACAGCCTCGGAATTGACAAACTCGGTTGTGGTCCTTCGAAAGTCCCCGTCCTTGCCCTCTGTCCCTCGCCACTGACAATCGGCTACATTGGCAATGCGGTTTATCAAGTTTCAAAGGTTGCGAAACACGAAGGGAGGGGGTGACTGGAATTCTCTTCAGCGCCGTCCCCTTCAAAGTCCAAGGCGCTAGTTGGAGATACAGACACGTATTTGGAATCTCTGATCACTAGTTCCTCAGCTCCTTCGTCTGGCTTCAATCATCGATAACTTTGTCGTGAACTTTGACGAGGAAGGATTTCAAAGACGACAAAGTTATGACGAACAATCGTTATCTCACTTGGTAGAATATGAAAAACGTTCGATGAAGTTTTGATGACAGATCAGCTGCTCTTCCTGAGTTTTGGCATTCTGCATTTACAGCTTATAGTCACTAAGCTATATAAAGATATTCTTTTTACTCCCATATGTAGGTATACAGAGTAAATGGAAGTACCTATTAGAATCGTCCTAAAATCGACAATCGGATTGGTTCTTTTACACATATTTTTTTAAACATTTTACATAATACACTTTTACTCAGAATCGCTTCCCGAACAAGTTTCTGTGTGTCCGTCTGTTAGTCTGTCCGTCTGTGGTCATTTACAAAAATGGCCATTTGTATAGTGAGTTTTTTGATATTTTTTGACCCCCAAAGTAGTCAAAATATGATCAAATTGTGCCAAAAATGTACATATCAAAATATGGAAGTATTGTGTCTTATTCACGCACCACAGGTTTTCCAACCTATTCAATCTCATGTTGATCAGCACTCTCGTACGTTTCGACACGTCCAACGCTCTGCTGCTTAGAGGTGCAAAAATTGAGTTTGCAATTTTAGATGCGTGGGAGAGTTGGCTTTGCTCCAAACAAAATCACGTCCTGCTTGCACGTTTGTTTTCGTAAAGAACATGTTGTGTGCTATGAGAGACAGCAGACTGGCCACCTTCTTCAAACACCTATTACACCGTCGTAACACGACCCGGGGAAACCACTGCTTTGAAAAGCCTGTGCTAAACAAGGTAGGGGAATGTCGAGTTAGCATAATAATCGAGCTTGGACAGACGTGTGGAGATTCAGAAGATACAAAAGCAGCCTTGCTGACATGTTTACGCAAGGTAAATGGCTCAGATGATCATTCATGTCGTTAGACCATGGTTATTCATTGTCCACCAGCCTGGGGGAGTAAAAATCGAGCATTTTCGAGATTTAACTGAATGGGATTGATATTTCTATAACCTACCAGCAATCATGATAGATGCATCAACAATGACCGTATGTATTATGACGATGAAGATGAACATAGGTGAATTAAACTGTCGATAGAGACCAAGATACGTCATGCTATATAAATACCGCAATATCTCCATGCCAAAAAAACGTTTATTTTTACGCTGTTTTTCTTTTAAAATGAAATGAATGAAAACCATTCATTTCAAAGCAGGTAAGCCTGCGTGAATAATTGAGCAACAATGAGAAACACGTACCTACCTAGTATACGAAAAATTTGACGCAAAATCGAGAATTTTCAGCGACAAAGTGGATGACCTAGATCCTTGAGCCTCTGATTGTGGTACTCGTAGTCCAAGTTCCCATGCTGGGGTATCAGGCTATCAGGCTCAGTCGTGTTGACATATTTACGAACACGGGTGCGGTTCCGATGATCAGTCATGTGCTGGGGCTGACCCTTCGGTGGCGTTTGTTCAGTCGACCGGAGGCCACAGGAATTAATAAAACCACGCCACTCACGTTACTCTAACGAAGAGCGATGAACAATGTGAGAGTTTTTTTGAAGGTAGGAAAAAATGACGATTGGTTGATAAGAATCCTTTTTACCGACGGATTGGACTTGGTGTGAAAAATTGTTCGTCGCGCTTCGTCTGTTTTTCTTATTAGTTCCATATTTACGAAGTAATAAAGTAAAAATTGTAATCGTCCTAAAATCGAAAATCGGATAGGAGCTCCTGGAAAACGTTTTACTCATAAGTACGCTTAGAATCACTTCCTGAAAAAAATGTCTGAGTGTCTGTACAGACTGAATAGGTTCAATTTTAAGGTTTTCTAAATTTCAGAGCTTTCTTAAACAATTTAATTTTACTCTCGCTTTGTTTCGGGTTACCCTGGAACAGAATATCTCTGAACTTTTGTAAAGTAGATACCTACATGCTACAGCGGTCGTTTACAACTATGGGAAATCTCTCTGCTGAAACATTTTAGCGCTCGAGCAAGGTAGGTACAGCGCCACGGCTGGTTAGCATAATAATCGAGCTTGTGCACACATGAAGAGTTTTGAGCGATCTAAGCACGACCGTGTTTGACATGTTTACCCCGAATATGTGGATCAGATGATCACTCATGTTAAAGTTAGCCCTTCAACAACGTTTATTCACTCCACTCAGGGACGTGTAAAATTAATAAAACCCCACCACACCCGACGTATCCTAACTAGGGTCGACGACGGACGGAGTGAAATAACCTATTTTGATGTTCAAGTTAAAAAAGAGCGAAGGTATGAAAAAACCTCGTTCGCAGAGGTCTCTTTTTGTTTTACGTTAGGCTAGCCTGCGGTAAGTCAACTTTTAGAATTTGTCAGTTGCGCTCAGAACTGAAGATCTCGCTCCAGGATCAACAGTTATTTGCATGGCTATATTTTCAAAAAATTGTTAGCATGCCTATAATATTAGATATAATTATTAATTTCCGAAAATTAACTGACCCTAATCCAATAAAAACCCCCTCATCCTTGACGAGTTTCCTTTTCATCTTTCGGATTCCGCTCACGAACAGCGGAGTTGCGGTCACGATTTATGTACACTATGCCTGAGCACGCCCCTTTTGATGCCTTGAAAACGTTGTAAATCCGGATTTAAATATTCAAGCTTCGAGAAACATGATAATGCCGTTTCCGAGCTGAGAGCTTTTCCGCATAGTCTGTGCAATGAGGATGAAAATGCCTCTTGGCTGAGTTGAAGCCTGAAAATATTTTGCACTCGTGTGATATATTCGGACAAGGTTTGCTCATAGAACAGTGCACTCTGAAGTTCTCTCGATATTATTTTTAGCAGAGTATTCGAAGGATTCATTTATTTCGGTATAGTACTCGAGGTCGTTCAATAATGACGAATCTTTGTTTATTTTGAATTAGTAAGGCTTAGAAATGATTACACTAACGAATGCAGGAAATGACGGTTCTCCTGATAGAACTGCTACCATATATTTGTCTTCCTAAAAATACGTCTCTCATCGAAGGATTGAAAAATTCGAAAACTGACATCGTATACCGGCAAACTCTCCATCCTTCCTTTGAAACTCAGTGATTTTGTCGGCAACCTGAAGACTTTCGCCATTTTCCGGGCCATTTTTCAATGCAAATTATCGAACCGCCTTTCTAAAGAAGCTTTACTTTATTACCTACATCACTTTTGGGGTCGACGTAATAAGGCGGGTCGTGCAAACGAGCTGACAGCACTTCAAAATGACGGCCATCAGTCGCATCTCGAAAGTAATGTGACCACGTCCCTTATTTATGCCCGTCTAAAATATTGCAGCCGACGAGCCTTTCTTTTAAAAAAAAGTTTATACCCACTACAACAGACCATGTGCTCAGCTACGCCAGAGCAGCCGGGAATGGCGTTCATTTCTGTAAGAATGACAATACAAAACGGCAGCTGAGGATTGTACGTTGATAAACGGGTATAAAAACAATAAGGAATCGGAAGGGGTTACGAGGATAATAGGAAAAGATCTATCGACTCGGTCAGTAGCTCCAGTTTGACGAGGGGGTAGGAAAGGAAACGACTTAGGTCGGAGCAATAACTGAAGCAATTTATCAGCCTGGAACCCCGTCCCTTTTATTTTACCCCTCTACCACTCCTACTCTAAACACTAATATATATTCACTCTTACATAATGGTTGCTGCTCAAAAAAGAAAAATAGGGCCCCACCGAGTGGTCGGAAGGAAAATTGAGAAAAAGGGAATGTCTGAAAACCGAGGAAAATTGGAACGTTTGTTATAATAATTAAATGTTTACACGTAGAGCCCGGATACGAATTACCCTTCGGAGATACGACGAAGTGTCTTGATGGCCAACTTGGAAAAACACCCTTTTTTGGAGTATTTCACTCTATCTTGCTGCTTCTGATTCAACTCGGGAATTTTTTTATGAGCCATAGGTATGCAGGAATCTCATTTCCAATAACAGGAGTTCCAGAATGGCCGTCGTACTCGATTAAATTGAGGGGCCGAGGGGGGCGCACAAATTTTGGGCGTGGCCACGCACAGCGTATGGTGGGATTGACCTATTTCCGAAGGCGAGGCACGACCTAAATCTCTCAATGCTCGCCTCTCGGTCGCTATCGATCATCTAGCTGCCTGCCACAACAAACAGGTTGGACGTGGGAACAAGTTCAAGTCGCCTTGAGTCTCGAGAGGGATGATATTCGAGGCATGCCCGAGTGCATCCGATTATCCGACCGCGGGTTTCCCATCCCTCGCATTGCCTTTTCCTGCCTATCTATGACCTACAAGAGTGCATACCTGGCGTCTGTTGACGTTTGATATGGCTGTCTGAGCATTTTCTGTTCCGAGTCATGATTCTTGAGGGCAGAATCTGCGAAATAGTTCACCAAATCATACCCTCCTGTCACATTAAAATAGAATTTGGATTATTCGGTATTTCAAAGATTTTCCGGTGGTAATCATGATGGGGTTCTTTTATATATGAAAAGGACGAGTGTAATAATATTACGGCTAAGAACCAGGATATTATCCGTGTTTGCATATTACTTAGGTAAGGGATCAAAAAAATCCACTGCCATGAGAGAGAATCCACTGAGTCCTCATCAAATTTAAAAGATTCCTAACTATAAAAAACAAATAATACTAGGTACGTTTTTAAGCTTCAAGTAAAATCCATATGAGATGAAAAGCAAAGATTGAAAATATTCTCTGATTATCATTACAGCCGTTAGGTATCATCCAGCGTTGGCAGGAAAGTCTCGTTACTGGTCTCTTGACCTGGAAATTTATGAACTACAAGTGTTCTAGGTATACCTGACGAATTCCTGCATCTACTGACCCATTTCCTAAAGATAATTTTTGAAGATCATTTTCCAAAATTTTAATCGCCCTTCATTTTTTTTTTTTTTTTGGTTACAGATTGATAGCTGTGGTCTTATCATTACAAATTGAAAATTCGGAAAGGACTGCAGTAAAGCTTCTTCGCCTAACCTGAGAAATGTGAAGGTACGTTACAGAATTGCTTGGTAACCCAATTCATTACGAGATTTTTTATGTACAATTCACACTAGTGAGCATAAGCATCGGTTTTTGGAATACCAGAGTTTTACTTAATTTTTACTTTTGCTTCAATACTTGGCGACCTTTGTAACTTTTTATAATCAACATTGGTTGAAGATTATAAAACCATTTTGCATCTTTCAGTTCAGACACGTAAGATTTAGAACAATGCACTGCACAAGCCTTGATCAAGGAAACCCTATGGCTGATAACTGACAACGAAGGAGGGCTCACCCTCAGTTGCTCACCTCCCTGTACATGCACCTTGGTTAAGATAAGAGACCCAGTTCCGAGCCTTGGCTTTTCTCAGGAGGGCCTCATCCTTTTTAGCAGGAGACAAGTCTTTTTAGAGTCGCTTCGCCAAGTAGTTTTATCAGGCGTCTTTCCGACTCCTACAACTTCCCCGCCACTCGATACCTCACCTTTTGTATCGAAGTCTGAAAGACCTTTATCAATGTCAGTGCCTTACTTCAGTTTTAAATTGCTGAATCAGCGCATTTATTGAGCCTCAACTCGATTCAGTTGCGACAAGGATCCAAAAAAGTGATGGTGTTTAGTTATGTCGACAATCGTGGGCCCAATTTTTGGAACATTAGTTGGAAAAATCAGTCTGCTGTATTTTTGATGCTTTCCTCCTATTGGCCGGACTAGGGCTGGGGGTGCAAGATTTAACGTATTTTTATTTCCCTGGCGGGTCGTTTGAATACTTGGGTTATTCATGAAATACTTGGCCTTTCGGGCTGAAATACTCGTACCTATATCCTCGAATCAATAATTCTGAGTTATACAAAAAAAAAAAAAAACTTCAATACGTTAACAAACTGCCAGTAGATATTGGATGAAGGGGGGTTTTGAATTCCAGGAAGAGTCACTGTTGATTATTGATAAGCTACACCGAGCAGTACTGAGATCAATTATTCAGAATAGCGCGGGACGACTAGCCATCTTCTGTAAAGCAGAGCCATGGGGGCTTTGGACTTCCAAAACAAACTGGCCAGCAAAATGTCAGCCTCACTTGGAGAGCACTCGAAAAGGAAAACTACCCTTAACCCTCAGGTTTGAAAAGCCTAAAAATACCAGCCACAATGGAGCATCGCAGAACGAACGCAACGGATTTTTAATGTTTTAATTATTAAACTTCTCCAGGAGCAGAAACTCGACAAATTTATTCTACCGTTTTCATGAGCGATGAGCCGGCACTAAAATTAGGTACACTAATGTATTTATGGGTTAGATAACAGCTCTTATCATCTAACTCACCAGATCAGCCCTAAAAGCTTCCTTTAAATGCCGAGTGAACCAGGAATGGCCTTCGGGCGAACTAACTGCTACTCCACCCTAAAGTTGACCTCGAAGGTTATCATCGGAGGCCTCCAGCTGAACGTGGGCTTAGCTGGAAGTTGGGCTGCATGCAGGCATCAGGATGTCCAGGACACCTGGAGGAAGGACTGGAAGTGAATATTTCATCCGAGAAAATGCCCGACTCGGGGCTGGCCCTGCTCGCCATTCATTTGCCCGCCTATACACGACCAGGGCTCCAACAGGTGTTACACAGCAACCGAGCAGAGCCCTTGAAGACCTTTGAACCAAGTGCCTAGTTTTGGGACGAAACGCTGCGCCCAGATAGTCTCAGTTTTGTCTATGCTCACAAACTGGCCATACTTGAAGGGTAAGGGGAAAGAACAGGAAATGTCCATTTTTCCCAAAAACAAGCTTAATAGCGCATTTTGTAGGAATTCAAAGGTACTAACCGTATAGTGAAACTCCAAGGGGAAAAAAGTATAAATGTCGCCCTGAGAAGCAACGAAAGATTCGGTGTAAGGGGAAAAAACATAGAATTTAAAATACAAAACCTGCTTTTTCTCTAAAAGTACTTTTTGTGACATTCCTCGTTCCTTCCCCTTACCCTTCACTTGGTCTTTTTTTTTACAGTTTTTCTCAAAACTTTTTTGTGTGTCCAAGGACACCATTCTCAAGGTCACCAAGAATATAAACCACTTGGAAATGATGAGGTAGTATTGACAGTCCTGGGGTAGTCAGGGATTAATAACATGCCCTCAGAATAAAGACTCAAATCACTGCGTCGGCTTAGCCTTTGATCATGTGACAAATTGATGGAGATAAAAGGGTTGACATGATAGGGCCAATTTCCATTCCCCCACCCTAGAAATAAAAGTGAATATTTTGACGTGTTATACTTACACAGATACACTCTCTGTCAGAGTGAAAATTCCGCAAAGCAATTTGATTTACCTATCTAGAACCCATTTGAACTGACGGGGCTGAAAGGGAGGGCGAAGTTTTGATGGAAAATTAGAGTCTCTCGTTGGGTGAATTTCATTCAAACGCCTATGCTGACAAGGGAGTTTCTCGTCAAGATATTGGTGCCGTCTTTTGCAACTTTGATGCTTAACTTTGTTTACCTCTACTCTTCCACCCTTTTTAAATAGAGTATTCTGGAAACCGGTGAGAATGTATCGTAGAATGCTTTCGAGCACGGAGCGTATGTCAAAGGTAGGTAAAATGTGTAGGTACATGAAAGGAGGGCTAGGCAATTTTTGAATAAATTGGGCTACATTTAATTGACCTTCCCCTCGTTCGCGATGAAATTGAAATTGCTAAAAAAAATTAAAAATCTGCTATTTTCGCACTCGAGCCAATAATGGAGTCCGTCAGTTTCCCGTGAGCTGCCTTTCATCGGTCTGGCTTACCAGGGTGGAATGTTTGGAAAAGACTCGATCATGCTCTCCAGCCCCTGCCGCTTCCAGCATATCTACGTCATCCTTCGCCCTCAGGCGTTCTCTTAGTAAGGGAACTCGGGGAAAATGTCAGTAGTCGACTCAGCACTAAACGCTCAGGTGTAGCCTGAAGGCAGCCGACGTTATAGGGGCTTTGTAGAGATAGCAGGTCGCATTGGGTTATCCTCGTTCCTCCCACGACATAACTGAGTTTACCCTTCTCTCTGGCTGTCTCTGTCCCAGTAGGTAGCTAACCATGGCATCACCATCGTTACTACCAAGCGCCGCAGCAGCTGTTTTCCTACGCGGCTTTTCAACCTTTTTCTACCCATTTTTCCCAAGCCTTTTATCCAGCCTCCGTTTTCATAACGGTGCTTTTGAAGGAATAGCGATTCCAGCTCGTGCTATACGTTTGAAAAGAGAATGCCAGGACGGGATGTTCCGGACTGTGTTCTGCGGTCAGCAAACGAAGTCACTCATGTCCTCACATGGTACGTACTCATTCCTAAAAAGCCTCGAATTCTCTCTTTTTCCGAGCTATGGCTTATTCCGCTTATTGGGATGCTCTCAAATGCCGAGTTGGGTACTTCAAAAGAATGACTGTTTTTTCCCCTAATGGGGCAGCTCTGCCTCCTGATGCAGCAACCTGTCAACCAAAGAAAGCTCTTTATTACAGAATCACCGCGTGTAGAAACCCGTGTACAGAAATCTTAAATTTTCAGTTGTCAAGTGGACTTATTTGACTACGAGCCTTGACCTCCTGTTGAAAACCCGATCCGTGAACCCAAATGAACGGGAAAATTCAAGTTTCCCTCAATTCGTTTGATGCGGACGTTAATGAGTCGAATCCAGAAGGAGAAATCGCTTCAAAAAGTGAAGAGACGTCTCTTTGAACTTCTGGGTCAGTTGGTCCCATTCACTATGGGAAAAGCTATACGGCGTCCCAGTCACAATAAAAGCTCAAAGTCCCTGGAAATGGTGGCCCACTGTAACTTGATCGGGCCCTTCTAATGGCCGAGTCCTACGATCCTCTCTATACTTCGACCAGGGTATCGGGGTTGGGGTGCACGGCGCTGAAGAAGCGGGAAGGGAGTCCAGTGAAACCGGAATTGCTTTATCCTTCGTCCAGCCATTGACCTGATCCGGTCTTCGCACATGCGACGGAAAAGAAACCGAAATCGCATTTTACTCTCGTGCACCGTTTTTGTCCGATAACGACTACGTCAGCCTTTTTCCGCAGAGCAGCTGTCCGGTCCCGGCTTGAAAGAAGCGTCTTTAGACCAGGAGTACAACTGATTGCAAGGCATTATCTACCTGGAGAGCAATTTCTAACTTTCAAAAGAGGGTACACGACGAGGCTCAGCTTAAAAAGCTCAACGCCCAGCAGGTCCTGAAGAACGGACAAAGAGTCTAATCCAGTATTGGAAATGGCATGGGAAATTTCGGACAAGGTTCAAGCGCATTTTAAAGCACGTATCACAGGGGAATGCCAGTAATGTGGGATCAGGGTACTTAGGGATGCTTCATCAATATTCATTGGCCCCTGTCGTCACTGTGTGTGCTGTAATATTTTCGCTTCAAAAGAGGTTCTAGGGGGAAACACAAGGGTGGAAAGAGGCATAATGTTTGTCCCGGTATCTGAATTTCTTCATGATACAACTCGTACGAAAATCTGATACGAAAGTGATTTTTCCAGCTCCTTTCTCATCGTGTTTGTTCACGTACCCAGGAATTTAGAATCGGATACTTTTTTGATAATTAAATGAAAAGTTCATCCATAATTATTACTCATTAATCGCCTAGGACATTTTCATAGCATTGTTTTTTATTGATTTTGCTTGCTTGCATCAATGCAGACGACGCTGTCCAAAAATTTGTCTTCAACAACATAAGTTCGTTGAAAAGCTCGGTAACCGATATGCACGAGTGGGCTCCCATTTTCACTTTGGGCAATCTCATCGATAGAATCGTGGTGCCATAGGACATTTTAGGGGAAAGTATTCCTCCGAAGTTGGCAGCTGGTGAGGTGAGAGAGAAATTGTCAGAAAAAGCAAAACCCAAGACGGAGGTCATTCTGATCGGTCGGCCCGACGGCATCATCCCCTATATCTCAGACAGCCAGACTTCGGTTTAATATGGAAATACCGACAACCCCCCGAGAGATGAAAAGCGATGGAAGAGGGTTCCCGAAATCGAAAATGGCAAAAAGGATGGGAAATTTTTACTTGTGGTTCCGTGAGGTAGGAGGAAAAAAGTGAATGGAGGTGATTTCCAAGGTGGGAGGAATTGAATTCGGAAGAGTGATGCGGGTTGGGCCAGGGAAAGATCTCTTCAAGAATATACGTTCCCAATAATATCCTTATTTGCATAAGGTTACTGTAATTCTGCGGCTTCTCTTTTTCCGTCCTCTTTCTTACCCGGCATACCCCGTAAAGAAGGTCACGAATTCGGTCGATTATTTCCAATTTCACAGCAATAGGATGTTCACCGGAATCCTTACAAGCCGGAATCATGAATCCAACACGTTGCCTTAGGAGTGAAATGATTAAATTATTCATTGAACTTTTATCGTTTATGATTCTGTCTATGGTAGGAATAGTTCTAACATTGAGGCCCCGCACTATACTGTAATACACTTGGGTGTTTTTTATTATTCAGGCCTGGTGCCTACTCAACCTGTCACTCAAATGAAAAAGTCTTCGTTAACTTCAATTCGGACCCCTGGCCTGCAGACCTGCAACCATTATAAATACAGCCATAATCTTGTGCTGCATACGTATTGGTACGTCTATGCTGATTTCTATCCAGCTTTATCAATATTCAAGATTGAAGTTTTTTCTGTTAATGGATGTACCTTTGCTGAACGATTTTTGAGAAAGTTTTGAATATTCATACCCCGAGTGCCAATGGCATGGTAAGTGCGATGATAGGATGTGGCCGTTGCCGTTCCGAACGTCCTGCGATAACCGCAAGTGATTTATATCGCTTGAATATGCATATATCCATATGCATGTAGGCCATCCAGTTACATGTACATCATACGGCCTGAAGGGACATGAGAATCACAACAACCAGCGCACGCTATACAAGGATACGAACCATCTGCGCTGTCGTTTTGCGACATGAAAATGAATAAAATTATTTCCCTCGCGGCGAGCCCAGCTGTTGTCCCATGTTTCTCTTAATATGCGGTGACACAACAGGATAACCAGGATCAATCTTTCGAGCACCCATGAGGTGAATAAGCGTGGTGGCCGCTGTCAATAATAGAGAGAATTTCATTCTCTCATGAATTTATTACCTATGACAATTTCCCCTCTCGAATTAGATGAGAGAATTGTTTGAGTGTTTGAACGCACCTAATGCTTTGGGGACAATATCGATTTTATTATAATACCTGGGGATTATTACCCATATTACCAGTCGGCTTTGCACTGACTACGCTTTGAACACGACAAAAATGTTATGAATTGGTCGAAACCTTCAAGAAGTTTCGTATTTACGACTCCATATTTTGCTAATGCTCTGATATTTTTTCAAAATATTTACGCTTGGATGACTTAGAAGATCCGTTGTAATCCATCAGAAAATTAATAATAGCTAGAAAAAGTCGTACCCTTCCTCTCAGAGGATATCCGAATTTTTCCATGCATCCATCCTTTCAAAATTACATTTTTGGAGAAGACTACCGAGCGGCGCAATATTGAAAATGAATCGTATGGGTAAAGAATCGTTTCATAACGAAAAGCCGCCTTTTAATAACGGCAGTATTTTCATTCTTGTGTAATAAGATGTGCGTGAAGGAAGAGAGTTTTGAGCTTCTCGCAGCTCCAGCAGAATTTGCGATCTTCAATCATCGCAATGTTCAACAACGCGCGCACATCAATTCCTTTGATCCTGCGGGAACATGCAGCCGTTGGGCCATCTTCAGTTTAGTTTGATGTTCTCCGGCTCTGCTCACCTCAGCTCTCGTGTATACGCGTGGGTTAGCGTCGAGGAGATTCGTCTACCAGGCCACTCGACTCGCTGAAGCCCGCAGGCGTATTTTCCGCACTAGTTCCTTCTCTTCCGAAGATCTGAGCCGCCGATTCGATTCTAGACTCCATTCTTATTTCATTGTTGGTTTTCTGCTGGTATTTTCGATTTTTTGTGGCTGTGAGACCGAGCGATACGAAATAGGAAATTTACCTAATTTCAAACAAAACCGTCCAACAATTTTACTCAGTAAAATGTTACAGCTTCCAATGATCCAGAATAAAATTCTCAGATCCTTAAATAGTAATGAGTTCCAAAAGTCGTAAAATGTTATTCTCGATGGGTTATCCTCTTCGCCAATGCGTCGCCGTCTTCCGTCGGGCAGAGACCGCGGTATTTGTCAACGTGAATAATTGACTTTAGCCCCCGTTAAAATACAGCCGCCCATTCATCCTCGCAGTCTTTGTACCGATGTCACGCAATTCGTCTTGTACGGTAGTTCATGTAATGCCGGCTCGACAACCGTTGAAGCAATACATTCGAAATACGGTCGACCGTGTGAAGATGATCTATAGAAGAGTGACGTCGAAGCAATGCAGCATGTCTATGCAGTACATTTGGACGGGGTGAACGATGAAGCGTCCGTAAAACAGTGATTTAGTGCGGACGCTTGACGAAGCTGAAATGGCCGGCTCTTGCTGGAATTCGCCGGCGAGATATGCCTGGTTATTACGACCGTTGGCTTGCTGCTTCGAGTCGCGAGTGATTATTACGCCCCTGCCATCAACCCCATCTTGCCCTACCATAACCTGTCAGTCCTGTCTGCGACGCCTGGGCGTTCCCTCTCGCTCCATCCTGGTCCCTTTCCATCGCCCTTTCTCCAGTCTAGGAGTCGTGTTATTCCCTTGCTGAGCTCCTGATCACGTTCCTTCCAGCCTCCCCCGCCACGTATCTGGTCCCTCGCCCGTTTATAGCCTGCAGTCTGCATCCAGCATGGCATCATCAAACGTCGCAGTAACGCCAACACGGCGCACAACTAACCTATTATGCTTTCCTCGAATAGTTTAATAAACCGACCACTACACGCTGTATAATGAACAAATCAATGGCTGATAATTGCGTCTAGAATGTCGGGCAGTTGGCATGGTGGAAACGAACGAGCTCGTTCATTGATTTTAATATATCATGCAAACATAAGTATTATGCGCTATTATCACGCTGTATTAATGATACAGCGCATCGTTGCCACTACGATTGCTAACATGAAAAGGTGAATTTTTATTAAATTCATTGTTTATCGGCAGGTTTCCTTATTTTGTATTTATTATTATTTTATACTTATACCTACTTTTTAGTAATTTATTTATATTTCCGTTAAATCGATAGACTAGGTATCTTCAAAATCCATATTTTTGAAATAATCTCAACAAAAAAAACTACCATCTTTGGAACGATTTTTCAGAATCCCTCATCGATCAGACCTAAAATTGAGAAATAATGTCTAGCTTTGTGAAAAACTCAAGAATTCGACCCCGACCTAAAAAACAGCTTACGCTAGGAATTCATGCGATGCTCTAAGCCAAAGTTTAGAAAGTGGATAGTATAACTATTCCAATTTTATTTAACACGTTTTAATGACTTTTTCCTCTGGATATAGTCGGTGGATGGGAAAAAGTAGTAAAAAGTTCAGAATAACAAAACCATAACGCAGAGAGGAATCATTTCTCCCACCAATTCGAAAACTTTTCCATTGTAATCAATTATAATTTGTCGGCAATGGCGCAAACACTCGGTTCCAACTCCAGTTCTCCAGAACTATCACGAAGTGATAATTGATGGCAGTACTTGAAACTCAGTGAGGTTTTCTTTTAATAATAGATCAGGTACCCATTAACCCCCTTAGATTCCGGGGGATTATAGTTTTCAAACTCAAGTTGATACCTATTATCAATATTTACTAAGGATTTGTACGGTCACGCAGTCCTGGGGAAGACCCAAATTATTTCTATGGGGTCAAACAAGTTTCAAACATTGATATCAGGTCTCTGAAAGAATGACTCCCCGTCCAAAAAAAAAAGTTGGTATAGCTGTTTGACGAGGCGTTGTACCCTTCATCTCGCTTGGAAAACTATACCGACCTAAAATTGGGGAAAGGAAAGTAGTGAACAACGCTCCTGATGTTTTCAGTTTTACTTACTTCGAAATCGTCAGGATCCGTTGAGCAGGAACTGCACTAATCGGAATTATAGCTCAAGAGTAGTCTGATGAATGGCAGTCACCCCTCGGAATTAACAAGAACGTTCCAAGTCTGAAAGTATACTAAGTTCAAGTTTGAGTCGAGACGCGTAGCCCAGTTTACAAGAACTTTAAATTCCCCCTCAGGCCATTTCCTCGAGAATATTAAGCCCCCATTAAAATTCGCAGGAAGGGAGCGGCCGCCCTCCATTAAAATGGTCTCAAAAGTTGTAAACGCTGTAACTTTCAATGGTGCTGACGTATTATACTTGATGTGCCTAAAGCGTCTTTGGCGGTTTTTCAGAAAAAAGTACGGCCGGAAGTTGGGAGACGCAGGTAGAAAAGGGAGTGAGCTGTGGAGCAGTGGCAGACTTGTAAAAACAAGTTGGGAACCGAGGCGGGGGAATTAGGTAAAAATTGACCTCCCAATAAAGAACATATTTCATCCACGCCTGTTCAACTTCTACGCCTTGGGAGGATTGGACTTCAACGCTCACGAATGATCCAAACTCCGCATCGAAAGTTCAGGGAGGAAAGCTTCTCCGAGTTATTTCTTCGGTATAACCGAGACGGAAGAAAATACAGAATGGATTCACCTTTATATTCAAACGATTGTCTCTGCTGCGGTTCAGTCAATAGTGCCAATAATACGATTCAGTGGAGCTGGAAAGGTAGGACGTTTCCTTAGTTGGGAACTCTTATGTTTAAAACATACGTTCCCTTAACGCCTGCGAGCAGAAAAGGCGATGTCCTCATCAATTGGCAATAACCTCGGAGTTGGAATGGTGGGACCCAAATCTCGACCGAATTTTGCATCGATCGGCTGTATAGCGTATGGTACTTTTGACACTGCGCAGCTCATGTTCATTTATACAGACCGTGGACATTGGGGGGAATAGAGTTTAAAATTGCCTCCGCAGCCTCCGTACGCGCAGGATCCGATCCAAGGTATATGATAACGAGTTTACGCAATCGAATTGGCCTGCAATGAGCGTATCATTAGTATGCATAGCAGAAATTTCCCGCGCCTATAGGTACCTTCGAGACCCTCTAACCTGGTTTGTACGGGAAAGTCTATCTTACCCTTCTCAAAAGCAGTTCTCGCTTTGCTGAATGACATTTGGGATGATAGATCGATGGTTTTTCTAGGCACGTGATAGCCAAAATTTTTCTTTTATGATAGTCGCATTTTTAGTGTTTTTTATTTTATTTTTTCTTGCCACAAAAAAGAACCGTTTCGAGCGTTCTTGGATATATTTGCATTTTTAGAGTTTTCTATTTATTTTTTTTTTTTGGCCACAAAAAAAAGAACCGATTCAAGCGTTCTTGGCCTTAAAATCTTTGTTTTACCTTGCAGAATATGCGGGTATTTTTTATAATGCGATAAAAAGGCATATTTTTATTTTGGGCGAACTTAATAATATGCATAGTGAGTTTCTTGGTATTTTCGACCTGAAAGCTGTCAAAAAATGATCAAATTGTGTTATACTTTTCGTTTCAAAATATGGAAATATTGTGTATTATCTACTCACTACTGGTTTCTTTTGCATCATTTTCTGGTACCTGGAAGAGAGTGTTCCTCTCGACTTGACTGCATTGTTCACCTACTATACCAGTTTATCATGGTCTGAGGTCGTCGCATTCCACCGAAAGTGCCATTTGAGACGAAGGCCAATTGGTTCTCAAGGCTTGCCGAATTCAGGATCAAGAGACGTGTGTGTGTTTTCATGCACTGATGTAAGTGAACGTCGCGAGAGAAACAGCCGATGAAGCGGAGCGTGTTGACTGTGATAAGGTACGTTTTCATTTCCCTCGTGTGCCAGTTCTCAGTCTCATGGGTCCCGGCTGAAGGGGATGGGGGTAGGTGGAAGTTGATGGCCTTTTCACTGCCCTATCTTTACGCCCCTGGTCCAACCCTCGTCGATTTGTCAACGACAGTTCGACGGCTTCTGATCTCATGATCCCTTTCAATTCTGTATCTGCCCGACCTGTAGTCGGATGGAACGTGAATGAATACTTGGAAAATAATATGCGAGGAGACTACTCATTGAAGGGTGTGGAGAATATTTTTGTCGTGAGGGGTGATTTCTAACCGAGTTTGAGAAAAGAAGAAGTTTGAGAAAATGGAGGTAGGTATTTGTATGAGAAACCGCCATTTAGGCCTTGGCTATTGGCTAGATACGAAGTTCCCCCGGGCGTGCCCTGCCGCCTTCAAGGAGCGGGCCCGAACTAGTCAGGCCATGTCTCTTCAGCACTGTTGTACACGGCCAGTCATTGCCTCAATGACTACCTATTGAGATATTCCACATTTTTAAGCCCACACCAGATTTAGCATGTTGCCAAATAGTTTCAACACAATAATAGTTTACGCCTTCAAACTGCTGTCCTCCAGTCTAACCCCAGTGGGCTGTATCACTGAAAATTACAACACTCCGCGCCTTGTCAATTACGAATGAAGCACGTCAAAATCAGCCGTCTATTGTTGAAATGCCCTCATCTCGGAATTAGTTAGCACCTGACAAGCCCTAACTAACCGTAATTTAAACTCTCCATTGATTGGACAGCTCACCAAGTCCAGCTGGTGCCAATTATTCATCCGAATATCTCCGACTTCTTGGGCTCAATTCGTCATCCTCTATCCCGCTCTGTGCGCCATTTGTAGCTGCAAGTGAGGTAGGTAATGTGTTGATTAATTAGGCTATTTCCCAGGTGTTGAGCCACTCCTATCACAGTGCTAAGTGTTGGGAGGCTGAAGTTGTTAAATAGGGGGGTACTTCAGTATTGTTTAAACTCGCTCGTGTCTAACTTTTGCTCATAAAATACATAAAATATATATCGACGATGAAACTGCAATACTGCCCAATTCAAAGCATCGTGTCTTTTGGGGGCGTCTGGGTTGCCTACTTCTCAAAACTTGGATTGGTGGCAACTTGGCAAATCACGCGTCCATAGATTGCATGGCAAACGAATTGGGCAGTATTGATTCTACACCGTCGATATACTGTGATGTTTGTGGCGTAAAAAATCACGCCCAAATTTGGGCAGAAACTTCAAAAACGCTGCATGCCGATTTAAATGGTTCGATTATTACTCAAACTGTTATTTCGGAAAAAGGTAAATAGTTAACGAGATACAGGAAGGAGAATCTGTAATTGGGGTAGACACGTAGTTACGCATTATGCAACCATTTCCCAATCATGATGCAAAAGAAAGACGTAATGTCGAGGGTAAATCTTTCCATAACGAAAAAAAACTATTAACAGCAAGGAAAAGGAAAAGCAGCTCACGTATTATGTAGCACATAGCATTTCGATATCGATCAGCTGAGGAAAAAGACTTATTTTTGCGCTCCTTGATGGCTTCTTAGGAGAAGCCGAGCTGGGACCAGCAGCAGCTTGGAAGAGGAGTCAATCATTTACTTGGAACTCATCGCTCATCATACGCGCAAGGTTAGAAAGGAGGGAAGGGGGCGCTGTCACTGGCAGGACTACCCCTTCCTGCTCAGCCGTTGAGGCGATTTGATCCTTCGGTTTCAATCCTTGATGAACGCCTTCCCGTTTATCGTGATCGTGATTTTCGTCAATATCGCCAAATATCCTCGGCTACGCAATTTTGAGGTAGATTGCATTTGCCCCAGGTGCTTACTAAGAGCGCTTTTCTCTTCGTAGCACTCGTATTTTAATGGCAATACCCTCAAATTTATAACAATCGCGGCAAAGGATAATAGTTGTTTCTCAACCATTCAATCAATCTCAACAATGTTATTCTACCGATGTAATGCACAATCCACACCAAGATTATGGTACCAACTTTCGTGATTTTCCGGCCTGCATGACTTATTTAAAAGTTTCAAGTAATTTTCAAGTCTCAAGACGGGGTAATCGAGGCGCTTTAATTCAAAGAGCGGACCTAATTACCCGTGATAATTAGTTGATGAAGGGAGGCGGTTTTTTCTGTCAGAGGGTCTTTTCTCCTTTCATAATTACCGTTGAATAAAAAAAAAGTTGATGGGATGAGGCAGAAATAAGCTCGAGGGCGAGACGAGAGCGGAGGAGCGTCTGAAGAGCGGCGGATTTCCATAAATCCGCCCAACTTGGCTCGGGTTGATGCTGCGTTGGTAAACGTCACTGCGGTCCTGGGCCTGGGGCAGGCTTGAAGTCATTCGCAGAATAGGACGGATACGAGTGAAAAAGGAGGCACTCACCTATACAAAGATGAAGGACCCCCCATAGCGAAGAATACGGAGCTGTGGCTGCCCTAGTGAAAGGCCTGCGCCACTTAATTGTGAGGCCACTTTTGAACGAGCTAAGCTCTTTCATTAGAGCTTCGCCATCTAACCCCGCTTATTTTCTCCTATTTTTCGCCTACTTTTTACAGCCTTTTATTCCTTCAGCCCCTCTTTCCTAGAGTCGTTTTAGTTAAAATTCCGTCTGCCATTTTCAAACCCCACAAAGCGGCCGAGGTGAACTATTAAAAGCGTACTGTTGGCAACGAAGTGGAATCATCACAATCAGAGAAAGCTAAACGACCCCCGATCGAGGGCTATTGTTAAGGGTGAAACGCCCATCAACCCCCTAACAACCGATTTTGAATCGCCTGAAACAACTGGGGCCAGCTAGTGGTTTCCAAGGTGAGAGCAATCGCTCCAATTACAACGATGGATGTGCGCCACTTCGGAGAATAATGCGCCCTACGATGAACGGGCGGTTTCTATTCAAAACTCCTCAACTCCAAGAAGTTGATCAATGGACCTCTGTATTCCCATTCAAAGGTTTCCGGTAATTTGGCCTGAAAATCCGGGAAAACGTACGACGATCGGGAAAACATGAGTGCTTGCATGCAATAAAATTTATTTTAGATCAATTTTAAGCGGGGCAAAAATTAGGCTTTCAACTGGTTTGTTCCTGAAGAGTGAAAAGCGGCCCACATTTTTGTAGGTGAATTACACACGCGCAGAGCAAGGTTTTTTTAGGCACGGCTCTAGCAACACACTTGCAAACATTACAAAATCATACAATGCGCATGGGCAGGGGACTCATGAATACACTCACGCTCGTGATACAAGCCTTATGTCACGTTGTGTATTGAGAGACGAAAGCAGTTATGCTAAATTGAGACTTTCCAAATATTAAAGTGAGAATTTTCCGGTTTGAATTGAGAACTTTCCGAATCAAAATGAGAACGCCCCGCGATAATTTTCCTCCCCGCAGAACCTGCCTCGAAATTTCCTGACTGCGAAACGGAACAACGATGCATCAACGTCAGCAGACGTGGAAGGGGAAATTGAAGATAGAAGGTGGAGGAGGGGCTTACTGGAAGTGATTCTGTTTGGGTCAGTTAAGTTGGCTCACCTGCTGGTTATATGTTTGGTAAGTGAAGGGAGGCCGCAGCGTTCGCTTATCTGTTGAGTCTTTCCAACAAGCCATCGTTTCGCCCTTCGGCAACGCCATGGCATAATATTCCAGTCAATCCAGCTGGATGGATCACCCCGGCAGTTTTCTTTTGCGATTTTATCAACCTCCCCCGATTTTTCACTTTATTTATTCACTTAAGCTTTTTTTCCATATCCTTGGGGCCGTAGATTCTTTTTAACGAGCTGATTATTGGCCAGGCTTGAAATAGGTATACCTATTGATTGGTTTAAATCAACAACCTTTACATACCTATTTCAAGCCTGGCCAATAATCAGCTCGTTATCTTATATCTTATGCATATCTAAGATTCGAATTTGATTTTTTCATCGCAGTTGGTATGTGTTTTTCCTCATTCAAAATCGGTTCAAAGTACATTGAGATTTATCAATGCACTTGGAGCTGTTTTCTAAGCGGATTTATTTTCACCTCGCATTTTTTTATAAGTATGTCCATGCTAAGGTTTTCAATTGTAGTTGCAGGTACCTACTTTGAAACTGATATTTATGCCAAATGATATACCGACCCTGAAGGAATCAAAAACCTACTCAAGCAGAATTACGTTGTGAATCGTCGGCGTTAACATATTTAACTATAGTTTTAGCAACCTAGGTACGAGAACAATCACTTAAGCTGACTCTGAACTCAAATACTTATTGTTCGCGTGATTTGATATGGTATTTTGCCTAAAACACAAGATGAGAGGTACTATAGGCATCGGCTCACAGGTATAGTATTACCTTGTCCACAATTCCATTCCGAAAGTTTCACCCTTCCAAAGAGGATACCGGGAAGCCGACGAGAGGACCCTTTCACGTCACGAAGGGACTTATAGTGTGCTAGTTATTAGGGACTTAACTTCAAAGTCCCTCTCGGACCTCTCGCTTAATGCGGTTTGGGTACCCGCTCCTCATGATCAACTTCACTTCCTTCCTGTCCCCTCCGATGCCAACAGACGACTATTCAACCTTTGGTTTGCCCACTAATTATGAGGGCTCTTCGCCTTCTTGATAATTGCCTACCCCTTGAGATAATTTACTGGAACAACTGAGATTGCCGAGACACGACAATAACAGGCAGACTTGTTAGAAGGGCGACCGAAATTCTATGGGCAGTATTATCACACCGGCGCAACCGTGGAAACTTATGACGTGCAGTAATTTAACCATAAATAACCAGTGGTGCGTAGATAACACACAATACTTCCATATTTTGAAACGTAAAATTGTGACACAATTTGATCATATTTTGACTGCTTTTGAAAGTGTTTAGGTCAAAAATATCAAAAAATTCAGTATTAAAATTTTAAATATCGCCCAAAATGAAAAAACGCCACATTTTCGGAATTTAAAAAATATCCACATATTCTGCAAGGTAAAAGGAAGATTTTGAGACCAAGAACGCTCAAATCGGTTCATTTTTGCGGCCGCAAAAAAATAAAATAGAAAACACTAAAAATGCAAATATCTCGGAAGTACTGTGCGTTATCCAAATTCCGATTAAACAGGGTGTTAGGTCTTGTTGAGACAAACATTTCAGTTCAAGAAATTTGAAAAAAGGTTGAGAAATGAGGGAGTTATGGCCATTTTTGTAAGTGACCACAGACGGACAGACGGACAGACGGACAGACGGACACACGGACACACGGACACACAGACACTTGTTCAGGAAGTGATTCTGAGTAAATGTGTATAAGAAAAAGTTTTTTCTGAAGCTCCGTTCCGATTCTCGATTTTAGGACGATCACAATACTTCCATTTACTCTGTAAATATGGAAGTAAAAACTATATAAATCCACATCCTCACTTCTATTTTTTATTTCTTCATAGGTTGGTAACCATTATTCCATTATTAAGTAATTATTATTCCTTCTATTATAATAGCAATAATTATTGCTCATTATTTATTATTATGCATAAGTATTTATTTTTACTTCCATATTTACAGAGTAAATGGAAGTATTGTGATCGTCCTAAAATCGAGAATCGGAACGGAGCTTCAGAAAAAACTTTTTCTTATACACATTTACTCAGAATCACTTCCTGAACAAGTGTCTGTGTGTCCGTGTGTCCGTGTGTCCGTGTGTCCGTCTGTCCGTCTGTCCGTCTGTCCGTCTGTGGTCATTTACAAAAATGGCCATAACTCCCTCATTTCTCAACCTTTTTTCAAATTTCTTGAACTGAAATGTTTGTCTCGGCAAGACCTAACACCCTGTTTAATCGGAATTTGGATAACGCACAGTACTTCCGAGATATTTGCATTTTTAGTGTTTTCTATTTTATTTTTTTCCGGCCGCAAAAATGAACCGATTTGAGCGTTCTTGGTCTCAAAATCTTCGTTTTACCTTGCAGAATATGTGGATATTTTTTACATTCCGAAAATGTGGCGTTTTTTCATTTTTGGCGAATTTTAAAATTTTAATACTGAATTTTTTGATATTTTTGACCCTAACACTTTCAAAAGCAGTCAAAATATAATCAAATTGTGTCACAATTTTACGTTTCAAAATATGGAAGTATTGTGTGTTATCTACGCACCACTGGTTACCTATATTCAATTTAAAATTTGTAATGTTTATTACGTGTAATATATGTTCTGTAATTAATTTAAAAGGATATAATAAAAATTCATGAGAGGAATTTTATTGATTCTGTTTTTTCGAGGAATTTTACCTGTAAGCAACAAAAAGCGATAATAATTTTTATCAGAGGCCAGGCAAGTATGTTTTTGGTTAGTTATTCGGTCATATAAAATATATAAAAAATATAAAATATCATGTTTTTGGTTAGTTATATCGGTCATATAAAAAATATCAATATTGGTAATATTACTCTATTGTAACCATAGGTACCATAGGTAACGCCTAGTGGCATTTTCTTTGTAAAATCGCTACCTATCCCAAACCTGTGCTCGTAAGGTGCGAAATATTGGCCGCGGCCGGACTCGGATTTAGAGTGTGCCGGTAAGGGTGGCAAATGGAACAGAGGGTCACCGAACCAATGGCTATTGTTTTCCAATGATATTGGGTTTCCCTCATTTCTGCGGCTCTGAGAGTAAAAAAACAACCGGAGGCCAAACTCCGGCTCTCTCTGGTTTGCACGCGGGCGAGACGGAGACAGGAATGTCGAACAGGTAGCCGTTCTGCGTGCTGGTGTAACAAGCGAGTATTTTGAGCGAGTGTATACGTTCGGGGGCTGTTTGGCAAGACTCGTTCCTCTCCAGTATATTTCAGTACATGGTACCTGGGCGATACAATATAGCTGTGTGAAATAGGATAGTGAATTTGCGCCTGCTCCCTCTCAACTGCGTATATGTATTCCACTTCCGAAAAAAGTACGGCTGAAACCAACCAGAGTGGAAAAGAGCGGTTTCAGATGGAGATTTTCATTCGCAAGATGGCGTCCTCCCACTCGGCAGAATTTACAATCCTTTTGCTATGCAGGGTCTGTGCCGGTGTGGTCGCCTGGGCCCTGCGATAACCTTCCTACCTCGCCTGGCCCCTTTTGTTTGCCTCCAGTAACTCTATATACCTAACATAGATATATCTCTCTTCCTCGTTCCTCTCTTTGTCAATCTCAAGTGCAGGCCCATTTCAACTAAGGTTTGCCCTCTTTATCAACGCTGTACCGTTTCACTAGTCTGCAAATAGTCTGCTTATCTCTTTCTTCAATATTATTAAAGTTTTACTCCTACACCAGGGAGTACTATATTATAGCGATCTAATTTTCAACCACTTTATTCTATTTCAGAACGTCTGGGTTATTCTAATAAGTTGTCTTCAGACCGTTAGGCTCTTAGCTTTCGACACCTTCAATTATAGAACGAGGGACCACATCCATTATCCTTCAAATAATAATGAGGCGTTGAGCTGCAGAACTAGTTCGGCATTATTATAATGTCAAAAAAGGAGTTTTTCGTAAATTCTGAAAAAAATCATTATAGAGAAGATTGGGGAACGAGGTGCGTGCCAGAATTTCGTTGCCAGAATCGGTATATTCACCTCGTTTTCGAGTTCAGCTATCTAAAAACTCACGATTCATCTATCTTCCCGTTGGAATGCAAATTAAATTTATTCAATTTCAACATAAAATAATGACAAAGCAAAAAAATCTAAACAAGAATCACCTAAATTTTTGCTATGGAAATTCTCGAGTTTTCCTCGAAAAAAAGATCATACGATTCGTCGGAGGTCCCTTAATATAGGCGTTACTTTGTCCAGAGCTGAAAATAGCCATCTTAGAATAGAGCTGCTTCGATTTTAGCGATGCGATCGTTTGAAAGAGAGGATGGAATCATTAAGCGTCGATGAAAAAGAGACCGAATGAGAAAAGTTGCCCTTCGAATTCCCGGGAAAAGTGAACTGGCGCACAACATTGAGGCTTGGGGAAAAGAAGTAGAAAGGAACATCTGAAGGATGCTTTGGATCAAGTCGAGGCGGATAGAAAAGAGTCTTCGCTTCCTGTTGGGAGGGAAGAAATCCATTATTACCATTATCCGTTTGACGTGAAGATCCTTTTTCCGGTAGAGCTTCCACTGGATGAGGTTCTATGTTGAAAGTTGAGTTAGCAGGGAGGACAATCCCATTCGTTCTCAGATGGGCACACCTGAACGCTATTGGACGTGGTAATTTGTCAAGCTCTTCTCTTTCATGGCATCAAGTCGACCGAAAGGTAATTGGGTTTAAACACGAGCATTTCTCGTGTTTATGTACTAAGTTAATAGTTGGCGAATTTCTCTCGCATGAATTAAAAGAAGAAGAGAAGAAAGAGGTTAGACACCCTGATTAGATGTGATAGGTAGTCCTTGATTGGCATAGTCTTCCAATTTTCGACATCAATCTCTGACCTATTAGTAGAGATTAATTTCTAGAAACTTCCAAAAAGGTTCCTTTTTTCGAGCATTGAGGAGTCTGAGTAGCTACACATTCGAAAATAAAGTATTTCTCCGTTGTATAAAATGTATTTCAAAGGTCCCCATTCCTGGATGAATATGATCTACGTTGGAAAGGATCACTCCAAAGCTATTAGGGAGAGTTCAAACTTTTCACAATATTCTCCTCTGGCGGAAAATTCACGCATGATTTCTCGAAAAGGGGCCTTTGAGCTAACGGCATTGAGCTGACTATTGACCCGCATGTTTGCTAGATATCGAGCTCTTAGGACAGGGTTTTCTCTCGACGTGAAAAACGTTTTCGAGGGCTTATTTCGACCATTTCGATTATTATAATATACCTCACTTCAAAGGAATGCCTGGCTATGAGTGTATATCAAGGGCAAAATTTGGAATTTTAATAACACAAGCAATGAAAGTTTGATCAAACTCAAAAAAGAAGTAACAATGAACCAGAATCTCAAAATCATAAGCGAACTCAAAATTAAACTCGCAACGAAACAGAAACCCAAACTCATAATCGGAATCGAAGTCAAACTCACAATGAAACAGAAACTCAAACACATAATCGAAGTCGAAGTCAAACTCACAACGAAACAGAAACCCAAACTCATAATCGAAATCGAAGTCAAACTTTCAATGAAACAGAAACTCAAACTCATAATCGAAATCGAAGTCAAACTCGCAATGAAAGAGAAACTCAATCTCGTAATCGAAATCGAAGTCAAACTCACAATGAACCAGAAACTCTAACTCATAATCGAAATCGAAGTTGAACTCACGATGAAACCGGAACTCAAACTCATAATCAAACTCGAAGTCAAACTCACAATGAAATCGAAACTCAAACTCATAATCGAACTCGAAGTCAAACTCACAATGAAACAAAAAGTCAAACTCATAATCGAACCCGAAGTCAAACTCACAATGAAACAGAAACCCAAACTCATAATTGAAATCGAAGTCAAACTCAAAATGAAACAGAAAGTCAAACTCATAATCGAACTCGAAGTCAAACTCACAATGAAACAAAAAGTCAAACTCATAATCGAACCCGAAGTCAAACTCACAATGAAACCGAAACTCTAACTCATAATCAAAACCCAAGTCAAACTGACAATAATTCAGAAACTCAATCTCATAATCGAAACCCAAACTCATAATTGAAATCGAAGTCAAACTCACAATGAAACAGAAAGTCAAACTCATGATCGAACTCGAAGTCAAACTCATAATCGAACTCGAAGTCAAGCTCACAATGGAACAAAATCTCAATAATCGAAATCGAGTTTAGCTTTCGGTTTCATTTTGAGTTTGACTTCGAGTTCGATTATGAGTTTGGCTTTCGGTTTCATTTTGAGTTTGACTTCGAGTTCGATTATGAGTTTGGGTTTCGCTTATGAGTTTGAGTTTCTGAATCATTGTCAGTTCGACTTGGGTTTTGATTATGAGTTAGAGTTACGGTTTCATTGTGAGTTTGACTTCGGGTTCGATTATGAGTTTGACTTTCTGTTTCATTGTGAGTTTGACTTCGAGTTCGATTATGAGTTTGACTTTCTGTTTCATTTTTAGTTTGACTTCGATTTCAATTATGAGTTCGGGTTTCTGTTTCATTGTGAGTTTGACTTCGATTTCAATTATGAGTTTGGGTTTTGATTATGAGTTTGAGTTTCTGAATCATTGTCAGTTCGACTTCGGTTTTGGTTTTGAGTTTGAGTTTCTGTTTCATTGTGAGTTTGACTTCGTGTTCGATTATGAGTTTGACTTTCTGTTTCATTGTGAGTTTGACTTCGAGTTCGATTATGAGTTTGGGTTTCGCTTATGAGTTTGAGTTTCTGAATCATTGTCAGTTCGACTTGGGTTTTGATTATGAGTTAGAGTTACGGTTTCATTGTGAGTTTGACTTCGGGTTCGATTATGAGTTTGACTTTCTGTTTCATTGTGAGTTTGACTTCGAGTTCGATTATGAGTTTGACTTTCTGTTTCATTTTTAGTTTGACTTCGATTTCAATTATGAGTTCGGGTTTCTGTTTCATTGTGAGTTTGACTTCGATTTCAATTATGAGTTTGGGTTTCGATTATGATTTGAGTTTCTGAATCATTGTCAGTTCGACTTGAGTTTCGGTTTCATTGTGAGTTTGACTTCGGGTTCGATTATGAGTTTGAGTTTCTGTTTCATTGTGAGTTTGACTTCGTGTTCGATTATGAGTTTGACTTTCTGTTTCATTGTGAGTTTGACAGATTATATCATGCTGCCGCTCATTTGCTGTGCACATATTTCATAATGGGGAAATTGAGTTATGCCATGCTTGTTCTTAGCAGTCGATTCCTAATTCTTATTTAATACGTATCAATTCTAGGTACCTAGGTGTGGATTAAACTTGAGGAAGAGTAGGACTACTGGCACAGTATCGGCTACTTTGTTATTGAATTTACCAAACTGAAATTGAAGTGGTTGAATTATGTTCATTTAAATATCTCTGATAATCACTGTTCTATAAATTCTATCGATTCAGAATATTGAGAGATGAAGGTTTCCGATAATTCCCACATTATGAGCTTTAGGAATCTAAATTCGCATTGTTGGAGAGAGCACAGTTCTAACCACTACCTTGGTGCAAGCTAGATGACGACAAATATTAGCTCAATTGCGAGGGTGATTGCATCGTGTTTGCAGATCATTAGTACCAGTTTCTCGATAGTGGCAAACTCAATCAGTAATTCGGTTAGGGTTTGCAGTGTGGCTCGTTCGTGCTTAAAATTACACGGCGGGCTGGATAGATACAGAATTCGCTGGATACAGGACTAAATACGAATCGTCAGAAATTATCAAATACTGAAATGAAACAGAAAGTCAAACTCATAATCGAACCCGAAGTCAAACTCACAATGAAACCGAAACTCAAGTCGAACTGACAATGATTCAGAAACTCAAATCATAATCGAAACCCAAACTCATAATTGAAATCGAAGTCAAACTCACAATGAAACAGAAACTCAAACACATAATCGAAGTCGAAGTCAAACTCACAACGAAACAGAAACCCAAACTCATAATCGAAATCGAAGTCAAACTTTCAATGAAACAGAAACTCAAACTCATAATCGAAATCGAAGTCAAACTCGCAATGAAAGAGAAACTCAATCTCGTAATCGAAATCGAAGTCAAACTCACAATGAACCAGAAACTCTAACTCATAATCGAAATCGAAGTTGAACTCACGATGAAACCGGAACTCAAACTCATAATCAAACTCGAAGTCAAACTCACAATGAAATCGAAACTCAAACTCATAATCGAACTCGAAGTCAAACTCACAATGAAACAAAAAGTCAAACTCATAATCGAACCCGAAGTCAAACTCACAATGAAACAGAAACCCAAACTCATAATTGAAATCGAAGTCAAACTCAAAATGAAACAGAAAGTCAAACTCATAATCGAACTCGAAGTCAAACTCACAATGAAACAAAAAGTCAAACTCATAATCGAACCCGAAGTCAAACTCACAATGAAACCGAAACTCTAACTCATAATCAAAACCCAAGTCAAACTGACAATAATTCAGAAACTCAATCTCATAATCGAAACCCAAACTCATAATTGAAATCGAAGTCAAACTCACAATGAAACAGAAAGTCAAACTCATGATCGAACTCGAAGTCAAACTCATAATCGAACTCGAAGTCAAGCTCACAATGGAACAAAATCTCAATAATCGAAATCGAGTTTAGCTTTCGGTTTCATTTTGAGTTTGACTTCGAGTTCGATTATGAGTTTGGCTTTCGGTTTCATTTTGAGTTTGACTTCGAGTTCGATTATGAGTTTGGGTTTCGCTTATGAGTTTGAGTTTCTGAATCATTGTCAGTTCGACTTGGGTTTTGATTATGAGTTAGAGTTACGGTTTCATTGTGAGTTTGACTTCGGGTTCGATTATGAGTTTGACTTTCTGTTTCATTGTGAGTTTGACTTCGAGTTCGATTATGAGTTTGACTTTCTGTTTCATTTTTAGTTTGACTTCGATTTCAATTATGAGTTCGGGTTTCTGTTTCATTGTGAGTTTGACTTCGATTTCAATTATGAGTTTGGGTTTTGATTATGAGTTTGAGTTTCTGAATCATTGTCAGTTCGACTTCGGTTTTGGTTTTGAGTTTGAGTTTCTGTTTCATTGTGAGTTTGACTTCGTGTTCGATTATGAGTTTGACTTTCTGTTTCATTGTGAGTTTGACTTCGAGTTCGATTATGAGTTTGGGTTTCGCTTATGAGTTTGAGTTTCTGAATCATTGTCAGTTCGACTTGGGTTTTGATTATGAGTTAGAGTTACGGTTTCATTGTGAGTTTGACTTCGGGTTCGATTATGAGTTTGACTTTCTGTTTCATTGTGAGTTTGACTTCGAGTTCGATTATGAGTTTGACTTTCTGTTTCATTTTTAGTTTGACTTCGATTTCAATTATGAGTTCGGGTTTCTGTTTCATTGTGAGTTTGACTTCGATTTCAATTATGAGTTTGGGTTTCGATTATGATTTGAGTTTCTGAATCATTGTCAGTTCGACTTGAGTTTCGGTTTCATTGTGAGTTTGACTTCGGGTTCGATTATGAGTTTGACTTTCTGTTTCATTGTGAGTTTGACTTCGAGTTCGATTATGAGTTTGACTTTCTGTTTCATTTTTAGTTTGACTTCGATTTCAATTATGAGTTCGGGTTTCTGTTTCATTGTGAGTTTGACTTCGATTTCAATTATGAGTTTGGGTTTTGATTATGAGTTTGAGTTTCTGAATCATTGTCAGTTCGACTTCGGTTTTGGTTTTGAGTTTGAGTTTCTGTTTCATTGTGAGTTTGACTTCGTGTTCGATTATGAGTTTGACTTTCTGTTTCATTGTGAGTTTGACAGATTATATCATGCTGCCGCTCATTTGCTGTGCACATATTTCATAATGGGGAAATTGAGTTATGCCATGCTTGTTCTTAGCAGTCGATTCCTAATTCTTATTTAATACGTATCAATTCTAGGTACCTAGGTGTGGATTAAACTTGAGGAAGAGTAGGACTACTGGCACAGTATCGGCTACTTTGTTATTGAATTTACCAAACTGAAATTGAAGTGGTTGAATTATGTTCATTTAAATATCTCTGATAATCACTGTTCTATAAATTCTATCGATTCAGAATATTGAGAGATGAAGGTTTCCGATAATTCCCACATTATGAGCTTTAGGAATCTAAATTCGCATTGTTGGAGAGAGCACAGTTCTAACCACTACCTTGGTGCAAGCTAGATGACGACAAATATTAGCTCAATTGCGAGGGTGATTGCATCGTGTTTGCAGATCATTAGTACCAGTTTCTCGATAGTGGCAAACTCAATCAGTAATTCGGTTAGGGTTTGCAGTGTGGCTCGTTCGTGCTTAAAATTACACGGCGGGCTGGATAGATACAGAATTCGCTGGATACAGGACTAAATACGAATCGTCAGAAATTATCAAATAATTTCCATTGTTTTTCGAGGATTTAGGCGGAATTGACTCAATTATTGAAATGTAGGTAGGTATCTCAGTACGCGCATCATGTGCGGAACCATGCGTTTGGTTTATTATTCAACAATAAATTATGTTTCATTAATTGTAATCATTAATTGCAATTGAAGAGTTTTCCTCCAAAACTGCATTCATCCACTTTCGAGTTTTGTCGATATCGATTTCGTTTTTTCGATTTTCGATTGCTTATAGGTACCAAAGCTGCTGTGAATCGAAATCGATAACGAAAAAACTCGAAAGTGGATGAATGCAGTTTCGGAGGAAAACTCTTCAATTATCAATTACCATAGCTCGAGAAAAAAGAAACCTGCCGATGGCTTGCTGATTGGCCAAGTATGTCGAAATAACGGAATTGATACTATCGGTGTTTGGAGCAGATGCCGGCAGAATACACGATAGGTACAAAGATATATTTGTGCATCAAGACGAAATTGACAACATTTGACAAACTCGAATTTTTCTCCCGATACTTTCCTTTTCATTGAGAATAAAAGTAAAAGAAATGGAACAGCAAAATTTACTGGAGGACAGATACGAGTAATTTATCGTATCCGACAAAAAAGCGTACGGCGATAAGACCTGCCGACGTCCCAAAGGGGTTGTTGGGTGGATTTATTTTGTCAGTAGTCGAAGATGTTGTCTTCACTTACTTAGGAGTACAGGAACTATCTCTTTGGCGTGGAATTACCCATAGATTGCATCTTCTCTTCACGCCAGATAAATCACCATGAGAAATGCTCTCATAACCCGTAGAGTTTTTGTTATTCCAAGGAAAAAAGAAGAACAAAAATTTAAATTAAATATGCTCAGAGGTTCCCAAAATTGAAAACGCCAATGGAGCAGCAACGGTATCTGCGACCATTTTCGTCGTACCTTAACTATTGCGCTGATGCAATAAAATGCGTAGTATTAAATACTAACAAATAAATTATCATATATTATAAACTATTAAAATTTAATAAACAAATTTTGTCAGTATTAAATACGTTAGTATTACAACGTGATGAATAGAAGTCGTACAGTCTAGTGGGATGGCAGAAAAAATATTACATCCCAGCTCGTTATGTTTGATATAATGTTGTATGTCATACTCTGAGGTTCTAATTAGCTAAAAGTGAAACTCTTTTCTTCGAGAGGAACTCGTCCGAGGTTCAATGGGTGTCATAACTGTTGCTCCTTCCATATAGTGGTATCATTGTCACCATCCATCCTCAGTCCATTATATATGGGAGGATTTCTGGGAACAAAACCATTGTGGCAATTCATAACGCAGTTGCTAATTTATTGCCGTGGAAGGGTCTCTCGACTAAGATTCCTAACACAATTTACACGGGTAGGTGAGCTTCTCGGAAGACAGCGCTGAATAATCGCAAGGCCAACCTTTTCAGCGTTGGTAATAATGGAGTAACACAAAGAAGAGAATGTTCAGGATAGGGGTCCGATTTGCCGGTAACCTGACTAGCATTAAGATTGTTGTGAGTGGAATAAATTAGGGGGCATAGGAAAATTTAGAGATGCTTCAGGTTTTGTTCAAAGGGAACAGAAATAATTACCTAATGCTTGATGATATGAAAATTCGAAGTAATGCAACCTTCCCATTTTGAAATGAAACAGGCTGAAGATTGAAGGGATCGATTGTTCAACTCATTTGTTTCAATTTCGGGTCTATATGTTTTTTCTGTGAACCTAAAATATTCGACACGGATATTTACAGATTTATAGTGCCTTCTTCGATGATAATTAAATTTGAACGATAACGCATATATCGACAGTGAACCTGCAACATTTCGTAAGTCGAGTTTTTAGGAAAATTATGTTTTGAGTTCTACCGGTAAAACAACTCCTTGCGCATCTCCTCGCATAGGGCTGGTTAGGGCAGGCATGGATTCAAGCAGCTTTTTTGGCGCTCTTTCACTATCCAAATGCTGGTCGTGGAGTCGGGACAATTCGTTAATTTAATTGGTCAAGGTTGAAGCCACCAAATTTTATTGGCCCTTCCCTAAAATTTTGGATTTTGCACATACGAGGTTTTGCAGGTTCACTGTCGATATGCGATGATGATTTAAAACCTGAAATTAGAATAAACTTGAAGCAT